>OW386556.1:18449400-19649400 GCA_936435175.1 Glyphotaelius pellucidus
AAAGTATTGCTTGTGTGAACAGTAAGTGAGTATATTGCTTGTGAAAGATACTGTTTTTTTTAAAGAATTAAAGTGTTTAAAACTAAATGTTCATTAATGTGGAACAAGAAGTTTAATTTTGAGGAAATAATTATTTTCAGAAGAGCGAGGATTCACTTCCTTGCGGATTAACTTTCAAAAAGGAAAGAGTGTGAAAGAATATTTACAAGTATCTTGATCGTTTTATCATATTCGATAAAATTCAACATTCATTCATTCCAAAATAATGTTGCTTCATAAGTACAAAATTTTGCTCTAAGCAGTAAAATCGATAATATGACGTCAAATAGTTGTCAATCAGTCATCGATTGCGTTCTGGGCGGGATTGAATGATGTTAGAGTCGAGGCGGAGCGTTTAGTTTTTTTTTTTAATTAAATTAACTAAATCGCAGTGATTAAACATAAAATAAAAATAATAATGTTTTATTATAATAAAAGTTTGTTATACTAAAATTCACTTAATGAATATAGATATTTTTTTAAAATCATAATAATGTGTATCTACCTCTTTATTTGGTTATATATATGATTTGCTGTCCGGTCAGTGGCCGAGTTGGCATCGCGTTCGGGTCCCACCCAGGCGTCCTGTGTTCGATTTCTCGGCTGCTTAAGTCCTCCATCACGACTCAAGCAACATTTTCGGCTTACTGTGATGGTGTAGGAGATTTTCAAATATTGTCGGGTTATTTGTCTTTCTTCAAAAAAAAAAAATAATAATATCTCAGTCTATTATTGCAAAGACATGTATTAATTCCGCATTGTGCCAACCCTGTACATTTGTTGACAGAATGAGTTTTTTTGCACTCGGAGTTGAAGGGATTTTTATAGTATAAAGACTTGTAATGTGGTTACATTTAATTAGTTATTACATTGTTATCAATTGGCGGTGAGTGTTTATTATATCGTTATATTCGGTTACACAGTTTTTTAAAAAGGGAAATGTCATTTGTGACTAACTTAGTAAATACGTAAATGAATAATTGTCCGTTTTGGAAACAGCGAACTGATATTATGTAATACTAGCTGGTTCCCGGCATACGTTGCAATGCCATATTCAAAGAAATAAATTGTTTCTTCCAGCATGTCCTTTTCCGTGCATCCCCGTTCCCTTCCGCGTCCCCTTCCCCTCCCAATTTCCCCTTCCACCTTCTTCGCCTTCCCTCTCCCCTCTCCCGCTCCCCCGTCTCGCCAACCCTCTTCTCGCGTTCCATGTATTCAGTCCCAGTACATTCAGTTTTCAAACAGCTCGCATGCCACCTATTACAATTTTTTAAATTCAAATTTAAATTTTTCATATATTACAAATAAGATAAAATAAAATATTATAAAAACAATCAATCAAATTTGGTACCGACCCGTTTGAAATACCTATAATTCTTGATTCGATTCAAATTATTATGTAAGTACTCAAATCAATTTATCAATTTAAAGAGTTTTGAAAATTGAATACTGATTTGTCAATCGTTGCTTTGCAAAATGTCATTCTCAAATTTTTAACAGTTTCGCAAGGATTTTTGTGATGATTGAAAAACTTTTCAGATGTATTGTCGTGTGGTTGAAATAATCAAAAACCTTCGCAGGGGTTTTAAGAAGGTATTTTGAAAGTTTCAAACATTTAATATGCTTAACATAGCAATACACCATACACTGTTCCCCAAGCATTTGATTTTTACAAATGTAGATTTTAGCAATTTTTTTGTCATTATCTTTTTCAGGCTGTGTGCGTAAATTGTCGTTAAAATTAAATCTCTTGTTTCGACGTATCAGTGATGTATTGCTTAGTTTCTAATCCCAGAGGGTTCAGATTATAAATCACACTTTGAACATGGCGGATATCAGAATATAAAAACCTAATATAATATATTATTATGTACCCATCCGCTGATTTTGTGTTTCGGGGCATAATGTTGAAAACGGCAATTTTTTATAATAATTTTTAATTTACAAGTGTGGATCATTTTAAATTGATCGCAATTTTTCGTACTTTTTAGTTGTTACCGAAGAGACAAACACTTTGTGACTTGACATTATACAAATGAAATAAGTTCTTTGTTTAAAATCACTTTATTTTATTTATTTATGTCGACCGGTTTCAGTTATTCTCAACCTTCACCAGGACAATAATATTAGTTTTATATGTTTATTGTCCCGATAAAGGTTGAAATCAACCGAAACCTGTCGACGTGTATAAATAAAATAAAGTGGTTTTAAACAAAGGACTTTTTTAATTTGCACATTTTTGTTGTTTTTAAATCCAGGAAAGACATATTTTCAAACGCAATTATTGTCATCAAAATGGCCAAAACCACAAAAACCATTAGTAAATAGTTTTTATTTCATTTCTGGAATCTATAATATTTACTTCTTATTATTATATAACTGATACAAAGTGTTTTTTTTTTTAAGCGTATTTACCCTTCTCGATAGCTTGATTAATTATAGCTATTATCTAACCACCGTGATTTTTATTATATTTTTGAAGTAGGTACATATATTATTAAGCGTGTCCCTATTTTGAAAATATTTACCAAAATCTCTGCCATAGGTCACCCTAAGTGGTTCGCTATGTTTGGTGATCTTGCAGGTGTAGAGGTGAGGATTGTCTGGGTCTTGGCGTATACCTTGCCCACGTTCTATGTGACGGGCTGGATTTGGAAAGGATTGTTATGTTAGACCTTTTTACATTTCTCCGTCACTTCTGGATACAATGTCTCCGAGATTTCTACCCACCCCTCATACCCTTTTTCTTTCCGAAACTTCCTCTCCTTAATTTCTTTAAAAAAATTCTCCACAGAGCATCGCCAAGCCAATAGGCCATGGAGGAAATTATTTTCCTCAGGGCTAGCTGTGTGGAGCTAATTAATATTTTGTAAAACGGTTATTAATATGTCATTTTTTACAGGCGTCCAAGATGGCGGACGTAAAGAAAAGTATCCAACTTCTGTTCGACCGGCCCTCTGAGCTACTGTTCCAACCCAAGGGGAATGATAAGGATGTCTTCGAAGTCACTGAAAATTTCTTGGTAAGTAAATGAACACAAGTCCATTAAGGCTCAAAAGCTGAGCATACCTTAAAAAATTGACCTTAAAGAATAACCACTTGAGAAAAAAATTTACCAAAAAATTAACCTAGAAGACCTAGAAGAATAACCACTTGAGTATTTTTGTGCCTTTTAGTGCACAGTACATCGATAGCAGTAGAGTATTTTTGTGCCTTTTAGTACACAGTACATCGATAGCAGTAGAGTATTTTTGTGCCTTTTAGTACACAGTACATCGATAGCAGTAGAGTATTTTTGTGCTTTTAAGTATACAGTAGAGTATTTTTGTGTAGATAAGTTTTTAAATTTTCACGGCCAAAATATTTTCGTTTTTTGTTTTGGGGGTGTTTTGCCGTGTTGCGCTACCTCCTTCTTTAGCCAACGTTTCAGACAGCGTTACAGTGTCCACTATCAGGGCAGATTGCAGACACAATTACACATCTGCCCTGATGATGGACCCTGTAACGCTGTCCGACGCGTTCGCTAAAGAAGGAGGTACCGTAACCCCAAAAACAAATAACGAAAAAATTTTTGTCTACTTTACGGCACAAACTGAGATAAACACATAAAAGTCGTTCTATCTCATTTTGTACTACTGTGACACATAGAATAACTGTGAGATATGTGATTATTGTTTTTATGAGACGCATTGTTTAAAGTCACAACACCGAGCTTTCTATTTCCATTTAAAAGTATATTATGGACACCATTAAATAATTGTAAAGTTTTGTGAATTTTTTATGATTTATTTTCTACGTAACGGAAAAAATGGGGTTCAATAACCTTTATAATATATTTTTTAATTTAAATTTGATTTTTAATGAAATAAAGCGGTATTTTTACAGTTTTCACCAAAAAGCAACCGGTAACGAACAAAATAATCGTAAAAAACCCTCTTATTTTAAATTCAAAAATTTAATATTTTGAATAGCACATATCCTGTTTGTAATATTAAAATCTGAAAGAATTATTCATCTGCTTTCAAAAATGATATTTAATTTTGGGACACGTTGAAAAAAGCGATTCTAATGGAAATTTAATGTTCTGCGGGAATATTTGTAAATAACTCAGGAATCTAGCAGATCATAATAGTAACTCGACAAACTCTCACTATATCCCCAGTGAAAGATAGAATCTTGCGGATCAATCGTTCGAATCGTTCAATCTGTCCGAGTGAGGGATCTAACTGGGATCCAACGTCCAACGAGGTATCACATTAACTGTCGGGGGATCGAGCGTTAGATCTATAAGAATAAAATCTTCCAAATAATGTTAAAATATCACTTTCACATACGAGCCTGCTAAGCTCTGAATGCATGTACCTACTAACAATCTTATGTCTCCTTCCGAAATTCATAATAATATATTATTATTATCACAACAGAATTGACCACATTTTTACAAGATAACCACCGTAATTTTTTGGAACTAGTTATTTATGCATAGTTATTTATAAAATTACGATAATTATTATCGGGCGGCTTTTGGTTCGGCTTCGCCCAGTTAAAGTGTTGCTGACCATTTTATAAATGGGATAGAAACTGGTTCCTAAAATAGCCAGTTTCTCGGATCCACTGGGATCCAGTGACTACTAGTCACCGGGACAAAGCAATCGTGACAGGCAATGAAGTCATATAATAATAAAAATAATAATTGGATAATTTAAAGAGCGCCGTTTTTGTGTAAAATCACTTCAAGGGCGCTGAAAAATAGACGCGTGTATTATTATTCACAACTGCCAGTTACAATATTAATCATACTATCGTCAATCTCTCCATATACGGAGAGATTCACGAAATTACAAATCCAATAGTACTTACGTCTACCAGGCGATGCTCTTCACGCAAGCCGTTAACGTAATTTGCGCCATCTTTTGGCATCGCTTTAATTCGGTTCGATTACAAAAGTAGATTTGTAAACAAACTCCACGTACGAAAACGGTTTGTGTAAGACACGGTGTGAGAGTTGTATACTTAGCCGGATTCATAAATTTCAACTGTACAGTCGCTAGGCTATCAATACTGTTTGATGATGATGATGTCTTGATATTTAGAAGTTTATTGCATAGGGCTAGCAGATTCTTCAAAAGTGACCAGCTGCTAACCCTTTACATATCTCAAGTACGACCAATAATTGAATTTGGGAGCCACTTCTGGACTGGAGTCACAAAATACTTGATAAATCTACTTGATTCTGTGCATGGAAGGGTGGTCCGTTTGATTGACAATCCGTTGCGATTGGCATCCCTAAATGTAGGCATGCTGAGTCTGTTCTACTGAGTTGGTTAAATCTTTTAGTTTATTCAATAACTAGACTGTAGTTATTATTTTTCTTGATATAGTTATTTCTAATGCTTTCAAATTATTTTACAATACCACTGTCCTGAAGACGGTTAGCTATAACCGAAACTAGTTGACAGTGCATCTATAAATAAAGAAAACATGATTGAAAACAAGCTAGCATTTCATTTAATAATAAATTATAGTGTCAAGCCTCCAAGTGATTGATGAAGATGCGTTCTTCGATAATTAATAATTTAATTTTAATAATAATGTGTTGATTTCAGACCGACCGTTACTCTTCCCTCGGGATCGAGCTGAGCAACCGCTTCGGAGAGGATTCCAACCAGAAGATCGCACTGTCCGACGTGCCCCTGCCGGACCTCTCCGTGGCAGGAGTACTGCCCAGGGACTCCGACTTCTCGCTGTTCATCCCCGCGCATCAACTGTACGCAAATGCGCTCCTGGAAATCATGATGGGTTAGTGCAAGAATTGATAAAATTCTATAATAATTTGAAATACCAAGTAGATAGGTTCTTACGTTTTTTAAATTTTTTTTATAATTTCTTCTGATTTTATTATTTTTTTCTTTATTCATCTTTTCCATAATTTTATTTTTATTTTTCCCATTTACTTTGCTTTTTTCTTTCTTGCTTCTTTAATTATTTTTTCAAATTTTTTCTTAATTTTATTATTTTTTCACTTTTTTTAATTTCTTTTATGCTTTTCATCTTTTCTTGATCTATCTACTTTTTCATTCATTTGTTTTTTTCTTCTTTCTGTTTTAGCCTTTTTGTTCTCCTTATATATACTACAATTTGCTTTACCTTCTTCTTCCTATCCTGGGCCTTTAAGTAGGTATACATTCTTCCTGACGTATTATCAACGCTTCTTGTTTTACAAAGCCAAGATCTGCTCCCATATGTATCAATTTGACCGGGGTGTCACCAACTGTCTCTATTTATGAACATAAATATGTAACTATAATAAAAATGTTACTAAATAAAGGTATAAAATACAAGTTCTTTGATCTTTGTATGCTCCCCAACAAAAATAAGATTTTACCGAAGACTAGCTTTTGCTCGGTCTTTTTTGGTCTCACTCTAACCATAATTCTGTGAACAGGTCTCCAATATTTTCAATTTGAATGTGTCACCAACTATCTCTGTTTATGAACAAACTAAAAATGTAACTAAAAAAGGTATAAAATACAAGTTCTTTGTTCTTTGTATGCTCTCCACCAAAAATAAGATTTTACTGAAGACCGTAGTTTTTGCTTTGTCTCTTTTAGTCTCACCCCACCCATACTGTTAACAGGTCTCCAATATTTTGAAAACATAATATTTTAGAGCAACCACTTGTATTTTTTTAAGCAGCTGCTTCATCTTTTCAAATTGGTATTCTCTAAAAATTAATAGGTTAACATTGGGTAAACATAAATTATTTTTGGGACGTTAAAAGCTGTCACTTTGGGTCTGAAATTTGATTGCTTATGTGATTTGTTTGTAATTAACTCAATGATTACAATATTATTTTACTACAGCAGGCCTAATTAAAATTAAAAGAATCTAACATATTATTTAGATATCTGCTTCAATAATTATCGTACAAATCTAATATTTTCTACTAATGTGTTTTAGAGCCAGCCGAGGGTGACTTGCAAACATTCCTGTCCGTTTGCGCGAAGGTCAAGGATAGGGTCAACCAGAAACTCTTCAATTATTGCCTCTCCGTAGCTTTGTTGCACAGGTATTAAATCCTTATTTTTTTTAAACTTATGTTTGCACAAATTACGTTAGATGTTAGACGTTCTGCAGATCGTCAAAAATTCAGTGGATACCCACCTACAAAGTTTTCCACTCCCATTTTATACAATTTAAAAATGTGTAAAAAGTCAGAAACAAATAATGTCTTTAAAAAAAAGTATGCCTCATTTTTAAGTGCTCACCAAATTCCAACAAATCCTACCAAGATTAAACCCTGAAAGCGCCTGAAAATTGAACATCGACGTTTATATTTTTTTAACTCACTGGATGAAATCTTAAATAACACCATGAATAACACTCTATTTTAATTCAAGCTTTATGTGAAGGTTTATTTTTTTCAAACATTATATTTTTGGTTCGTGAATTCAACAGTAATTTTTTAAAAGCATATGTAAATATAATTTTGCAGGTTACATAAGTACACCTATTAAATTCAAAACCTGATTACAAGACGGCCTCCGTAGTCGAGGGGTAAGACTCTCGACCACGAATCTCAAGGGTTCGATGTGCGCAAGTTAATTTCATATAAAAAATATAAAGCATACTTGCAGCACGTTTCAGAATGATACTCTCAGTATGTTGCATGGATTGGATTGATCCGTGCTTGGTGACCAGATCTGAATAGACAGGTTCTTCCCTACCTTCCTTTTCCTCTTCCCCATCTCTTTCCCCTCTGATGCCATAGTCTCACTGACTTTTTTTTTTGGCGGAGACGGTTCAGACTACTTCCCGTGAGCACTAAGGCCATAGTTAATGTGCTATTTCCCATTTTGCTGTTAATTGTTAATTGCGCTATCTCCCATTTTGCCTACTTCAATGACCCAGTCCCTTTTATAAAGTTCACCAAGTTCAAGGGTTGTCATAGGATGTGGTCTTCTGGTTCTACAGTGCGTCTCCTCAGGTATCTGAGCCTAGTTCCCACCAGGGCAGGACATTGGCACCATAAGTGAATTGAAGTATCTTCACCCCCTTCACATTTTCTACATGTATTGGTGCTTTCCATTCCCAATAGCTGCATGTGTCTCCTGAGATGGCAGTGTCCCGTTAGTAGTCCTGACAATTGGTATTCACATAAAAAATAAACGTTTTTTTCTTGATCATTGCAGACCAGATACCAGAGACATCCCGCCGAACAACTTTATGGAAACCTTTCCAGCAGAGTTCGTTGATTCCGCCGTCTTTCAGGATGCCAGAGAAATTAGTAGAACTCTTCCCGCGCCACTGAGGGTGAGTTAATACGGCTATTCCCAATTGATGAACATAAATCATCGATCAGCGCCATAAGTAGTAGTTTTAGCGATCTACCACCTGGAGCCAGTGAGACTATGTCATCCCCAATTTGGATATGTTGTAAAACTGAAGGTGGCGGGGATGGGGAAGAGGAAGGAGGGAAAGTACCTGGCTATTACACCACCATACACGACTTAAGCCATTCCAGGCAACTTTTCAATTCTGAATGGTGGTCTTACACCAGGGCGATACAGAGAGTATACTCCACTCTGGAACGGGCCACAAATATACCCTATATTATTTTAAGTGATTAAATTGTGAAATAACACAATTCAATCAAATAAAATTTATTTACGCCCGGCGGGATTTGGACTCACTGCCTTAAGTTCGCTAGTTGTTGCAATTTTAATAAATTTTTCAAAACTGTCAGCGTGGTGGAGCCATTTCAGTCTTATCGACGCCAGCGCTAGGAATATGTTATTACTACTGAATTTTAAGGACTTTCTTTTCCTACCAGACGCCCATCGTCATCCCCAAGGACTTTACCGCCTCTGATCTGGAGGTGGAGCACCGGCTATTTTACTTCCGCGAGGATGTGGGGATCAATCTGCATCACTGGCACTGGCACTTGGTATACCCCTTTGATGCACCTCCAGGCAACAGGGCCATCGTGGACAAGGACAGGAGAGGGGAATTGTTCTTCTATATGCACCAGCAAATCATTGCCAGGTAATGCTTATTTCTCGATGTTTAACGCTTATAAATCGTCACTTTTAGGTCCTTCGCTCGTGGAGAGAGTGAAAAAAAAAACAGTTGTCGACGAAATCACAATCAACCTCCTGAAAAAAATCGATATTTTTCTGATCTGACATATCGAAATATGACAAAACTTGACGGATCGTGAGCCACTACCATGGCATTCTGTCATCGACGACTGTTCAATGCTGCTGGAAAAAGAAACTCTTACATCTTTTTTTTAAATTTTCTCTATCCATTGCTTTGATGGTTACATTATTTGTAGATTTTTAGGCCACATGCTAGGCACAAGCCCGTGATATGGTGGTCGACATACTCTCTGTATATTATTTCCCTTTCTCATGTAATTTGTTCCAGGTACAACAACGAGCGCCTCTGCAACGCTCTGAAGCGCGTGGTGCGCTTCAACAACTTCCGCACACCCATCGAGGAGGGCTATTATCCGAAGCTGGACAACATGTCCAGCCGGCGCTCCTTCACACCCCGGCAGCCCAACGTGTCCTGGCAGGACTTGGACCGCGAGGTTGATGCCATCAAGATCACCGTGACTGAAATGGAAATCTGGCTATCTAGGCTCAACGACGCCATCAGCTCTGGGACGTATCAAAAGGTAACCTATAACACATAAATAAATCAATCACTTTTAAGTGTAAAACAGAATAGGTTTTTTTTACATTGGCCCCACACAGGAGGCCCTAAGAAAAAAAAATTCCCTCAAGACCTTTGTGATCTTAGGGGATGTTGCATGGAGGGTTTTTTTAAGGGAAGGAAGGAGAGGAAGTTCTGAGAAAGAAAAAGGTATGGGGGGGTGGGCAGAATCCTGGGGGTTACTTTGTCCAGGAGTGACGGGCTTATGAATCCACCCCTCCTACTGCGGTGCAGGCGATGGGATGAGAGAGTCCGGCTTGAGAGATCCACAAGCCTCCCTCAATCAGTCTCTCTCGATCCCTCCACAAAATAATGGATAAACGCGTTCGCCGCCAAGACCCTGACAAACTTCACCCCATGAACCCGGGCACCCCTGCTAAGTCACCAAAAACAGCGAAACATTTTTTTTACATTAGCTCCACACATCATGTCATCTTTCAAATTGTAACAAGCTGAAAAGTTTAACATGATAGTTGTCCTCTTCTGCTGATCAATTTGTTCAAAAGCTAAAAAGGTCTTAGGTTCAGTATTTGACTGAAATCTTTAAACTGTCAAAAAATCATAATGACGTTAAATGGCTATTTGAAGACATTGTCATCATATTTTAACAATAATTCTAGAAAATTTTGCTTGTGCAATGTTAGAGGACTTCGCCTGCAGAGAGTTGAAGCCACGACTGGATCAGAACCCAACGCATTTGTTAACTCGACTACTAACTACTCGTTGTTGTTTGCTTCCAGCCGGATGGTACCACGGATGCCCTGACTATTGATATGCTGGGTAACATGATCGAATCCAGCATTCTTAGCCCGAATCGGGATTTCTATGGGCGCCTTCACAATTCTGGACATCTTTTCACTGCTTATGTCCACGACCCCACCCATAAATACTTGGTGAGTTCAGTCAAAGCACAAAAGTACTTTATTAAATAATTGTTATCAATTACAATTTGTAGATCTCCAATTTTGTTTAATAATTTCCATTTAAAGCATTTTTTTAGCTCCTAACATCTCCTAAATAAAATCTCCTAAATGAAAAGCTCCTAACATCTCCTAAATGTTCATTACTAATTATTACTGATAATTACTAAGCCAACTCCTTATATTATTATCTATCAATATCAAACTGTTAACAATAACACTACTTATGTGGATGGTGATAAGGTTTGAATTCCCGTTTAAGCCGCATCCCGAATTTCTACCGATTTCTTACATATCTCTCCTAAACATTTGAAGTTTTTAAGCTCTTAAAAAAATATATGTTATTTTTGAAGATAATATCTAGACGTTCCCCACTCCGAAACGGAAATTCTATGAAATTCCCTCGATAGAAAAAAATCGCAAAGTAATATCCGAAAATTATTACAAACACGTTCATTTGACTTATTTTAGAAGTTATATGTATGAAAAAATTCACAACGTTTCTGCAATTCATAATGCGATTTTAGATCTTCCCCACGAGATTTTTGCTCTATTCAAAACAAGTCGTTTTTAATTTATCATTTGCACAATTTTCGCTCAAATTTAATCGCTTTTAATTTAAACTTTCTAATATTCATATTTACGTATCTCTCTATCTTCTTCTTGTTGAGCTAGATTGTAGCGCCTTAACACAAGCCGCCTGTTTTGATTTATGCACGAAAAAAAATATCACCAAAAATTGTGTTTTATTTTATTTTTCGTAGCTCAGGCAAAAATATTTAAATGTTTTAAGATAATTTTCCACATTATAAACAAAATCATCACCGGAAAGGGGTTCATAAGAAGTAGATTTTAATTTTTCAAGAAGTTTTTATTATTTGTAAAATCACTATTCACTAAAATACTTGATAATATAAAATATGTTCTATTGCAGTATTTGATTAAAGCATCTAAAATATTTCTAAAGGCTTGTTCCCATTGATCAAGGGGTTCCCACAGTGGGTTAATATCGATCACTGTTTAACGAACTCGAAGTACACAGGTATTGAAGGGTCAAGTGTCCTTCATAGAAATATGTGTAAGCTCTTATAATTTTGCGATTAACTTTTTTGTTGCTTGTAACTTTTTGTTTTGGAGAGGAATTTTGTGAAAAATTTTGTAATGACATGATGTATTCTGCCACAAGGAAACCAATGGAGTGATGGCTGACGAAGCAATCACAATGCGCGACCCCTTCTTTTATCGTTGGCACGCCCAGATCGACTCCCTCTTCCAGAAGTTCAAGGGTTCAAGGAACACCAACCCCTACACGAGAGCAATGGTAAATATTCCTCGATTATTTTAATGCGCTAAGACTCTGACCAGCAGATATAGGAGAATTGGTGAAAATATATTAAGGCATTAGGAAGAGTTGAAAAAGAACTGGAATTCTTTGAGAAAGATATTAGATTTATTATATTCTGCTTAAAAACACCTATCCTTTCGCGTATACGCTATTTATTACGCGGGCCAAAAATTTCGGTATTGAAAAGCATTTTAATTGCAATGTTTGGCCTTTTCAATTATTATTTTACTGATGAATAAACACTTCTCCACCCTCTCAGCTGATCAACCCCAACATCACCGTTGACTCGATCAGCGTGACCGATGAGCTGGGCACCAACCAACTGAACACCTTCTGGATGCAGAGCGACGTGGACTTATCCCGTGGACTGGACTTCGCCCCCAGAGACGGCGCCGTGTTGGTTCGCTTCACGCATCTCAACCATCGTCCCTTCACTTATAAGTTAGTTCTATGTTATATTCATCGCTATTGTTTTGGGTCCCCAAATCTTTCAATACAAAACTTTTTCTCATTCATTCCCTAACTTTTCTCGTGTGTCACGAATTCTCCTTTGCTTTTTTTCTACTTATCTCCTTTTTAGCCTTTTCTCCTATTCTCTTTTTTTTCTTATCGCCTTTTTTTGCCTATTATCCTATTTTCATTTTCCCCTTTTCTCACTTTCTCCCTTTCACCTTTTTGTCTTTTCTCCTTTTTTCCCTTTCACTTTTCTCCTTTTTCCTTTTTTCCTTTTCTCTTTTTCTCCTTTTCTCCTTTTCTTCTTTTTTCCATTTTTTCCTTTTCTCTTTTTCTCCTTTTCTCCTTTTCCTCGTTTATCCTTTTCTCTACCGTAACACTGAAATAGAATCACAGGCTTTGGTAGTGTTGTTCGTTCAAACCTTTAAGATTATCAGATTGGGTTGTTTTACAGAATTTGAACAACTCGTTTCAAAGTTAAAATTTAAGTTTTGTGAAAATTTTATTAATGTTGTGTAAATATTTCATTTTGGGCCGGGTGTTTCACAGTTCTTGGAAATAAACATAATTTCGACGAATTATTCAAATTCTTCAGCGCTAGTGATTAAAATAAAGAAAGAGTTCATAATCATTTCTTTAAAAAATTCAATATCCTAATTGAGGGATATGTATTCGACTGCATTTAAATTTTGGCTTTTAATACTCTGTGCTGTAACTACACATATTCCCCTATTCCCCAAAACCACATTTAAACGTTACATGCTCTTGTGGCGCAAGTGTGGTTTATACCTGCCAGTTTCATTACAACCTTCGTATCTTCTTGGAAAAGCCATGCATTACGAATACCGTGTCATAATTACCTATATTATAAATGTGAATTAACTTCCCAGCATCCAGGTAACCAACGGTGGTCCAGCCAAGAGAGGAACGGTGCGCTTGTTCATTGGGCCCAAGAACGACGAGAGGGGTCTGCCCTGGCTCCTAACAGACCAGAGGTTGATGATGATAGAACTGGACCGTTACGTAACTGAGCGTGAGTACTTATTTTATTATTATAATGACTGAGCTAGATTAATAGTTTTAACTCGACCGTTTGTTCTGTCATTTGTAAATTTGTTTGTGTGTTCTTTTGTCTAACTTTGTCTAGGCGGCTAGTTGTGACTATGGTTCATTACGAATTAATTTTTCAAATGTGAAATCATCCTGCTTATTTTGTATTTTTTATTTGCTTTTTTCAATAGTATAGTACACATCTGCCTAAAAAAAGTTTGGAAAAAGAATTGTCGTTGAGTTTTCACGTGAATTTTTAAATCTAATTGTCCATACTCAAGTGTAACTCTTGTATTAGAGTGTTTAGCTTCATGTATTTATTTAGTGTATATTGTTTATTTTTAAGTACAATAAATTACATTATCTTATTGATAACATGTATTTGACCTATTGCCCAACTTGTAAATATGTACGTAATCACAATCGGGAGATTTTCAAAATAATGACAATTTTACCTCTCAACTAAAAAATTGACATCTTGTATTAGCGTATTTTTGGATTATTATTATTATTTAATGTATATAGGTTTTTGTTAATACTGACAAATTTGTATATATTTACCCAAAATTACACTCTCAAACATTACTTACAAACTCATTCGCTTAACACTGACGAGAATACTCATTTGAGTGTGTAAAAAGTGAAGAGCCATTAAAAAAGATTTTGCTGCTTTTGCAGAATCAGTGAATTTGGATTACTCGCTTTTGAAATACTATCCATAATTGAATGCATTCCCTAGTGAATCCCGGCGTGAATAACCTGACCCGTTCCTCCGCTGACTCTTCGGTGACCATCCCCTTCGAGAGAACCTTCCGCGATATTCCCGCTGGCACCAACAGTGGCGACTTCAACTTCTGCGGCTGCGGTTGGCCCCAGCACATGCTGATCCCGAAGGGTACGCAAGGAAATGGCTCTGACTACCAGCTGTTCTGCATGGTGTCCAACTATGATAGAGACAAGGTAAATTTCTTCATCATCTTTGTAGTTGCAATATTTGTCTGCGAATCAATTTGTATTTTTTATACATAAGGGCGACTGTAATCAAAAAGTAACAACTATGAGAATAACGCGGTGAACAGTAAAATTGGGGAGGAATCTGAATTACCTTATTACACTGCACGTTTTGGTAAGAATCGATATATTGGCATTGAGGGATCACTCAAATGATTACTGCACAAGTTTCCATAGCAGACTGATTAGTAAAATTATTCCGAGATCTCGAAGGTATGAACTCCTTACTCTCAGACAGGGACAGCTAATGTTCTTGCCCAGTGTTAGCAACGCGGATGCCTGCCATCACTCCACGACTCTCTCCTTTAGATAAATAGATTGATAGATATGGACGGTAGTTGAATGAATAATCTATCGCGCAATTTAAAAAAAAAAATATTTACTGGTTAGGCGTTTTGCAACTATAGTTGATATATCACGTTTTATAAAATGTACATATTTTGACCTTTTTTTCATCTTCAGGTGGATCAGACCATTGATGGAATGACCTGCGCTGATGCGTCCAGCTTCTGTGGCATCAAGGACAAGTTGTACCCCGATAAGCGGGCCATGGGCTATCCCTTCGACAGGCCCCCCGAAAGGACCATTACGAATATTGACGAGTTCCTGCAACCCAACATGAAGGTGCAGGACATCACCATTAAGTTCACGGATGTCACCGAGGTCAACCCGAAGAACCCCCAGCCAGGTGCTTAAATTCGTTGATCTACTGCATCACTGAACACAATTAAAGCCCAACTCTAAGGTTAAATCCCATATCTACAATTAATTAAACACTTCACAACCAAACTTTTGGTAGGTTACTACTTTTTGGTATGGTATTAATGTTTTTTTGTGAAATTCATTCGCTCTGTTTTCTCCCAATTAATCCCCATCCGATCTACTTCTTACATCACTGGAAATTGATGAACTCTTGACATGTTGCTACTTTTTAGAAAGGTTATAAAAAATGTTCACAAAAAAACACTACCATTTGATAAAATAATCAAATTTATATTAATCGAGGCTCTGAAACTAGCCAAACTCTTGATTTGCTTTTACTCTTTGGAGTAACCTCAATATTTTGCAAACAGCACTCCTAATTTAATAACTATTTAAACTAATAAATTTTAATGCTTTCATCACTTGAATAAGTCAAATTCTTTGAATTCATTTGAAAAAATTGGTATTAGTGCCGAATATTTCTCAGAATTTGAACAATTCTTCAAATTTCGAAGTAAATATTCAAGTTCAGTGAAAGCAATGTTACCATTCCACTATTGGCCAGTGTTTGAAGAACTTGAACTTCACATCAGTTTTTCTTCTTCTTTTTTTCTCTAATCAAATAGTGAAGAATTCTAAATATCGCACATAATTATTTTAGCTTAGCAGATTTCTTATCTTAACTTATAGCGCCCGATACTCTTTTCCTAATTTCAAAAGCTGAATACTTTCTTCTTACACTCCATATACATTGGTAGCTCCAATAATTCTTATCATTACAAGTCTGTTTTTCCTCGAATTTACACAGATATCGAAAACTTATAAACACGATTTCTTCAACTGTACAACTGTATTTCTTCTTCTGTACAAAGAAATGAGACAATGAATTTATTTTTATTACATGGAAAAGAAAATAATTACAGTTACACTCTATACACAAAAAAAGATTCCACCATCCATTCCATTCTTCGAAAATTCTGTCACCATCACCACAGATAGAAATCGATTTTCTTTCACAGAAATAGTTGACTGCCTTTCTTTCTTCAAAATAAAAATTTTATTTTCTTTTCTTCAACGGTAACGATTTTTCTTATGTATATATAAAATAATATTAAGGATTCAATATGTTTTTTATGTATTTAAGTATATTCATGTTACTGTCTGTCATACTGTCGTTATTACAACATTTGTACACATTGTAAATATATAGCATAATTTCGAGAAAAGTGATATTTTTAAGACAAATATTTTTAGATATAATTTTATAAATATATTAATATCTAATAAATTATCAAAAACATTGGCTTTTTTCTATAGGAACAAGATAAGTAAATAGCAAGTATTCAATTCAAGCAAGATTGTTACAACATTATAAATAATATATTATGGTACCTTAAAATAAAATTCTAAAATGTCAAGGGTTATGGCAGTAGGTAATAGAAGTGTTGATTTAATGTAAAAGGTTTTTTTTTGTATAAACTATCATTGTAAAATAGTACAACCTAAAACATCATTTACAAGATATTTTTTTTACATGAGCTTCACGCTGGAGGCCTTGAGGAAAATAATTTCCCACAAGGCCTATGTCGTCTTTGGGGATGCTGTGTGGAGGGTTTTTTTAAGGAAAGGAAGGGAAAAGAGTTCTGGGAAGGAAAAGGGTTTAAGGGGTGGGTAGGAATCTGGGGTTCAGTGTGTCCTGGTCATCCACCTCCAAGACCTAGACAAACCTCACCCCATGAACCCGGGCACCCCTGGTAAATCACCAAACGTGGCGAACCACTTGGGGTGACCTATGGCAGAGGTGTTGGTTATCCAATAAAGGTTCCCGGGGCGGCGGTACCCATTCCCGCTTCCATACGAAGATACGAAGTAAGACACGAAAAAGACATTTTTTTTAAATAATTTTATTTTAATGTTAGAAAATTATTCAAAATACTTTATAAAATCTAGACATATCAATAAAAACAACTTAAGTTTTGCTCTCCTGTAAAATTGTGGCCATCATAACCTAAAATGCTATGATTTTATGCTTAAAATAGTTGGAAAGAAGCGCAATACAAATTATTGACCGTAATGGTGACAACAATAATCTTAACCACTCTGGTCCAGGTGTTCCGGTCACATAAATCGTCTTTCGGACGTCATAATACGGTACTCAGCGCCCATTTGTGATTATTTGAACGTTCTCGTTAACCGCCGATTCTTGGCCCCGGTTGATCAACCATTGATAAAGGCGCCAATAAAATCGATCAAAATGGCATATAATCAAAAGTTTGCAAAATGAGATCCGGCTGTTAAAGAAGACCGTTCAAATATTGTAAGATCAAAATGGCGCTGATTTATGATAAAATTGTGAACATCTGTCAAGCATAACTGTCATGCCGTTATGGTTAACGCCAATGACTAAAAAAACGCCCTACGGAAGGACTTGGTTTACCGATCCAAATACATACCGAACATTCTGTCCAAACTTTTATACAAAAATGGTGGCGGTGTCCATGGTTATTTTCAGTTTACATAAGTAATAAATATTGGTTAACCTTGGCCGTCATTTTTGTATGGACAGAATGTTTTTTTGGTATACCAAGTCCTCTCTTAGGGTTTTTTTATTTAGTAATTATTGACGGCTGATCACAATTTGATAAAATAAATAAAATAAAAAAATTTGTTAATCGTCAATTCAATGTGATGGATTTTAAAATATCCCAGAACCTAAGTTCTACGGACGTGAAAACGCAGGCAGGCCAATGACATTTGATTCATCCGTCTTCTTGCTTCAACTATTCATAAAACCGCCTTTCCAGTCCTACTGTTTTTTGACCTTGATGTAGTTCTTGTAGTAGAAGTCGCTGAACATAAATATCATGGTGGAATTTTGCGTGAGGAAGGAGAGGCTCACCCACTTGGGGTAAGTGCAGCTGGGCCTGAAGAGGATGTGCGTGAAGTGGATGAAAAGTAGGACAAACTGCAGCTAAAACGATAAATCAAATACAGTGTTAAGAAAACAAAGCAGCAAAATAACAACAATAAACTTTTTGAGAAAAATTGGCATTATCATACTGGAAGGTGGTATTAAATTTAAACTATAATACTGGAAGGTGATATTAAATTGACACTATAATACTGGTAGGTGGGTGTTAAATTTACACTATAATAGTGGAAGGTGACATTAAATTAACACTATAGTATTGGAAGGTGGTATTAAATTTAAACTATAATACTGGAATGTGGTATTAAATTGACACCATAATACTGGTAGGTGGTGTTAAATTTACACTATAATACTGGAAGGTGACATTAAATTAACACTATAGTATTGGAAGGTGGTATTAAATTTAAACTATAATACCGGAAGGTGGTATTAAATTGGCACTATAATACTGGAAGGTGGTATTAAATTTATTTATTTTATTTATTTATTATATTACATTATATACAATTAAATAGCAAAATAACATAATAACATAATAATATATTTCAAGATAACTGTAAATATTAAAAATGTGTACAAGTGTTATTATGTCTTGTAGGTCAACATAGTTCCTAGCTAGGCAGATTGCCTGTTCTAAGGAACCAATTGCTGATGAAAAAGTCAGACATGTATTTTGTAATAAAATGTTGTTTTTATTTATTTTTTCTAATAAAATATGTACTAAGTTTATATTTATTGTGCCATTTTTAGGTATCCATGCAAAACTTTAAGTGACATTATTTAATAGTTTTTCAGACTCCATTCTACCCAAGTCAATCAACCATTTAGTTATTAATGAACCGATGCAGGACATTTTGCATGTCTTAATATTTAATTCTGGGGGGATTTTATTATACAATTTCGGTCCCAGATATGTATATGTCTTTTGATACTTTGCCGTATTGCTCTCTGGGACCACGAGATCCTTTCTAGTGTGACTTCTTGTGATATATTTATGCTCAATTTTATGAAGATTTTCTAGATTTTTGTGTACATGGATAATAACCCTTTTTATGTAGTTTTGACGAACATCAAGTACATTAAATTGACACTATAATATTGAAAGGTGGTATTAAATTTAAACTATAATACTGGAAGGTGGTATTAGATTGTAACTATAATAATCTTCTTTCAAAATTATAATATGATTTTTTTAACCGCCTTGGTGTATGTAACAGAGTCGATTTAATACGCATAATAAATCGACTCTAGACCCTCGCATGTCTCTACACAGCAGTGATTATGATATGATATGGAAAACAAATGAGTAAACGTGCAGATAGTGATGAATGACTGTTGAAACGCTGCAACATTACGAATACTTAATTAAGCTAGGAAAACAAAAGAAATCATTTTTTTACAAATGTCACCGTCGATAACACATATTAATAAAATATGAACAAAAAAGAAAACATCTCAAAAAATGGGAGGCAACGACGCAAATAATTGCGCTATCCAAAATTTGTGTAAACCTGGAGCATTTTTAAGGTACAAAATACAATATATTATTTTTAAGCCCTTTTTGAAAGATTTGAGTTTGTTTACGTGCAAAAATATTTGTTCATATTTATATTGCGTACTTACGGGCGCAAACGATTCAATCATCTTAATAATTTAAGGCATTACTGGCAAAAAATGTTTTTTCCTAAAATAATTGAACTCGCAATGAAAGAGCAGATTATGAATTCTTGATTGAAGAAACTGGACAGCGTTTTGTTCATATAAACGTTTTCCTCAAATTCCTCTCTGGATTTTGACACTAGTGCAAATATTTTTTATAGATTTCAATCGTGCGTCGGTACGCTTTGCTTTTTTTGATAAGTTACTTTTTTTGATAAAAGGATAATATAGGACCTAAAAGTATAGAAGTTAAAATTGTCTGATTTGAACGCCATCAACAAACGTTCAGTGTAGAAACTAGACCATCACGACACAAGCAACATTTTCCGCTTAACGTGGTGATAGTAAGGAAATTTTTAAATGTTGTCAGGTTATGCATAACTCGTAACGGAAATGTTTGTCGTTGTTTTTAATTAATTTAAATTTTAAATCAATGGAAAAATTTCATGGTAATAGTGGAAATTCCGTGAAATTAGTGGACGAAGGAGTACTTTGACTAAAAGTCTCTTGTTTTTGACCAAAAGGCTTAGCATAGACAACCAATCAAGCGCATCAAGCCGCTTGAGCATAGACAACCAATATATAGACAACAACAGATAACAAAATAACGTGCATGCCATTAAGCCGCTTGATCATGTCCGAAGCCAATTATTTGTGATGGACGGACCGCTGAAAACACATTGTTTTCTTCAATGGCTACCGTTTTGTGTTTTCCGTCCTCCCACCCGCTTCCTAGACCCGATGGTTCGGCTACTGGAATTCGGATTAGAGAGACTATACTGTATTTGAGTTCGAAAGACGATGAGATTAATAAATCTTAGAATCAATCAATCATCATCAATATATTAATACGTGAAGAAAAACTTTGTACCCCTTTTTACGAAAATTGCGCAGACGAAGGAGTATGAAATTTCGCACACTTATAGTTTGTGTAGAGAAGGAGTGCAGAATGCTTATATTTTTTTTAAATTATGCATAAAAAAAAAACAATAAAAAAACATTCCAATTATGGTCGAATTTCGACCATTGGGCGACCACTAGTATTATTATAACCCGCAATTTTTCAATTTGGGAGCAGGTATGGGTACCGCCGCGCCGGGAATTATTTATTGGATAACCAACGCCCCGGTCACAGGTCCCCCAAGTAGTTTGCTATGGTTGGTGACTTAGCAGGGGTTCATGGGGTGAGATTTGTCTAGGTCTTGGCGGTGGATGAGTTTGCCCACCTACTGCGTGGCGGGCCGGATCGGGAGAGAACGGTTGAGGGAGTCCCTTCGACTTCTCCAGCCGTAATATCTCGGAACACCACCCTGCACCACGGTGGGAGGGATGGATTCGTACGTCCGTCACTCCTTATTCCTACCCACACCTCATATATTTTTCCTTTCCAGTACTTTCTCTCCTTCCTTTACCTAAAAACACCCTCAACACAGCATCCCCAAAGATGACATAGGCCCTGAGGGGAATTATTTTCCTCTACAAAAAAATAACGAGTGCAGTTCACACGCGAAACTTTACCAAAACAATCTCAACAAAGCTGCCAATGAGCGCAGTTTGATGCTTCGTCGGTAATGGAATGCGTCATTTCCGTTTCACATCGCAACCAATAGGAGCCTTGTGAAGTGAAATCATATTCAAAGCGGCCAATGAGCGCAGGTTAACGCTTCACAATGGGGTTAAAGAGGTTTCACTCCAAAAATAAAAATAACACTGTGAGTTTTCACGGTAGGTACTTACGAGTTGCAACTGAGTGAGATGTTTCTTCCACCAGACAGATTTCTTGTATTCTGGGCTCACAGCCGTCAGGAGGTAATACGCGTACATAAAGGCGTGAACCACGCAGTTGATTGTGCCTATCATAGCGCCATGTCCAGCTGAAAATTACCAACTTTATAGTTTCTGAGATATTTATATCTTAGAGACTTGGGATATTATCCTGGTTATATCCATCAGCCTTTTTGCCCGGCATGCTGGGTATTAAGAAGAACGTATGCGCAGCCCACTTCAGCCCGTTTCATACAAATTTTAATTCCGGATTTGAGATCAAAATACCCAACCATACTAAAAATTTATTTTTGTAATCAAAAGGTATATCAAATATCTAGTACGGATATGAGCTACTTTATTTATTTTTGCTTTAAAGTATAAGATATAGATCATTAAAATCTTTAATGACCAATTAAATTACAATTTAAAGTACAAATAAATAAAGTAGCTCACATCCGTGCTAGATATTTAATATACCTTTTTATTACAAAAATAATTTTTCAGTTTCGGTGGGTATTTTTATCTCAAATCCAGAATTAAGATTTGTATGAAACGGGCCGAAAAGGGCCGCGCAAACCTTCCACTTAATAGCCTCGCCGATAGAAGGAAAACTGCTTTGCTGACAACAGCATATAGTATTTTAAGCGGTGATATCTGTATTCCCGATATATTACAAAAATTTGAGTTTTATGTTCCCGACAACTTCGCAATAGCGCGCAGACACAGAACTTTTGTTGTTCTGAGATGCAGAACTAACTTACCATTAGTAAAGCCGTCTATTAAATTATCTGTTCCTGACATGGATATTTTTCAATTAAATATTCAACAATTTAAAAACGTTATTATTATTTAATACAACAAAATGTACCTATGTTTATTATTGGTTGTGTATAACTGTAAACGTGCATTTAAAATTAAAATAAATATTATATGATCCATTTCTCAGTTATTTTTAAATTATAATAATGTACGATAGTTGGATTTCTTTATACACGGTGTCGGGTAACTAGTGTTGCAAGTGGAAAATTGGTGAATCTACACACACCAATCACGGAAATTTGAAATGCTGTGAAGAACAAATGTGTCATTGTTCAGGAGAGCGAAAAGATTTTTTTTTAAATTGCAACTCCTGCTTTTGTAGACCTATAATTATGAATTTTTATTACAAAATAATAATGATTTAATCTTTCAAAATACTTAACATTTTTTGTAAATATCTTGAATAACAGTATTTAATATATTTTTAATTTTTCAGAAAAAAATCCTCTCAAAACGCACGTCGTAAAAAAAACACTACTTTTCAAACAGCCTTACTAAAAACAAACCTTCCACGGCCGATAACCTGTGATGTTGCAACAACAAAAATAAAGCCCGTGTACGCTAAAACACGATCTGTTACTAATAATCTTTCTTTCTCGGCCTCGCTGTAAAAATGCATCGAATGTATTTTACATCGGGCAACGTTGTATATGGTTATAATTTAGTTGGTAAAAATGATTGCTTTTGAAATCCGTTTGAAATGTCAGTTTATTTTTAGATCATTTTTTGGCATTAAAGCCGTAAAGGACGTTTCAAGAATTATTTTTTATTGTATACACGAAAAAAAAGTGAAGTGACAGTTTCCTTCCAACTTTGTTATATAAAAGAACTGTGTTTTTTAATTTTGATTTTTTTGTAAATTTCTCTGTTAAGTATTTTTTTAAATTTTTTTCCATGTTTGAAGCTTAAAATATAGTATTTTTTTAATACTACAGTATATTTCAAATACACAAATCTAAAAGGTAATTTTATCTGGTTTTTATTATTTGTTTTTAAGACATCTTCAAAAATAAAAAATATATAGAACATTCAAAATACCACATATACAACAATATATCTGAATAACATCCACCCGATGGTTCAAGAGGTTTGTCAACTTTGCGGCCGATGTCTGCCCATCTGCTGGCAGATGCGGCAGGCCAGAGCGAGAGAAACTGGTTAAGAAGGTCTTTTGACTTCTCCAGCTAAGATCCTTCGACCCATCGCCTTGCACCGCAGTTCAAGGGACATATTCCTCAGTAAAAAAAAAGCGGCTACGAAGTAAAATAAAATAATAAACAAATAACTAAAAAAATTAATGAAACATACCAGGAATGTATTTTATTGACAAGAATCCCAACAAAATCATAACGATGTGATGATAAACGTGGAGAAACGTGATCTGGCTGTTTTTCTTTCTTAAAACGAAGAAAACCTGAAAGAACCAATTTTATTTTATTTTATTCTTAATAAACGTACAGAGGAAAATACAAAAAAAAATACAAAGATATTACAAATTTAATAATGGTAAGTATGCAGGGTGTAACAGCACGTACCCGAAGGATTTTAACCAACTATTCTTGAGCATATTTGGAAAAAAAATGCACATGTCGTTTTGCTGTTCGATGGTTTTATTTTTTCTAAACCAAAACAAATATTTTTTAATCACACGTGGCTACTGATCCCATCCGTATACATCGCGATAGTATAGAAAGAAAAATTCATCTAATGACATTTTTACTCCAAATGTGCTCAGGAATCGCTGGTTTAAAAAATTATAATTATTATTATTGTAGTATATTGGTTTATAGACTCATTTGAGTGCTCCTCTCCTTGGGGAATCTTAGCAAAAGGCGAAAGATTTACTCGTTATTATCAAAGTTCGGTAATTAAACATAACCTGATTGACTGCCGTAATATAGTACCATATTATGAATACGAACCAAATTTATTTTTCGAAAATGAATTTTATAAAATATATTACGGTAAAACTATAATAACAGACAGAACAATTAGTCATAATAGACCCGATAGAGTTTTAAATGCCAAATTAAAAAAAAAAATCTTATATCATTGATGGCGTTATTCCAAATTCCTGTAATATTCAAAAATCTATTTCTGAAAAAAATAAGAAAATATACAGATTTAGGAAATGAGATTAAAAGAATTCTCAGACTATAAAAATATTTCACCTTTGCAGAGCAGCGCTCTTGTTGTTGAGATATATGTTTGAATTAAATTAATTAATTTCTTCAAAATTCGCAAATTCACTTTGTGGCGCCAATATTAATTTAATGAAAACAAATAATCAACATGTTTCGAAAACTATGTTTTCTTCATCAGGATAATAAGTTAATAAAAAATAACAAAAGACAAACAAGTATTGACTAATTAGAACATAGACAAAATATTAGAAAGGAGAGGTGATTAATTACTTGAAATATCATAAAAAACAATTATATAAAACAAAATATAAAAATTATTTTAGAATGGGTAAAAAATTACATTAACATAATAAAAAATCTTTTAAAAAACAAAACAAGAAGTCTAAATAACAAAATATTATTATTTAATAATTAATTAAATTTAAATGTGTCTGATGTATAAAATTCCAAAAGTTTTCTTGACTTACTTTGTTCAACTTTACGAACGATAAAAATTAACGGCATTTATTGATTTGACCTTTAACTGTACGCGCCGTAATTTGTAATTTAGGTGTGATAAGTTTTATAAGGATACGCTTCCAAATGATGTTTCTGAAAACATAATATCTAATTTTGATATTTATCTTTTAATAGCAGTCGTCCAGGTGCTATGATAAAATATATAACGTTTTAAAAATCCGTTAAATATTATTAATTATGTTTGTCTTTATAATAAAGAACTCCAGTCCAATTTTTTTATTTTTTTAAAAATGAATAACGACTTTCTAACTTAAAAAACTGCATATTTATTTTTATAGTTAGTTTTAATAATTTAAATAAATGTCAAAGTTTTAATTTTTCAAGATCCCCTGAAAACCACCGTATCTCTTGTGAATCATGTGACGTCATCATGACCAAAAGTTTTAGTTATTTTCAATAGATGTTGTCATTTTGTATGGAAGAAGCTATGAAACTATTCAATAAGTTAAACGTTATTAAGGTGGAATTATTTATTTATTATATTATATTTATTATATTATTATGTTTCAATATTATCACGGGAGAGTGGTATATAAATTGTTTGAAATTATTATTTTTTTTAGCTTTACGAATCGAAATCAATATTATGGAAACCGAAGCATCAATTTTGTAGGCAACTGTAATCAGCTGTTTGACTCCCGCCATTTTGAAATTCAGAATTGGATCGTTGCGAGAGGCATTACGATGTTTTTGGACAGGTAAAGTTTTTGAATATTTTAAATGATATAGATAAACTAATAGAGATATTCTATTTTTGATACTGAATTATTTAGACCTAAATAATGTTTCAATAAAAACAATAATTTTTATATGTCTAAATCTCTATAAACCAATAACACGGAATGTTGAATGGCTTATCAAAATTTCCAATACAAAATGACCAGGTGACTGGAGAATTACGGACGCGGTGACGTCACACCTCAAAAATCCAATAATACCAACTTGACAGGGTGTTTTAATGACACGTTTTAAAATGGTCTTTTTAATATTGTTTTTAAAACTCTATATTAAATATTATTTAATAAAACTTATATATTTATTCAGAATCAGCTAGCGTTTACGAACATATTTTTTTAAAGCCATAATATTTTTCACTGGAGTTCCTTATTACCCATATCTCATGTATACATATGAAGTCGGCTACGAACTCATACAAACTACTTGCATATAGTATCAGGAATACCAACAGAAAAAAGACAGAATGGCCGCTAAAATTCGGTACGCGAAATAAATTTTACGCCATTGAAATTTTAAGTGCATTTTCCATCGTCCCGAATGCAAAAAGTTGCCTTTTGTAGTCATTAAGGCGAATCTGAAGGTTTTTTCGAAAAACATTCGTATTGAGCATGGCCAGCGCGATCGAAAATTTACCAATCACACAAATTTGACAGGACATCTCGCGGGAGAACGATCTCGTTCTCACAAATTTTAGGGAATAACCCTTCAGTTCAAACGAGTCGATCTCAGATCCTGGTTTATCCGAAACGAAGTCTGTTTCGCGACAAACTTTTTATAAAATAATTATTAAATGAGAAAAACATTCTTCGATTTTTCAGAATGATAAAAATCAACATTAGATAAGTTTTTAGATTTTCACGGCCAAAGAGATTTTCATTATTTGTTTTTGGGGTGTAATGCCGTGTTGCGCTACCTCTTTCTTTAGCTAACGTTTCGGACAGTGTTACAGTGTCCATCATCAGGGCAGATGGGTAATTGTGTACTTGTTCGTGGTGAAATGTGTGCTTATCTCACGGATCGATTTGAAATTTTCAGGGAATATTATCAGTTAAATATACATTCGAGAAATACAAAAAAGAAAGAAAACGATTTTTTGAAAATTCTAACTGCTTATTATCCCTAAAAACGTTGTTTGTCTAAGGACAGTATTAATGTACCTACAGATTAAATGGCAATTTGTTTTTACTTAAGTTGGTCTCACCATGGATAATCCAATTTGTCACTTGTCAAATGACAAACGACACATTGCAATATCAACGACGTAATGTTTTAAATAATAGAATATGATTTTTTATGTTAACCTATGATGGTTAGCTGAATTTACGATTTTATTATCTTACATTGGGAAACACTTAATTTAAATCTAAATTTAATAACCGACAAGAACTCACCGTGTCGAGCAAATCGGCGATCTTCAGGTAATAGTAGTACTTGCCATACTTCATGATGTCCAGCTCCATTGGGCTGGTGCCCCAAGTTATAGGCTGGCAAACGATGCTGTAGTACCCTGACAGGTATACGTCTTTAATTACCTGGAATCAATACCAATACAGTCATACCTCAATACCTAAAAGCCACGTCTTTAACCACGTCTGGAATCAACACCAATGCAGTCATAAATCAACACTAAAAATCTTAATTATCCGGAATCAACACAAACACATTCGTTTAAACCAGGGTTTCCAAACCTTTATTTCGTCGAGCCCCCCCGAACCAAAAAAAAATATTTTCATGCCCCTCTTAATTAAGTTTCAACAAAAATAAAAAACACATTTTTTTTATATTAACTAAATTACTTATTAGAATTTCAAAACAATACAGATACAATATATTTATTTATTATGGATCTTTAATAGAAGAGTAGGTACACTTTTAACCATTAATTACTTTTACATTTACATTTCTTAGTTTTCTTTTAATTATACATATTATTCTATTATAATTTTTTTTTATTTATTTCAATTATTTGTTTATAACTAGATAATGTCTAACAACTTTCATTTTAGAACAAATAAATAAAAACTTTTAAAATACTAATGAGATACTTGAGCTCGCATGCTCTGTACCAGTTGGCCGATTCTGGGTTCAGTCTTTGCTAGAGCTAAGGTTAAATCGTTATGCAATTTCGCTAATAAGTTTTTAATAAAACTCGCATAAAGAAGGTGGGGCGGGGGTGCACATCACACGTCGTGTTGTGACTTGTCGAAACTTGTATAGCAGCGATTGAATGGCGATTCATAACAGTTAATTTACCTCCGCGTTAAATAGATTTTTTTTTTAGAAATGCAAATATAAATATTACGCCCCCCTGACATTTCTCTACACCCCCCAGGTTGGGAAATCCTAGTTTAAACAGAATTCGGCAATTTTTGGTAGGTAATTTGTGTTTTCAATATACACCCATCTCTTTCTCTTCCATCTCTTTTATAATTTTTTTTTATTTATTTTATATTTCGTCATATTTTTATGATAAATATAGTAAAATTTAGTATTTTTCATTTACTCACAAATATTTGGCCAAATTGCTTCTAAAATCATGATACATTAAAATCTTTAATGAACTTTATCTTACAATTTTAATAAAAATAAATAAAGTAGCTTATTTTTTTTTTTTACATTAACTCCACACAGGAGGCCCTGAGGAAACAATAATTTCCCTCAGGGCCTATGTCATCTTTGAGGATGCTGTGTGGAGGGTGTTTTTGAGGAGAGGAAGGAGTGAACATGGGTCTTGAAGAGACCCATATTGTAGGAGGGAGGAAACACAGAGGCCGGCAAATCGTTCCACAGCCGAGCTGTTGAACTCAAGAACGAGTCGTAGAAACGACCCGTTCTCATGTGACTAATGTCAACCGTGTACAAATGTTGAGCGCGCGTTTGGCGTGTTTCCCGACTATGCACCGGTGCCGAGGGGATCAATGACGCTAGTTCCTCGGAGCATCTTCCATTGTAATACCGGTAGAACAAGGACAGCATTCCCACCTGGCGCCTGTGCTCTAAAGATTGCAATCCGTTAGTTAAATTAGTAGAATCTATCAAACGGACCGCCCGTTTCTGCACAGAGTCAAGGGTTTTTTTCAGGTATTTTGGGGCTCCAGACCAGAGGTGGCTGCCAAATTCAACCGTGGGGCGCACTTGCGATTTGTACAGGGCTAGCAGTTGTGTACTATTAAAGTATCTGCGTGCCCTGTACAGTATGCCCAGTTTCTGAGAGGCTAACTTAACTCTGGCCTCGATGGAGCCCCCGTACCTGAGCTGATCACTTAGAGTTACACCAAGCATATCAATGGAAGGCCTGTTCGGGAGAATGCTTCCGTTGAAGGAGACTAGATTATCATTTCGATCCCTTTTAGACGTGATCAGACATGATTGGGTCTTTGAAACATTAAATTCGACGAGGTTATTCTTACCCCAAGAGGAAACACTCTCGAGGTAACCGTCCATTCTTTGTTTCAAAGCCCTCCGAGCCATTGGGGTTTGTGAGCCCTTTGGAGGTTTGTCAAACAAAAAGCTATCATGGACTGTACTGTCGTCCGCGTAGCAATGAATCGGTGCACACGTCAAGAGGTCATTGATGTGCAACAAAAACAAAGTCGGAGACAGAACCGATCCCTGTGGGACGCCAGCATTTATCGAATGCGAGGAAGAGGTGAAACCATCAGCAACCGCCTGAATCGACCTCTCCCTCAAAAAGTCGGCAATCCACATACACAAGGATGCGGGAAGTCCGTAAGAAGGCAGTTTGTTGACAAGCCCTCGGTGCCAAACCCGGTCAAAGGCCTTGGAAATATCCAGTGAAACCGTTTGGGTTTCACCAAAACTTTCCAGGCACCGCCCCCAAACATGCGTCACATACGCGAGAAGATCACCGCACGAGCGGTTCCGCCGGAATCCGTATTGACGGTCGTTAATAATTTTGTTCTTCTCGAGGTATGTGAGCAGTTTGTCGTTGATCACACGTTCCATCACTTTTGACAGAACAGATGTGATCGCTATGGGGCGGTAGTTGGCCGGGTTGGAGCGGTCACCTTTCTTTGGAATAGGGTGAATGATCGCTTTTTTCCAACCGGAGGGCACAGTCCCAAACTTCAGGGACATTTTGAAAAGCTTCGTCAGAATTGGAGCTATTTCTGCAGTGCACCTCTGCAATACCAGGGCAGGTATTCCGTCAGGCCCACTAGCTTTATTAACATCGAGCCCTCGTAAGACTTGGAGTACATCCCGATGCCGGATCCTCAGCTTTTTCATATGAAAACCGCAGTGAGGAACCGACGGCGGGATAGCACCTTGATCATCGAGGGTCGAGTTTTCCGCGAACATTTTGCCTAATAAGTTAGCCTTTTCGGCGGCGGTATTAGCTAGAGAGCCGTCAGTTCTGGTAAGAGGTGGCAGACTGGATTTGCAGAAATTGCGACCTATTGAGCCCGCAAGCGACCAGAATGCTCTGCTGCCATGCGGGCATGCAGCCAGCTTTCTGCTGATCTGCAGGTCGTGCTCAAATTTCGACCTATTTATGATTCTCTTGCTTTCCTTTGACATTTTGTTATAAACTATTCTGTTTTCGGACGTTCGAGATGTGTTGTAGGCTCGATAAGCCGCGTTTTTTCGTCGCACTGCTTCAGAGCATTGTCGACTGAACCACGGCTTTGAGCCCACACCAGTTTCTTTAACAGTGGAATGGATGAAGCCATCCATCGCGGACGCGATGACTTCACCAATTTCCTGGGCACATCTTGAGGGATCCGAAGTCCGAAAACAGACAGTTGACCACGGGAAAGCATTAAAATGTGCCCGCAAACCGAACCAATCTGCAGACCTGTAGTGCCACACTTTTCTTTTCAGCCTCTCGTTTGGCGGTCTGAAGGTTACGGGGATTGACGACGTCACCAGGCAGTGGTCCGACGATCCTAAAGGCGCTGTGACGTCAATCTTGTAACCGTGTGGCACAGTGGTTAGAAACAGGTCTAACAGATTAGAGCGGTGAGACTGGACATCAGGAACCCGTGTGGGCTCCTGAACCATTTGCTCCAGTCCGTGGCAAAGGGCAAAGGATTCCGCTTGTCGTCCAGCTGAGTCTGTTGACCCTGAGAACTTCAACCAAGGTTCGTTATGAACATTGAAGTCCCCCAGGACCACAAACTCTGCCGTAGGGAAGCGGGGCAAGAGGTCATCAATAGTGTTGCTTATATCCAAATTAGATATTTATTTATATCCAAACTAGATATTTGATAAACCTTTTGATTGCAAAATTTGATATTTCATTAATATACCGTTGTTAATATATCATTGATAAACCATAATTTGATAAACCTTCTGATTACAAAATTTAATTAATTTTTCTGTTTGGTTAGGTATTTTGATCTCAAATTCAAAATTGATATTTGTATGAAACAAGCCTAAACTGGCCAAACCTTCCTTTTAAGCCGCTGCATACTCCATTTCTACCGATTTATTACGTATGTACCTTAAACTTTTATGTTTTAAAGCTCTCAAAAAATATATGTTATTCTTGAAGATAATATCTACGCATTCCCTACGCCGAAACGCAAATTATATGAAATTCCCTCGATAGAAAAAAATCGCAAAGCAAGATCCGAAAATTATTATAAACACGTTTTTTTCAGTTCTTTTACAAGTTATATGTATGAAAAAAATCACAGTGTTTCTTTTAATGCTGTTTTAACCCTTACGAGATTTTTGCTCTATTTTAAACGAGTTGTGTTTTATTAAACATTTTCACAATTTTCGCTTAAATATTATTATCGATTTTAACATTAGCGCGCTCTCTTCAACATTCGTATTTACATATCTCTCCATTTTCTTCTTTTTGAGCGGGTAAACCGTGCCTTAAAACGCATTACGTGCACACGTGAAACAAAAATTTCGATTTTTTTTAGAATGCGATTTTAACCCTTATATACAAAGAAACTGTATAAAGTACAAGGTCAGAATCGCCTCGACCATTCTCGTTCTTGACGTAACAGATACCCGAAATACGCCTAGCCACTCGGAATAATTTATATTAAATTTTCTATGGCGTCCAGGCATCATTTTTCCCCCCTATTTGAACTGTCAAACGCGGAGCGTGGTAGGTAGCGAGAAAGATCGAAAAACCTATCAATCTATCAAATAAACGCAAGTAAAGTTGTTTTATGCATAGTTTATTGTCCAAGGAATGTTTTGGTAAATATAATGTACGATAGCACAAAATAAACCCACAAAATATTACGTCAAAGTTAAAACTTTACGTGGTTTCCTCCTTAGCATTTGACCGGTTTTAAGGATGGTCATATCAAAATTTAATACAAATGTGCACAAAACCCTTAGACATGAGAAATAAAACCAGTAAAAACGGATATTTACATTTACATGTGTCCACTGAATATTCAATCTTGAACCTGAACTTAACCCGCGCTATTGTTTTAGTGAATTAGGTAATTTATTAGCCTCTGACTACTGATTAGGTACTGATTATTACCAACAGACTGAAGATATTGCGTTCTGACCGGAAACTTTCTTTGTTGGCAGGACAATGCTGTCCGAACGAAATTTGGGTGACTTGCTGACCTTCGTACCGTTTCACAATATGTAGTAATTTACATAGTAGGTAGTCAGTCTTATGTAAAACATAAAACAACAGAGAGCAGTGGACATGTATTGCTGCTCGTAGATATTTTTAAAATGAAACTTCTTTAGCACCGTTGTGATTTGAAACACGATGAAAAGGAAGCGAACTACACTAAAAGAGACGAACACATACATCTACAGGATTTAGTCTGCGAGAGAATTAAATAGCTATAAAATATTTATTTTATTCACTCAGGTACTCGTTTCCAACATAATACGATAAATCCACGGTCCCACGCATTTCCCTATAGTGTAGTAGTATAAAGCGCATAACAAATCTTTGCAGACATTCAGCCGACCACAAGAGCTATTCTCTATCTTTTGTGAGATCGAGATCTCAGGCGAGATCTTCTGTCAGTTTTGTGTGATTTTCTGCGGCCGTTAAGGGGCCATCCGTAAATTACGTCACATCTTAAGGGGGGGGGGTGTAGAGAAGTGTGACAAGGGGTATGGGGGGTCAAAAAATCATGAAATTCTAGGGGGGAGGGGGTCTCACAAATGTGACAGGAGGGGGGTCAAAAAGCCATGAAATTCGTGTGACGTAATTTATGGATGGCCCCTAAATGAGTAAATAATCATTCATACTTACAGCAATTCGTGTTTAAAACGACCTAAACTAAAATACATGACAGCTCACAGCTGAAATTTTGACATCGGCCCATAGAAAAACCAAATAAAAGCCGGATAAAATCACACAAATCTGACAGGAGATCTCGCCTGAGATCTATCTCGATCTCACAAAAGATAAAGAATAGCTTTTCTGGGGTCGAATCCTATGAAGTCCAAAAAAAATATATATATAATTATAAAATCAATATCCAATCTTCAAACCACTCTAAAATGACCAGGCAAAAAAAACGGCATCTAGAGACTCCAAAGAAGAAACCACAAATATTAATAAGATGACTAAATGTGTAGGAAAAGGTGCTTGAAATTCGACAACAAAAATATGGAAAAATCGTTCTTCGCATTGATAATTTGATGACATTGATAAAAAAAATACTTCATAGTCTCCCCGTTCTTGTCTACTTTAGTCTTCTGAGATTTCACTTCTACCGCGTGTGAATTGCACACGATTGTTTTTAGATATATTTTTATGCGCTTAGATATTTTTTTAATAAATTCTCAAGGCAATGGCACGGCGTGTTTCTTTTATTTAATCTAGTCTCCTTCAACGGAAGCAATCTCCTGAACAGGCCCTCCATTAATATGCTTGGTGTAACTCTAAGTGACCAGCGCAGGTACGGGGGCTCCATCGAAGCCAGAGTTAAGTTAGCCTCTCAGAAACTGGGCATACTGTACAGGGCCCGCATATTCTTTAATAGTACACAATTGCTAACCCTGTACAAATCTCATGTGCGCCCCACGGTTGAATTTGGCAGCGACCTCTGATTTTCCCGCTCCCCGCTCCCGACCCGCTCCGCAGGTTTTTCACTGCTAGGCCCTGCGGGCGGCTTTTGGTTCGGCCTCGCCCAGTTAGTTTGGTGACCATTTTATAAATCCAATAGGAACTGCTTCCAAAATTAGCCCGTTCCTCGTATCCACTGTCAACCAGTGATGGCTAGTCACCGGGACAAAGTAACCGGGACAGGCAATGACGTCATATGTAATATACAGACGCTTGATACAACTGAGTATTATTTCCATCAATATTTCCATATCCGGAGAGATACTCCAGATTCACAAATTCGTAGAACTTATACCTAGGGAGAGTACGTCCCTAACGTCCTGCCGACGAAAGTGGCGACATCTAGTGACGAATTCTTGAATTCAAAACTGAATTACAACTTTGAAATTCCACGTACACAGATCGCTAGCAGAGGATTGGCTTGTACTATGTCGACAAAAACTCGTATTGAAAAATAAAAGTTTTTGAAATTCAAAAAATTATATTTTTGTTTCCTTTATTTCAAACTAATTGCTTTAAACATTTTCAAAAAATACAAGGGTTTGTCTACCTTTAAATAAAATAACAATGTATTTGGTTGAATTTAGAACGAACTAACATATACTTCAATTCACAGCTTAAAAAAACCTAAAAATACATTAGTACAAACCAATCCTCAGCAAGCGGGATGTTATTTGTGGCGATGCGCGTATGGCGTGGCGTCAGACATGCACTCGAAGCTGGGTGCTGAAATTCAACCTCGCAGACGCAAGCCTAATGAAGAGAGGAGGAGCCTTCTCCCCATGAAATTGGGGTAGGCGTCATGATCCGCAGCAATGAGGAACCGATATGAGAAGAAGAATATATATTTTAGGTGATACTTACAATTCCCGATAAGACTGAGCAGATGATTATTTGCAGCAAGTTGTAAACAATCAGTATCTTGTCTACGTTAAAGGCCTCCCGCTTCTGCATGTATTTGGGACCCCATTTGGTCACCAGTTTATAGTATAGAATCGTAAACACGGTCATCAATATTGGATTTGTTAAAATGTACATGTCTCTCGTTCTTTCATCTGAAATAATAACAAAAAATGCATGTGAAACTGTCATGAAATTACGGAACAGGGCTTCCGGAAACTTATTGTTAAAATTTTTCTGAAAATCTGTTTTTGAAACTCCCAATGTTGGTGATCAGATCTAAATGGCCATGTACATCCTCATCTTCCTCCTCTTCGGTTTTCGTCCCCTCCCCATTTACCTTCAGCCTCACAACATGTCCCAATTGGGAATGCCACAGTCTCACAAGCTTGTTGTAAGCGGTGACCGGACAACTCAAAATGAAACCAACTCAGAACCTCCTTTGAAAAGTCATTAAAAGTAATGTAAAAAATATTACGTTAGGTTAAGTTATGGGCTATTTTAATTTTTTTTTATAGCTTTTAATGACTTTTCAAAGAGGTGTTGAGTTGAGTTTATTCTGAGTTGGCATGGAATCGTTGAAAGCAGTTGGAACTCTTGTGATGTATTCACAAAAAACATTTCTTGTTTATTTCTTAACGCCCTTATGGCTTGTTCGTAAGTCAAGTAGCGAGTGTACTTTTAGACAAAACAAATAGTTCTAATCACATAAGTGTATAATAACGACAATAATAATAGTTTTATTGCCATACAAATAATTGTGAGAATGCCAATACATGTTGGCACTATAGCAAGCAATAAAATGTAAAAAAAGTTAATCAAAATTAGTCTACGTAATACTCGTAGGTAAAAAAAAGAGAAAAAATATATATTCTGCGTTAAAAAAATATAGATTCAATAGAAAAAAATTAACATTCAAAGAAAAAGTGAGTAATACCGTAAATAACAAAATAAAAAAGTAAGTTTTATTGTAATATAAGTATGAATTATATACATTATAACGAAGAAACAAAGTATGGAAAATTTCTGATTAAATTTCTTTAATTTATTTTATGTACGCCCATTAAGCTTTTACATATACTGCATTTTATCTTTTTTTTTTAAACAATGAAAATAAAGAGTTGACAAAATACAGGTAACATAAAATATACGCAAAAAATATAGGTTACATGAAATTTAAGAGTTGACACAAAGTAGATAACATAGGATATAAGAGAAGTAAAAATAGATAATTTGCCAATGTTCTCCAAATCAACAATAGTATTTACAAAAATGTTTAAAATCGGTGAAAATAATTTATGAAATAGGTACACGTAGTTTGCACATACGGTGTTAGTTTGCTTTAAGTTTGCTAAGTTCAAATTATCGTCAAATACATTCTAATGTTTAAGCGCCTAATGGTTACCAAGCTAAGGTAAACGTTGTATTGGGGAATGCAAACTATAGTTGTTATGAGATGTGCGTATATAAAATGTTATTGTTTGTCTAGTTGTTCGTCTGGGTACATGCAGATTTATTAAATGCAGGAGTTCACAACAATCGAATTTAGAGTGTAATGATTTAAATAAAAAAAGGTAAGGACGTTTATTTTTCGTCTGTTTTCTAGAGTAAAGAATTTTTGTGCTCTGACCGGATTTACGACACGTAGAAATTTTCTTTGAATTCTTTCAACATTATGAATTTGGTTCGTTGGTTTCGATCTCGATGCAGCTGGGCACGCGAAACCGATATGAAATGGACGGGGTTTGGAAATTTCCGTCGTTTTCTTGTCGAACGCGGCGATAGTGCGGTGGTTTTTCGAACTTCCAATCACTATGAAAATAATTTTAAAATACTTTAAAAAATTTTACACAAAAACCTGCCAGGCTGCTAGTCGGCAGACCAAGAAATTCTTCAATGGGATGATCTAGATTACAGTTGTTCGTTGGTTTCATTAGTGTACTCGATGACGAAATATTTACCCCCCGCCCTCCCCGCCCCCTCTCAAACGCTATAAAAGAGGGGGTGCCACCATCAAGTTTCTACCCCAGTTTGAAAAAGTCGTATATCCACGGCTGATTATCTGTAAGAAACATTGCAACAATTTTGTTCTCTCAATAACTACATTATTTTGTGTTATTTTTATTACAACCTGGCTTTTTTACGGATACCAATGTATTGATATTTTTATTTTTTGTGTAAATTTTAGTTTTGTAATATCTTTTGGTTTACATAATTTTTGGTTTTAAATTCCATTCAATTCAATTTTATTATTAAAATTTTTTTTATTACGCCGTTTTCATTTAAAGTCACAAGGAGGAAATCCATAATTGGTTTTATTTTGGCTACACAAACATGTACAATATTTAACTGTTGATTTTGAAAAAATAAATAAATTATTTTATATAATTATTTACCTCAACACAGGCTTGTCCTAGAGAGGTTAAAAATTGAATTGTAAACAATAATACCCACTATCTAAGGAAACAATAAAAAATAATATAGTCTTCTACTCAGCTGTGCACCGAATAAATTAATAAATTAAATAATAATTAACGGCATGAATACGTTTTGAATAGGACCAGCATTATTTTGCATACTAAGTTTAGGAAAAAAAAGAAGGAATGTAAAAAATAAATTTTCATTCATGATTATTAAATTGTTGTTAAATTCTTTCGTTTTCAGTGCTGCTATACAGCGGTTTTCGGTGAACAAAAACTTATTAAATTAAATGAAGACAATATTAGCGAAACTCAATCGAAAATCTGAAAAAAGGAAAAATCATAAAAAGATACGAATTCGAACCCAGGACCTTTGCCTTGTATTCTTATCCCCTTCGATCATAATTAACTGTATCATACTTCAACTAAGAATTACCAACATTATCTTCATTTTCTTAACTTTATTTAATTTCCCTCAGGGCCTATGTCATCTTTGGGGATGCTGTGTGGAGGGGTTTTTTTTTTAAGGAAAGGAAAGGGAGGAGAGTTCTGGGAAGGAAAGGGTTTTAAGGGGTGGGTAGGAATTTGGGGTTCAGTGTGTCCTGTCATCCGCCTCCAAGACCTAGACAAACCTCACCCCATGAACCCGGACACCCCTGCTAAATTACCAAACGTAGCGAACCACTTGGGATGACCTATGGCAGAGGTGTTGGTTATCCAATAAAGATTCCCGGGGCGGCGGTACCCATTCCCGCCTCCCAAATTGTATATAGCTTTTCTTAAAAAAATATATATATAAAAACCAACTTTGTGGTCAGCTAACGAAATAATTACAACCAATGATTTATGTTTAAATTCTATACGGGTAGTTAGGAAAATGTAATAGGTTTCCAGTGAAAATGTTCTTAGATTTTCAGCTTTTAATACATGAAATTCTTGAATTTTAATTACTGGAATTTCAGATAAAACGTTCGAAATTGCCTTCACTGATTTTCAAACTGCACCAAATTACCAATGTCCAGAATACTAAGACTTGTCACTGCACTTATTACAATCATTTTGTTATGAATATCATAGAATGCAAAAGATTACAAATTGAGGGTTTTTATCACTGGATACCTCGTAATATTTAAATAAAAGTTTTCATCACAGCAAGAGCGCTACATCTCGGGGTGTGAAATAGTCTCTTCCAAAAATGAGGATGGCTCCACTGGCTATTCTCTCTGGTCCCGCCATTCTTCACCAGTCCTAATTTCTTCTCATCCTTCTCCAACCTTCTCCGTCAGTTCATCTTTTTCCCGTATGTAACTCATCCCTTTCTGTATGAATTGCTTTTCCTCAATCAACACTACATTTTCATTTGGGAGGCGGAAATGGGTACCTCTGCCCCGGGAACCATTTATTGGATAACCAACACCTCTGTCATAGATCACCCTAAGTGGTTTGCTACGTTTGGTGACTTAGCAGGGGTTCCCGGGTTCATGGGGTGACGTTTGAGTAGGTCTTTGCGGCGGATGACCTGGACACACTAAACCCCAGATTCCTACCAACCCTTCATAACTTTTTCCTTCCCAGAACTTCCTGTCCTTCCTTTCCTTACAAAGACCCACCACACAGCATCCCCAAAGATGATATAGGCCCCGAGGGGAATTATTTTTTTGAGGGCCTCCTATGTGGAAATAATGTTAAAAAAACCTAAAATTATGGATAGGAAGCATTTATTAATATTCAGAATGGCCAGACTTGTCAACTTAAGTTAGGGCTGTGCATTTTTTGGTGCAATTCAAAATAATTTTGTCAGTCATTACAAAACGCAAGTACCTAATCCAAATATTTTGTGCTGATGTGGTAGAATTCGTGAACTCCACCAAAACCTTGTTCCTGGCTTGGCTCGATACTATCTGTATTGTTTTTTGAGCCCTTTTTCTGGAATAGCTGTAATTTTTAAAGTTTTTTGAAACCTATATTGTGTAATTGACAACATGACAACACCTAAACGAGACACGAAACGGAATAAGACAGAAAAATAAAAAAGGTAACGGTCTCAACAGGGACTCGAACCCAGGATCTCTTGTCTTACCGGAATACAGCGCCTTGACCAGCTCGGCCATTGGTACCTATATTTTACTGTAATTTTGTTAGATTTCACATTACAAATTCAGAATTAACAATATTATTCTTAACAAATTTTCGCCTTATTTTGGCAGCCATCTTGTTGAATGATCTAAATAATGCATATTCTTTTTCTAAAGGTCTAAATAATGAATATTAATTTTTTTTATTGGAATAACTTTAAAATGACTTTTGAAGGTTATACCTAACAACGTAATAAATTATTGAGGAACGGCGTTATAAGGAAACATATGGTTTCCTCCTTCACCGCACACTATTTTTTTTATACCTTAGACCAGACTCTATTTTTTTATTGAACGAAGCTACATTTATTTGAATGACTCTAGACCCTCCAATGTCCATGCATACGAGGTTAGTAAGCAGTATGCAAGTTTTTACATTGACAAAAGAGAACTAGAACAAGACAAGCAAGAAGTACCTACTTACTAACAAAAGAGAAATAGGACAACACACAGAAAAATAAAAAAGGTACCGGTCGCAACTGGGACTTGAACCCAGGATATCTAGTTTTACCAAGACACCGCACAACTCGGTCATCGGGAATAAATAAATATCTCATCATATTTATGAATTTCGCAAATAGCCGCCTTTTGGCATTTTTACGCGATACAATAATATGGATTCAAATATTTTTAAAATACAGTAATATATTTATCCAAGATTGAAAGATTCTAATCGAACAAAATGCAATCTAGATAGCTTCTTAGATAATAATAATAATAACTTAGTATTTATATAGCGCAGTTTTGTGTAATTTCACTTCAAGTGCGCAATATATCTATTTTAATTTTAATGTGCGACATCTATCGAATTTTTTTTAAAAGTAGTCAATAAAAATATGCGTTAAGAAAATTAAAATAACTTTAAGTTAAAAATTACACAAGTCGATATGGTCGAATTAGCTGTGTGGTCAAAGCACTTCCCCGGCAAGGAAGAAGTCTTTGAAAGGAATGAAATTCTAAATCACTTGAAATGCTAAGTCAAGGGTCGAGTTGGTTAAGGCGTCGCTTCCCCGCTAAAAAGATGGAGAGATATGTAATTACGAATGTTGGACAGAGCGCGCTAATATTTTAAATGATAAAATGTGAAAATGTTTAATAAAACACGACTCGTTTAAAATAAAGCAACAATCTCGTGGAAGGCATTTTAAGTATCATTTAAAGTTTTGCAGAGTTTTTAAAAATGCCACTAAGTTTCTTAGAAATCCTTTCCTTAGAATCTGGTGTATTTCCTGATTCCTGGAAAATTTCGAAGATTTGTACGATTCATAAAAGCGGCACAAAGACTTCCGTAGAAAATTTTAAGCCGATTGCAATACTTTCTACACCGGCTAAATTGTTCGATTCGATTATTCATAAATACACACTTTCACAAGTGGAGCCGTTCTTAATTTCAGAACAGCACGGATTTAGAAAAGGTCGATCTACAGAAAACAACCTATTGGTGTTTACTGATTACGTATCAAATTCTTTAGATTCAGGCCATCAAGTAGATTGTTCATTTAACGACTTTTCAAATGCCTTCGATGTCGTTAATCACGACGTCTTACTCAATAAACTGGCTGAAATAGGATTCTCCATGAGACTACTCACCTTTTTTGCTAGCTATATTGCAGACAGGAAACAGTTTGTGTCTCATGGACTATTCCAGTCTATTCTATTTTTTGTGCGATCAGGAGTACCCCAAGGTTTTATTTTAGGGCCACTCGTTTTTTCTATTTTTATTAACGATATTTCAGAAGTAATTCTGCTCTCTAGGTTTCTTCTTTTTGCTGATGACCTAATGCTATTTTTAGAAGTATTAACCCCAGAAGACTGCAAACGACTCCAGTCAGATATTGATAGAATCATGTTTGATAGTAGGCTGACATTTCATACTCATATTCAGATCACTTGTAGCACTTCATTGATAATGCTGGGCTTTGTTCTACGTACTGCAAGGAATTTTAGAGACACCCGGGTTTTCAAAATTTTATTCAATTCCTTAGTAAGGAGTAGACTTGAAAGTGGGTCGGTAATTTGGAGTCCACACCAAGTAAAATATTCCCTCTTGTTGGAGAGGGTTCAGAAGAAATTTCTAAGATTTCTATACATGAGGGATTATGGCTTTGTCCGTGGCTCTATCCTACCTATTTTCTTTTGTGTATGCTCGTAATGAACCATCTACGGGTCATAAGGGATGTACACATTGATCCGCGGATGGTTTGAAAACTCAGCTGTCATGGAGAGCATTCATTTCTATTTTCCCGATGGGTATCTTCGCCACCGACAGCATAGGTTGTTCTATCTTCCGGCTTGCAGGATGAACTTGCCAATGGTCGTGCCGGTCGGGAGAACAATTTTGCTGTTAAACAGAATTAATTCGGATATCGACATGTTTAGCGTTAGTGAAGCTGCCTTTAAAAGGCAAGCTCTATTAATGCTTGTATAGTTTGTATCTACCACTGTTACAAATGTATTTTAAAAACGAATTAAAATGTAAAATTTTGAAAGAATAAAAATTAATTGAATTGAATTTAATTAAAGAAACATTGTGAATTTGTTCACAACTATAACTTGTAAAATTTTCAGAGCATACTTTGCGATTTTTTTTCTATCGAGGGAATAATTTGCATTTCTAATTCATTCATTCATTGTAAATCTGATTAATTGCCATTTTGAGATATTTAAGTAAATTTTATTTTCATTGCACTAAATTAACAATTTGTTGATATTATCTTGAAGAATGTTACAACAGGCAATATTTTGAATTATTCTAACAATTTTAAGGTCATCAGTAAAAAGTAAGATAGATAAATCATGAAATATTTTTGTTTTATCATTTGTAAACAAGATAAACAAGATTGAACCAAGGTGACCAAGGTATGATGCGTTAATATGAATGAAACATTGAGACAGAGTTGTGTGGTGGTCTATTCTCTCTACCTACCCTGCGGAAAACGGCAAGATGGTTAACTAGTCACTATGTTTATTTGAAAAAATAATGAAAAGAAAAGGGCAGGTCACCGTTGGCGCTAACAAAAAAACTGTCAAAAGAAGCGAAGCTAGCAGTCCACAATGGAGTGCTGATATCTACCCTGATGTATGACAGTAAGGATGGAACTGGCAGAATAAGGATGAAAGTAGACTAAACGCTGTAGGAATTAGATCCCTTAGACAAATGTGTCATAAAACCATGTATGATCGTTTGAGAATGTGGTGATCGGCAAAGAATGCAAGGCTAATTTAAGAATAATTAATAAGATTGAGAAAGGGACGCTCAGATGGTTTGGGCATGTAGAGCAAATGAACGAAGAAAAAATATAAAGGAAATATATGAATATTAGAAGAAGGGAATGCCCGAAGATGTAACACGCTCAAGTGAATAAGATGGTTCGATGACAGTTGATTCGCCGACAATTGCCCCCGGCGTACTTATATACAATGTACAGTCGGTTTAGGGAAAATACGGTATACCCAATTAAACACAATATAACTAAGTGACCCCGAAAGGGTGTGCAAAGAGGATGTACCACCGAAAAACAAAATATAAAACATATTTTCATTCAAATGCATCAAGGAAAAATCTGTTTCTCTATATAAAGAGTTTTCCAATAAGAGGTGTTATATTGCTATCGAGATTGCGCTATCGAGAGATGATTAATGATTTTTTATGGATGGTATTGATCTGGACAACATTTACTTTCAACAAGACGGCGCTACGTGTCACACAAGCAACGAAACCATTAATCTTTTACGGGAAAAGTTTCCGGACCGTGTTATCTCTCGATGAGGTGATCACAATTGGCCACCGAGATCTTGTGATTTAACACCTTGCGACTTCTTCCTTTGGGGCCAAGTGAAAGAAAAGGTCTACGCCAACAGCCCAGCATCAATTCAAGACCTCAAAGATGGTCGCCCTTGCGACTTCTTCCTTTGGAGCCATGTGAAAGAAAAGGTCTACGCCAACAGCCCAGCATCAATTCAAGACCTCAAAGATGGAATTCGTGAGGCTATCGAGGACATAGGGCAGCCACTTTGGGATTTGGTTATGGAAAATTTCATGAAAAGGATATGGTCCTGTAAGCGTGGTCGTGGTGGTCATTTGCCTGAAGTTATTTTCCACTATTAACGGCATACCTTCCTCTTTATAATAAAATAAACATACGATCATTCATATTATAAAATGTCATTTTTCTTTGAATATCAAAATAACATCTCTTATTGGAAAACCCTGTACTGTGTAGGTATACCAGCGCGTAAGTACAAAAAAATCGACACTGTGTATAAATTCGTTTGATATTCATACCAACTTATTATTAAGGGTATTTTTGGTAAATAGTGCACAAAAAAATTAATTTTATAGTAAAAATCGTTTCAGAGGGGCAAATGTGGCGGATCAACTGTCAGGTCTCCGTATCAGATAGTTGTGTCGGGCCATGTCAAGAGATAGATTAATAGAAAATTGAGTCGTTTGGCGGTCCGTCTTCTCCGCCAAACCCAGCGGGTAAACGGTATGATATCGTCGCCATAGTTCTTAATTGTCCAAACCATCATTTTAGAATTTGCTCAATCTTGACTTTTAAATTAAAAATAAAGCATAAAAAATGATTACAAATCACTTAACTAAGACTAATGACTAATTTACTTAAACTAATGAGATCTTTACCTTTGCGGAAATAGCTTTATCTTAAACACCTCTCATAATGCTTAATTGAGATAATTAAAGAAAACCTTCTCTTACTATAAAATTTTCTAATGGTCGTTTGGACAATTAAGAACTAAGGCGACGGATTGTTAGTTAGTTATGAAAAGAAGTACTCACCGCTAAGGTCTATATTAACGTAGTTGTAATTATCGATAATTTTCCTGAGAAGGCTGCCCATTTTTCCGGCTTTCACTGTAACGTTTATCACATAAAGAAGAGATATAACTCTCAATATTAAGGCTATTTATTAGTACACTAAAACAGTTATATTTTTTATTTGTTTAAATGGTTAAGTCGGACCATAGAGAGCAATGCCCTAGCTATGTCAGACACCTTGTGGTTCCTATAGTGTAATGATTGACTACATTTTTTTACGAAGTTACAATAGAGTCGAATTCAATGAACCTGAACTATGCAAATTTATTGTTTTACATATTATTATGTCATTCATTGTGGATTAGTAAACGTATAATAAATGCAAAATACAAAACATTGTTTTATCAGGCTCCTTATCAAAAATATCGACAGTGGTTGTATCGACAACGTCGGTAACTTGTCAACAATTCCGAGCATGAGTGTAAGATCGACAACGAACAAACAACAGTTAATGTTGAAAACTAAAGCATATTGTAAATTATAAAATATTATTTTACGTTTGTTCAACACAGGCGGCCCTGAGGATATTGAAAATTTTAGCTCGGAAGATGAGACAAGAATTTTTAAAATCATTTAACTTTTTGATTTTGTGAAATATTGTTGGAAAATTTTTCATTTTGGAAAATTTTTGATTGCGTAAAAAAATAAACCGAAAAATTTCTTTCGGGAAAAATGGGAATATGGGAAAATTGGAAAGTGAGAAATTGGAAAATGGTGATTGGAAGATGGGTTGGGAAATTGAATAAAAGTTTTTGAAACTGAAAAATTCTAAGTTTTGGTGCTGTTTGAAAACTTCAAAGGTTCTTTTTGAAAATAACGGAGGGCGCCACTTTAAGACTTCAGATGGTTTTAAACGCCACGCTTAAACCATCCGAAACCGCGCAGACATCTACAGTATTATTACTCCAGGGACTGTACGGTTAAAATTTAAGAACCCACATTCGAGTTCACCTCTGACGCCGCGCCTTGTGCAAAACCATTTTCGTACGTGGACTATGTTACTGACTGTCGTGGAGCGGTTTTTTAACTGCTAGTTAGCATAATACTATCAGATTATGATACGAATTTTGAAAAAAGCAAACAAAATAATTTTCTGTTAAATATCATATTATACCTACTAATATTTTGTCGCTAATCGTTTCATGATTTTTCAATTTTGAAAATGATACTTATAGCAAATCCAAGTTCCAAGGTTCGTCAAACCAAAGTTACGGACACACTACCTGATTACAATTCACACTGCCGAAAATAATATTTTTGATAATAATTTAAACACATAAATGAATCGTGGTACTTGAGTCCATGATAATAAAATATAAAAATAAAATTACGAATTAATTGTGTTGCATTTAAATGAGAAAATATGTGTTATAAACGTGAAGCAAATAAACATTATCTTCCAACTTGAATCATAGTAACGTAGCGCCGTTAGTGGAAATAACTGCACACTATTTAGAAATCTGTTTCAGAATGGTTTGATTCTCAGATAAACTGAAAACCATGAAAAAAAACGATAGATGGCTCTGTATTTGGCGGTCACGAGGAAAATCCCTCCAAAGCCTAGCTTTACACTCATAACTAAAATTTACGACTTGCTTGAGTTTTTGACAAGTTACTCACCTGAGCGATTACATATTTTATTTTTTTTATTTTATTTTATTGATAAACAGAAACAAACAGTACATTAGTTACAATGGTGAAACAATTTACAATTATTAAGTACATTTCATGATGGGTACCTATGACATGTTTCTTTGTAGTGTCTATGTATATTAAGTAAATGCTCCGACTTATTGTAATTAATGCTCACGGAAGTTCAATTCATACAAGGGCTCATAGCGACCGTTTACATCTGTAAATTTATTTGCGGTAAGATGGCTTCCTGTCAACAACAATGTACTGCTATCAAATTTACGCGATTTTGTCAATAAAGACGAAAAGACCCTAATAAAGTGATTGAATAGAATTTGGCGTGAAATAAACAATTATTTACGCGCTTTTGTAGTTCTTTAATATTATTTAGCAATCGACTTCGAATTCAAATACGTAATTTTATAAACAGAAACATTGAGATTATAAAGGATTTGACAATTAAATGGAAACATTTTCAGAAAGCTTTTTTTCACCTGAAAATTAAAAGATAGGTATCTCTTCGGTTTTTGCAATTAGAAAAGTTTCGTCTAAATTTGTTTTCGTTGGTAGTGCTAATTTGAATTTTATCTAGACTAGATAAAGTGTTATTTTTATATTATTTTCGGGAGATAATAAGGTAATTATCCACTTAACCTAATCAGACTTAAGTTTTTTTATTTTTTATTTATTTATTTATTTCAACGCCATAAAATGGCTTATACATTCAAGTGTTTGTGATACAATTATGTGTTACAACCAAAAAAATAATAAAGTGGAAACTTAAGGAAGAGAATAGAACATATTAAAATAACAAAACATTATATTTACGCTGAATAAAAATATGTAAGTAAAGGTGACTTGTTAGCAAGTAGAATCGAAGAATCGAGCAAATTCAAGTAATTATACCTATTCATACATTCACATTTATTTCCAAATTATAAATAATTTACTACAGAGTTTATTGTTACCTTAAATTGCTTAACATTGCTTGAAATGACTGGACACGCATAAATGGCAAATTAGCTCAGTTATTTTAGGGTTGTCAGGAGATTTAATAATAATTATGAATTAATATTTTTTTGTTTTTGTTATTTTTTTAATTATTAGCTATGACTCCCTCTGTCTGATGGTTAATATATATGATTTAAGTAGTTTAGAATCTCTAGTAAAATATGATACAGAAACCATGCAGACAAGTATTAACATGCCTAACATTAATTATTGTGATTGAGGTATGTTATAGTTGAAATAATAAAAATACTAGTTTTATAGGAATAAAATCCTACGAAATCAACAGTCTTTTATTCTTTGAAAATCGCGAAGTATGCTCCAAAAATTTTTTCTTTCACGTCTGTCTCTATTATTTAACAAAATATAGATATGTATGAAAAAAATCACAGTGTTTTTTTAATGTTGTTTTAGAGAACACCTATGAGATTTTCGCTCTTTTCTAAACGAGTCGTGTTTCATTAAACATTTTCACAGTTTTCGCTTCAATTTTACAATTTAAAATATTAGCGCGCTCTCTCCAACATTCGTAATTACACATCTCTCCATCTTCTTATTTTCGAGCGAGGATGCGGCGCCTTTAAACATATTCCGTAAATCTGACATAATTTTAATGACAAAATAACCTTCTCTGGACTCTGAACTTATAGACCCACCCAGACGGCCGGCGTGGTTGAGGGGTAAGGCTCTCGACTCGCAATCCATGTTATGCCACAATTTTAACTCTTTTAAGTATTGAGATAGTTTAGTTGTCACTTGAATTTTTTTCGGTAAAGTATTGAAAGTTCGAGGTCCAATAAAACTGCTGTGTTTTTGCATTTGTTTGGTATTCGTTTGAGGGTATAAAATATATCAGAACTGTGCAACACACAGCTATAAAAGATCATGTGGCTTGGCCATTGACCTAGATATACTTGGTCGAAGGGCTTGGCGTATTTCGGCATATCGCTCGCCGTGCATTCCCAATGGGAATATAATATGGCGAGCGATATGTTTGTTTTTAATAAAAACTTGGATAAAATGTTTTATTATAATTTAAAATGATACAAAAATAATTAGGTTAATGCAATACATTTTGTTGCGTTTCAAAAAGTTTCAAACCAGGATTTTCCATTTAATATTATTGCTGTATCATCAGCTTAAAATACAACGTTACCAGGGATTACAACATAACAAAGAACCCAGACTTTAGATACATCTCATCTTGACCGGTCAGTAGCTGAGTGGGCATTGCGTTGGGTCCCACCCGGGCGTCGCGTGTACGATTCCTCGGCTGGCTAAGTCCTCCATCACGACTTAAGCAACATTTTCGGCTTACTGTTGTGGTAGTAGGAGATTTTCAAACATTGTTGGGTTATTCGTAACCCGGGAATGTTTGTCTTTCTTTTTAAAAAATATATATATACATAATTAATTTTTGACGCCGTGCCTTATGCAAAACCATCTTCGCACTTGAAGTTTACTAAAAAGCTACTTTTGTAATAGAACTGAATTCAAGCAAGTAGCCAATAATTCCAAAAGATGTCGCCATGTAACAGATTTCGTGCCGCGGCTGGCAGGCGTAAGTACTATTAGATTTGTATTTCGTGAATCTCTCAGGTTATGGAGAGATTGATAATAAAATGGTTATTATTGTAACTGGCAGTTGTGCATTTGTTTATATATTATATAAATATAAAGTCATATATGATGTCATTGCATGTCGCGGTTACTATCTGATTATCTATGTCCCGGTGATTATCTGTCACTCGATCCGAGGTGTCGGCTCTTTTTGGAACCATTTCCTATCGGACTTATAAAACGGTCACTAACACTTAAACTGGGCGAAGCCGAACCAAAAGTCACACTCAGGGCCTAGCAGCAAAAACCTGCGGAGAGGGTTTTTAATTGCTAGTCAGATATTATTATAGTAACTACATTATAGTTTATGCTGTAATATGTAATATTATGTAAAGATTAGACAAATCATTATTGGTCTACGTCTAATCTAATCAGGTACAGGAATATCTCCCGTCCAAAGTGCAGAGATATACAATAGTTTCCACTTTGGGTACATACAAGCATAATACTAAGTCACCTACGTTTGGAACGGATTTAAAATGATACAGATTACTCGAGAAAAGTAAGCATTAACATATTTAATTTTTTATCAGAATAACTAACTTTATAATAACTTTTGAAGGTCATTCCCATCAATGTAATGCATCATTGAAGAAGAAGATAAAACTAATAAATAAATACACGCTTAAAAATAAAAAGGTAATTCGCAATTGGGTACGAACCAAGAACTCGGCCATTGAGATGAAATTTTAGGCATCATATTTATGGCAACTACCTTATTAAATTACCACAAAGTAGTACATTATTTATTTCTCTCTGGTGCAATCTTCACTCATGTACGGAATAATAGGATGGGGTGGTGCGCTTGATGCATTTATAAAACTTTTACAAATAACTCAAAATTATATTATCAAAGTTATGTATAATAGGAATATAACATTTTCAACAGATTTATTATACATAGAAGCTAAGCTATTCAATCTCCGTAAACTATTTATATTTTAAACTATGAAATATATTTTTAACAACAAAAACAAATTCGAAAAAAATGAAAACACAATCAACTCACACAAACAAATGCAAACTCACAGCAGTTTCATTGGACCACGTACATTCAATATTTTATCGAAAAATATTCAAGTGACAACTAAACTTCCTCAATATATATAGGAGTTGAAGGCGTGGCTTGACAATGTAGATGTTGACGTTATTTGTTTAATTTGTATCAATTTTTATGATTCTCACAAACATTACACTTATTATTACACTTAATATACACTTACCATTACACTTATTATTACACTATACACTTACTGTTGCACTGTTATATGCACATTTTGTGCAAGTCAGAGACGGAATAAATGTTGAAAGCGCCCTAGGCAAGCACCTCATCGACGCCTCTCTAACGGCCATATATTATAAACTTTTACTAATTTATAATATATTAAGTAATTTATAACTAATTTTAGCTAGTACTCAACATCTCATCGCTACTGTTATTGTGTTGTACCAAATGCAATAATACATCTGTGACCGCACCTAATAAACAGTTTATTAGTGTTCCACGATCTGCATTATTAATATTATAAGTAGGTATATTAGACTTCCCCACAGTAGAGTTCGGAGAGGGACGTCACTTCAGGCCACCGCGCAGAAAAGTCTCACAGTGTAAATCATCTGCGCTGTAAACCGTTTTCTTACTTTCGGTCAACAGCTGTTCGATGCCCGCCATTTTGAAATTCAGAATTGGAGGTTTTAGTTCACTGTGGGCTTGCATGTAATTTATCATTGAAGAAGAAGATAACACTTTTAAATCTAAACGAAAATATGAAACCTTATGAAATATATTAACCTTCAAAAGTTATAAAAAGAGAGTTTTTCTCGTAAAAAATTGAATATTCATTTAGACTTTCATAAAGTCAATAGTTCCATATGAATAAATTCGGATACATTTATCCGAGACGCTATTCAGGTTACAAACCAATTCTTTGAATGATTGTTTCCAATAAAAAGAGTAGTTGCCTATAATATGGAAAAAGAACTAGTTGAAGATAATATTAATGATTCTAAATATTTGAAATATGAGATTGACAAATATGACGGTTTGACAGAAGGTGGCAATAGCGAAATTGGAAAACGCGCCGTCCCGGTAAGACGAGAGGTCTGGGTTCGAGTCCCAGTTGCGACAATTGTCTTTTTCTGTGTCTTGTTTTCTTTCATATTTTCGTTTAGATTTAAAAGTGTTATCTTCTTCTTCAATGATATATTACGTTGATGGGAATAACCTTCAAAAGTTATAAAAAGAGAGTTTTTCTCGTAAAAAATTGAATATTCATTTAGACTTTCATAAAGTCAATAGTTCCATATGAATAAATTCGGATACATTTATCCGAGACGTTATTCAGGTTACAAACCAATTCTTTGAATGATTGTTTCCAATAAAAAGAGTAGTTGCCTATAATATGGAAAAGGAACTAGTTGAAGATAATATTAATGATTCTAAATATTTGAAATATGAGATTGACAAATATGACGGTTTGACAGAAGGTGGCAATAGCGAAATTGGAAAACGCGCCGTCCCGGTAAGACGAGAGGACTGGGTTCGAGTCCCAGTTGCGACCATTGTCTTTTTCTGTTTTTCTGTGTCTTGTTTTCTTTCATATTTTCGTTTAGATTTAAAAGTGTTATCTTCTTCTTCAATATATTACGTTGATGGGAATAACCTTCAAAAGTTATAAAAAGAGAGTTTTTCTCGTAAAAAATTGCATGTAATTGTTTACATGTCCCTTGCAATAACAAAAATAGTTGCAATCGGAACATGAACAAGGTTTTTCTCCTCTGTGGGTAATTATGTGAAGTTTTAGTTGTTCTTTTGTAGACCGTGAATAGTTGTAGCTTAGACACGAATAATATTTTTATCCACTGTGGGAAAACATGTGATTGTTTAGATTTTTTTTGTAGTACATGCATAGTTAAACTCAGAACATGAAAAAGGTTTTTCTTCACTGCGAATCGCTCGGTGGATTTTTAATTATTTTAAATTCCCATATCGAGCACTTGAATAACTGCATTCGGGACAAGAAACAGGTTTTCTCCAATGTGGGTAAACATGTGATTTTTTGTTGCTTCTTTATAGAACATTAATAGTAGCAGTAGAAACATGTAAGAGGTTATCAGAGTCAGTAAACGATTTCTATGAAGTAATTTTGTACATGAATAATTACGTTTGGGATATGAAATTGGTTTTTATCCACAGTGGGTAAACACGTGAATTTTTAGACACCGTTTTGGAGTGCATGAATAGTCGCAGTCGGGACATGAAAAGGGTTTCTCACCACTGTGAGTCAGCAAGTGCCGTGTTGGTTATTTTTATCGAGAAGAAGAATAGTTGCAGTGAGGACATGAAAAAGGTTTTGTCCATTGTGAGTAAATATGAGAATTTTAAATTTCACTCCGTAGTAAATGAATAGTTGCAGTCAGAACACAAAAAGGTTTTTTTCCACTATGAGTCAGCACGTGTTTTATTAGATATCCCTTTTGAGAACAGGAATAGTTGCAGTCGTAACATGAAAAAGGTTTTTTTTCACTGTGAATCATATTGCGGATTTTTAACTCTCCCTATTTAGTACTTGTTTAACAGCATTCGGAACATGAACAAAATTTTTCTCCAATGTGGGCCAGCTTGTGACTTATAGTGAAGTAAAGAGTTGCTCCACGGGGAAACTTGAGGAAAATAACTTTCCTCAGGGCCTCCTGAGTGGAGCTAATGTAAAAAAAAAGTATGTGTTGTAAAACCATGTAGCTATATTACGGTATAAGGTATGACCATGTCAAATCGTGGAGTTCCGAAAGGAATACAAGGCGATAAAATAAACATAATTTCCAATTTTTTTATAGCGCCGTTTAGTGATAACATCACGTTAAGTGCACTTAGTGGATAGGATTAAAAGGTACGCTTAATAGGTTAGGGCATCAAAATTAGATGATATGACGTGAAGTGAATTGTGTAAGAAGTCAGGGAAAGCCAAGAAAGTCAGGGCATGATCAAGTGAAATTAAATACTTCAGTTGGCCACGCCGAGAGACAGAATAACAGTATTGTACAGACAAATCATTTTAAAGAGCGCACGTTTGAAAGTAGTCTTGCCCGCGGTAGTCCTCCGATACTGTATTGCACCGCAACGCAACCATGAGACCATTTATGAAGCAAGGGGTGTGTGCAGAGACAGAGTTGTTTGGTGGTATTTCTTCTCTGCTCAGCACGGCAAGATGTTTTTTCGGTAGTTATCCAAGACGGTGACCGGACAACTCGGAATGAAACCAACTCAGAACCATCTCAGATAAGTCATTTAGAGTGTTAAAAATATATATATTAAACATTGGTTAAATAGCTTACGTTAGGTTAGGGTTATCGGCTAATTTAAAATTATTTTTTTCATAGCTTTTAATGACTTTTCAAGGAGTTGTTGAGTTGACTTTATTCTCAGTTGGCATGGAACCATCCAAGACAATACTTCGATTCAATTTTTACATTTAAAAATAATCTTTTTTTATTGTGTTAGTAGGCGCATACTTGCTTATAATTATTTTTTTTATTCTAGAGGTGCCCCTCTGTAACTCCGCGCCCCTAGGCACGTGCCTAGTTTGCCTTAGAGATAATCTGCCACTGGTGCAAGCTGTTTAGATACATTTTAATCATGTTTTTGCTTTATATGCCCACTGTTTGTTCTTTCTAGGTACAATAATAAAATATATGTAAAGAAAAAGTATTGTTGTGGTATCGGTTAGAATGAGAATTGTTGCAAGTTTTGTTATTCTATGATTTTATTTGTAAAGTGTCAGTTTGTTAGAAGAAACCATAACAAGAAAGCGATGTAATAAACATAAATGTCGTTTCTTCGTTACACAACTTAGCAACACAAGTGTTTTATTTATCAGTTAAATTTAGGAATTAAACCTCTATATTATATATATTTAACTATTTTATTCGCACACAGGCTGCGCCTTAGTGGGTTCCCATTATTCTTATTATTTTCATAATATTGTACATATCAAATGTAAAATTTGGAAAAATAAAGGGAAATAATGTTCAAAGAAATGGTTTGTAACCTAGATAGTGTCTTGGATAAATATATCCGATTTTTATTTTATGTGGGACATATACTCGTAAAATATAAATTGTCCCAGTTGCGTTTATTTATGCATGAAAAATAATGTGTCATTAAATATATAGTTAAGCACAAAATAATTGAAATGTTTATCTTTATAAAATTATAGTTTCCGACCGCCATTAAAAAAAAAATTAATATAATTTTTTATTTATTATTTTCACTTGAAACTTTAAACAAGTGAGCTGATGATAACGTTTATGGATTGTTCTTCTTTTTAACCTACATAACTTTTACCACTTTTACCACATTTCCACCACTCTGTCACATTTTGTTTTTACTATAAATGAATCTCTCTAGATTTCAGAGGTGAAATTGTAGCAAGGGAGCAAAGGAGGCCTAAAATGCCTATTGGGGGAGACAAACACAAGCTGCGTGTATACCTATTTCGAATGATAACCCACATGACAGAATTGTCGTACGACATAAAAATTGTAGGAGACAAATTTTTGAGATTTTTAAAAATATTTTATTAAACATCATTAAAAATAAAAATAAATCGCTGTTACTTGATAACTTCACCTTTTGGAGTTTAAAAATAGTTTTATATTTTCGTCATATAATTTTTTTGTAACATTATAGAATACACGCAAGTCAAGGTGGCAGAAGACAACTGTGATTTATATGAAGTACACTTCTATCACGAGGAGTTACAACCCTGTAACGTAATTTTTACTACAAAAATATAAACACATATTTTTTTTAAAACGCACACAGTCGTTAGGTCTTTAGTACAGCAGATTTTAAAGTAATTATAAAATAATAAACTATCATAAACTTACATAAACTTATATTCTATGTTATCTGCTTTGTGTCAACTCTTTTATTTTATGTTACCTGTATTTTGTTTCTTATATTTTATGTTATTTCCTATATTATGTCAAAAACGTGTACTGTACTTAATGTAAAAGCCCTACGGGCGTTTAAATAAATAAATAAATAATAGTGGAGACAACTTTATGGAGGTTAAAAAGAAGAACGATACTTATCATACATTTATCTAAATAGGCCCGAGACCTGAAAGGTTAATTTCGGACGAAGCGTATCTTTGGCATCTTTTTATTACAGCAAAAAATTGTTTTCACATTTGAACAATTTAGTTCGTTGATACGCTCCCACTCTAAAATTTACACCAGTTAATTTCATGATGCGGCACGTAATCTTTCTTGTCTCTGGCGTCCAATGTATCAGTAAAATAACATTATATATTATGTATCTGGTTGGTTGTTGATTGCCGGCACTACTAAGTCTTATTTGGGCAGTGACTAACGTTGAACATGACGGTGCTGCGTGAAATGTCTGACAGGAGCTCAACAAGTAAGTAAAAACAGTTTTAGAATGTGTTTGTTGATAAATAAACTGTTTTCAATTGACATAATGTACAGTTTGTTTGTTTATTTGTTTAACGGTTTTGCACTTTCTACGTTCATTCTTGTTAAATATTGCTGATAATAATTTACTGCTGTTGATGAATAAATTGATAAATTGTTTATAAAGAGTTGTTTTGTTTACAACAAGTATGTCAAATCATTATTGAACGTTGTTGTAGTAGATTGACTGCTTTCAATTGACATAACATACATTTTGTTTGTTTATTTGTTGTACTATTTACGTTCATTGTCTACAGTTATGTACAGGGTTTTCCAATAAGAGGTGTTATTTTGATATTCAAAGAAAAATGCCATTTTTTAATATAAATTATCGGATGTTTATTTCATTATAAAGAAGAAGGTATGCCGTTAATAGTGGAAAACAACGTCAGGCAAATGACCACCACGACCACGCTTACAGCACCATATCCTTTTCAAGAAATTTTCCATAACCAAATCGCAAACTGGCTGCCCTATGTCCTCGATAGCCTCACGAATTCCATCTTTGAGGTCTTGAATCGACGCTGGGCTGTTGGCGTAGACCTTCTCTTTCACGTGGCCCCAAAGGAAGAAGTCGCAAGGTGTTAAATCACAAGATCTCGGTGGCCAATTGTGATCAGCTCTTCGAGAGATAACACGGTCCGGAAACTTTTCCCGTAAAAGATCAATGGTTTCGTTGCTTGTGTGGCACGTAGCGCCGTCTTGTTGAAAGTAAACGTTGTCCAGATCAATACTATCCAATTCCGGCCAAAAAAAATCATTAATCATCTCTCGATAGCGCAATCCATTCACCTTATAACACCTCTTATTGGAAAACCCTTTATTTTGTTTACGGAAAGCTTAGTAAGGCAAATCGTAAGCGTATATTTGTTTTGATTTTTGATACATTAACTCTTTTAACCTTACAGTTTGTTTTTTTTACTGCAAGTGGGTCAAATCGTTATTGATTACTCGGTTGACGTACAAAACGTGTTTCTTTTTTACTTGACTGCTTTCGACAAGACATTTTTCGAAAACAGCAATTTTGTATTAAAACAATAAATTATTATAAGTATTGATCCTGATTGATTCACGTTACACGATCCTTTAAAAAGACGTGTGGTTCAAAACTGAACTAATGAGTGTTTTTGTAATTTACAGAATTTCATCAATTTTTTTAAGACCAGTCATAACTTATAGTCAGTGCCGGATTAAGACTACTTGATGCCCTAAGCAATCCGCGCCTGTGCCCCCCCCCTATCCATAAGTAAACTAGTATCGATCTTTAAAACAAAACGTATTCAATGCAGTAAGATAGATCATTACGTACCTTAAAATATTAATGAAAGACGAAAGAGATACGTGGAATAGGTATTATATAAAATAAAAACCAAAGCATTTTATATTTTTTTATTGAAATGCGATTTGCGACTTTTTCGGGCATAAAATTCGCGGAAAATAGTTTTTAAGTCCAACGTTTTTAGCATATGTGACTCTATATATAATATTGATAAAGCATCGAGCTTTTCCTGCAGCATGGTTGTTCTTTTTTCATTTTTTATTATTTTCAATTTCTCTGAAGATAATTCCTTTGTGCAGTTCGATATGTGTCCACATTAGGGAACGCTGATTCAATTTAATCATCGTGTTTTATTTTGTACAATTGTGCATGAGTTTAATTTGAACTTGTGGGAAGTTTTCAAACAGCCTTACCTTTCATTTTTTTTGTGCTGTTTCTGGTGCCCCCCAATACGTGATGCCCTAAGCAACTGCTTAATTTGCTTATGGGCTAATCCGGCACTGCTTATAGTTAAAACTTTGTTTATTAGTTAGTTCCAGTGTACGTGACGTCATATTTCGTGGAGGATATCCAATTCTTCAGGAATATAATATGTATACTAAAGTTAAATAGATCAACTTTGAAGAGTGGGGATAAGAGAGGAGGGAGTTTATTAGAATTGGGAATGACAATGACATTAGAAAGTAAAGGCCGATTTACATTGTTTTTCGTTTGCTTATTATCTAGAAATTTATTATTCACAAGCAGTTTACGTGGTTTGACATCATTACATATAATTTCTTTGTTTAACCCTAGAAAGATAACCTACGTCTTTGTGACGTAAGCGAAACACCAGAATTGCTGTCTTTTTTATTTCGCAACGTAGCGCGCTGTCTTTATCAGTTAGCTCAGTTGCCGAGCAGAGCTTGCGCGAGGCTGCTCTGTCACCACGATAAATACAATAGTAACAACAGTACAACGACTGATTAGCATTTAAACTTTCATAGCATATAAAAAAATACGATTTAGACATAAAATGAAAATTTTTTTTTTCATTTTAAAAAAAGGCTCCATACTTTTTAGTTGATTTGTAAGAGGTTGACAGAATTTTGTTTTTTTTTTTTAACTACAATATATTTTTTTATTCTTATTTTGCTTTTATTTAAAGTACAAACCCTAAACTAATTATTTAACTACCTTTAAACTGCGTAAGTATGATATTATGTCAAACATACACTTTTAAACTCCAGTACGTCTTTAAAACGTATCATTTTCTTTAACGTAGGTGAAAATAAGATTATCTTTCTAGGGTTAAACCACAATTTATTATTACTGTCGCATGTCGACGGCATCTGAAAACCCCTTTCCTCGTCTGGTCAATGGCCTAGCTGATATAAACTGATACTAACTGTATTCCTTAAGGACCGGTGGTAAGCGCTGGAAAAGAAGAAGAAAGAGAGATAATGTAAATACAAATGTTAGAGTGAGACGATGATATTTTAGCGGAAATTGTGAAATTGTTTAATAAAACACGACTTGCTTAAAATAGAACAAAAATCTTGTGGGAAATGTCTCAATGGCATTTAAAGAAATACTGTGAATTTTTTCATAGGCTGATGTCAAAAAACGTATTTATAAAAATTTTCGGAGCATACTTTGCGATTTTTTTCTACAGAAGAAATCTCACATAGTTACCGTTTTTGCGTGTAAATGTGTAGATATTATCATAAAAAATATAACATATACGTATTTTTAAAACGTAAAAACTTAAAAAGAAATATGTTATAAAACGATAGAAATTCGGAATGCCACGGTTTTACTTTATTGTAATTAATTATTTCTTAAAAGAATTGGGTGTCTTTCGCCATCCTCTTCATAGCTCATACATATTTTTGATTTAAGATTTATTTATTTATTAAGTCGGAGTTTACTCTTCGGTACTCAAACCTATAAATAGTGGCTATGTTTCGGAGAAGTTGGCCAAGTTTTCTAACGATTGCAAGAAATTTATTTTTATTGGTTTTAGGCAATTCACCCTGAAAAGAGTGCTTTGTGATTTATTTTTATTAATATTAATATTCGTCGTAGTATGGATAAGCTATAAGGAAGATGGTGAAATACCCCCTTAAACATTTCTATTATATACGGAGTAAAAACTCCATTGCACAAAAAATTGAAATGAAGAATTTTGTTTTCACGTCAACAACTTTTCAGTGTCATCAACATGACATTGAAAAACAGTATTTTTTAATCTTACGTCAGGTATAATGTGATTAAGTCTTTATCAATTTGAATTTACACGAGGAGTTTATCTGTTGAGATTAAGATGTAAATTGTAATGGTGACCCGACAATTGATCCGGCGACAATTGATCCCGCCGACAGTTGATCCCCCGACATTGGAGGTTACCCACCGCTTACGTTAATCCCTAAAATTTGTGAGAACGAGAACGTTCTCCCGTGAGATGTCCTGTCAGATTTGTGTGATTGGTAAATTTTCGATCGCGCTGGCCATTCTCAATACGAATATTTTTAGAAAAAACCTTTAGATTCGCCTTAATGACTATAAAAGGCAACTTTTTGCATTCGGGACGATGGAAAACATTGCACTTAAAATGTCAATTGCGTAAAGTGAAAATTTACTTCGCGAATCGAAATTGCGCGGTCATTCTGTCATTTTTTCTGTTCAATTAAGTATGCAAAGAGGATATACGGCCGCACACGGAGGGATCATATGCCGAAGGAACCAACTGTCGAGGGAATTAACTGTCGGGGGATCAACTGTCACCGGATCAACTTTCATGAAACCAATTGTAATATACCACGTTATTATAATTACTATATGGTTACATAATATTATTACATGTAAGTATGTACAATGTACAAGTGTTCAATATGTTGTCTACAACAAATTACTTTGTATACACCACTTATTTCATAATTATTATTTATTTATTTATTCACGCCTTGAAGGTTTTTACATGTACACGTTATTAAAGTTACATAAGTTATTTAACATTGTATTAAAAAATTATTAGCAGAACTAAAAAGAAATGACAATATTAGAATAATTATAACCAAATTTATGTCAGAATTTTAAAAATTTCTGATAAAAATGATGGTAAAGAATAAATGAAAATATCAACGGAACTGAAATCCGGAACCGAATCATGACCTTGATTTAAGCCAAAGTAGTGTGACTCGAAGATTTAAATCCGGAAATTTGTAGTACAAGCGGAAAACTGGTAAATCTACATCAACCATTTATTGGATAACCAACACCTCTGCCATAGGTCACCCCAAGCAGTTCGTTCCGTTTGGTGACTTGGAGCGGGGATGCCCGGGTTTAAAGGGTGGGTAGGAGTAGGGTTCAGTGTGTCCCGGGCATCCACCTCCAAGACCTAGAAAAACCTCACCCCATGAACCCGGGCACCCCTGCTAAATCACAGAACGTAGCGAACCACTTACGGTGACCTATGGCAGAGGTGTTGGTTATCCAATATGGATTTGGAGTCGAGTTTTCGAGTGAATCAAGTCCGAAGATGGAATCTCTTAGGACAAATTTGAAAAAAAAAATCGGCCTCTAAAGGGTTAATATTATCTATTTTATGTCGCATATCCAACTTTAAAAAAAATGAAAATGCTCGGATCAAAAAAAATATTTTTTGGGTTCTCTGTATGACTTAGATTCATAAGTTTTCCACTTGTATTAAGCGTTTCCGAACACCGTGTACCTATGTGGAAATAATCATTACATAGTTTGATTTTATGAAACTGGTTTTCGATACTGCTCATGTAGTACCTATGAATAAAGAAGTGCCTCGAAATTGAGCTACTTTGTGGTGGAATAATTTTTCCAATGAAAAAATAACTTTAAAAAAGACTTAAAATTAATGTTATTTACCGCGTTTTACAATTTTTAAATATGCGCTAAATATTATTCAAGAATCGGATTATGTATTTGTTTAAAACCACTTTATTTAAATATTTATTGACCTGAAGAAGGTCGAGTTCGACCGAAACCGGTCGACGAATATAAATTTAAATAAAGTGGTCTTAAACAAAGAACTTGTTTCATTCTGTAAAATAAATTCTTGTTTTGTTTGAGTTTAGGCCAGTGTAATTATTACAAAAAGATGGTGGCGATCGTAATTATTCTGGTGGTATACCGCCGCCGCGGGAACCATTTGTTGGATAACCAACACCTCTGCCGTAGGTCACACCCTGATTCGGTTGATAATTTGGCAGGATTGCCCGGTTTCATGAATGATGTTTGTATAGATCCTGGCGGCGGATGCGCCTGCCCACTTACTGCGTGGCAAGCTGGATCGGGAGAGACCTGTTGAGGGAGATCGTTTGGCCTCTCCAGCAGCACTCTCTCGACCCATCGTCTTGCATTGTAGTGGGAGGGGTGGATTCATACATCCATCACTCTTGGACTCACTTTCCTAGAACCCCCAGATTCCTATCCACCCCTCATACCTTTTTCCTTCCCAGAACTTCATCTCCTTCCTAACTTTTTAATGGCCCCAAGTAAACAAAACTTAATAATAAAATAAATATAATATTATTGACATTAAAAGTTTTATCCAAGAAAACACAAAAATATTACCACTGATTTACGATCGTAAATTATTCTGGGAATTTTATTTTTTTAATGTTTCTTAATTGGTCCCCCTGTTGTAAAATCATCGATATATGCGACCTTGACGCACCTGTGCCCGCCACCGCCATTTCGAAAAACCAGCGAAATCGCGCCAAAATCTTGTTTTTCCAAAATATTTCATTTCCCGTGCAAATGGTTAAAGTGACCTCAACAAATGGGTAGAACATAACTTCCTATAACTTTTTTATTCAAAATTATCTTCTATCTCTAATAGGTACCGAGATTTAAAATCGTAAAAATTCGTATAAGTTTGCAAAACCAAGTAAAATGTACGATAATTTTTTGTTTTTCGTCAGTATCTCTTTTCCAGGGCAGATATCAACGTTTTGAAGTAATTAACGCTTTGAAAATAGTTTATCGTTTAAATACATTCACCGGTAAAAAAATACTATTGGTAAACAACGCACTGCATTAATATTGAAATTTACATATAAAGGGTCTTCCAATAGGGACTTCTGAACTTTGACATCTGTCAAATTGGCTGTCATTTATTCAGTCTGTTTTAGGAAATCACAGTCAGTTCAATAACACATGCAAATGATAAAGTTATTTAAAATTTTATTAATTGCATTGTTTTAAATTATCTAATGATAAAACCTCACATGGAGGTAACGTGAACTGGCCACCGAGACCTTGCGATTTGCGACTTTTTCTTGTGGGGTTTTCTTGTCGCGGGTCTATGCGAATAATCCAGCCTGATTGAATGAAACGAAATTGTCCCAAGGTTCAACACACTTTGTTGTTTAAATAACTAATAATAATTCTATGAAAAATACGTAAAATATGCGCGGAAGTTGAAGTAGATTTGAAATCACTAAAATGCAATAAATTCATGTTGATTCTTCTTTCGAAAACAAGGAATCGAGACAGTTGTCACGTTGACAGAGCTCTCGGAATTATGCAACCAAAACATCCAATTTCAATAACTGGTTTCAAACTAAAAAACCTTTTATTTAATTTTTATTTTAACTGTATGAGTAAAACCACAAATTTTAATATTTAATTAAATGAAGACAATATAAGCGAAACTCAATCGAAAATCTGGACAGAAAAATCAGAAATATATATATTGGCACCTCTGGGCTCGAATCTCGCTTTCCGGGCGATCGCGCTAACCACTGCGCAAAGGTGTCGATATCCAATTCGTTCATTTTTTTAAATTTTATCCATACTTCGACTAAGAACCACTTCACTGTCTTCATTTTTCTTAACGCATATTTTATTGGCTACTATCTTTATGTATGATTGCAAGATTCAAACCCGAACTATATGTCTGGATAAATCTTTGTCCTTTTTATTTAAAATGTGACACCTATTGACTTTTCTGCAAGTCTAGAATGAATTTTCTGTTTCCAGATTTTCGATTGAGTTTCGCTAATATTGTCATAATTTAATTAAATCTTACAATTTGAGGTTACACTCATAAAGTTAAAATAAAAAATAAATATTCATTCTAGACTTGCAGAAAAGTCGATAGGCGTCGCACATTAAATATAAAAGCTAAAGATTTATTCAGACACTATCTAGATTGCGTTTAGTTCGGCTTTGAATCTTGCAGATAAAGATAGCAGCCAATAAAATGTGCATTAGGAAAAATGAAGACAGTGTGGTTGGTTCTTAGTCGAATTACGATACAGTTAAAAAAATTACCGAATTGAATATCGACATCTTGGCTCAGTGGTTAGCGCGTTCGCCCGGAAAGCGAGAGGTCCTTTCGAGTCCTTTCAAGTTCGAGTCCCAGAGGTGCCAATATTTTTTTCTTATTTTTCTGTTTCCAGATTTTCAATTGAGTTTTGCTTATATTGTTAATAAAAATCTTTTAAAACTGCAGAAATTTGTGTTCGATCACGCATCCAATGCAATATTACATTTTGCATTTATCATTGAAAAAGAAGTAATACTAATAAACCTAAACAAACATGAAACAGAACAAATCACAGAAAATTTAAAGGAAACGGTCGCAACCGGGAATCGAGCCCAGGATATCTGTCTTACCAAGACAATGCCTCAACCAACTCGTTTGATTTTTGTCAATTTCATATTTCAAATTCTGAATCTGATATATGTATATTTTTTATATGAATACCTCACGAGAGTCCCAGCTGCTCCCGTCTGGAATCAGTGAGACTGTGGCAACCCCAATTGGGGTATGTTGTGAGACTGAAGATAGTGGGGATGGAAAGTAGATGGGGAATAAGAAGGTGGGGAAGTACCTGGCTATTCAAATCTGGTCACTTAACACGGCTGACGCCATCTAAAGCAACGTTTCAATTCTGAATGGTGGTCTTACACCAGGGCGATTCTGAGAGTATCTTCCACTCGGGAACGTGCCGCAAATATACCATAGGTACACTATTTTAATTTCTTTTTTAAGAAAGACAAACATTCCCGGGTTACGAATAACCCTACAATGTTTGAAAATCTTCTATTATACCATCATACAAAGCGGAAAATGAATTAATTGTGAAATAACACAAATTATTCAAATAAAATTTATTTGCACACGCCGGGATTCGATACAGCGACTTACGGATTGCGAGTCAAGAGCCTTACACCTAGACCACGCCGGCCGTCAGATAGTATTATTTCGCTCATGTCTGTACAGTTTCAGATTTTTGTAAGCATATCAGCATCCCCGATGAGAAAATTTCGCAAATAAAAATTATAAAACATGGAATTTCTCATTTTCAAAAACTTTTATGCGTTTTTCATTTTATTTTTTTCGAGAAATTTTTTAAAAATATTTTCCAATTTTCCCGGAAGAAATTTACTAATAATTTTTCACATTACAAAATTACCGATTTTTTTCTATTTTCTCGGAAGAATTTTTTTTAGGGAATACAAAAATTTCCCAATGATTATAAAGACTGAATAATTAAAAATGTAATTTTTATTATATTTACAAACTTCCAAATATTTAAATAAAAATAAATATCCGAAATGTTTGTAAGCGCATAAATTCCGAACAAATGAACAAAATTGGATAATTCTTTTTTTCTTTGGGCTATAGCATTATGAAATTTAGGTGGCAGGCGAGATGTTTGAAAACTGAATGTAGGGGAATGAATGTATGGAATGCGGGAGGGGTGGGGTGGGGGGGATAATTGATAAGTGCAAGCGCTACAGTAATTTTCCGCGAGCGAAGCCGCGGGGAAAAGCTAGTACAAAATATTTCCAAAATTCAAAATGTCTAACCAAACACAAGGTTTTCCAAAGTCAAATATAAAAATTGAAAAGAAAAAATCTATCAACCCAACTTCATGTACATCATGGTATGGCACTGCATCGTCTGATATTATTTTTACAATCGGTTCCATTTGGCTTTAATAAAATTCGAAAAATTGAGATGTGCCTATGAACAAAAAATGTATCCGAATTGAAATCGTATTATATAAATGATAACCTTGAAATTTTAGAGGCCTCAAATCGATTTGGTGAAAAACTGCTGTAGGGGAGGTTGTACAATCACAAATGGTTTTTATTTAGAAAGGCGCGGAAGCGCGTTTTTATCTGCTACTTAACACTAGTTTTTTGCGACTGTTACCTTTTTATTTATCTGTGTCTTGTTCTATTTCATGTTTCGTTTAAATTTATTAGTATTATATTCACCTTCGATTATTAATATTACATCGAAATATAACCTTCAAAAGTTTTTACAAAATATTTTTTATGTATTTTTATTTATTTATTTAGACGGACACATAGCTCCACACAGGAAAGACCTGAGGAAAAATCCCTCAGGGCCTATATCATCTTTGGGGATGCTGTGTGGAGGATATTTTAGGGTAAGGAAGAAGAAGAAGGTCTGGGAAGGAAAATGGTATGAGGAGTGGTTAGGAATCTGGGGGTCAATGTGTCCAGGAGGCGATGGTCGACGGATGGAGAGATCTAGGTTATGTCTGCCTCAAACAGTCTCTCCCGATCCGAACCGCCACGCAGTAGGCGTGGAAAAGCATTCGCCAGACCTAGATAAACCTCACTTCAAAAACCCGGGCACACCTGCTAAATAACCAAACGCAGCGAACCACCTGGGCAGGGGTGTTGGTTATCCAATAAATAGTTCCCGGGACGGCGGTACCCACACCCGAATCCCAAATTACCTTACCCTACCAACGCTGACGTGTGAAAGATATATAGCGTTGTGGAAGGCCTTCCAACGGCTTGATTTGACCTTCAAGGCAGGGCCGGCTCTATGCAAGCGCAATTGATGCAGTCCGCTCCGGTCGCCGAATTGCTAAGGTGCCGAAAATTCCTAACACCTATTATTTTTTCATAAAAACGGCGCGAGAATTTTTGAAAAGTTTACGTAATAATGTCTGTTTTTTTTAATCTTTTTAGTACTGCCGGTTGAGGACCACATAAAGTTACTGGTCTTCGGAGAGGCGCACAAGGTGCCATGTGATACATGCACCGTCTCAGAACTGGAGCACGCGTTGCCCCCCTGGTATGACAAGGCCAAGTACAAGAGGTAAAAACACTTGTTATTGTGAACACCAATGATTTTGGGTTCGGAAATTGCCAAAATTGAACTCCCTACATTAGGATATAGAGGGTGGGGCAGAATGCAGTCCTTGATTTGAAGGGTGAATTGAATGAAAACGCTTCCAAATAAATAAAATTGGTTTCATTTCTCAAAAGTACACATGATGCCGTTTTTTTTCATGATGTTTTGAAAATGATGTCGTCTGGCGTGGCGGCTTTGGAGAGCAACACACATATTGAGCCTTTCAAAGAAGTTTTCGGCCACTCTTCCCAGCATAACTTGCGGGATTCCAGTGATGACGTTCTCAATCGCATCCTTCAGAGCTTCAAGGGTTTGAGGTCGAAGTTTGTTTACCGCAGCTTTGACGTATCCCTACAGAAAAAAGTTATTCGGGGTCAAATCGGGGGAGCGAGGGGGCCACGAAATATCCCCCGCAAAGAGATCAGGCGACCTGGAAAGAGCTCTTGCAAAATTTCGCGTGAACGATGGACTGCATGGGTCATGGCTTCATTTTGTTGAAACCAGAAAGCTTCCTGTGTCGTGTTCCTCACCGTAGGTACTCTTCCATTTTGGGACGCCTAAGTTTCTCCAACATCTCATTCTACCGAGACGAAGTCATGGTAATGGTTAATCCTTCGGATTCAAAAAATAAGGCCCAATAATGCCTACAGAGGACACAGCGCACCATGCTGTTACTTTTGTGCTGTGAAGAGGTCTTTAATGCAGTTTACGAGGGTTTTCAAAATGAAAATTTTGCTGGGTAACTGCCACAAAGATGAAAATGCGCTTCGTCAGTAGTGCACAAGACAGCGCCGAAGGGTACAGCAGTTACGATTGCAATGCAAGCATCTCTACGTTTCACAAAATCATGTCGGCTCAACTCCTGTGCACGCATCATTTTGTAAAGGGTACAGGTGAAGGTCTCAATATAAGATTCGCCCTATAGTTCTGGACGATATTCCAGGCGCAGCGGCATGTTTCCGCGCTGATCGGGTTGGAGACTCTTTAATTGACGCTCTTATACCGCAATGTTTTCAGGTGGTCCCACACTTTTAGGTCGCCCAACTAGTATTTTAAGATCTGCAGTTCCTGTCAATCTTACATTACTGATCCATTTTCGAATGGTTTTAGGATCAGGAACACTGGCATTACGATTTAACTCGAACCGGATCCGAAAAACCCCATGCGTAGCCACAACGCTTTCCCCGTTTTTAAAGAACGTCTCCGCAAGAAAGCCCCGGTACTTACCTGACCACGGCACGGTCATACGGCGGGTGCCGTACCATAAACGGTACGGCACCCGCCCCGCCTTTTTGTTCGGTCTGGGGGGCCTTCAGATACCTATAGGGTAAAAAGTAAGGCGAGTATTTCAAATAAATGTATTAATTTAAAGAGTCTCGAAAATTGAATTTTGATTAAACGATTATTATATTGCGAAATATATTTCTCAAATTTTGAAATTTTAGACAGTTTCGCAAGAGTTTTTGTAATAATTATAAAACTTTTCAGATGTATTGTCATGTTGTTGTAATAATCCAGAAACCTTCGCTGGGGTTTAAATAAGGGATTTTGAAAATTTCAAACATTTCCTATGCCTAATATAGCAATATATAGGCATCTCATACATACATCCCCAAGCAAGCATATTTTGATTTACTAGGGTCAGCACCTGAGATCATAGAATTAAAATGACATGTCTCCATGAAATGTCTGGAATGATTATATGAACATTTTAGTGGGCGGGTTAGTACGTAGATAAATGATACATAAAAAATGTGGTGTATACAATGTAGGCGTTTGTGTAAACGTATGTGAACGTGTTTGCATTATATTAATTATTAGAGTCTTGTGAGTGCGCATTGATTAAGTTACCAGTAATGTTTTTCTTAAATGAATAAATTACACAAATATTTGTATCATCCTTTTCAACAAATGATTTCACGCTATTTCCAGGGGCCAGAGCTACATCAGGCGAAACTTGGTGGGCCAGATCACCGCCACCTACTGTGGGGTCATCACGGCGTTCGCCATACCCTCCATCCTCACGATCCTCATGAAGACGCACCGTTCCTCCGCGGTGCACGCGGCCTACAGACGATACCTCTCCACCGTCATGCACTTCCAGTCCTGGTACAATGGAGATCTGGAGCCGGGGACTGAGTGAGTTAATAACAACCACCATTCCTATGTATTACGGCACTTGGCCTAGAAAAGATCGAACGCCTTCACTAGCTCAATCTGAACCGGCTACGACGTTGGGCGTCTGCAACTACCGATTCATTGAAAAGATGGGTTAAGGCGATCCAATAGTCCAGGAAATAATTGAAATCGGAATTCACGCCCCTTTATGGGAGGAGTTTAAAAATACTTGAGAAAAAGCTTTTGGAAAGGTTGAGAAAGGTATTTGAGATTTTTTTATTAAAGGTTGATTTCGTTAGGCCTGAAAAAACATTAACTCCTTTTTTACGCATTGTTTATTGTAATAAAAGGGAAATTTAAAATTGATTTTACGAAACCAAGCGACGCGGAGCCTAACGTCTATTCTCCGCTCCGGCCGAGGACGGACTGATAGAAAATGGGTGGGACAAGTCAGTAATTCTTCGGTGGACGGCATAGAGTTCACTTTGAAAATCCAAATTCGTCGACTGCCGGCCGTATTGTGAAATAAGAACGTTAAAATGCATATCTTATTTTATTTTTCGAGGTTCGGGCGTAAATATATTTTTTTTTTGCGATTATTATAAAAGAAACTGAATTTGCCACATTATACAATAAAACCATCCACGATTTGCCACATTATACAAACATATCCACAAAAGAGTTTATAAGTATGAGAGTTTGCACTTGAAAGTGATTTTTATAGACCTAATTTTTTTTTCTAGGCTTATTAAAAGACTTACTAAAAAAATCGCCCATATTTTTAAGGGCCAAGATTTGTTCTACACGCAGTATTTAATTGGAGCATCTATAATACTTCAAAGCGATTAAAATTTTCAAAACAAAAACATATGATTTTGTACGATTTTGCATTATTTAGTATAGCTTCATCTTAACTTCTGCACGATGGACGGGGGAAAGCTCCCGAGTTCAAAGGACTCCAAATGGTTCAAATCCGAAATGAACCAGGAAACTAGTCAATTTAAAATTGCAAATGCCAGAAAGAATAATTATTTATTTATTTATTTATTCACGCCTTGAAGGCTTTTATATGTACACGTTATTATAGTTACATAGGTTATTTTTTCATTGTTTTAAAAATTATTAGTAGAATTAAAAAGAAATGACGATATTAGAATAATAATTATAAAATTTATGTCAGAATTTTTAAAATTTCTGATATAAATTTTGGTAAAGAATAAATGAAAATATCAACGGAACTGAATTTATATCGAAGCCTATGTAGTCTTTGGATTGGGGAGTTAAAGAAAAAGTTAGTTTTTGGCGGATAAACAAAGAACAGTTCTGGAAGTCTCGTGTCACGATTTGGTACTCGGAATGTTATTAGTTTTGTTAAGTCAGGTGCGTCAAGTGACCCATCAACTAATTTGAATAAAAGTACCAGATCGCTCTTGGTTCTTCTACCTACACGATAAGTCAGTTAAATTAAGTAGTTTCATTAAATTATCATAATTAATTTGGTCAATGGGTGTAGAGAGTTTGAAATTAATGAATCTTAAAAATTTATGTTGAACTCTCTCAATATTAATTGATGTGTTTTATAGTATGGGGAACAAAAAGTTGAATTGTATTCTAAATTACTTCCAACTAAGACAGTGAAGAGAATTTTGAATAAAGTATTGTGAAATCACAATATAATATACATCAAGTTACAGAATAAGTAAGGTCTGTGAAGTGTCGATTATCCCACCATTCAGGGTTTCAAAGGAGGAAAAAGACGCGGCACTGAACAATTTCTATTTTATTATAAACTAGCAAGTGTCCGGCATGCGTTGCAATAAATAAAGTGTTTCTCCCTGCGTGTCTTTTCCGATTCGTTCCGCTCCCCTTCCCCCCCTTCCCTGCTTTCCCTCTCCACTCTCTCGCGAACCCCCCTTCCGCGAAAACCTCCCCTCTCCCGAGTTCAATATATTCAACCCCGGTACATTCAGATTTTCAAACAGCTTGCATGCCACCTATTGCGATTTTTTTACAAATTTTCATTTTTCAAATATTATAAACATTAATTTTTGTATATTTTAAGAACAATCAATCAAATTTGATACCTAACATAGGTACCTATTACTTATTTAAAATAAACATAATTTTTGTTTAGATTTCATTTTGTATTCGATTTTGGTTAGTACCATAGGTGAGTACTTCGATTAAATTCATTAATTGAAAGAGTTTTTTCGAAAATTGAATTTTGATTAAATAAACAATGATTTGCAAAATTTCTTTCTCAAATTGTGAAAATTTTGATAGTTTCGTAAGAGTTTTTGTAATGATTAAAAAACTTAAGATATATTGTCGTGTGGTTGTAATAGTCCAGAAACCTTCGCTAGGGTGGAAAGAAGATATTTTGAAAGTTTGAAACATTTCCTATGTATAGCAATGCATAGACCACTCACATACAAAGAAACATATATTGATTTTTTTATATGTATGGAGAACACTACCTTTTCAGTCACATAAGATTATGAGAGATAGAAATAACTTCCATGAACTTGGTGACCGCGGTGTGATCTGAAAACGAAGGTCAAAGCTATTTTATTGAGAGTGGAAATTTGAAGATGCTAAAAAAGCTTTATTAAATCTTATACAAAACTAATATGGGGGGATAGATGTATGGTTGGGTATACATCAAATAAGCATTAACACTGTACTTACAAGTTTATTATAACAATTTACATCCGCACCATAATTTATATTTGCAAAATATTCGTAAGGAACAGTGGGAGCGATCAAGTAGCGATTTACGAGCTGTTACCTCGTCGGCAATTCGGAACAGAATGGTTCCTGAATTCGTATAGGTGACTACGTGAATATATTGTGGGATCGCTATTGGAATGCGAGAAGCCAATAGGAATGATTCTGCGATTCAAAATAGCTTCGTCGTTCGCTACCACATACCCATGCAGTGTCCCCTCTTGATTGTGAATAATGCCTAATTCACAGTGAGCTATATATCTACGAGCAAATATCTGTTGATTCGCGAGCGCTTATCTTTTGTCCTTTCACACGAGGCTATCAAATATTTCTTCCTGTGATAGGAGAGGGGGTCAGTCGAATTAGGGAGAGGCAACGGAACGCATATTTTTTGTACTGAAATCTGTCAACTTGACATCTGTCATCCACGGGTCTAGGCAGCTCCGTAATTACAATGACCCCCTCTCCTGTTTTAGTCGGAGAAGGGGAGAGTTATCTTCTGGGATATCGCGTCTGGAGCGGTTACGTCTGAGATATGTATTGTCTATTATTGATCTGCGCTTAAAAACGCTTAGGTGTGAACGGTCTGAAGGGATTGTATGGAGAGCGTTATTTGGCGTGCTATGATCTTTTATATTTGATAGCTGAGTGTGAACCAGCTTTAAGGCGCAGATATATCGAGAGCTGCCTTGTGAAACCATAAAAATATACAGTGCGTTGGGTATACCTAAAGATGATCCTGGAGAGCTTTGTTAAATGAGCTGATCTATTACCCTCTCCTAAAAAGCAGAAGCACTTTAAAGTCCATTTATCAAACAATTGAATGCATTTTTTAGTGCCTGGAAGTCCATGAGCACCGTGAGAGAACGCCACATCAAATGGTCCAATGTCTCAAAGCTAAGGAAGGATGGTCACATCTCCCAACGAGACATTGTCCTAACCCTGACTGCCTTCGGAGGGGTTAGTCTTGTCAGGCCGCATCTGCTCGGCATGAATCATGATAACCGGGAGGATCTGGAGGCCTTTGCACACTTCTGGAGGACGATTGGATATATGCTAGGAATTGAAGATAGGTAATATATTATTATATATTTTTAATCTCTTCTCTTCACCAGGACGACGTGTTTAGTCGTTAAAAGTGTCATATTTTTATTAATGTGTATTTATTTTATCCTTGACTCTTTAATTTGAAGTCGAAGAGAAAAAAAAATTGACGAGACTGTTCAGAATACTTTTAGACCTCTTCATGTTGTTCGCTTGTCAATGATATTACTTTTAATTGTTGGTGAAAGCTCGCCTGGGTTTCAGTTCAAATTCATTATTCGATTCTAAATGGCAGCCTCCGTGGTCGAATCCGGAATACGCGGGTTCAACTCCTGGCGCGCGCAATTATTTTTATTTGATTAATTTGTGTTATTGCAAAATAAATTCATTTTATATAATAGTATATTTGCGTCACATTCCAGAGTGAAAGATCCTCTCTTTATCGCCACCACCAATAAGACCACCATTCCGAATTGAGACGTTGCTTGAAATGGCTTTAGCAGTCTGGTAATCAGATCTAAAAAGCTAGGTACTGCCTCACAACACACCCCAATTGGGGAAGACATATTCTCTCTGACTCCAGATCGTTGGGAGCAGTTAGAATCCTTGTGCGGTATTCACATAAAAAAATATAAATCAACGCTGGAAAGGAAAAATGACTAAAGCGCCGTACAGCTATGACATCAAAGATGATCCTACACACTAAACTATTTTGTTTGTTTCCAGAACGTGTAAGGAACTCTAGAAAACTTTATTTGATGAACACAAGCACAAACAAACATAGCTTATTGTGTGGGTTTATCTTTAATATTACACCTTTTTTTACATGAGCTCCACACAAAAGGCCCTGAGGAAAATAATTTCCCTCAGAGCCTATGTCACCTTTGGGGATGCTGTGTGGAGGGTTTTTTAAGGAAAGGAAGGTGGGGAGAATTCTGGAAAGGAAAAGGGTTTAAGGGGTGGGTAGGAATTTGGGGTTCAGTGTGTCCTGGTCATCCGCCTCCAAGACCTAGACAAACCTCACCCCATGAACCCGGGCACCCCTGCTAAATCACCAAACGTTACACCACTTGGGGTGACAGAGGTGTGAGCAGAGGTGTTGGTTATCCAATAAAGGTTCCCGGGGCGGCGGAGCTGTATGACACTTTGTCCATTTTTTCCTTTCCTGCATCGATATGCATCGTGATAAGTTAAAAAATATGTACGATGGATCCTTATTTAAATATTGAGTATGAAACTAGATTCAAGAAACGTAAAAGTGACCAGATGACGGTACACCTAAAATTATGACCAAGATGGCGCTCTAGTGGAAATGAACCAGAAGCAGACTAAGGAAGAGATGAGCAACTGGTGTGGAAGAAGAATCGATTAGGAAGGGGAGGCTTGAATGGAATATTTGTGGAGGAGACCTAATCCTACCCTAGGATGTAGCACCGTTGTGTAATTATGATATTAATGATAAGCTAGTTTCAAAACGAACGAACGAATAACGGTTCTCTATTATGATTTTCCAGGTACAACATATTCAGGCCATCTTTCGACGAAACACTACTTGTTGTCGAAGCCATCATCACAGGAATCTACAAACCGCTCCTTCAAAATCCTCCCGAATACTTCTACCACATGGCTAATACTTACATTCAGGGTCTTTGGTTTATCGACCCTACCATGACAGTAGCAACTATGAATTATTTCAACTACAGGCTCCTCGGAGTTGAAGGGTTCGAATACAATCCGAAAGGAGCAGTGGAAATCAAACAAAAGAAAGAAATTAAAATCAGAGAAAGTCAATTGAGAAATATCAATTTCAAAAAGGGACTTGGATATTCAGAGTATCCTGGAAAAGACGAAGATTCTCTGGTTACAGGAGACAAATTCTACATGACTCTTGGCTTGTATAATAGATTCATCCTGTTCGTGATGGTGTTCTGGTTTAACAAAGTCGCCTGCACCAAGATTGGTAAAGTTCTTAGTCTGCTCAAAGCAGGGATCAGTTTGTTGTTAGCAAAGTTTTTCCCTATTCTCTTCATTATGAGGTTTGGTTTTAAAGGAGCTTATGTGAACAAGTATGAAGAAGACATTAAAATGGAGGTCCGGGTAAAGACTAATAAGGAAATGCTCGCGGAAATGCGGAATTGATTGTGGAAAATGCCATCCAAAATTGTTGTTTCTTCCATCGAAAAAATAAAGAAACTTGTTTATTTCAAGGCCGAACTCCTGCGCCAGAAAAAACATGAACACTAGCTTGATCTACACTATAAACGTTCTTTGTTTTCCGTCTCCTGCGTTTTTTGAAACATGGTTTGAAAGATTGGTGTGAAGTTCGCGCGGTCACACACAATTTTGCTAGTGACCAGTCCACGCGTACGCACTGAACACTTGACGTTTAGCGTTTAAATAAATGTTAAAATATGTTCCGATGAAGAAGAGATGCTACATCAGGGAGAAAACAGAGATATTTTAATAGATTTAATGAAAAACAAATACCTTTGTATAACACCACTATTTTATTAACAATATCAACATGTTTCGAAAACTATGTTTTCTTAACATGTTGATAATAATAATTTTTTACCCATTCTAAAATAATTTTTATATTTTATTTTATATAATTGTTTTTTATGATATATTTTAGGTAATTTATCACCTCTCCTTTCTAATATTTTTTTTTTTGTTTTTTTTTGTTTTAGGCAATTCACCCTGGAGAGAGTGCTTTGTGCCGGTAATATTTAAAATGGATAAGAAATTTCGGTTAATCTAATGGGAAAATAATAAAACAAATTAAATATTGGACTCATTTAGATCACTAAAACAAATTAAATATTGAATTCATTCAGGTTAATAAACTTACATAAAGCTGTATGAACACGAGAATTGTTAAGAGATAAAAGGTATGAAATATTAAGGGGGGACTGGTGTGTGATTTTAATAAGCCGGCGGTATATGTTCTTGAAAGATGAATGGTTTTTACAGTTAAAGAAAACGTGGTCGAGGGTTTCCTCTTCCACACCACACTGGCAGAACGGATCATCTAAAACTCTAATTCTAGACAAGTGAGATGCAATTGAACAGTGGCCAATTCTCATTCTCGAGATACATGAAATGAATCGTTTTGAAAGTTTTTTACCGTGAAACCATGGCTTAGCAGGGATATGGTTTTGAATTCCCGCATAGAAAGATCCAGTTCTTATTTTGGAGACTGCCCAATTTTCTTCCCAGGCACGAGTCATATTGGATTTAAGAATCGGAAAGACATCGGATATAGGAATTCTAAAATTTAGTGGAATAGTTCCGGAATCTGAACCAGATTTGGCGAGAAAATCGGCCATCTCATTTTCTAATATTTTGTCTATGTTCTAATTAGTCTATACTTGTTTGTTTTTTGTTATTTATTATTGACTTATTATCCTGACGAAGAAAACATAGTTTTCGAAACATGTTGATATTGTTAATAAAATAGTGGTGTTATACAAAGGTATTTGTTTTTCATTAAATTAATGATGACACCCCAAAGTAAATATGCCTATTTTGAAGAAATTTTAATAGATGTTTATTTACCAGGAAAGATTTCCGACTAATATCGATTACTTTGACCTAGAGTTAGTATTTAAGTATTTATTTATTAGGGAAAGAATAGAATACCTATTTTAATTGGTCAATTTCTTCCGTGTCTCTGAAACCGATTTATAAATTAATAGACTTTATTTACAAGTGAGTTCACGAAAGATGTAATCATCCACTACGACAGTATTTATTTACAATTTAAAGTCATAATTAGGTATTAGGCTCGCGCGATTAACATTACCCCAAATGTCATTCGATTTATCTCCGGTACCAACCGCTCTGCACGGCCCCTGTAAAAATATGAACTCATTTCACCCCCGCCGGCCCCGCCTGCCTTCCCGCTTCCCGCTTCACCCACTTCAATTATATTAATATTAGTTATTACATTATAATTTTACTATCAAATATATTTAATATATTTATTTAGGTATCATAATATTTTAAACTAGTGATTATTAAGCTCGCTCATTGCGCGTAACCTCAAAAACTTGTTCGGTTTGATTCTCCATAAATGACCGCATCGCGCGGCTCTTGTAAAAATATGAACAAATTTCCCCCCGCCGGCCCCGCCAGCCTTCCCCCTTCTCCCGGGAGAGGAATGTTTTCCGTCGCCTCTGGTGAAGCTTGAACACAGGGTTTTTGAACACGAATTGTTCAAATTTTCAATGTTTCGGGTGTAGTTAAAGCTAGTGTTCATGTTTTTACTGGCGCAGGAGTCGCCGCTTAATAATACCTCGCAACAAGACTTTACAACATTCTTCCAGATTTTATAAAAAAAGTGTCTCACAAAAAAATTTCAAAGTTAACATAAAAATTTGAATTAAAAGTAATGATAGGGCCTTTACTGGTGCACTCACCCAAATCCGAAACTTCTAATGGGTACCAACGTATTGATTGTTATTATTTATGTAACCAATATACCAAGTGGAGGTATGTTCATAGGTATTTTAAATTAATTTAAAAATTACTGCCTCAACACAGGCTAGCCTAGTGAGGCAGGTTATGAGAAACCTCAACTTATAACTAGAAATTTCTATTCTTAAATATACTTTCACTCCTGTTAATATATTTATCAATTGTTTAAGTGTACCTATATTATTTTATGTTTGTTAACTATTTGAACTAATGTTAACTATAAACCATTGTAAACAATTATATTGAAATATTATAAACAACACTAAACATGTAAACAAAGTACACTAAACAAAGATATTGAAATACTATAAATTACACTAAACATGTACTTTCTTAGTTATAAGTGTTGTCAATTTCATTAAATAAAGATTGTTATAAAAAAAATAAAAAAAATGAATACTGCACGTTTTTTTCTAACACTGCTAATGTAGCTTAAGTTGCGACTATGAATTTTGGGTAGAGGTGGTGTGACATGTAAAAATAACCGTAAAACTAATTCGTTTAATTACTTGAATTAATTAAAGGCATTAGCTCCACAAAGGAGGCCTGGAGGAAAATATTTCCCCTCAGGCCCCTTTGTCATGTCATCTTTGGGGAGGCTGTGTGGTGGGAAAGGTGTGGCTTTTTTGGGAAAGGATGTTCTGGGAAGGAGAAGATATGAGGGGTGGGTAGGAATCTAGTCCAGGAGTGACGGACATATGAGTCCACCCCTCCCACTGTGGTGCAAGGTGATGCTCAGGCAGGCCACATTCAGCTGCCCGTGTGAGAAGCATGGATTTTCCAAATTTACCCCTGCTATACCCTACCGCTACTTTGTCTCGTTTGCGGTTCCACGAAAGGTTAAAAAAGTGGCATTTCAACACCTCTTTGAAAATTCATTAGAAGACAAGAAATGAATTTGAAAAATGGCCCATAATTTAACCTAACTTAACCCATTTAACCAATTTTTTTTTCATCACTTTTAATGACTTTGTAAAGAGGGTGATGAATTTTCAGGTTATTGGGTTGTCCAGTCACCCTCCTTTGCAATCCCTCCTTCTGCCCATACCTCGTCCCCCATCCCTCCCCTGCGTGTCCTTTCCCATGCCTCCCCGTTCCTATCTCCGTTCCCCGACTGCATTTCCTTCCACTCCTTTTTTCAAACAACGCCACCTATTATAAATAATATTATAATATTACAAATTTCATAACGCCAGAGCTCACCATTATACAAAGAAACCTTTATGGGCGTGCGCACAACAACTCGACAAAGTTTTATCTCAATTAATGAATGGTGTAGGAAAGCGTGTGGAATAAACAAATAAATATTTATATAAACATTTTTTATAATATAAAATTTAATCTTTACATTTTATATACCAAAATTAAAATTTACTTATTCAGATGAGAAATTAAAATGAGTCAGCACGTTGAACCTTTTAATCTTCTATATTTTTTTTGTAATTTTCTTCATAGCTTTTGTAATGTACCTATAGGTTTTTATACTGTTTTAATAACTAAATCTCTTGAATCAAAGAATTCGCATTTTGTCGTGGCGCACCTTCCATGCTAACATTTTCTTACAATACTGTGCACGTGACATATAAGCTTTTATAAAATTCGCAAGATGTCACTTTGGAACAATTTCATATATTATTTGTCTGCGCCTAGGGAAAAAACGTGAAACAGACAATAAAAAATAAGAAATAAATAATGTAAGTAGGTATGTAAGCACAATTTTTTGGTTTTTTTATTATTTTTTTTCAGTTAAAAAATATTGTTGGGTTTTTATCACTTTTCCTTTAATTTTTGCAAATATTTGAAGCATTTTCAAATGTAAGTACTATAAATGAATTACTTTTTTAGATTAAATTTTTTTTCCTCTCAAAACTTTGAGAGTGATCACGAACCACCACTATTCTTGAACACAATTTATTTATTTATTGTTTGAAACATTTTCAGTGTTTAACAATTATTACAACTAGTGGTCGCCCAATGGTCGAAATTCGACCATAATTGTAATGTTTTTTTATGTTTGACATTCAGTAAGACCATAGACAAATAATATTAAAGACAAACAATATTAATCTATTCTCAATTTGACCATAGACTTTAACAATAAACAATAGAGTAAAGACGCGAGTGTGTGTGTCAAATACATGGTAGTGTGTGTAATGTTTTTGTTTTTGATTTAATCTATTTTTATGCATAATTTTTAAAAAAATATTAGCATTCTGCACTCCTCCTCTATATAAACTATAAGTGTGCGAAATTTCATACTCCGTCCGCGCAATTTTCGTAAAAAGGGGTACAAAGTTTTGGCTTCACGTATTAATATATTGATAATAGAATTGCCGTTGGTATATTACATAGATATTAACACTCCAATTAGAAATGTTCACAGCATGAGAAATTAATGATAAGTTTATACTAGATGGAAATGCTTGTAGTGATAACAGAAATAATGATAATCGAAATGAAATATAAAACATAGTAGTGTCAAATATAATGTAAAAAAAAAGCTGCAGAAAAAAAAATAAAGGGTATGACAATAAAGCAGCTACATAACTGTTCTCCACGAAGTGTCACGGTAGGAGTTTGATAATTTGTTTTTTGAAATATGTGAGATTGTTTGCATATATCTATATGGTCACATTCAATGGTATTATATAGACTACACATTCGAGAGAGAGGATTGAAGTATGCAATATTGTTATTAAATAATTCAAGATGGAATTTTTTATGACTCCTTATATTACGTCTATTAGGAAATTTAATATGAATATTGCTCAGACAATGAGTGGTTTGAAGCTTATCGTGAATAATTGTGTATAAACATATTAAGTCAGCAAATTTTCTTCTTTTTTTCCAAGGTTGTAAAATAACATTGTTGGAGTCGTTCCTTGTAAGATAGGAGTGAGGCATTTAATCCAAGTTTAAATGTTAACAGTCTTAGGATTTTTTTTGTACAGATTCAATGATTTTTGAATATTTTAAATAGTGTGAATTCCAGATAACACTCCCACACTCTAATTTGCTTCTGACCAACGAGTTGTATAAGGTTATAATGGATTGGGGATTTTTGAATGGTTTAGATATTCTGTGTATGAATCCCATCATTTTCAAAGATTTATTCGTGATATCACTGATGTGTACAAAACGTAATCTTTGAATCTAGAGAGATTGCTAGATCTCTTAGTGGTAACTGCATTTAAGCGAACATTATTAATGGAGTATGCATAATCCTTACGTCTTGTAATAGGTATTAATGTTTACAGGATGGATAGGAACCATGCTACCAGTTCTAAGTCAAGAGGAGGTGGTGTCCTCATCGCAATTAAAAAGAAATTCACTTCTAAGAAATTAAACACAAAAAACAGTAACGTTGAAGAATTGTTCATATTGGTGAAATGTAAAAGTGATAAAATAATTAATAGTTCTGTGTACATACCCCCCTCGACAAACATTGTTGTCTTCAAAAACCACTACGAAGATGTAGAAATAATTAAAACAAAATATCCTGATGCCAAATTTATTGCCGTAGGTGATTACAATCTTCCAAATGTAAATTGGAATTTGCACGACCCGGAATTGTCGAATACTTGTAATACTACTATCTCGGAAAGTGAAAGAGTAATACTCGACTTAGGTGTTACTTTCGACACCAAACTGCATACCACGTATTGAAAATATCTCAAAAAAGGGTTTAAAAATGTTAGGTTTTGTACTAAGAGTGGCTAAAGATTTTACCAACATTAAAACGTTAAAACTTCTGTACACATCACTAGTTAGGAGTCAGGTTGAATATAACTCAACTGTATGGTCTCCTTACTATGACGTGCATTCTCAAACAATAGAAAGAGTACAAAAAAAAATCCTAAGAGTTTTAAATTATAAACTAAAAATACCTAGAGAACAATTAAGCTACACTTATCTACTGCAATTATCCAATCTACTGAACTTGAGTGACAGAAGAATTGTTTTCGATCTAGTATTTTTATTTAAAATCTTGCGTAATACAATTGACAGCCCCGAATTCTTGGCGCTCATAAATTTTAATGTGCCAGCCAGAAACACAAGGTCAGTACTACCTTTTAATTGTGGCAGTACTGCAACAAGGGCACAATTTAATATGCCATTGCATAGAATCAAAACTTGGGTAATATGTATTCGCACATAGATTTATGGAACATGTCGCTGTCACATTATAAACATGAAATTTTTTTTTCCATGTTTATTTGTTTATTTGTATGTTTTTTACAATAAGTATACATTTTATAGGTTATACAGTGTTATAAAGGAAAATAAAAATATCCTTTACTCACCATAAAGAGACAAGGCTCTTGTGTTTGGTGAGGGAATTCGTGCTCAATTATAATGAATTCATGTAAATGTAAATAACAAAATATTGCAAATAACAAAAAACATAAGTTAAAAAAAATCAAGACATCAATAATAGATTTCAAGATTTAAAAGAAATAATAATAATATATATAAAACTCTTATAGTAGTTTCAGGTAATTTTTCAACTCAGTTAGCAAGAGATGTGTGGTATTTTTTTAAAATTATTTGTAAATGACTTTCCGCGGTCTGAAATAATTGAAATTTTTTTATTTTTTTTATTTTTTTACAATAAGTATACATTTTTTTTTACATGTTAAAACAGAGTTGTAAAATGAATATAATAATAGCATTACCTCATCATAAAGAGACAAGGCTCTTGTGTTTGGTGAGGGAATTCAAGCTCAAGTATATGTATCATTTAGTAAGTAAATAATAATATTGCATCCAATAACAAAAGATATATAAGAAAGCTCGAGATATAACAATAAATAAATTTCAAGATTTAAATGAAATGAAATGAAATCATTTATTCATAATTATACTCACTAAGGATTTTTTTTGTGTAAATTTAATAAACTACATCAAAATAATTTACTAACTTTTTTTTCTAAAATATTAAAATTCAAATTGAACAGTTCCGAACTCCTGCAATTCACAAACCTACACAAAACAACAAGAATAAAACGAGTCCTACTAATTCTCCGATACAGCGCGTAGCGGTTTCACGCTATGAGAAACCAATACTTATGTGATATTCACGTTTAATGTTGTATTTTGTAAACATTTCTGACCACCTTACTTTAAAATTTTTGTTCCTTGTATTTTATATCATAAATGTACTCTTTTATTCTCTTATCGCAACTTTATTGTTTTTATTTCTCAATGTACTTTTGAATTTTGTTGCTTTTATTTTTATTTATTTCGTGTATGTATTTTTGTTTTTTATCATAACTTTATTTATATTTCTTTCTCATAATAATAATAATAATTTTTGGATAATTTCTATAGCGCCATTTTTGTGAGAAAATCACCTCAAGGTCGCTTAAATGTTCTACCGAAACTTATTTATATTTCTTCTCATGTTAAAATTGTACTGCCTTTATATATTTATGTAAAAGCCCTCTGGGCGTAAAATAAATAAATTAAAATGTTATTGTCCTTTAACATAATAAGAAAAATACCAGAATTGGAAAACAGTGTGACAATATTTAATTGATAATTTAATTTAATTAACATAAACTTTATGTCTAGCTACTAGTACTGCAGTTTAAAAATGTTATATTTTAGCCATACATGTTTTTAAGAGAATCTTGCTTGTGTAGTAGGACTACCGCGGGGTAAGAGAGGATTGCGAGCGAATGCTCCAAACCGTGTTCGAACCAATTTTAACCACTGTAAACAAATGTGAACAAATGCACTCAAACGAGCACTCGAACCAATTTGAACCACTGTCGAACACGCACTCTTTTCATATTCGAGCATGCACTCTTTTCATATCTTATCTTCATCAATAATAATTATCTCTTATACCTTTAATAACTAATTCTTTTGAACAAATCGTACATTTACACTTTGTCCGGATTTTTGAGATCAACAGCTCGGATATGGAACGATTTGCCAGCCTCCGTGTTTCCTCCCTCAACATGGGTGTCGCAGGCCCCGATGGAAATTATTTTCCTGAGGGCCTTTTTTATATGAATACCGCACAAGAGTCCCAACTGCTCCCCTCTGGAGCCAGTGAGACTATGGCATCCCCAATCGGGGTATGTTGTGAGGCTGAAGGTAGTGGGGAGGGGAAGGAGATGGGGAAGAGGAAAGTGGGAAGTACCTGGCTGTTCAGGTCTGGTCACCAAACACGGCTTAAGCCATTTCAAGCAACTTTTCAATTCTGAATGGTGGTCTTACACCAGGGCGATACTGATAGTATCTTCCACTCTGGAACGTGCCGCAAATATCTCCTCTCTGTTCACCGCATGAGAACCGGTCCCACCCGCCGCGAAATCCCCTTCATTCTGGTGAACCTCATCAAAAATGATTTATTTGTATATAATATATAACCTTTACGAGACTGTGACCACTCGTGTGTAAGGGAAAAAATTAAGAATTAAAAATTACGATTTATACATAAATGTACGTACATAAATCAGATACCTAAACAAAAAAAATATATAAAGATATATAAAATAAAATTTTAAAAAAAATTGTTTATTTAGAGTTGTTAATTTATTATTAATATGATTTTAGGTGGCTAAACTATTTAAGACATTAATATTCAATTTATGTTAAAATTTATTCTAGATCGGTTCTAATCTCAGCTCTCTTTCCAGTTTATTAAACCACACCACTCCATTGTACGCGTAGTAGTGCCAAAAGTAGACCAAAACTGGTAAGCATCAATGATACGGCTAAAAACATATTCACCGAATTAACATCGATCCTTCACCTCCGCATAACGGTTGAACAACAATTCTCCTCGACCACGACCTACGACAACCCTCAATTTGTTTCTACCGTAGAATCTATCCCTCATGTCTCCCTATCCCTAAAGTCTCATCATTCATGTCCGAAATCCAGAAAAAGTCATCAAAACACTCAAATCATCTCTCAGGAAATCACAAAAGTCATCAAAACACTCAAAACGAAAAAATCCCCAGGTCTGCCTGCCCTCTAAAGGCATCTGCGCCCTCACAGCCATCAGTAACGCGTCCTTCAGACTTCGCACTTTCCCCCAAGACTACAAAACCGCTGACGTCATTCTCATCCTCAAACCTGGCAAAGACCCCCTTCAGACCGAAAACCACAGACCAATCAGCCTACTCCCCTGCACAGGCAAAATTCTCGAAATACTAATCCTCACCAGGCTAAAAAAAATAGTCGACGACCTCCAACTCATCCCGGACTTTCACCAACACTTGCGGGAGGTCGAAGAAATTACCAACACCTTCAACAACAACCAGTGCACGTTAGTCCTCTCCCTAGACGTCCAAAAGGCTTTCGACAAAGTCTGGCACGAAGGCCTCATCTACAAAATGTTCCTCCTAGGGATTCCCCTCCCAATGATCCAACTCCAAGGTAATTTCCTCAAAAATCGTAAATTCAGAATCAAACTCGACGGTATTTTTTCAACCATCAGAACCCTAATAGCAGGAGTCCCTCAGGGATCCATTCTCTCACCAGCCCTCTTCAACATCTACCTAAGTGATATCCCCCGTCCCAGCATCCAAAATCATCGCAAAAAATAGGAAAATTCGCGGACGACACTGAAATCATGTCCACTTCAGTAAGTCCACTCACCGCCACCCGTCGAGTCCAATCCCACGCCTCCGAATGCGAAATCTTCTTCAAAGAACGGAGAATAAGCATCAACCCTTCCAAGAGCGCAGCCTGCGTCCTTTCCCGCAAATATTCCATCCGAAGGCCCCCCAACATCCAGCTGTTCGGACAAAATGTTCCCTAGGGTAAAAAATATTAAATACCTCGGCGTAACCCTCGACAGTAGACTCACCTGGAAAAAACACACCAGCTAAATCTTAGCCTCAGCAAATAAAACATACGCAGCCTTCTATCCCATGCTATGTAAAAAAAAAAAACAAAAAACTTTCTGTTAAAAATAAACTCTTTATCTACAAGACCACAATAAGGCCCAAATTTACCTAAGCCAGCCCCATCTAAGGAAATACTTCACATTGTCACGTGAATAAACTCCAAAACTTCCAAAACAGTACAGCCCTGGGCGTCCCCAAGTGGTTGAGGGTTTCCCAACTCCACAACGACTCTGAAGTCCCATTATTGAAAAACCACATCATAAGCCTCGCGGAAACATTTTATGAGGGAATCCCCACCCATGACAACGCCTCTATCAACCGGTACGACATTAACGAAAAAACAAAACATAAAAAACCCGATCACCTTCGAAAAGTTCCTCCCCCCATATTGCAGCCATGTTCCCCATTTGCAAATATCGATAAAAAAAACACGAATAAATTTATTATTTTACAACCATAATTTAATTATAAATTCATGATGAAAGAGAAAGAGGCCTTTTTGGGCCCGGAGCTCTGTGTGCCAGTATTTCAAAAGTCAAAAGTTAGTTGCTTTTTGATTGCCGGCACTACTAAGTCTTATTTGGGCAGTGACTAACGTTAGACATGATGGTGGTGCGTGAAATGTCTGACAGGAGCTCAACAAGTAAGTAAAAACGGTTCCATGCCAACTGAGAATAAAGTCAACTCAACACCTCCTTGAAAAGTCATTAAAAAAAATTATTTTAAATTAGCCGATAACCCCAACCTAATGTAACCTATTTAACCAATTTTTTTAATATATTTTTTATCACTCTAAATGACTTATCTGAGATGGTTCTGAGATGGTTTCATTCCGAGCTGCCCGGTCACCAGTAAAAACAGTTTTAGAACGTTTGTGTTGATAAATAAACTGTTTTCAATTGACATAATGTACAGTTTGTTTGTTTATTTGTTTAACGGTTTTGTAATTTCTATGTTTATTCTTGTTGAATATTGCTAACATTAATTTACTGCTGTTGATGAATAAATTGAAAAAATGTTTATAAACAAATATTTTGTTTACAACAAGTATGTCAAATCATTATTGAATGTTTTTTTTTGTACATTGACTGTTTTCAATTGACATAACGTACAATTTGTTTGTTTATTTTTTGTACTATTAAATTTCCTTGTTCGCTTGAATTGCTCATTAATAGTTATTTTTTTACAGCAAGTAGAGCAAATTGTTAGTGCATGTTTGTTTTGGTTCCATGCCAACTGAGAATAAAGTCAACTCAACACCTCTTTGAAAAGTCATTAAAAGCACTGAAAAATATAATTTTAAAATGGCCCATAACCCTAACCTAACGCAAACTATTTAACCAATTTTTTATATATTGTTTTATCACTCTTAATGACTTTTCTGAGTTGGTTCTGAGTTGGTTTCATTCTGAGTTGTCCGGTCACCGTTTGTTTTTGTATTCGATATATTAACTATTTTTAACATTATATACAGCTTGTTTTTTTTCTTCTTTTCATAATCCCCGTTTCACATGTTTCCTCTTTAGATATACAGTGAGTTGTTCTTTAGCAAATGTTTTGTTTGTTACAAGAAGTCAAATTATTATTGATTATTTGATTGACGTACAATGTGTTATTATTTACTTTTTTGAAGTGAAAACTTCTTTAGCACCAATGCAATTTGTTTTGTTTTGCTAATATTTAATTGTAGGAAACTGTTTTCATTGAAGAAATATGTAATTGAAGTAGTGTATTTTTGTCATTAAGTTTTGCAAGTGGGGGGAACTGGGAAATCCTGGAATACATTTATTGTTGGGTAGTAATAAGGCGTTTTAAAGAAAATTATATTAAATTTTTACCTGTAGGTAGAAAGTACATTGTAGACTCAAAGATTTAAACCTTTATACAAGGTGTACAGAAATTCATAGTACAAGCGGAAAACTGGTGAACCTACATCAGATTTGAAGTCGGGTTTTCGAGTAAATTATGTCCAAAGATGAAATTTTTTTGGTCAAACTTGAAAAAAATCTCGCTCTTAAGGGTAATTAATATCTTCTGTTTAAGTCGCAGATCCAGCCCTAAATATTTTTTTAACCCTTTACTTGCCGAAGAAAATTGAGAAAGTAAAAAAGAAAAATCCAAAAACAATTTTTTTTTTGGTTCTCTACGTGATTTAGATTCACCAGTTTCCCACTTGTATTAAGAGTTTCCGGACGGAGTTATGTGAAAATAATCGATAAGCCGTTTGATTTTATGAAACTGGTTTTCGATGCTGCTCATGTAATATGAATAGAGAAATGCGCTGAATATTATTCAACAATATTATTTATTTTTTTTTTACATTAACTCCACACAGGAGGCCCTGAGGAAAAAATAATTTCCCTCAGGGCCTATGTCATCTTTGAGGATGCTGTGTGGAGGGTGTTTTTGAGGAGAGGAAGGAGTGAACATGGGTCTTGAAGAGACCCATATTGTAGGAGGGAGGAAACACAGAGGCCGGCAAATCGTTCCACAGCCGAGCTGTATGCATGTATATGATTTAATACGTGTTTGAATGTTTCTATTTAAAATAAAATTTCTATTTTTATAGTTCCTTTTTATTTATGAACAGGTCCAATATTAAAAAATCCTAAAAAAATATGCAAACAATCCCCCAATTAGCTGCAAATAAACAGAAAATAAATCTGATATAATAGGTACCAAAGATATTGAAATACTTGCGATATCCTATGATGGCCGCTCGATTGTCGGCGGACTACGGTCTAATGGTTTGAGTTTTAGAAATTTAGTTGATTTTTTTAAGGTGTGCAGTAGTACTGGTTAAATCTTGGGGTTTTCTTTTTCTCACACCGTTTAGATCGTATTTCTAACCATGATAGTAATGGAGACGCAATGATTTCCATGAGACCTATATGAGTTGTTGCGAAAACTGAACAAACTAACAAATTCGTTTTTTAAAGAAAGACAAACATTCCCGGATTACGAATAACCCAACAATGTTTGAAAATCTCCCACTAGCACCGCAGAGAGCCGAAAATGTTGCTTGTGTTGTGATGGAGGACTTAGCCAGCCGAGAAATCGAACACGGGACGCTCGGGTGGGACCCAATCGCGATGCCCACTCAACCACTGACCGGATTATTTCCTGTCTTTATTTATTTAGGCAATTATACTTTCCTCGTTTTCAGAAATAACATATTGCAACATTTTAACTATCGTTTAATTACATTCACAGGTAAAAAAAAATACTTAAGGAAAAAACGTACTTCGTTAATATTGAAGTTTACATATATTATGGAATCAATACTTTAATAAAATAATATCATTATGGTCCAAGACCACCAATAGAAACGAAATTGCCGCAACAAACACATTTTGTTGTTTAAATAACTAGTTTTTTAACGAGTATTCAAGATAGTTGTCATGTAGACAGAGCTCAAAGGATTAATTATGCAGCCAAAACATTCAATTTCCAAAACTAGTTTCAAACTAAAAATCTTTTAATACTACAGCAATTTGTGTTCGATCACGCATCCAATGCAATATTACTTACATATTAATGTATCGTTGATAAAAAAGATAAATAAAACAGAACAAGACACAGAAAATTTTAAAGGTAACGTCCACAATTGCGAATCTTACCCAGGATCTCTATCAGGATCGGGTAAACACCTCAACTAACTCGGCCATTGAGAACTAATTATTTTATCTAGTCATTTTTGTCGATATCATATTTCAAATTCAGAATCTGATAGTATTATTACACTTGTGTCTATTGTTGTAAATGAAAGTGGCTTCTCTTTTATTAAAAAGACAGTTGAAGTTTTCAAACAGCACCTACGACGAGAAAGTGTCACAAAAAAAAAATTATAAACCATGGAATTTTTTAGATTCTAAAACTCTTACACAAATTCGATTTTCATTTTCCGAGCGAATTTTTTTAACACTTACAATTTTTCCGAAGGAAGATTTTTTTAGGGAACAAAATTCCGATTTTTTTCCAATTTTCCCGTAAGAATTTTTTCAAGAAAATAAAAATTTTCCTTTATGGAAAAATTCAAGACTTCACATAATATCAAAAAGTTTTGCCCTTAAAAAAATCCCATCAATGAAAATATCAAAAAGATAAATGTCTCGAAAACAAATTTTTTGACCAATTTTCTGATGTTCTCTGAAGAAATATTATTTCAAATGAAGAAAGATAAAATTGTCTAGGATCAAAAATAATTTCCCTCTGGGCCTATGTCATCTGAGCGGATGTTGTTTTTTTAAGGAAAGGAAAAAGAGGAAGTTTTGGAAAGGAAATAGGTATGAGGGGTCGGTAGGAATCTGGGGATCGGTGTGTCCAGGAGTGACAGCCGTATGAATCCATTCCTTCAACCGCGATACAGGCGATGGGTCGAGGGTTTCTGGCTTGAGAGGTCAAAAGACCTCCTCAACCAGTCTCTCTCGATCCGGCATATCGGCCGCCAAGACCCAAAATTTTGCCCAAATGCTTGCACTTTGTGCAGCTTTCGGAAATGGTCTAGGTTCCGGTGTCTTGTTGTGTGTTTTAATCTTATCCGTGCCACTTGTTGATGGTTGTGGTTTTTATTACAATGAATAAAGCACATAAAGTAGATGGTGGAATCTCCTTGTTAGTTGGTTTAATGAACCTCTGCATTATCATAAATCTAGGGCTACATTCAGAAGAGATAATTCCTTTTCTTGAACTACATCGGCTGCTTTATATTTCTTGCAAAACTTTACCTCTCTTTTTTTCTGGTAGTTTCTGATCATTGTTGATTGTGTCTAGAACTAGATAAATGAATATTTTAGGTTATAAGGGCAAAAAGTGAATGAGCTCCTCGCTGAGAAACAAAACATCTATGTGGGGCACATTGTTACGTGTAACAACTTGCCCCTAATCATTGTAACAACTTGCCCCTTTGACGCATTTCACATTAAAAGCGTGATATCATTTACACAAAATTTACAACGGCTAAGATTAATGTTCAGAAACAATGCAGAAGGATGTAAAATATCAAAAATATAATATAAATTAACTTACCTATTATAGTAAGTTGTTGATTTGACTTCAAATCATTTCAAAGAAAGTTACTTTTAACACGCAAAATTCAAATTTATTTTTTAAATTTTTTTCGGTATATCCCTTCTCGTTGGCGTTATGTGGGACACAGTGTTCGGCTAGTTCGGGCATGTCAACCATAGATGAGAAGTAACAACTCGCCCCCGTAACAACGTGCCCCACCTCCCCCTTATTACATTGTCCAGACAATAATTGTGTCATTAATGTCGTCTGGGATGAGATATATATATATAAACTTATGAATGTAGATAGGTATGAATAATAAAAATATAATATGTAATTTTATTAGTGACTGACCGAAGGTTCGTTTTCGGTTTCGGCAAGTTTAGGCAAAAAAATCTAGTTTCGGCATCAGTTTCGGTTTCAGCAGAAAATCTGCCGAACCCTCGGCCGCACCGAAACTCTGCATTCGTGAATTATCGCGCGTCATTCGCCTGACTTCGGGTGAGTTCGTGGCTCGTGTGTCACCCGCCATCATCAGCTGATCGGTTAAAGTACTCAATAAATGAGATCCTTCCTTTATAATGTAAGCGTTGATTATTGACAAATTTTTGCTCCAAGAAGTAGTTAACATGTTTGTTAATTTTTGTTGGTTTTAAAGCAGTAATATGAAAAAAATATATATAATAATTTTTTTCACACATTTCAATTATTGTTTTTATTTCATTTTACACGTGTAATAAGAATGTTGTGATTGTAAACGCAATTATAATTAATATACCCAATTAATGAGGTACATCCTTTATAATGTATGTGTTGATTATTGACAATTTTTTGTTTCAAGAAGTAGTTAAATGTTTTGTTAATTTTTGTTTGTTTTATAGCAGCGATATATTTTTTTTACGTGATAACGTCTTATAAATCGATGACCGCCGGCTGCACTCACGAAAAAGCATGACTCATTGTCACATTCCGCCTGAGCCAAACGTGCAAGCGAGAGCGCGGGACAAGCATTCGGCCTAAGCATTCGGCTTGTGACGCATCTATCTCTCTTCCACTCCATCGTTATTATATGACGTTATCACGTAAAATTATCGCCCGTAAACCGACTTTACAGACGAACAATTTTTTGATGTGATAACGTCTTATAAATCGATGAACGCCGGCCGCACTCACGAAAAAGCATGACTCATTGTCACGTTCCACCTGAGCCGAGCGTGCAAGCGAGAGCGCGGAACAAGCGTTCGGCTTGTGACGCATCTATCGCTCTTCCACTCAATCGTTATTATTTGACGTTATCACGTAAAATTATCGTCCGTAAACCGACTTTACAGACAACCCATTTTTTTTAGATATGTGCTTTTTATTTCATTTAACATGTGTTAACTGTCTGCATAAGTGTAAAAAATAGTCCAAATTTCAGTAAACAATAGATTTTTAACATGTCTAAAAAAGTTTCGGTTCTGGTTTCGGTTTCGGTAGAAAGACCTGTTCCGGTCGGTCACTAAATTTAACGTCATTTTTGTCGATCTCATATTTCAAGTTCAGAATATGATATACTTTTTAGCTTAATGTCTGCACAGTTTCGGATTGTTGTCTGTAAGCGTAAGTGGCGCCCTCTCTTATTTTCAAACTGCATCACTGATGAGAAAATGACACAAAAAAAAATTACAAAACCTGGAATTTCTCAGTTTCAAAAAAATGTATGTTGGTGGAGGCCTTCCAACGACTGGATTTGACCTTTAAAGCTAGATCGGCCCTATGCCGCCAAGGCGCCGATAATACTTAACATCTATTATTTTTTTCCATAAAAACGGCGCTTCACAAAAATACAAATCATCTAAACATTATTTTTGGCAAGGAGCGCCAAAATTTTACACGCGCCTGTCGCCGTTTAGCTGGAGGCCGGCCTTGCTAAGGTTGTGAAATTTGTTCTTGTTTTTGTTGTTAGATAAACAACTAATAGATTTGGTCTGTAAATGTTTAAAAAGAGACGTAACGAAGTGAATTATGATGTATGAAAATCGCGGTACTAAGCGTTGCGTGCGTAGGACAAGTGTGCACATAGGCCTTCGAATGTAGAAATGCACACGTTGTGTTCAGTGTGTCCTTACCGTTTGTGTCCTGCCAAGAATTTTTGGAAAGTTTACAAAATAATGTTTTTTTTTAATCTTCTAGTACTGCCGGTTGAAGACCTCATAAAGTTACTGGTCTTCGGAGAGGCGCACAAGGTGCCATGTGATACTTGCACTGTCTCAGAGCTGGAGCATGCGTTGCCCCCCTGGTATGACAAGGCCAAATACAAAAGGTAAAAACACATATTATCCAATGATTTTGGGTTCGCGGACTGTCAAAATTGAATGCACTAAATTAGGATATATAATACATTTACCACAAAACTTGGTAAAGCATTATAAGATACATTTTCTGTCTAAATTAACAATAAAAATGGTCTCGATTCTTGGTTTATTTAGTTCAATTAATCGTTGTACACCGACAGCCTATTTGCCAACGTAAACCAAATAAAACTTTGTTGCGAAAAAATGGAGAAAATTCATTATTTCTTAATTGAAATGACATTAAATACGTTATCTAGTCAGATACCTAATTCAATTATGAATATACTGGCAGATAAATATGTAATACATATCGAATAAAACAAACACTTACGCCTTTTTAACAAGCGTACGTTTGAGAAAAAACTTTTGTTTACCTGAAAATAAACAAAACTTATTGGATTTTAAACGCGTAATAGTTCCAGTCAAGTTGGACATGAAAAGGGCCTCGTGTTTGCAAAAGGTCGGGTCGTTCTGATTTTTTTATGTGTTGTTAGGACCTAAACCAATATAAAAAAAAAAAACAGATTTGCAATTTCCAAAGTGCTGTGCGAGCAGCGGTGTAGCCAAAAAACCATGAAATTTTCGGACTTTTTTCAGTTTTTGCTCAATATCTCAGTGAAGGAAGGTTCTGACTGGTACAATATATTTTTAAAGTAAGCTAAATTTTCTACAATTTGAATCCAAAGCGAGCTCTATACAGCTATTGGTTTCCAACGTACAGTTCTTCAAAAATAGGCCATTTTTTCCAAAAAGTTAATTTTTTCAAAATGTTCACTTATTTTGTGAAATATCTTCTAAAATACGCACACCACGTCAAATATTATGATAAATGAAATTGTAGTAAATTTAATCATCTTTCATTTGAAATCAAATTGGTACCCGTAAACCCAGCGGTTCTTTCATAAATGGTAGATAATCAAAAACAGTCAAAAGTGGGTTTTGGGTGGAAATGCAAATAAACTGTTCTCACGTCTTTTTATGGTTTTATTACAAATCAATTTATGCAAATCTGTTTTTTTTAATATTGGTTTAAGTCATAATAACATATGAGAAATTCAGAACGACCCGACCTTTTGCAAGCACGGATGTATCTAGTATATCTTGACTGGACTAAAAGTATTGTTTTCTACTAGCGGAAACTGCAGATCGCGGGAGAGTTTGAAAAAAAAATTTTAAATGTTTTACAAAAGGTAGATAAATTTGGCAAATTATGGCAAGCAATCGTTCAAGACGTTTTGCAAACTTTTCATAATATGCTAAAAATCGCTCGAGTGGTTAAACGTTTATAAATATAAATACAAAGTTACGAAGATGAAATATTTCCTATATTATTATCAATTATATGAAATATTTTGAACAAATAAATTTATTTAAAATAAAAATGTATTTAAAATATAATATATTGAGAAATACATAGGTACATTTGATACGTGCCCTGTATTTAATTTTTTATTATTTTCTAAAACAAAGATGATATAAATAAAATAAATGTCAACAGTTTACAAGGTTTTAAATAATTAATTGGGTCAGTTTCTCAGATCAAAGAATTTAAATGATTGTGTCTATGAATTTGACTATATATATTTTACATAAACAAACGATATATAAAAATATGTGGTGTATACATTGAGGGTGTATGTGTGAGCGTGCGTGAACGCGTATGTATATATAAGTGTCTGAATTATGTTAATTATTGGAGCGTTGTGATTTTTCTGTGATAAATATATCATTCTTTTAAATACATGATTTTATAATATTTCCAGGGGACAGAGTTACATAATGCGCAACTTCTTGGCCCAGGCCTTGGCCATCTTCTGTGGGGTCATCACGATGACCGCGGTACCCTCGGCCCTCACGATCCTCATGAAGACGCACCGTTCCTCCACGGTGCACGCGGCCTACAGACGATACCTCTCCACCATCATGCACTTCCTGTCTTGGTACATTAGAGATCTGGAGCCGGGGTCGGAGTAAGTTAACAACCATTCCTTATTTATTTATTTATTTATTGCTTCTTCACAAGTTTATTCATTTTAGCATGTAATTATTAACCCCACTAGGGTTCGCCTGTATCGGGGTTAAAAATTTCACAATTTATTCAAAATAACACACATAAATATTGGTCATAACCAAACAGCAAAATACTAAAATTTTAAAAATAAAAAAAGATAAATGTAGAAAATTTGTAGAAAAAATAACAAATGGATTAACGAAGTGTTGAGGATTAAACAAAATGACTTCATTCATTGTGTCATTCATTCATACCATTTTCAACAATAAAGAAAATTGAATAATAAAAAAATATATATCCTTATGGTTTATAAATATATAAGTAAAGAATAACATAATGAAAAAAAAGATTTATAAACGATTGCTTGAAAAAAGCGAATCTTAAGGTGAGTATTAAATAATTTTGAAATAAATATGAAAGCCACCTTTTTAAGATAATAGTTTAGATAGTAATAGAAGTGCTCATATATTATGGTGCTTGACTCAGAAAAGGTCGAACGCCACCACTAGCTCAATCTGGGCCGGTGTGACGTTGGATGCCTGCAACGCTGAACTACCGATTCATTCGGGGGGGGGGGGGGGGGCTAAACAGTCACGGAATCAATAATTCACCTTCCCCGCCTTCCCTCTCCCCTCTCTCGCTACTTCTCCTCCAGCGATCGCCTCCCCTCTCCCACGTTCAATATATTTAGTCCCGGTACATTCAGATTATTGCAATTTTTTTACAAATTTCATATATAACAAACATTAATTTTTGCATATTTTAAGAACATACCTATTTAAAAAATATATAATTTTTTATTAGATTCAATTTTGTACTCGATTTTGATTAGCACGATAGGTGAGTACTTCGATTAAATTCATTAATTTAAAGAGTTTATTCGAAAATTGAATGTTTATTTAACAAACAATGGTTTGCAAAATGTCGTTCTCAATTTGTGAAAATTTTGACAGTTTCATAAGAGTTTTTTTAACGATTAAAAAACTTTTCGAATGTTTCGCCATGTGGTTCTAATAGTCCAGAAACCTTCGCGAGGGTGGAAAGAAGGTATTTTGAAAGTTTCAAACATGTCCTATGCTTAATATAGCAATGCATAGACCACTCACAAATATAGAAACATATTTTGATTTTTTTAATATTTATGGAAGAACACTACCTTTTTAGTCACATTAAGAGTATAGATTAGGAGAGTTAGAAATAACTCCCATGAACTTGGTGACTCCGATGTGATCTGAACACGCAGGAGTCAAAGCTCTTTTATGGGAGTGGAAATTTGAAAATGCTAAAAAAACTTTATTAATCTTATAGAAAACTAATATGGGAGATAGATGCGTGGTTGAGTATATATCAAATAAGCATTAACCGTCCTTACAGTTCTTACAAGTTTATTATAACAATTAACATCCGCACCATAATTTATATTCACACACTATTCGTAAGGAACAGTGGGAGAGAACAAGTAGCGATTTACGAACTGTTACATCGTCGGCAATTCGGAACAGAATGGTTCCTCTTAATTCGTATGGGTGACTAGGTGAAAATATTGTGGGATTGCTATTGGCGTGCGAGAAGCCAATTTCAAAATAGCTGCGTCGTTCGCTACCACATTCTATTGTTTCAGTGTTCCGTCTTGATGGTGAATAAGGCTCAGATATGTCGAGAGCCGCCTTGTGAAACCATAAAAATATACAGGGCGTTGGGTTTACCTGAAAAAGATCCTGATGGACTTCGTTAAATGGACTGGTCTATTATTCTCTCCTGAAAAACAGAATGCACTTTAAAGTCCTCGTTTTCCAAACAACTGAATGTATTTTTTAGTGCATGGAAGTCCTTGAGCACCGTGAGAGAACGCCACATCAAATGGTCCAATGTCTCAAAGCTAAGAAACGATGGTCACATCTCCCAACGAGACCTTGTCCTAACCCTGACTGCCTTCGGGGGGGTTATTCTTGTCAGACCGCATCTGCTCGGCATGGGGCATGATAGCCGGGAGGATCTGGAGGCCTTAGCACACTTCTGGAGGACGATTGGACATATGCTAGGAATTGAAGACAGGTAATATATAATGATAATTTTTTAATCTCTTCTCGTCAACAGGACTAGGAGTACGGTCGTTTAAAGTGTCATATCATGGCTGGAAAGAAAAAATGGCTAACGCCACACAGCCTCGTAGCAAAGATGTCTAAACTAGTTTGATTGTTTCCCAGAACATGTGAGAAACTCTTTTAAACTTTGTTTAATGAACACAAGCACAAACAAACAATATAGCTTATTGTGTGGGTTTATCTTTAATGCTACAGCAGTATAGCGCTTTGTTCATTTTTCCTTTCCTGCATCGATTTATATACATCATGATAAATTAAACAAAATTGTACGATGAACCCCTAATTAGACATTAAGTATGAAACTAGGTTAAAAAAACTGTAGAAATAATGCCAGATGACGGTTCACCTAAGATTTTGACCAAGTTGGTGCTCAAGTAGAAGTAAACCAAAGGCAGACTAAGGAAGAAATGAACAACTGGTGTGGAAGAAGAATCGATTAGTAAGGGGAGGCTTGAGTGGAAATTTTGTGGAAGAGACCAAATCCTACCTTAGGATGTAGCACCGTTGTGTAATTATGATATTAATGATAAGCTAGTTTCAATATTTCACGAAGTAACGGTTCTCTTTTATGATTTTCCAGGTACAACATATTCAGGCCATCTTTCGACGAAACATTACTTGTTATCGAAGCCATCATCACAGGAATCTACAAACCACTCCTTCAAAATCCGCCCGAATACTTCTACCACATGTCTAATACTTACATTCAGAGCCTTTGGTTCATCGATCCTATCTTGACAGTAGGAACTATGAACTATTTCAACTACAGACTCCTCGGAGTTGAAGGGTTCGCATACAATCCGAAAGGAGCATTGGAGATCAAACAAAAGAAAGAAATTAAAATCAGAGAAAGTCAATTGAGAAGTATCAATTTCAAAAAGGGACTTGGATATTCGGAGTATCCTGGAAAAGACGAAGATTCTCTTGTAACAGGAGACAAATTCTACATGACTCTTGGTTTGTATAATAGATTCGTCTTGTTCGTGATGGTGTTCTGGTTCAACAAAGTCGCCAGCACCAAGATTGGTAAAGTTCTTGGTCTGCTCAAAGCAGGTATCAGTTTATTGTTTGCAAAGTTTTTCCCTATCCTCCTCATTATGAGATTTGGTCTTAAAGGAGCTTATGTGAACAAGTATGAAGAAGACATTAAAATGGAGGTCCGGATAAAGACTAATAAAGAAATTCTCGCGGAAATGCGGAATTGATTGTGGAAAATGCCATCCAAAATTTTTGTTCCTTCCATCGAAAAAAATAAAGTTATTGGTTTGTTTTATGAATACTGCACGTTTTTTCTTACACTGCTAATGTAGCTTAAGTTGTGTCTATGAATTTTGGGTAGAGGTGGGGTGACTCTATTCATGTTAAAATAACCCTAAAACTAATTCGTTTAATTACTTGAATTAATCGAAGGCATTAGCTCCACACAGGAGGCCTGGAGGAAATATTTCCCCTCAGGCCCTATGTCATCTTTGGGGATGCTGTGTGGTGGGAAACGTGTGGCTTTTTTGGAAAAAAAAGTTCTGCGAAGGAGAAGGTAGGAGGAGTGGGTAGTGGGTAGGAATCTAGTCCAGGAGTTACAGACATATGAATCCATCCCTCCCTCTGTGGTACAAGATGTTCAGGCAGGCCACATACAGCAGCCCACGTGAGAAGCATGGATTTTCCAAATTTACCCCCTGCTATCCCCTATTGCTACTATGTCTTCTTTGCGGTTTCAACAAAGACAAAGACAACTGAACAAAGTGACATTTCAACACCCCTTTGAAAAGTCATTAAAAGTTCTAAAAAAAAAGGAAAAAGGGCCCATAACCTAATGTAAAGTAACCTATTTAAACATTTTTTTTCAGCATTTTTAACGAATTTGTAAAGAAGATGATGAATTTGCATGTTATTGAGCTATCCAGTCACCCTCCTTTGCAATCCCTCCCTCTATCCATCCCTCGTCCCCCATTCCTCCTCTGTGTGTCCTTTCCCGTGCCTCCCCGTTCCTACCTCCGTTCCCCAACTGCATTTCCTTCCACTCCTTTTTTCAAACAACGCCACCTATTATAATTCTTTCTACAAATTTCATAACGCCAGAGCTCACCATTATTTAAAAAAACCTTCATGATTTTGCGTGCGCACAACAACTCAACAAAGTTACATCTCGATGAATGAATGGTGTAGGAAAGCGTATGGAATAAACAAATAAATATTTATATATACATTTTTTATAAAATAAAATTTAATCTTTACATTTAATTCACTCTCCCAGGAAACCTACCTAAATTAATCATTCACACTTGCCCACACAATCTAGACGCTCCCTCACTTTCTCTTATAAACAGCTGTTCATACCCAATTCTCAAAACTTCAAATGAAATAAAATACCTAGGGGTCATTATAAATAACCATTTACGCTGGGAGGCTCAAATCAAGTTCATAACAAAGAGACTCCGTAAGTTATGCTATATTTTTTTATTCTTTTCGATCAATCCTTGACATAAAAATACTCAGGAGTGTTTATTTTGCTCTATTTCAATCTATAGCAACATACGGCATTATAGGATGGGGAGGTTGTGCAGCATCTATTCTCTGCCCTCTAGTGACCATTCAAAAACTTTTGTTAAGGATCATCTTCAAATGTTCCCCTTCTCATCCATCAAAGCCACTTTTCAAAAAACTAGCAGTCTTAGACATTCGCCAACTGTACATTAAGATAGTTCTCATCCATATCTGGAAAAATTGTTTGATAAAATCCACACAAAAAGATATACATACTCGTTACTCAACTCATGCAAAATTCACAATCTCTACAACATAAACAACTTTTTTTACCAAGGCAATACTCATACATCGCACCTAAAATATACAACAAACTAAATAACAACATCAAAAAATCTAGTACACTTAATCACTTTGCAACTGGTGTCCAAATATGGATATCCGTAAAGGATCGACAGTTTTATAAAGAATTTCTTTAGAAAATTTATTTGAAGATAATTATGTCATTGCCAATCTTTGATGTATTTAAATACAAGCTTGGTGGGAAACAAAGGTCACGTGTCATTATCCGTAATTCAAATTTAATTTTGCCTGAGAACTACATTATCGTTTTCTGATATTTTCTGCTAGAACAGGGATAGATATTTAATCCTACTAGTGGTCTCCCAATGGTCGAAATTCGACCATAATTGTAATATTTTTTTCATTGATTTAATGTATTTTTTATGCATAATTTAAAAAAATATATTAGCATTCTGCACTCCTTCTCTATATAAACTATAAGTGTGCGAAATTTCATATTCCTCCATCCGCAATTTATTTCAAAATTAACCAAGTACACACAGATTTTCATTATAATCATTATCCTTTCTTATTTGCATACTCTAAAGTACTTACTTCGACTTTATATATTTTTTAATTATATCATTTTTACATTCTTTCATGTATTGCTTTCTGTTCTATACTTTTCATATTATTTTTATATTCTACTATATTCTTCCATACTCTTTTATACTCTATAGTCATTTATTGTTTCCATACTCTTTAGTCATTTACATTGTTTTATATTCATTTTTATTCTTTAAATTTCTTTAATATTATTTTATACAATATGTAAATTTATGTATTTTTATTTTATTTTTTTATATTTTCGCACATTTCTTTATATTGCGTCTGTTAATGTACTGTATACGAAAATCGACTACCACAACACAGGCATGTGCCTAGTATGGTGGTCGAAAAATTCCCCATTCATGTAACAAACAATTCAAATAATAAATAAGCTTTAAAAAAAAAATGTATATACCAAAATTAAAATTTTCTAATTGAGATGGTAAATTAAAATGAGTCATATTAAAATAACGTTTAACCTTTTTAAAACTATTCTTTTTTTGTAATTTTCTTCATAGCTTTTGTAATTTACCTATAGGTTTTTATCCTGTTTTGCAAAATAAACAAATTACTAAATCTCTAGAACCAAAGAATTCGCGTTTTGTCGTGGGGTCTTCCACATTAACATTTTCTATATAATACTGTGCACGTGACATCTAAGCTTTTATTAAATTCGCAAGATGTCACTATGGAATAATGTCGTATATTATTTGGTTGCGCCTCGGGAAAAAGCGTGAAACAAACAATGAAAAATAAGAAATAAATAATGTAAGTATGTAAGCACAAAGTTTTGGTTTTTTTATTATTGTTTTTCAGTTAAAAAATATTGTTGATTTTTTTATCACTTTTCCTTCAATTTTTGCATATATCTGATGAATTTTCAAATATAAGTATGTAGGTACTAAAAATTGAATGACTTTTTTTTGTATTTAATTAAATGAAGACATTATGAGCGAAACTCAATCGAAAATCTGGAAACAGAAAAATCAGAAAAAGATATTTACACCTCTGGGACTCGAACCCAGGACCTCCCTACTTTCCGGGTTGGGTCCAGATTTTCGATTGAGTTTCGCTCATAATGTCTTCATTTAATTAAATATTACAGTTTGAGGTTTTACTCATAAAGTTAAAATAATAAATAATGACTTTTTTTTTAATGGAGATAAAATTTTTTTTCCTCTCAAAACTTTGATTGAGGGTGATCACGAACCACCACTATTCTTGTACATAATATTATAATGTTATTGTCTTTCAACACGATAAGAAAAATACCAGAATTGGAAAACAGTGTGACAAGATGTTGATAATTTAATTTAATTAACCTAAAATTTATGTCCCGAACAGGCCCTCCATTGATATGCTTGGTGTAACTCTAAGTGACCAGCTCAGGTATGGGGGCTCCATCGAAGCCAGAGTTAAGTTAGCCTCTCAGAAACTGGGCGTAGGTACTGTACAGGGCCCGCAGATACTTTAATAGTACACAACTGCTAACCCTGTACAAATCGCAAGTGCGTTCCACGACTGAATTTGGCAGCCACCTCTGGTTTGGAGCCCCAAAATACCTAAAAAAACCCTCGACTCTGTGCAGAAACGGGCGATCCGATTGATAGACTCTCCTAACCTAACAAACGGATTGCAATCTTTAGAGCATAGGCGTCAGATGGGAATGCTGTCCTTGTTCTACCGGTATTACAATGGAAGATGCTCCGAGGAACTAGCGTCATTGATCCCCTCGGCACCGGTGCATAGTCGAGAAACACGCCAAGCACGCGCTCAACATTTGTACACGTTTGACATTAATCACATGAGAACAGGCCGTTTCTTGAGTTCAAAAGCTCGGCTGTGGAACGATTTGCCGGCCTCTGTGTTTCCTCCCTCCTACAACATGGGTCTCTTCAAGACCCATGTTCACTCATTCCTCTCCTCAAAAACACCCTCTACACATTGTAAAACATTTCGAATAACTGCAAAACTTTTTGGATTCACAAATTTGAATGTATTATACTCTTCGTCCCTTTCTCTTCCGTCTTCAGTGAAAATTCCAAAGAAAATAAAAAGAATTTAAATATTTCAATCACAAAAAGTACTCATTAGAAAGCGTTCAAAAAAGGTTTATGCGTTACCCATATATGAGGGAATATACATACTACCCATTCCTGTATCCATCGTTGATTTTATCAGGAATGCTCAATCTTAATACATTAGAAAAATATTTTTGGGTAAGCACTTTTTTAAGCTAATCTCCGGCATTGAATCCGCCCATGTTGAAGGAGATTAACCTATATGTACCCAACGCCTACACTCGTGGGAGATCCCACGAACTTTTTTATGCTCCGAAAGCGAGAACTTCTTCCTATCAAAATGTTCCATTAAACAGAGCAATTCAACTGCTAAATGAATCTGTATTGAGCATCGACATCTTCAATGCCACCTACAGAGAATTCACTAACTGTCTTCTGACATACGTCACAAGCAGTGGCGTGCACAGGGTTTTTGATCAGGGTATGCAGTAGGAAAACCGCCGATTATTTCAAATAAAAATTTTAAAAAACTACCACAGAAACTCCCTTCGTACAAGTTTTCGCTATATATGCTTGCTGCTGGCTGCAGATGATGTAGGTTTGGATTATCTAAGCCACATCAAATATCCAAATAATGGCTTCATTTATGCATCACGTAATTACAAATAAACGTTTTTGAACAGACAATTCGTATTTATGAAAGACAACTAGTTGATAGAAATAGATAACAACAAATGTCACTGTCGTCACTGATTGCCTTTTGGTAATTTTGTTCCAGAAAGCACTGCCTGGTGACAGAACAAAAAACCTCATGGAAGCAAATTCAAAACGACAGTTCTACTCTATGCTCTGTGCATTTCGTAAACATTGATATTATATCTTGTATGAAGTTAGCTCTAAGCAGAAATAATTCCTGCTTTAGGCCGCATTTTTTGAGGCAGTCGGAGGGCGCGGGTGTAGTTTCTAGTTACAGTTTATGCCACGTTTGTAGTATGTCGTTTGATGTGGCGCTCGCGTAGTTTAGGTTGCTCAGCTTCTTCGCCCTATTTTTGAAAGTGTGTATTTATTTTGAGCAATAATTTAATAAATTATAATATTATTTAAATGCTTATGTTTTACAAATACGGAAGGGTAGGCAGTGCTTATGTGCCTATATGGAGTGCACGCCCCTGGTCACAAGATAGTGAAACTGCCCCCATACACACTTTTTTTTTAAATTTTGTAATCTTCTCCATAATATTCTGGTGTACAACTGTTTAATGGGGAACCTGATAAAATAAATAAATATAGGTAAATATTTCACTATTAGAGACACGCTCAATACACACTTTTTATTACAAAAACACTTAACATCAGTTAGATAATAATGGGAAGTAAGTATTACAGTTTCCGGAATTGGAAAATAATGCATTTTAGTAGATATTTCATTAAAAAACAGACAATTTCACATCTTTTCTTCACGTCATGTTTTGATATAATAATATTAAAATAGCTTTTTGGGCTAGTCTTTTTTTTTCGTTTTTTAATTAAACTAAGAACCTAAGAACCTATTTTAGGGTCATGTGTTAATATTTTGCATTAAAAAAGAGAAGAAAAAAACTAACCTCAAAACTTTGACATCAATGACAATGGCCGCCAAACGAATATTAGTTTTTAATTTTAACAAAATAACTATTAAAATTCATTATTTTTGAATTCCGCAAACTGAAATACTTACTTCCCATTATTATCTAACTGATTTTAAGTGTTTTTGTAATAAAAAGTGCGTATTGAGCGTGTCCCTAATAGGGAAATATTTACCTAAATAAATAAATAAACATTATAAAACATTTTAAATAACTACAAAACTTCTTGTATTCTCAAATTTGATGACTGTATTGTACTCATCGTCCCTTTCTCGCTAATAAACAAGACAAGGCTGTTGGAAATAATTAAAACGTATGCACCAAGTGTGCACCAACACAATCCATGTACCAATGTTTTGTTTGCCTCAAATCTAATTGCGAACAGTGGTAGACTTCGTCCTTCAAAATCAACATTTTTTTAGATCTACTGACTTGTGGGAAACTGGTGAATTGAGCTGAGAAGCTGGAGATGCAAGCGAGCATTCCACAAAATCGGCTCCAAATAATATATGAGTCGTTCTTCTTTTTAACCTACATAAAGTTGTCTCCACCAGTTAGTGGAGAAAAATTCAACAGAATTACCAATATTATTATTTTATATTTATGTACTTTAAAATCTACTGTACTAAAGGCGTAACGACTGTGTGCGTTTAAAAAAAAATATGTGTTTATAATTTTGTAGTAAAAGTAACGTGACAGAGTTATAACTCCTCGTGATAGAAGTGTATTTCATACAAATCACAGTTGTCTTCTGCCACCTCGATTTGCGTGTATTCTGTAATGTTACAAAAAAAATATATGACGACATAAAATAAATAAAAAACTATTTTTAAACTCCAAAAGGTATAACCTATCAAGTAACAGCGATTATTATTTTTAATGAAGTTTAATTCAATTTGAGAGGCGGGAATGGGTACCGCCGCCACGGAAACCTTTATTGGATAACCAATACCACTGCCATTCACCAGGCCAGGTGCCAGGTCACCCCAAGTGGTTCTCTACGTTTTGTGATTTAGCAAGGGTACCCGGGTTCATGGGGTGAGGTTTGTCTAGGTCTTGGAGGCGGATGACCAGGACACACTAAGCGCCAGATTCCTACCCACCCCTTAAACCCCTTTCCTTCCCAGAATTCTCCTCCATTTCCTTTCCTCTCAAAAACCTTCCACACAGCATCCCCAAAGATGACATAAGCCCTGAGGAAGATTATTTTCCTGAGGGCCTCCTGTGAGGAGCTCATGTAAAAAAAATATATTTTTTTAAATCTCAAAAACTTGTCAAACTACAATTTTTATGTTGTACGACAATTCTGACACGTGGGTTCGAAATTCGAACCCACGTGTCAGAATTGTCATTCGAAATAGGTACACACGCAGCTCGTGTTTGTCACCCCAAAAGGCATTTTAGGCCTCCTTCGCCCCTTGCTACAATTTCCCCTCTGAGATCCAGAGAGATTAATTTATAGTCAAAACAAAATGTGACAGAGTGGTGGAAATGTGGCAGAGTGGTAAAAGTTATGTAGGTTAAAAAGAAGAACAACCCATATATGGATTCAGTCGATATGTCTAGTTTGTTATTGTTATTGTCTGTTTCATTTCGTTTCGATGTGTATTTCGTAACTCCGTAATACGTGCTATAATAGACGTAGCGATCTTAAATTAGCGGTATAATTTTTCAACACACACTTTTTACCGAGACTGCTGAGTCAAATAATATCGCCTAGAATTTCGCCCGTTCGGTGTATATTGACTTTCTCGCAAAATAAATATGTACTTGTGGACGGACGTTGTGCATAGTGTTTGTGTTTACCCAGTTAATTGCTTATGTGTCAGTTGTCGTCTGTCCGGCAATGTGGGTAATTCGAAAAGACTTGGAAATTTACATAGTCAATGAATAAACAATCTGACGAGATGGGAAATCGGTAAATCAATAATTCCAGTAGTGTTTTGAAGTGGCAACTACCACTTTTAAACCAAGGCAGCCACTAAAGGTCAGGTTTAGAAAGATGATGCTGTGTGGGCTTTTTCTTAGAATGCATCCAGATCGGGTCTGATTTTTAAATAGCTCCAGCTAGCTACAAACTCCTGGGATTTATCATTAGAACATCTGGAGGTTTAGCACGGATGATCGATAAAACCCTATATCAATACAATATTGACTAAATCCGTTATCTATTATCAGTTATCAATATTTTCGAGCAAGGTAAACAATTGATAACGGATATTCCGATTGACGATTGATAAATTTTAGCGTGGCCCCCATAGTACCTATCGGATAAGTTTCGGTTTAACTGTCAAAATACACTATTTTTTAATTGTTTTCATTGTGCAAAATTACTGGCTTATTTAATGAACGGTTTAAACTAACGAAGCTCATAGCATTGAAAGAAGTGGTATACGCGATCCATAGATTTAGGCATAGAATGCATCTAAGACGCGATCAATTTATTCCGTTCGATCTTTGGGAAACGAAAGTGGTTGACTATGACCTAATGACCCTTGACATAAAGACCTCATTAACTAATTAACTCCCGTTTTGTCGAAAAGTAAATGCAGACAGCCAATGCATAGTTAAGTTAATATTTTATTCCTACATTGCCATTTTTTAATATTTTTACGTAATTGTTTGGCGTTTGACGTTTCAATGAAATGAAAATGACGTTTCAATGAAATCATAGAAAACACCTCCATTGTAGCCAGCGTATATAGATTTCTTATTTATTCCCTATCAATAACGGTTTGGCTGTCAACAGTGAAACCGTGCCTGGTAATCGATAAAAAAATCGTAGTTATGCCTATCGATACTACATTGTAAATTTATTGATTTCTTTTGATTACTTAATTTGGTAGGCGGGTATGGGTACCGCCGCCCTGGGAACCATTTATTGGATGACCAACACCTCTGCCACAGGTCACCCCAAGTGGTTCGCTACGTTTGGTGACTTAGCAGGGGTGCCCGGGTTCATGGGGTGATTTTTGACCGGGTCTTGATGGCGGGTGCGTCGGCCCACCTTCTGCGTGGCGGGCCGGATTGGGAGATGCTGGTTGAGGGAGACCCTTTACAACCGGTTACCGTTGTCCGGGCCGCTCGGTAGTACAGGGGCCCGACCCTCAGGCTCACGACTGAGGGTGGGCTGCCCCATCAACGAGAGTAAAAACCCCGCCACTGCTGTTGTGCCGGTTCGTGACCGGAGGGGACCCAGCAGCAGCGTTCGGGGCGCATTGGGCGACCTCTCCAACCGGACTCTCCCTGCCCATCGCCTTGCACCGCAGTGGGTGGGTTGGATTCATACGTCCATCACTCCCGGACAATCTGATCTCCAGCATCCTACCCACCCCTCATACCCTATCCTTCCCGGACCTTCCATCTCCACTAACAAAAAAAAATATATATATATGAACATACAAACTTACAACCATAACGTAACAACAACGGCGAGAAGCAGGAGTCCCCGGTGCAGGCCAAAACTGTTGGTGAATTTCACCAACATTCGCGGCCTGCACAAAAACCTTAACTCCGTCCACCACCACCTTCTCTCCCAACGTCCTAACCTTCTCTTCCTCTCCGAAACACAGATAGCCGAGCCTCCTGACGCCTCCTATCTGGACTGCCCGGGCTTCACCCTCATGGGCAAATTCAGACCCAAGGGAGGTGTCTGTCTCTTCAGCCGAGCTGACGTCAACTGTGTGCGAATGTCGAATCTGGAAAACTCCAGATTCGACGTAATGTGGGTGCGCGTCAATCTTGCCAGTACGGTAAGGTTTTATGCGTGTTTATACCGTTCACCAAACCTAAACGAATTAGACACGTCCGAGCTCTTCAAACATTTAAGCAACACTATTGATGACCTCTTGCCCCGCTTCCCTACGGCAGAGTTTGTGGTCCTGGGGGACTTCAATGTTCATAACGAACCTTGGTTGAAGTTCTCAGGGTCAACAGACTCAGCTGGACGACAAGCGGAATCCTTTGCCCTTTGCCACGGACTGGAGCAAATGGTTCAGGAGCCCACACGGGTTCCTGATGTCCAGTCTCACCGCTCTAATCTGTTAGACCTGTTTCTAACCACTGTGCCACACGGTTACAAGATTGACGTCACAGCGCCTTTAGGATCGTCGGACCACTGCCTGGTGACGTCGTCAATCCCCGTAACCTTCAGACCGCCAAACGAGAGGCTGAAAAGAAAAGTGTGGCACTACAGGTCTGCAGATTGGTTCGGTTTGCGGGCACATTTTAATGCTTTCCCGTGGTCAACTGTCTGTTTTCGGACTTCGGATCCCTCAAGATGTGCCCAGGAAATTGGTGAAGTCATCGCGTCCGCGATGGATGGCTTCATCCATTCCACTGTTAAAGAAACTGGTGTGGGCTCAAAGCCGTGGTTCAGTCGACAATGCTCTGAAGCAGTGCGACGAAAAAACGCGGCTTATCGAGCCTACAACACATCTCGAACGTCCGAAAACAGAATAGTTTATAACAAAATGTCAAAGAAAAGCAAGAGAATCATAAATAGGTCGAAATTTGCACGACCAGCAGATCAGCAGAAAGCTGGCTGCATGCCCGCGTGGCAGCAGAGCGTTCTGGTCGCTTGCGGGCTCAATAGGTCGCAATTTCTGCAAATCCAGTCTGCCACCTCTTACCAGAACTGACGGCTCTCTAGCTAATACCGCCGCCGAAAAGGCTAACTTATTAGGCAAAATGTTCGCGGAAAACTCGACCCTCGATGATCAAGGTGCTATCCCGCCGTCGGTTCCTCACTGCGGTTTTCATATGAAAAAGCTGAGGATCCGGCATCGGGATGTACTCCAAGTCTTACGAGGGCTCGATGTTAATAAAGCTAGTGGGCCTGACGGAATACCTGCCCTGGTATTGCAGAGGTGCGCTGCAGAAATAGCTCCAATTTTGACGAAGCTTTTCAAAATGTCCCTGAAGTTTGGGACTGTGCCCTCCGGTTGGAAAAAAGCGATCATTCACCCTATTCCAAAGAAAGGTGACCGCTCCAACCCGGCCAACTATCGCCCCATAGCGATCACATCTGTTCTGTCAAAAGTGATGGAACGTGTGATCAACGACAAACTGCTCACATACCTCGAGAAGAACAAAATTATTAACGACCGTCAATACGGATTCCGGCGGAACCGCTCGTGCGGTGATCTTCTCGCGTATGTGACGCATGTTTGGGGGCGGTGCCTGGAACGTTTTGGTGAAACCCAAACGGTTTCACTGGATATTTCCAAGGCCTTTGACCGGGTTTGGCACCGAGGGCTTGTCAACAAACTGCCTTCTTACGGACTTCCCGCATCCTTGTGTATGTGGATTGCCGACTTTTTGAGGGAGAGGTCGATTCAGGCGGTTGCTGATGGTTTCACCTCTTCCTCGCATTCGATAAATGCTGGCGTCCCACAGGGATCGGTTCTGTCTCCGACTTTGTTTTTGTTGCACATCAATGACCTCTTGACGTGTGCACCGATTCATTGCTACGCGGACGACAGTACAGTCCATGATAGCTTTTTGTTTGACAAACCTCCAAAGGGCTCACAAACCCCAATGGCTCGGAGGGCTTTGAAACAAAGAATGGACGGTTACCTCGAGAGTGTTTCCTCTTGGGGTAAGAATAACCTCGTCGAATTTAATGTTTCAAAGACCCAATCATGTCTGATCACGTCTAAAAGGGATCGAAATGATAATCTAGTCTCCTTCAACGGAAGCATTCTCCCGAACAGGCCTTCCATTGATATGCTTGGTGTAACTCTAAGTGACCAGCTCAGGTACGGGGGCTCCATCGAGGCCAGAGTTAAATTAGCCTCTCAGAAACTGGGCATACTGTACAGGGCACGCAGATACTTTAATAGTACACAACTGCTAGCCCTGTACAAATCGCAAGTGCGCCCCACGGTTGAATTTGGCAGCCACCTCTGGTCTGGAGCCCCAAAATACCTGAAAAAAACCCTTGACTCTGTGCAGAAACGGGCGGTCCGTTTGATAGATTCTCCTAATTTAACTAACGGATTGCAATCTTTAGAGCACAGGCGCCAGGTGGGAATGCTGTCCTTGTTCTACCGGTATTACAATGGAAGATGCTCCGAGGAACTAGCGTCATTGATCCCCTCGGCACCGGTGCATAGTCGGGAAACACGCCAAACGCGCGCTCAACATTTGTACACGGTTGACATTAGTCACATGAGAACGGGTCGTTTCTACGACTCGTTCTTGAGTTCAACAGCTCGGCTGTGGAACGATTTGCCGGCCTCTGTGTTTCCTCCCTCCTACAATATGGGTCTCTTCAAGACCCATGTTCACTCCTTCCTCTCCTCAAAAACACCCTCCACACAGCATCCTCAAAGATGACATAGGCCCTGAGGGAAATTAGTTTTTCCTCAGGGCCTCCTGTGTGGAGTTAATGTAAAAAAAAAAAAAACTTGACCCTCTGACCCTTCAATGTACTTGGTCGAAGCCCTTAACAGTTTAATGACACAGATACAATGATAGCCACGTTTGGTAGCATTATAGGAAGCAAACTGGAGTATGCCAGTGTTGTATGAACTGGAAAACAATTTCCCTCAGGACCTTAGCCCTCTTTGGGGATGCTATGTGGAGAAAGTAATCCTCATGGAACTTATCCGAGGTTCATGCACCACGGACTTATTTGAGGCAACTAATAGTTTTGTTGTAAGAAACCAGACCAAATCTTCCAATACTCTATTGATTGCACATTATGCATTCTTCTTGGAATGCTATGGGTTACACGTGCCTGAAAATTTCATCGGCAGTCTTCACCACAACTTGATCAAAATTCCACACGGCAGAACAGATTTTCTAGTACAGCCTAGCATGACAAGTGGAATGCAAATGCGTTTTGCATTTCTTATTATTATTGAAGTGAAAACTTATTTAGCACCGTTATAATTTGAAACTCGATGAAACAAAAAATAGCTACACTAGAAAGAGACGACCACATATATCTATAAGATTTAGCCTGCGAGAGAACGAGATAGAATAATCGGTCTCCTCTTTATTTTATTTTTAAGTGAAACCTCTTTAGCGCCGTTGTTATTTGAAACTTGGATGAAACGGAAATGGCACTAAAAAGAGACAAACACATACATCTATAAGATTTAGCCTGCGAAAGAATGAGATATAATGAAACCTACGAACCGTACATACGAAGCTAGCGCTGGCCGCATTGGACGCTTTAATTATGACACCACTTTTCAAGGCTCCTATTGGTTGAGATTGTTTTACTGAGGTTTCGCTTCTACTGCGTGTGAACTGCACTCGATTTTTTTAATGTGCAATACAGATTGATGTAATCTTTTTACAAAACTTTAAATAAAACATTTTAGAGTTCTTATCTATAATGACTCTTGAAGCCTTTAAAATGTTGAAAATGTCAAGAGACCTATAGATATCATTCAGCAACACCATATCTCTAGTCATGTTGGGCCAGAACGTCTGTTCTGCCGTGTGTGCCTCTTTGAGCAGTGCTTCGTAGCCGTCCTACTATTGTCTACTGTAGGTTTCTGAAGATTTCACTTCTACCGCGTGTGAATTGCACACTTTGATTTTTGGTAAATGAATTGATGGCCTCACTTGTATTTTGATTCTATCAATATATTATATCCATTACATTTCCTAATAATAAATCAGCCTAAGAATCTTATTATTATCAACCCCCGCAAACACTTCTTCAGGGGTATTCTTGGGAAACCGGCTAAGGGACGCGGGTGTTTGGGTACGTTGCGGCCAGGCCACTTGCCCGCTCATTCTCGCCGGGACTGCCCCGCGATAGTGGGACAAACTGCCCCCGATATCTTTCTTTTTATATATTTTCTTTGGTTTTAATCTTACTTACACATGTAAATTTTTTGTTTTTATTTCACTGTAACTAGATGCTGAACTAACAGGCGAACACATCTATGATGTGTCTTAATCTTGTTAATTACTGCAAATGTAAGTATGCATACATTTTCCTTCTTACTAACAATCATGCATGCAGGGACATTGGAGGGTCTAGATTCGTTTAAAAATAAATGTAGCTTCCTTTTTACAAAAAAATTAGAGTCCTGACGTGTGCGGCTAAGGAGGTTAAACAATCAGTTTCCTCACACAGCCGTTGGGAAAGTGGTGGGGTCCCCTCCAACCCCCGCAACGGCTTGGAAAATAATTTATGAATTTTCCATTCTTCACTCGCTCATGTTTGCGCAGACGTCTGGGTAAAAACATGTTAACCTTATTGTTGGGTAAACACAAAGTTCAGTCTGTCGTCCGACCCTGAAGGGAACATGGTTTCTCGGTGGACAGTACTTTACACTTTAATTAACAAGTTCAAATCTTGTGGTTCCAGTATTCGGAGGTAAGATACGTACGACATTTTAAATATTTTATTTTGTTTAGTGTTTCGTTTTTTTGGGCTGCTAATTTGAGTTGTTTGACTCGGCTAATATTTCAGGCAATCAATTTTAATTTTTTATTATTTAATTTAAACAATGCTGATTATTAAAAAAGAGTAAGGGTAAATGCAGGTGACTCCATTATTTCGACAGTTTTACAGCATATTTCTCTTGAACATTTTAAGTTAAGTTTATAAAATATGTGTGTTATTTTTGAAGATAATATCTATATTTATCAGGCCGATATTTATATGAAATTCTCTCGATAGAAAAATATTGCAAAATGCTATGCTCCGAAAATTATTATAAACACTGTTTTATCTGATATTTCACAAATTATATGTATGAAAAAATTCAGTGTTTCTTAATTGCTATTTAAGACATTTCTCACGAGATTTTTGCTCTACTTTAAACGAGTCGTGTTTTATTAACCATTTTCACAATTTTCGCTTAAATATTATCGTTTTTAATATTAGCGCGTTCTCTTTCTAACATTCTTTTTATATATCTCTCCTTCTTCTTCTTTTTAAACGCTTACTATCGGGCCTTAAGGCCTTAAGGTCCGATATTAAGCAGAAGATGGTTTGAATGGGAGGTACGTAAATACGAATGTTTGAGGGAGCGCGCTAATGTTTAAATACGATTATAATTAAGCGAAATTGTGAAAATATTTAATAAAATACGGCTCGTTTAAAATAGAGCAAAAATCTTGGATAAATGTCTAAAATAGCATTTAAAGATGCACTGTGAATTTTTTCATACCTTCGACATGTTAAGTAATGGAACAAAATGTGTTTTTAATAATTTTCGGAGCACACCTTGCGATTTTTTTTTCTATCGGTAGAATTTCATGTTATTACCATCTAGGCTCGGCAAATGTCTTCAAAAATAAGTTTTTTTTTAAAACTTAAAAACTTGAACTGTTTAAAGGAATTATGTTGTAAACTGAGGACTGAATGCCTTTGACGTTAACAAAAAAACTGTCCAAAGAAGCGAAGCTAGCAGTCCACAATGGAGGGCTGGACCTATCCTGATGCATGGCAATGAGATCTCTGAGGCGTATATGTAGTAAAACTATGTATGATCGTGCGAGAAATGTGGACATCCACAAAGAATGCAAGGTTGATGTAAGCGTAATGAGTAAGGTTAAGAAAGGGATCCTCAAATGGTTTGGGCATGTAGAGCGAACGAACAAAGAAATTAGTGTAAGGAAAATATTTGATGCAATTGTGAATGGTAGAAATCGTCCGAGGAAGATACGATGGCACGATCAAGTGAATCAGATACTCGAGTCGGGTCATATCTAAAATCAGGCAAAAGAAGTGTGTACGAGAAAATGTATGAATGTGAATGAAGCAAAGAGTGTGTGTCAAGTGTAGTTGTTTGGCGGTCTATTTTCTCTGCCTAACCCTGCGGGAAACAAACTGGTGGTTAGCTGTAATAAAACGTTCTTATTTATTTATTTCATATATTTAAACATCATTTGGTATCGGTGCTAAATGTTTGCTTACCTCACTAGGTGTGAAAAGCCTGTGTTGAGATGGCAATCATTTACAGGAGTAGTATTCAGAATGTTCAGCTACGTTTATCATCAAACAGACTAGTACTAACTTGGGTTGTCAATGCGTCCCCGTGAAATCCGGTTCAACAAACTCAAATTTGCTTAACTTATGAAAGATTCAGACAAGCGGTAAAGTAGGTAACTATATACCAATATTGAATTATTTTAATTGTCTTTTTCAAAATTGTAATTATAACATCCCCTGATTTTTCACGGGTCTGATCTACTATTTTTATAAATGCTAAGGTGTACCTACATATATTATGAGCATTAAATTAATAGTGGTGAGCAATTACGGCCTCCGTGGTCGAAGGGTAAGGCTCTCGACTTGCAATCCGTCGGATAATACAAAAATAAATCGCTGTAGCTAACAGAAACTGGGCTCCAAACGAAATAAATTATTACAAAAATAAATCACTGTAGCTAACAGAAACCGGGCTCCAAACGAAATAAATTAATACAAAAATAAATTACTGTAGCTAACAGAAACTGGGCTCCAAACGAAATAAATTAATACAAAAATAAATCACTGTAGCTAACAGAAACTAGGCTCCAAACGAATTAAGTAATACAAAAATAAATCGCTGTAGCTAACAGAAATTTGGTTCCAAACGAATTAAGTAATACAAAAATAAATCGCTGTAGCTAACAGAAACTGGGCTCCAAACGAAATAAATTAATACAAAAACAAATCACTGTAGCTAACAGAAACTTGGCTCCAAACGGTTGTGGACTGTCGGGACTTTTGAGCGTATTCACATTAATAAAAGTATCTACCTACATAAAAGACAAAAAATAGCTCCAAAATATCCTCAACATCGAATGTTTTACCAAAAACTGGAAATCTCAGTAGGTATTTTACATATTTAAAATAACTCATTTCATGACAATGGCTAAAAAACAGGTTTTCGCTTTTTAAAGATTAAGTGGCCGCAAATAACATTCTTGTGAGCAAATCAAGAACAGGATGAAAAACAAACTCATCTAATTTACCATTTACATTCAACTCGTTTTCTCGGAGATCAACTTCTAGACGAAAACTTGGATAAAATTATTTGACGTCGAATATTCATAATATTTTTAGCGCATACACGTATAAACTAGTCCTAGCGGTAGCTCGTAAAGACGTTATTAAAATTGCTGAATTGTATCATTATAAATTGTAAAGTATACCCACATATTTTATGCGCACTAAATTAATAATAGTGCGCAATTACGGCCTCCGTGGTCGAGGGATAATCTCGACCTGCAATCTGGTTCAAATCACGAAGTGCGTAAGTAAATTTTATTTGATTAATTTGTGTTATTTCACAATTTACTCATTAAAAATAATATAATATGATATATTGGCGGCACGCCCCAGAGTGGAAGACACTCTCAGTATCGCCCTGGTGTAAGACCATTATTCAGAATTGAAACGTTGCTTGAAATGGCTTTGGCCGTGTTTGGTGATCAGATCCGAATAGCCAGGTGCTTCCCCACCATCCTCGTCCCCATCTCCTTCGAGTCCCCACTACCGTCAGCCTCACAACATACCCCAATTGGGGATACCATAGCCTCACTGGCTCCAGACGGGAGCAGTTGGGACTCTTGTGCGGTATTCATATTTAAAAAAAAATCATTATTTTTTTAATTAGTTTTATATCTGGAGGAAGGATTTTGTGAAGTTTTGTTTCAAAATAAGCGTAGTTTCTTTGTCCGAATATGGTTTTATAACTTGGAATATTCATTATATCGTTTTTATTCGAACTAGTGTGGATGATCTAGTAAAAGATTCAGTATTTTGAATAGTTTCAATAATATATATTTTTTGTTCATTTGGTACGTCGAAGCTAATAAAAGTTTCAATCGAAGGAATTCTAATGGGTACTTTTAATTTGGTCTTTATGATTCCTTTTTGAATTGTATTAAAGTTATGTGAGTACTTATGAATAGCAGATCCCCATGCTATAATTCCATATTTAATTGGAGAATCACGTAATGCGATACAGTCTAGTTTTTCATATCCTTTTTATATACCACATTTCTTAGATTTTTTGGCTTGTGAGTTTTTCCGTAATACCTTTGAGGTAAATCCCAAGGTGTAGATCCCATCCAAGATTTCCATCAATCATGAAAATTTAATTAATTAGTTCGAGATATTTTATGTGTTGTGTTATTTCTATAACTGGGCAATGATATTAAACATTATTTCTATGACATTCGTGTTTTGGTAATTATCGTTGTTTCCCACGAACGTTTTTCAATTATGAAAAACAATATCATGTGCACGGTATCTACAATTGTAGCACTTGGTCAGTTTAAAGATAAGACAAAAGCGTAGTACTGTTTTAACTCTGCCGTTTTCATTTCATCCGTCTGTGAATTTGTTTGTTCGTTCTGTTTCCTTTTCAAAATGGTGACCGTTTTAACGATTCAGTAAGGATTTTTTTTTCAAATGTGAAATCACCGTGTTTATTTGGATTTTCTTTCTCGGATATTTTTCAATTTTATGGTACCGATAGAAGAAAGTTTGACAAAAAAAATGTCATTGAGAAAGTGACGTTTTTTTAGACAATTTGTATGATTTCTAAATTGAAATATTTAAAAAAATGTTACATAAAATATGTGATAAAGAAATTGCTTACAAATCTGTGTTGAGAAGAAATTTTGATTTTGATTTAAAATTTAAATGCGTGCTTCTATTGTTCTGAGAACTCCTTATTAGTGATGAATTACTATCAGTTAAGAACCCGCTCCGCAAGTTGTTGCTGCTAGGCCTTGCGAGCGGCTTTTGGTTCGGCTTCGCCCAGTTTAAGTGTTGGTGATCATTTTATCAATCCGATAGGAACTGGTTCCCAAATAGCTGGTTCCTCGGATCCAGTGACAGCTAGTCACCGGGGAAAGTAACCGCGACAGGCAATAACATCATATATAATATATAGACGCGTGGTAGAGATCACAATGTGATATTATTATTCACGACTGCCAGTTATAATTATAATTATACCATCCATCTCTCCGTTCCGGAGAGATTCACGTAAGTACGAATCCAATAGTACCTACTTACGACTGCCAGCCGACATTACTCACGCTAGCTGTTAACGTAAGTGGCGCTTTATTTTGGCATTGCTTTAATTCGGTACTATTATGAAAGTCGATTGAAACAAACTCCACGTACGAAAACGGTTTTGCGTTAGACGCGGCGTAAGAGCTGTACTCGTAGTCGGATTCTTAAATTTCAACCGTACAGACCTTAGCGTAATAAAAACGTCAGATTAAAAATACTTATGACAAACATAAGATGGAAGGATTGTTCAAATACAAACAAACACTATTAATATAATATTCCAAAGTTGTGGAAACGCTCGCTAAATTTGTAGATACCAATATATATACATTAAATCACGAGTCTAACCGAAAATCGAAATCAAAACCAAAAAATAGTCATATATTTTTTTCCTCAACGGTTAAAAGATGATAATCGATTGAGGATAATCGAGACGAAAAATAAATCGAGACGAATATGAGAAAAACCTAAAAGGCCAACATGGTAATAAATTATAATTATAACGTAGTCTGGGTTTGTTTTAAAAACAAGTTTATTGTTTTATGTGAATGCCGCATAATCTTCGGAGTTATAATAATTACGGCATCCTCATTCGGGGTACGTTTTGAGGAGGAAATGAGTAAGAAGAAGTAGGAGATGGAGAAGAGAAAGGTGGGGTAGTATCTAGTTATTCAGATCTGGTAACAAAACACGGCTAAAGCCATTTCCAGCAATATTTAGATTCTGAATGTTGGTCTTACATCAGGCCGATGCTGAGAGAATCTACAACTATGGTAAATATAAGTGAACGTTTTATCGTTTGAACCCTTCCATCATATGTTTGTTATGAGTATTTTTTATAAGTTACTAGCGACTTCTCGGATGCCACTTAAATAAAAAAATTGTTTCTCTTTTCATGTCATTTCCCATTCGTCCCCATTCCCCTTCCGCCTCCCCTTCCCCTCCCGTAGCCCCTTCCTCTCTTACATCCCCCCTCCATCTCCCCTGGCTTCCCCCTCCCTTGTTACGCTTCCTCCAGTCGTGCGCACATCCCCCTTTCCCTCGTCCCCCTCCTCTTTGCCCTCTTTCTTTTCCCTCTCGGATTCCCGTCCCGCTCCCGCCTTCCTTCCCTACCACCAAACTACAAGAAATACACTCGTTTTTCAAACATCTTGCACGCCACCTATTGCAAATATTTTATACAAATTTCACAAGGCCAGAGCTCACCGGTATATATAAAAACCTTCACAGGCGTGCACACATCAACTCACCAAAGTTTCATCGTATTAGGATGAATTGTAAAGGAAATAATTTCATAAAGCCAGAGCTCACTTTTATTTATAGAAACCATCATGGGCGTGTGCACATCAAATCACCAAAGTTTCATCGCAATCGGATGAATGGTTTAGGAGCGCATGAGGGAAAAACATAGAAACATTAATTTTATATATTAACAATCCATCAAATTTGGTACCTAATACAGGTACCTATTTGAATACCTATAATTTTTTATTAGATTCGATTTGGGTGAGTCTAATATAAGTGAGTGAGTCCTTCAATTAATTTCATTAATATAAAGAATTTATTAGAAAATTGAAAAGTAATTGAGTAAAAAAGTTCAAATAAACACGACGATTTCACAGTTGGAAAGAGCGTCTTTATTGTACCATTGAAACGGGCACCATCTTGAAAGAAACGGAACATACAATCAAATTTATAGACAGACGATTTGCAAAACGGCCGAGGTGAAAAGAACAATAATAGATGCACTATGAAATATTTTATTTAGTGCGTATTTTTAATGAAGTTCTCACCAAAGTAAACACACATAAAAAAATATTCCACGCGTCACAAATAAATTCATTCGCTATTGTTTTGAAGTTGATGTCACATCGCCGTATGTTCTATTCCCGCCTGTACTAGAATATTAAACTTATCTCTGTACTTGTGCAATGACAAATGGCAATGATCGGGAATTCCCTCGTGGTTATTTTGGCCTGCAAATCCGGCATTTTATGGTGCCAGTTTTGATACGTGCTCATTAAATTTGTGAAACCTGAAAGCTTAAAATAGATGTTATACAATCATCAAACAGGGACTTTTACTCTCCTTTCCTCTCTGTTCTTCTTGTGGGTTTTATATCTTAACCTCGCTTGTTTTCACCATAATATAACATTGTCAGACATATGTATGACGTATGAAGCGTACCTGACTTATTAAAATGATAAAAATCTGGATTTGCCAACAGTCTAATCATTTTATCATGTCAATTATTTAAAAAAGAAAACAAATCTATTTAAATTCTTACTAACTAACTATCACGCCGTTTCCTCGCAGGAATGGGCAGAGATTACGGACCGCCAAACAACTCGGTCTTGGCACACACGCTTTGCCTCATTCACATTCCTACATCGTCTCATACATACTCTTCTATTTTCCTGATTCTTGACATGGCCTGACTCAAGTATCTGATTCACTTGATTGCGCCATGTCTTCCTCGGGTCCTGTATTGTCGTCCTCGACTTATTCTACCATTCACATTTGAGTCATATATTCTCCTTACACTCTTTCTTTATTCATTCAGGAATGGGCAGAGATTACGGACCGCCAAACAACTCGGTCTTGGCACACACGCTTTGCCTCATTCACATTCCTACATCGTCTCATACATACTCTTCTATTTTCCTGATTCTTGACATGGCCTGACTCAAGTATCTGATTCACTTGATTGCGCCATGTCTTCCTCGGGTCCTGTATTGTCGTCCTCGACTTATTCTACCATTCACATTTGAGTCATATATTCTCCTTACACTCTTTCTTTATTCATTCGCTCTACATGCTCAAACCATCTGAGGGTCGCTTTCTTAACTTACTCATTAAGCTTACATCAGCCTAGCATTCTTTGCGGATCTCCACATTTCTCACACGATCATACGTGGTTTTACCGCAAATAAGCCTCAGGGATTTCATTTCGACATCACTTAGTCTACTCTCATCCTTCCTCTGCCAGTTCCACGCCCCACTGCCATACATCAGGCTAGGTACCAGCACCCCACTGTGGACTGCTAGTTTCGCTTCTTTGAACAGTTTTTTGTTAGCGCCAATGGCGTGCAGTCCTTCTTTAATGCATTTACCCTTCTTTCATTATCAGCCTTCCCATCTCTCATAAACAAACTTCCCAGGTATACAAACTCATCCACTTGCTCCAAGTATTCATCATTCACAACTACACTCGTATATATTTAAATGCTTATGATTTTTGTCGCCCACAGCTTTTCCAATCCTAACGAGATCTAAATTTGGCCTCAATCTTCCGATTGTACAATAAAGGTGTAAACCTACAACTATAACCTCTAATTTTTTGCAAACGTTTTCTAGAGGAGGAGGAAAAGTAACACTACATAACATCTTAAAAATCAATAATTTCGAAAGTATCATGATTGTGGTAGTGACACGAAAAGTAACAAATTTAAGAATTTCAGAGACTAAATAAAAATCATTTGGAAAAGCCAAAAATTTTGGCTCTGCTGAACCAGAGAGCCAATTCACACTTGCTGGTAATAAGTGATTGATAAATTAGTACGTAATTAATTGTAACTACTACATCAAAAGCAACTTAATTAGCCAATACACGATCAAGGTAGGTACCTATACTATTCAACGAATAGTATTTGAATTTCATACAGGCAGCGCATACTCGGAACCCATTAACATTGTTTATCTAAAATGTGTTAATTTTTCTTTAAAGATTTTGTAAATACCTTGATCGGCAGGCACTTAATACCTCCCACCGAGGTTGAAGCAAGGTGAAATAGTGAACGATGATAATTTGTGATGGCATTTGCTGACTGATAGTATTTGATACAAGGACAATATTATTTTATCCGATCTCAGCGAATAGGCAAGATCCACACAGCATGCCACAATAAAATTACACAATAATTTTAACAAGGTGTTTCGTAAGTAATAATGGTATTTGAGAGAAAGAAAATAATTGCAATGTCATCTGCAAATTTTGCCAATCGAAACTGTTGTGAGTGGTAGCTGATTTTCATTGGCGAAAAACGTAGCCATGGATTACTCGAATCTAATTCACATTTTTTAGCCAGGCGTTTGCTAATCGACAACCGACAGTGAACAAATGAATATAATCAACAAATACATCATACAGTTTTATTTCTCACACAAGGGGTATAACAAAATTCAATCGTACAAATCATAAATACTCATTCATAACTGAAAATCGTACTAGACTTAAACGTGCATTTGTATGCCCCAAACTAAACATTTATTTTGCCCAACACCATTATACACACCAATGAAAATACTACTTTAATATTTCTTCAAAATAGGCAAATTTACTTTGTGGCGTCATCATTAATTTAATGAAAAACAAATAACTTTGTGTAACACCACTATTTAATTAACAATATCAACATGTTTCGAAAACTATGTTTTCTTCGTCAGGATAATAAGTTAATAAAAAATGACAAATGACAAACAAGTATAGACTAATTAGAACATAGACAAAATATTAGAAAGGAGAGGTGATTAATATCCAACCAGCTTTTTACGCCAATAACAAATTAAAAAATTATATATTAAATAACAAGGACAAGGACAAAGGTGTGTTTTTGAACAAATCTGGGGTTTATAAATTAATTTGTAATGATTGTAACTTTTTTATATTGGGAAGACTTCTAGAAATTTTAACATTAGAGTTTTTTTTGTTTTAGGCAATTCACCCTGGAGAGAGTGCTTTGTGAACATTAGAGTTAAGGAACATCTAAGATGTTTAAATAATAATAATTATTCAGAATTTGCAAACCACATTTTGGAAACAGGTCATTCTTTTGATATTAATAAAGGTTTAAAAATTTTACACACTAACACAACGGGTATACAATTAGATAATTTAGAAATTTTAGAAATTAGAAAAAGTGTTAATAGTAAATTAAATATTATAAATAACCAAACGTTTTTTAAAAATAGCCATCTTTTAAATTTATTTTCGTATTAATACTTATATTTATAATAATTTATTTTGTTATTTAGACTTCTTGTTTTGTTTTTAAAAGATTTTTTATTATGTTAATGTAATTTTTTATCCATTCTAAAATAATTTTTATATTTTATTTTATATAATTGTTTTTTTTATGATATATTTTAGGTAATTAATCACCTCTCCTTTCTAATATTTTGTCTATGTTCTAATTAGTCTATACTTATTTGTCTTTTGTTATTTTTTATTAACTTATTATCCTGACGAAGAAAACATAGTTTTCGAAACATGTTGATATTGTTAATTAAATAGTGGTGTTACACAAAGTTATTTGTTTTTCATTAAACTACTTTAATAATCTACCAGTAGAAATCAGAAGCATTAATGACAAAGTACAATCATTGTTGAACTCTATCATAAAGTATTTTAGAAAAAATCATCAACGGGAAGACTGCTTCCACTTTTTCCACATGAATGTCACACTAAAAATTATACATGGATATTTGTGTCTTTTAGTTAAAGGGTCTTGATTGCGGTGTGATTGTATTAGCTGTATCTATATGTGAAACACGTGACTGTATTAATTGTACATATATGAAATGTAAACTCTTCTTCCATCCACAAGCAAGTGCTTTTAATGGAAGATCAGTAATATTATAATAAATTTGTACCATTTCTAAGATAAATAAATAAAAAAAAATTAAAATAGATTTTCTTCTTCCTTGGAATGTGAATTTCATTTATGAATACAAGGGCTTTGGTAGGTCATCAATTTAAATCAATAGCCATTTTCTGAGCAGTAAAAGCGTTATTATTTTTAATTGTCATTAGTAGTTTATTAAATATTTTGGGTACAATGTAGTTTACGGTTCTTTCACCATATATTATTTATTGGTACATTTCGGAACACCAATCATATGTTTTATTTCACAATTTACTAATTTAAAATAACGTAGGGTTTTGCGGCACATTCCAGAGTGAAAGATTCTTTCAGTAAGGTGGTGTGAGACCACCACTCAGATTCGAAACGTTGCTTGAAATGACTTTAGCCATGTTTAATGACTAGATGTGAATAGATAAATACTTCTCAACCTTCCTATTCCCCATTTCCTTTCCTTCCCTACTACCTTAATTTGAAATGGTATTCACTTTGACTCCGGACAGTTGGAAACAGTTTTACATTTATAATCTCCTTCCCAATTGCCTAAAAACGGAGAATCTAATAAATAAATTCTAAAAATATGTTATATATATTCATGTATATTATGTGTTACAAGTTTGTAATAATGGGCCAACCTATATTAGCAATCAAATTGTTTGAATTTAGTCATAATTTCTATTTGTCTAAGCCTTGCTGGTAATGTGAAGTCGGCACGCTTTAAAATGTATTTGTCCAAACATGGTTTATTTCTCCGTCACCCGTCCATCAGCACTATACGACCAACAGACCTGAGTGTCCCTTTCTTAATCTTGTTCAGCAAGCTTTTGCTGTGCAATATTTTCGAAGGTTCCCTACAATTCAAGGAAGTTATAATTAACCCGAAAATTATTATTATTTCATCACATCTTTTTTTCTTAAATATTTTTATGAAACACCCGACACCTTCACACACCTCAACACGCACAATCGACCACACGAAAGGTTAGGCAGAAGCCTGTTATAAAATGCCTACCTGTTATTTGGTCTTCAAAAGATGTAATCTTACAGACAGCAAGCAACAGTTCATGAAAAGGTCCAACCTAAAACATTGTGAAAGTAAAACTTGACCCAAATAACTATCTCTTTTTTTAAAATTCATATTTCTTTGAAAAAGCCAGATATTCGAGCTTTTTAAAATTCGAATATTATGGAATCTAACTTGTTTCATATTGGATTGTTCAAAAACAGCATTTAATTAATCAACAGGTAAAATCAATGTTCAGTTTAAAAAGGTTGTATATTTTATACGTACGTGTACATTATAATATTGTACAGGTGTTTGACAACTTTTGATGAGGTGTTACTTACTGGCAGTGGCCTATAGGAGTACTGTCATATAAAAAGAGAAAGTAGGTATACCCATGAAGTTTCTACACGCTTTGGTAACCTCGTTTATAGTCAGAAAATATTTTTGATGAAGGAACACGTCTGTTGGTGAAACTGCTGTAAAAGTTTTATTACTTGTTTTTTCATGGTGCCTACATAAAAATAATAACATAAGGTTGTGTTTTTTTTTAACAAAATATCTTGAGAGTTTATTAATTTATAATATTTAGTTTATCTCATTCTAGTTAAGTGTAGTTTTCTTCAAGAATTCGCAGTGAAAGGTGTATCAATAAAAACTTGTTCATAATCAGTGTTTGAAATTACAATTTAATGTGTGTTGTGCAATGATTTTGTGAAAATAGTGGGAGACATATTACATAGTTGAAAAGAGAAAAAGGCGTAAAAATATTATTTTGTCATGTAAGTATAGATATATTTAAGATGGAAGAGTTGTTAACTTTAAAAAAAAATAGTCAAAACAGTTACGTTTTCTGAAACAGTGTTATTAAATTCTTGCAGCTGTATGTAATTAAAAAAAAAACATAAATATAAGTAAATATACGGTGTTCGGAAACTAGTGGTACAAGTAAGAAACTGGTGAATTTACAAGACATATAAGAACCTAAGCTGACACTTTTTTTTCAATTTTAAACATTTCGATTATTTTTTCAACTTTCAAAAATCCTTCGAAGCGACCGATTTTTTTTTCAAATTTAACTTAAAAAGATTATAACTTCGGACTCGATTTAATTGTAAACGAAATCAGAACATATCATTCCACAGAATCCGCCCAATTTTTTTATGTGAGTACTTCATGAGTCCTAGCTGCTACTGTATGGAGCCAGTGAGACTATGGCATTCCAATTGGGGAATGTTGTGAGGCTGAAAGTAGTGAGGAGATGGGGAAGAGGAAGGTGGGGAAGTACCTGGCTATCCAGATATGGTACACGGTAAACACGGCTAAAGCCATTGCAAGCAACGCTGAATGGTGGTCTTACACTAGAGCCATACTGATTTATCTCGGTATCATATATCTTATTTAAATTAAGTAATTGTGAAATAATACAAATTAATTAAATAAAATTTATTTACACACGCCGAGATTCGATCCCAAGAACTTCGCTTTGCGAGTCAAGAGTCTTACCCCTCGACCACGGAGGCCGCTTAATGTGTTGCAAAGCCATTCGAATATGGATATACTTTTACTACATGATCTTGCTAGTGTTCGTACGCGACGCTACGTGTCGATTACGGGTTTGACGTTAGTCACAAGCTACTGACAGAAGTTTGACAGAAATAGGGTACAGTGTTAAATTGTTCTAGAGGTGATTCTTCAATGTTTACATAACTATAATTTACCGGAATACGTAAAAAATTATTTAGCGGAGAAGGCGTAAATTGAGAATAGAAAAAAGTCAATTTGACATAATTCTCATCTTGTTCCTTGGCAGCGACGAATACCAAACAAATATTATTTATTTAGTTGTTGGGTGAACCCGAAATCTGTTTTAGATCGTTTTTCATGCTTATAAAGATAAAAAGGAACAATATTATTGACTTTATAGCTAGAGTCACTTGACGTAGTATTAATTTCATAGTTGCACGTGAAAAAATGATCAAGTTCAGTACATTTCGGGTAGCACCATATACGGAAACCAACATTAAAGTGAAAGGCCCTCCGTTCATGGAGATATCTACTAACTACGTGATTGTGATGCAACCACAAGTACCCTGCAGATATACTACTCTTTAATGCTGGTTTCCGTTTACGGCGTTAACCGAAATGTACTGAACTTGATCGTTTTTCACGATCGTTTTTCAGCCGTGGAGTTAACACGATGTCAAATGACTTTTTTCCAACATCAATCCGTGCCTTCTCCACCAAATCCTTTCTTACGTATTCTGATAAGGTATAGTTATATAAACACGCATTTTTTTCCACTTTCAGAACCAATCAAATATTACTTTTATGTTCAGACGCCATTTCTGTCAAGCGTCACACAAATAGTAGTAGACACGAATGATGCGACGCGTAGCGTGCTACTAGCACCGTCGGTAGCGTGAAGACAGCCGCCGCGTAGTATAGCGCCGTGTACGAACACTAGCATAATCGTACGATGGGTACTCACGAGCGGCGTGCGTGCTACGCGCATGAGGCTCGAGTAGCTTGTAAGTAGCGTCGTGTACGGAGGCACTAACATTTAGATAGGCTCGTTGTAGTTGCGTCACAGTGACAGCGTGTACGAATTTGCTCCATGTACAAAGGGCCTATAGGCCTCCCATTTGTACACTAGTTTTCGGACACCATGTATAGGTAGTATTTTAATCTTTAACCCGACACAGTGATTTATTCTTTTTGAAATTAACATTTTTGTAATCAATATCATTAATTTCTCAACGTTTCAACAATATCCAAACTGTCAATATTTTGGAAAAATGATTCGGTATGACATTTTAGAAAATCACATTGATTGAAATTTGTGGTGTATGTTGTAATACAATGTATGTGTTATGTTAAGCGAAGTGATTATATCAGGTTTCTAATGATATTTTAAGATTTCCGATGTCAATAATACGTTAGTGAAATTGCAATCGTTTCTGGCTAGTCGTCATCAATTTTAAATTCTACATGATTTTTTAATAAGAAGGAGGAAGACTCTTGATGAAGCCAAGACCTAGGTACCAGGGGTTGCAAAGCCAAAAATGATGATGATGATTTTATAATAAATCAACCCGAAAAAAAAACAAAGTTCTTTTTACTATAATACATCTACTTTCGCGGGGTTCCGCGACTTTTCATCCCGCGACAAAATATCCCACAACAAAATAACCCTGACAAAATATCACACGGACACATCTCCCGAAAAAATATCCTAACCTAACCTAACCTAACCTGACCCAACAAAAGCTAACCTAACCTAACCTTACCCAAACTAACCCAACAAAACCTTTCGGCACCTAGTGTAAAATTTATAATTTAAACCTAACCTAGCCCAACAAAATCTTTCGGCGCCAAATTTAAAATTGAAACCTAACCTAATCTAACCTAACCCAACCAAACCTTTCGGCGCCAAATTTAAAATTTAAAACGAAACTGTAAGTTCCTTGCTCTGTCTACTTCCTTCCTGTCCGTGGGATATTTTTTCTTGGATTATTATGTCGGGTGATATTTTGTCGGAGGATATTTTGTCAAGGGTGTTTTGTCTCGGGATGAAAACGCGCGGTACCAGTTCGTAGTCCTTGACACCAAATATCAAATCGGTGAGGCACAAAAACTTAACCATTCTCTCAGGTGAGCGTGGTATGATCGGCATCATAAATATACCAGACGGCATTCTGACGAGTACTGACATGATCAATCGGGAACGATGAGTTATAGATGCTGTTCTCACTTAAATTTTGAGAAACACCACCATCTCACATTAGGGACATACGCCATATTCGGTACATCTCGCCTACTAATATCCATATTTTATTTCAGATACAATGGACTGTCGGTAACATCGATTACTTCAGATAGATGACAAAACTATAAGAGAACAGCCCACAACACCGCGATATTAAAGATGGAGCATAATCGTGAGTACAGAGTTGTTTTTACTGTTTCATAAATTAATAATTTATTACCGCAGTCTCATGAAAAATCATGGGATTGTCACAGAGACGTTATTTCGTACTAATATCTCATAGAAACAAGTTCAAAAATTATCAAACGAGCAGCTGACCACGGAGTGCGGATTCAGAAGGTTTTTTTTAACTAATTGGACATTAGAGGTAAAAATGGAACAATTTTTTTCGTTTCGGATCACATCGATATTAATATATAATTAAATAAACACATTTTTCAAACAACTTTTTGTATTCGCCACCTATTGTAATTTTTGTACAAATTTCATAACGCCAAATCTCACCATTATATATGGAAACAATCGAGGGCATGCGCACATCAAATCACCAAAGTTTCATCACAATCGGATGAATGGTTTAGGACTTAGGGACAAACAAAGAAACATTCATTATAACGTACATTATCAGCTTGCATCTCTGCCTCTAAGATGAAGGCAGTAGTAGGAAAATCAACTTAATCGTGTCATAAATAATTGTTACGCAAACTAACGAAGGTACCCAACCTGTGATAATAACAATACATGCTAATAAACATCATATAATTTATTAGATATTTCATGTAATCTTCCACAAGAAAAACAATGTTCTTTGTTTTATACCAGGTAGCGTAACCACAATGCATAATTGTGATGCGTAACAACTGCGGAGATGCAGAATATTTAACAGTAGGATGTTCTTGTAAATCATGGTTATAAAAAAAATAATTGCTTACATACATTACATATTACTGGTACATGGGCTCTTCGGCTCACATAGTATCGTTGCCGAGTTGTGCCGAAGATGACCGAAGGTAGATTTACGAAGTCATTAGGTCTCCAGATCAGAAGAAACCTCCAGCCTGGGTAGCTATTCTCCAAGCCCTCGTCGCTCGCAATCGCCGTCGAAAGTACGTACATTGGTCGACGTGGTTATTCTTGAGCCTGGTCGACCGGAACAATCTTAGACGCCAAACGCCAAAAGTCATTCGAAACAACAACGAGTGGGGTAGACCAGTCGTTGCTGGCGCATGGCGAGTAACGATTGATCGTTGCTCGGGAATAGCTACCCTGGAAGGACGTTCGTCCTCAGAAGTATTAATATATTTATAATGCGAAAATAAACAGTCACTGTGTTATTAAGAACCTAAAGATGATTTTGAACAATTCATCAATTTTTTAAAGTTAATGTGAACGTTCTGTGAAAGTACTATTTAAGTTCTCTGATTATTTCAGTTTTATGAAGCAACTGGCCTATAAAGATATAATTACAGAACTTGAATAGAAGAATGTGAAAATTAATTTTAAAAAATTGATGAATTCTTCAAATTTCTTGAAACAGACCAAGTCTTTTAATAAGCATCCATATTTAAGTTCTGGAGAAGAATATAAGTGGAGAGAATAGTAAGTAAGAATAGTAGTAATAGTAAGACAGTAAACAATACACTTACCGATTGTTTTTGGAAACCCGTTGCCAAAACTACAATTTATTCGGAAACGTAATAAAAAAATTCAAGATCATTTGTATCGTTCTCAACATTCATGTCCCCGGAAATCACTTTGTCATGACATGCTAAACCCACTTTTATTCAGCCCTAATTACTATAGGTACATTTTATGATTGATGTTCATATCAATGATAAAATGAGGTGGCCCCGGATAATATTAGATACCATTATGTAAACATGCAATTGAAAAATCTATACAATTTCACGTATGCCCGCAAATAGTTTGCGTAGTCACAGAATCCGTCGAATTTTTTTGTCTGAAACCCGGTGTTTTGTTAATTGGACTTCAATGAATAAGTCAATGATTTCTTAAAAATGTGTTTGTTTTTCTTGTGGTAAGCTTCGGAAAATCGGAATAAGAAGTGTGAATAGGTATCGATTAACATCTTTAATACGCGAATATTGGCACCTCGTCTGGATTGTACAACCACTGAGAGAAGGCCCGACGTGATGAGCAATTGAATTCTCTGGCTTCCGATAGTGAATAGTGTTGATAAATAATGCATGATTTCCGATTCATATTGTTAAGAAATTGGGTTGGAGATATTTGTTTGCAGATTTCTGTAATATTTTTCAGTAACTTTATAAGAGCATTCCGTACGAAATAGAGCTTACCCATACTAATGATTTTGTCAACACAAGATGGAGAAATTCAAGTTCTTGGTGACTTCCTGAGTGAGTCAACATGATTTTAAACATATTTATTTTAGGTAAGGTAAGGATAGCAATTCTTCGTGTGAAATTAGCTTAAAATTGCACAATAAATCTAATTTAGAACAATGAACATGAAATACAATAAATTTTACACAATTACATCACTACATGAAAGTACGTAACATTAGTAGACACACAACGATGGATTGTAATCACCATGACCTTGGGTTTTTCCAATGAATTCTGTTAAACTTCAGGTTAAATTTATTTGTTTATTTCTAGCACTCCCAGTGCAGGAGCACATCGACTTGTTGCTCAATGGAGATGCTAATGACCAGCCCTGCGATAGCTGTCAATCGCTGGACCTTGAGATGAACCTACCTTCCTGGTTCGATAAGGAGAAATATAAAAGGTAAATATAAAATTCATCGCCTTGGAATTTAGGATAATAATAACCTCTAAACAAAAACAAATTCCATTCATAATGTTATAGTAGTATGTTATTTTGGTATTTATGATGTCAGAGACCAGTCCTTATAAACGTTTCAATTTTTGGCACGGGGTACTGCAGGGCTCCAATCAAGGTCTCGTGTATTTGTAAAGAATTTTATTGCAGTTCTCTAGAATATTTTGAACTTCTAGTTAGGTCAATACGAGTGTATTTACTAGTTAATAAGAAAGGCAGTTCTGGGTGTTGTGTCGAATTATCAATCTAGAACAACAATCATACAAGTGTATGTTTATGAGTAAATTTCTATCTTAAAAACACTCAAGTATACCCACGAACTGGCGATGCCTATGTGGGATTTTTTTGGTTAATCTGCTAATCTATTTGTAATATTCTCTACTTTTTTAAAACTGTTTATATAAAAAGTTTGTATTACAAAATTTTACCAATCGTACCAAAAAAATTGTTAACAAATAAATTTAAAAAAATATATATTTTCAATTCTTCAAAATTCGCAAATTCACTTTGTGGCGTCATTATTAATTTAATGAAAACAAATAACTTTGTGTACACCACTATTTAATTAACAATATCAACATGTTTCGAAAACTATGTTTTCTTCGTCGGGATAATAAATTAACTTATTTAATTAACAATATCAAATGTTTCGAAAACATAGTTTTCGAAACATGTTGATTTTGAGCTGTAGCTCATCTGCCCTGATGATGGACACTGTAACGCTGTCCGAAACGTTGGCTAAAGAAGGGGGTAGCGAAACACGGCATAACACCCCAAAAATAAAGACCATGGATAGTGTTTTTTTTTGTGAGATATTTTCATCTGGCAGCATCTATCATCTACCCACAAAACACCCACAAGACCGAATCGATCTTTTAAATGTATAATTCCGTAGAAGAGGCATTAACAATATATCGTTGATTATTATTCAGTTAGAGTCCATTTATAGGTTTTTCATATCGCCATAATTATTTTATCAGTTTATCACAGATTCTAACAGATAATTGCTTTATCAACAGAGGCCAGCAATACATATGGAAAAACCTTTTCGCCCAATACGGGGTTACACTCTGCGGTTTGGTTTGCGTCTTAGCTGTACCCAGCATCCTGAAGATCTTAATGGGGACCAAGAAGTCCTCCACACCAATGACGGCCTACAGAAGATACCTCTCCACCATAAAACACGTGTATGCCTGGTATAGCGATGAACTAATTCCTGGAACGACGTGAGTGAACAAAATTTTGATTTTATTCACGCCATATAAACATGAATATATGGTTTTGTCCATAAACAAACTCAATTCTTTCAAGAAGGCATACAAATAAAATATTGTATCCGTGAATCAATTCAATACTGAAAAAAAAAACATATATCAAATAAGTACGGAATTATAAATAAAATAATGTTGGTACCCACTTTATCGCCTGTCTGATACGACTTAAATATATCGGTTTCAATTTTGAAAATTTCACTAGCTTTTCCCCGCGGCTTCGCTCGCATGGTATTACGGGAAATTACTGTAGCGGTTGAACTTATCAATTATACCCCCTCCTCCCCACCCCCACCCCCTCCCGAATTCCATACATTCATTCCCTTACATTCAGTTTTCAAACATCTCGCCTGCCACCTAAATTTCATAAAGCTATAGCTCAAAGAAAAAAAGAATTACCCAATTTTGTTCATTCGTTCGGAATTTATGCGCTTACAAACATTTCGGGTGTTTATTTTTAATTAAATATTTGAAAGTTTGTGAATATAATAAAAATTACACTATTTATTCAGTTCATTTATTCAGTCTTTATAATCGTTACGAATTATATTTTTAATGTAGGAACTGACATTTATTCCAAAACAGAAGCTTGTCCAAAAAAATAAAACTTATTCTAATATTTGAATTTTCTGAAGCAGTAGCAATCGTTTCCATGGAAACGATTTTTTTCTGACGTTAGCAAAAATTTGCTTTAGTTAGCGACAGAAAACGTATCACAAATATAATATATTAATATTTATAATTTCATTACGCCAGAGCTTACCATCATATACAAAATATAGTCTGCGCATATAATTTAGCTTTCTATTGATGAATGAATTTTTAAAGTTTTATATTGTGTTATGCGTGAAAGGTCATAAACAAACTCGAGCAGTTTCGCATTTATAATATTAGTATGGATAGTATAGTATAGTATAGTATAATAGTATATAGTATAGTATATAGTATAAAGTAAGTATTATAGTATAGTATAGTATAGTATAGTATAGTATGGATATGGATTATTGAACTTGAATAATTTTGTGCATTACCCAGAAATACAATTCAAAATCAAGCACGCACCCACACACCGAGATGAAAATTTATTAAGACCTGATGAAAAATATTTTTAAAAAATTGGTTTAATATGTTACGGTAGGTTAAATTATTGGTTATTTTCCTTCTTTTTTCATAGATTTTAATGACTTTTCAAAGGGTGTTGAGTTTAGTTGATTCTGAGTTGTCATGGAACCCATTGTTTTTACCCACAACACGGGCATGTGCCTAGCATGGTGGTCGAAAAATTCTAAAATGTATGTAACCAACATTTCAATGAATAAAGAAAACTTTAAAAAAAAAAATGCTTTAGACGCAATATAATTATTATTGTTTATAGCAAAATTGCAATGTTTTACAACAAAGGCCGCGAACTGGTACATGCTTTGTACGGTTCCATGCCAACTGATAATAAAGTCAACTCAACACCTCCTTGAAAAGTCATTAAGTGACAAGGCAAGGTTGCGGATTTGATTCCTCTTACTATAAAATACAATGTATCAAGTTTCGGTACATGTTATATCTCTTAATTTCCAATGATAAGACAACTTAATATGTGTTGGATACCTTCCAAATAAGTTATAGATTTGTGTGATTACTAGTCGATTCATGAAATTATCGTAAAAGTTACAATGAATATCAAACTGGACAGACGTTCTTACTAGACTAGGCTCTAAGCAGTTCTGCTGCTGCGGCGAACGGACTGGGGGAGCGCGCCCAATTGCCGATGCCTTCGGCAATCATCGTAAACGTTCGTACCTAAGACACGAGCGACGACAGATGGCACTCTTCCGAAAATCTTACTAAACTGCCATCTGTTGGTATATACACTGATTAAATTGTTGCATAAATAAACCAAAAATTTGTTCAACTCTTTCCAGTGCGTGGAAATCGCTGATGACTGTTCGAGCCAGGCATTTAAGAGCCAGTAAGACCTCGCAGAGAAAGGGCGGTGGCCATATTTCCCAAAGGGACCTGGTTCTCACTCAGTTCTCCTTCTACGGCTTCGGCCTCATCAGGGCCAAGGCCATTGGAATGGTCTGCGACAACGACGAAGACATTGAGGGATACGTCCACTTTTGGAGGACGGTGGGCTACTGTATGGGAATTGATGACAGGTGAATTTAATACTACAATTTTGATGTTTGAAAACTTCCCTGTGATCCCAAGATGACACATGATGTTACCGTAATATTTGTATTATTTATGCATTTCCCAGGAGGCTCCAAGGTAAATAATTTCCCTTAGGGTCTGTCTCATGTTTCGGAATGCTGTGTGGAGAGTCTTTTTGAGGAAAGGAAAGAGTGAACCTGAGTATATCCATACTGTAGAAGGGATGAAACGCAGATGCCTGCAATTCATTCCACAGCCAAGCTGTTGAACCCAAGGACGGCATGTTTTGGGATCTTTTCTTCCAACTGTGCAACGGTGCCGAAGGAATCAATGAAGCTTTTTGAAAATAAATTTACAGATTATTAATTCAATTTTATTTATTAACATAAAAAATATTTATATGCTTATAATTGAATTAAGGATGAAAATGAATTCATCTTCTAAATACTTGGCCTTCTTTGAATTACATATATAATAATATTATTATAATAAAATCTTTTCATTTCTCTTACATTAAATTACTTATAATATAAAAAAACAGTTTTAAACTCTGTCAATTTAATTTAAAAATGATGTCGATAAAGGTTAAGGAAAAAATTAATTAATTTAAAACTTTTTTCCACATGAAGTGGAAAAAAGCTTAAAATTGTTTTAATATACTATTTTAATTAAACAATGCCTTCTTATTATGGAGACACATAACTTTTATCTGAAACTTCTCGCTCGCCAACGACCATACCATGTTGAACACACCGGCTCTCGTCTGATCTCCAAGCAACATTGGGCGCGGTCAGTACTTGGATGGGTGACCGCTTGGGAACACCGCGTGCCGCGTTGGTCCTATTTTATAAGTCACTTTTTTTTTAAATTATCCAATTTTTGATTTCTTTGCATATTCCCCATTGTGATCCTTTCTTTATGTTCTGTTTTTCAATTTTGTTCCAGTCTTACGAATTCAAAGATAACGATGTTTGTTTTTTTTTTTCAGATATAACCTTTGTCGACCTTCCGTCCAAGAAACTAGAGAAGTCACCGAAGCCGTGTGTAAGGAAGCCTTCGTCCAACTTCTTCGCAACCCTCCGGAGTACTTCTTCTTCATGACCACGGAGCTGATCAACGGACTCTGGAACTTCGCGCCAATGATTACCGTCAAGTCCTACATCTACTTCACCTACAACCTCGCGGGAGTCCAGGGCTTCTACACATCAGCAGAAAGGAAAGAAGGCACCAAGAAAGGACTCCATTCTCCAAACCCCCCAAAATTCAACAAACTAATGCACGAACTGAGAGCATCAAACAATGGGAAGATCGTAAATGCGAAATTCATTGATGGGGATGATATTTTTAACGCTTTGAGTTGGTATGACAGATTCGTCTTGTCTTTGTGCTTTGGTTTATTTTCACATTACCTCGCCAATGTTTTTGCTAGAATCTATTTCAACTCTCAAATCAAGCTATGCATGTTCTTGGTCACATATTTCCCATTCTTGGTCCTCTTCAAATTCGGATTCAGGAACTCTTTTGTGGACATGTTCAAGGAAGACATCACGGCTGAAGCGACGGCCAAGACTAATAAGGAGATATTGGACACTTACTCCAAAGTAAGTGACATTGATCACTATGATAAAGTGTACAATTCTTGCACGACAACCGTGAAAGTTGTCAAGAATGCTAATTGATGTCGTCGTAATAATCAGTGAGAAAGTTGTTTTATAAAAAGGTGCGTTTGGTAATCGATTTGACGTGACTTGTATCATGTATTTCTAAGATTTAATCAAAGATGATATAACTCTATGAATCTAATCGGGTTTTCTAGTCCAAAGGCGGCAGCGCCGGATCTGTCAAACCTGAAGCCAACTCCGAAGGGGCGCTGTGAAAAAGTAAAGATTGAATTACAATTTTCCCTTAATCATTCAAAAATTACCCATAATACAGATAATTAGTAAGCGCTAGCAACACTCACCTTTCAACTCGTCTCCAAACCGTTCTGCACGCGCGTTGAGTATTTGACTTTTACGAGTTTCAAATTTGTTACAGAATGTTTTCACAAATTCCATATGTAATTCGAATTTAAGATCTATTTTTCCTTGTGTCTCTTACGTCGAATGGATACGATCCAAATTCAATAACCAATCATAATGCCTAATCTTTGTTCCCGCTCGTGCAATCGAACAGAACCATAATATTCAAAATGCTGGGGACATAAAGTACAATATTGTATGAATGACATTGAAGCCAAATCTAGGGTAAGGGGGAATTGCCTGGCACCCATCTTGTATGACAAACTTTTGAAATGATTTACGTACAAAGTGGTTTTAAATTAACTATTTCCTAACCTAAACAAATATACAAACACAACCAATTATTTTGAATGGATATTATAAATACTACATGCATATTAAAAATATATTTCTTTTATGTTGTATCCAAGGTCATCTTTCCAGAGTTAGATCACTCTACGACGGTGATTGAGCGATTCTCATAGAAAAAAACATATACAATAAATTAAGTATGCTTCTAAAAGCAACATTTTAATCATAACATTCATAACTTACTGCTTACTTATATAAAACTAGTAAGTATGTGTTCCGTCTCAAATTATGCGATATTGTGTTTTACGCCTAATTTATGTTATCGACTTTATATGTGTAATCTGTAAATATGTAAAAATATATAATATAATAAATAAATCAATAAAATTTATTCAAATTGTATCGTTAATTATTTGTCTCACTTAAAGGTAGTAAAAAGGAGATTTTTTTAATATCTATGTTCCTAGGTGCTAGTAATAAATTAAAATAACTTATTTAGGTAAACGTCCATATTATAGGAACTGAAACTTCAATCACGACTATTTCGACTTTAACAAAATTCCATTAGAAGAAGACGTTGGAAGGTTGGACTCACTAATATTATCGTAACGTACACTAACAATGTAATTTCCGCAGTTCCAGGGCCATTTTATTTTTTTAATTATTTTGACGTGATAACGTCTTATAAATCGATGAACGCCGGCTGCACTCACGAAAAAGCATGACTCATTGTCCCGTTCCGCCTGAGTCGAGCGTGCAAGCGACAGCGCGGAACAAGCGTTCGGCTTGTGACGCATCTAACTCTCTTCCACTTCATCGTTATTATATGACGTTATCACGTAAAATTATCGTCCGTAAACCGACTTTACAGACAACCAATTTATTTTTTTAGTGTGTAAAATCACACAAGTGTCCCGACTGCTCCCACCAGGGTGGTGGTCTTACACCAGGGCGACACTGAGAGTATCTTCACTCTGGAACATGCAAAAATAATATAAATATGTATATATATAAAATGAGTAAATACTATATACAAAACATGAGAAAATTAATTTTAAACACCCATAAACAACGCCACCTCTACCCATCTATTAACCACTCTCACGACACCCGACACTCACGGAGAAATCCAATTGTACCACTCACAACCAAAACATCTCTTGCTCAAAGACACTTCTCATTCTTAGGTCCAAAACTATACAACTTAATGCCTGATGCTTGGAAAAACGAAAGCATAGGTGTTCTTCGCAGATTGACCACTACTTGGCTTCATCAATTAGGGAGAAAGGAGAGTGAACTTTTACTACACAAAAAATGAAATCAAACACAAACCAAAAACAATAACAAAAATCCCGACAAAAAATAAACTGTGTAAAAGATACCTTTTATGTTCTAATCGTTTATATTATGTGCATGTATGTACGTACCTATTACTTTTAAATTAGAATTCTACCAGGCAGCAGTTAATCTTATGTTTTAATTGGATATTTTATTTTATTCTATCACTTCTCTTTTTTTATTTCATATTTATACATAATATATATGTAAGCTTATTATTTTGTAATGCAAACGCCATTTATAAGTAAACTTATTTTATTATTATTATGATAAATATGCAAAGCATACAACAATAATTTTAATTTAAGTAATAATAATCATACATTAATTGTTTTTTTATTTTTATTTTATTGTTTCTGTTCTCTTTATAGTTCTCATTAATAGGACTGTATTATGAAATGCAAACACCAGTTCCCTTTATGTTTAAGTGTAAAAATATTTTTATTCCTTTTATTTATTATTATTATCATTTTAATAACTGTTGTATGCCATGCATACACAAGTGAACTATATGTTTAAACCCTTTTTTTCAAGAACCTATACATATAAACATTTTAAAAATAATGTGTTAATACGTTTTTAACTTTCCAATTTTATGTTTTATTCTTTCTCTTTTTTTCATTTCCTCAATTTTCCCTCTTTTTTGTATAAATCATGGTCCATATATATTCACATTTATCCTAATTTGACTGTCCTAAAACGGGAATCATCCTAGTTGGACAGTCAAAACATTTCATAAATAATGTACATAAACGTGTACCTAAATATTTTACCAAATAAAAATGAAATAAATAAATAAAAAATTAAACGAGTAAACTGTGAAGTAGGTAACATAAATTAATCAAACACAATTTACTTTCCCACCCCGGAATGTGAACCCGCGACCTCTGGCTTTTCCGTCGACCACATTTACATAATATGATTTGTTACCCATTCGTAGGTTTTACACCATCTCTTTTTTCAACCCGATTCCCGTATAAAGACAACAAGTCTTAAGACTAAAGACCACATTTTTCGTCTTACGCGATCGCTCTTTTCATTTCTATTTTCGTCTACGATTTCAGTTGGCATCACAACAAACAACATGGTTCATGTGTTGTTTGCACTGATGCCAATAATTGAAAACGTAGATATGAAAATAGCGATCGCGTAAAGTGAAAAATTTTGTCTTTGGTCCTCTGTACGAGAATCGGGCTGAAAAGGAGATGGTGTAAAACCTACAAGGATTCAATAAAGTGTTTCCTATTGATAAAATATCTTAGCAAACGAAATACACGAATATAGAACGATAAGAAAACATTTTTATTCATATGGATGTAAGTATATTTACAATAAGATTTCCATACTAATATTATAAATGCGAAACTGCTCGAGTTTGTTTATGACTTTTTCACGCATAACACAATATAAAGACTTTAATAATTCTTTCACCAATATAAAGCTAAATTATATGCGCAGACTACAGGTTGTATATGATGGTAAGCTCTGGCGTTATGAAATTATAAATATTAATATATTATATTTGTTATACGTTTTCTGTCGCTAACAAAAGCGAGTTTTTGCTAACGTCAGAAAAAAATCTTTTCCATGGAAACAATGTTGATATATTTTTGGGCTCTAAGCTGGTAGGCACTCAGTCTACTGGTCAACTACTACTGCAGAAAATTCAAATATTAGAATTTGTTTTTTTTTTGGACAAGCTTGGAATAAATGTCAGATGAGAGTTCCTATATTAAAAATATAATTCGTAACGATTATAAAGACTGAATGATAAATAGAGTATTTTTTTATTATATTAACGAACTTCCAAATATTTAAATAAAAATAAACATCCGAAATGTTTGTAAGCGCATAAATTTTATTTGCGGCACGTTCCAGAGTGGAAGATACTATCAGTATCGCCCTGGTGTAAGACCACCATTCAGAATTGAAACGTTGCTTGAAATGGCTTTAGCCGTGTTTAGTGACCAGATCTGAATAGCCAGGTACTTCCCCACCTTCTTCTTCCCTATCTCCTTCCCCTCCCCGCTACCTTCAGCCTCACAACATACCCCAATTGGGGATGCCATAGTCTCACTGGCTCCAGACGGGAGCAGGTGGGGACTCTTGTGCGGAATTTCATATAAAAAATAAAAAAAAATTCCGAACGAATGAACAAAATTGGATAAGTAATTCTTTTTTTCTTTGAGCTATAGCATTATGAAATTTAGGTGATAGGCGAGATGTTTGAAAACTGAATGTAAGGGAATGAATATATGGAATGCGGGAGGGGATGGGGGTGGGGTGGGGGGGGGAGATAATTGATAAGTGCAAGCGCTACAATAATTTCCCGTAATACCATGCGAGCGAAGCCGCGGGGAAAAGCTAGTGTAGAATAAATTAATAACAATAATTCCTTTCCCGCCTATAAAAAAAGAAGAACCGGCGTAAAAAAAGTTATTATTCTATTCTTCCCAAATAATTATTTTCTGGCCGAGCGATCACGAACTTTCTCCTACTTTTTCTCATTGGAAATAAACTAACAGTAAAGTTTGTTTGCTTGATACACAGATGGCAGTGCTGCACACAAAATAATGTGGACAGAATAGAAGTCTGATGATAGGTAGTGTAAACATGATAATAATTTTATTATCGTTGCGTGAAGTTGATTCAATAAAATACTTGTAGTTAAAAATTAAAAAAAAACAGTAACTCAAATAGGTATCATTAATTCTACAGTATTTGGTAAAATCAAGGAATAAAAAATGCGAAAGATGTATAATGTAAACTAATTATTGTATTCCGCGGGGACAACAAGGTAAGATCATTTGAAATATTTATAATCACATAAAACGTCCGTTAATTTTGTCCGTTAAATTTCAAATCTCTACATGTATTGGTGAACTGGTGAATGGTTTGGTTTGGTTTTGGTCAGACTAATGAATAATGCCTTGATCGATTTTTATTTTATTGTTTAAATGATTATAGCAATAACCTTATGTATTTTCAAACATTATTATTTGCATTAAATGGGGGGGTAATGTTTTACAAATTTTATTTTTGCAATAAGTTTTATTTTTTTCTGAATGTACAACATTGTTGACTATTGCGTCAAAATTTCAAGTAAATCGGAGCAAAACTAACGAAGATACAGCTTCTCAAGCGACCGGCCCCAAATATGCTCGATTCGAGTATATTTCGAAAACTTCTCGCAAACAACATCTTTGAAATTAGTGATCATCATAACTCAAAATCTACTTGACCGATCCTTTTGAAATTTTGTACTTATTTTCACACATAAATCAACAGGTAGTCAGAGGGAGTTTTTTAACCATTTTTTTCCATTTTATAATAACAAATTCACCGAAATTTTTTAGCGAAAATTGCGTTTTTCACTTCAAAATGCCGCCAAAAATAAAAAAAATAAACTCCCACTTAAAAAAAAACTAGGAAAAAGTATCACCTTTTGAAAGCATTTCGACTTTTTTGTTTCAAATGATTCGCTAACGAGTTTTGGAGTTCACCGCATAACAACTTTTTTCGAGGCGCCTCCGGAGATTCGCTCTCAAGGACTTATTTATCGATATTTTAATTAATTTTTTTTCAAAGATATTTAAGATGTTATCCTATAACGTATATATGAAATAAATAAACCAACATTGTTTATATCTCCAAAAAAAAATCATTAAAATATGCCTTTTTTCGTCTTTAAAACATTACCCCCCCCCCCCCCCCCCCTTAAGTAAGAGAGCTTCATTTGCACCTATCTATTTAATGCTTCGATGGTGTGCTTTTTTATTACATACATTTAATTTATGAATATACACGGTGTCCGAAAAGTTTTCGGACACCGTGTATATTGGCGTGATGGGGTCGGATATCAGGAGTCGAAAGAAAAAAATATATAAAGATTTAAAATAGAAAGAAAAATAAAATGATAAAAATTAAATTTAAAAATGGAATTTAATTAAAGAAAAATATAATAATATGCATTTGTGTGATATCAAAAAATCCCGTGGGTATACATGCGATTTTTTAAAAAGCAGTTAAAATTTACGTGATTAAAAATGGGTATAATGGAACTACCAGCAAAGTACCCCCTCTTTGCTTTTTTTTTGTGGTATTATAATTTTTTTGATTAAAATGACTGGAGATATTGCGCAGAATTCACACACGGATCTGCTCGGCAGTCATGCCCGCCCGTGTATTCCTGCGACTGAAAGATCGGCTTATGTACCACAAGGCTCTCTTTTAAGGTCTCACGTATTTGAAAAATGGTTTTAAAAAGTGTTTTCGTGATTTATTTTTAGGGTTTTAGGTATTATCCCGTTGGACTTCCTCCTTCTTTCACCAACGTTTCGGACAGCCAAACAGCATCCATCATCATAAACCTTGGTGTTCTATGATGATGGACATTGTTCCAGCCTTCCCCGATTAATGCAAAAATGTCACTACTTCTTGGAGTTATCTCTTCAATGACTAATGTTATTTATTTAGTTGCAAAATGAGTACACAGCGCTAAGTAAAAAAAATCACTTCAAACACATTCTTCTGGGATTCAATAAAGCATAAGTTTAGTAAAATAAATAATAAGTCTCTGATTACGTTCAAATTACGTTCCTAATGTTATGTTTTACAATAATTGCAGGAAGTCAAATAATACTCATAAAAAGTAAGACCTTCAGCCGCTAAATCATCGAATGCCATATTTTGTATCATACTTTTTTTTATCACAGAACACTCAGTTCATCAGAAGACATGTGTCGTTGAACTTTGTTAGCCAGCTGTATTCAATTGAGTTAATAATATAATCGTTTTGCGGGAGTCTCCAAACATTTCAAAAATTGTACTGCTATTGTGACAGAATGAGTGGTGAAGGGAAGAGGAAGTTTTTGAAGATAAGAATTTTTATAAAGATGTCTCTTCCACCAATAACTAATTTCTCCCGATATTTAATACTTTAAATATTATGTTATCTGTAATATTACTTGACCAATACCTATTGTTTACAAATCATTATCAGCATAAGTTACTGAACCCATAACCCCAGCAGTCGGAAATTAATCTTGAAATATTTCAAACTGAGACAATAGACCAAGGCCTTCAAGTGTCTTCTCCACATTTTGTTATATTTATGGATATTTTACATGAATCTAGGGTTTTTTAAATATTGAATAAGATAATAATAATGATATCAAATGAGTTTATGATTAAAATCGATGTGTTGGTAAAAACGGTTAAGAAAATGTTGAATTTTAACAATATGTAAAATATGTTACGGCTACACGGCTTAAAACCGAATTTAGAACAAAATTATCCTAGGTTCATTCTAGAATTTTACAGTTTGGTATTTGACTAGAAAAAATGGCATACATCAATTTATCTTTTTAATTGTGGTATGCTCCTGCACGTAGTTTTATATTGATTTTGATTTAAAATCTTATAAGTTTCTAGGTACTTGCCTTGTTATACGTGCAGGTAAGTTTATTATTTCAACAAAGCAAATAACTTTTATTTGCTATTATCAATTATTATTAAGTGTTTCTGTATGTGTTGTACCTTTCAATTACATAAATGTTTCCATTAGAAACCATTTTAACATTTTTTCAAATGTTTTTGGCAAGTAGAGCATGGAAATTATTATATTTGGAAATTATTATATTTGGAAATTATTATATTTGGAAATTATTATATTTGGAAATTATTATATTTGGAAATTATTATATTTGGAAATTATTATATTTGGAAATTATTATATTTGGAAATTATTATATTTGGAAATTATTATATTTGGAAATTATTATATTTGGAAATTATTATATTTGGAAATTATTACTACTATTAGCAGCATCAGACTAAAGCAACGTTCCCACTTCCATTTAAAAATCGGACGACAAAAAATAGGACGTCAGACGTTCACCTTTCCGTTTAAAAAACGGAACGTTAAAAAATCGGATGAACACACAGACTCTGTGATGCTCCTTGCGACTGGGAGCGGGTGGATTGAGGGGTGGGGACAGTGGCGTAGCTAGGGGGAGCAGCAGGGGTGGCCTGCACCCGATGGGGGGTGACATCCGACCGTGAAAAAAAAACTTACGAAGGTTGAATATTGCCACAAAAATATTTTACACACGAACACTGTGTTGAAATCTGTGTCATTCTCATTTCATTCTCGTGAAATGAATTGTTACCTATTGATTGACCTGAATTATTGATTGACCTGAAAAAGTTGTTATTCAGTGTTTTTAAAAGTGTTGAAAGACATCTTTCAAAAAACAAGATAAGCAGATTGGATAGTTATTTTTTGTAATAAACGATATCTACTCATTAATAAATGCAAAACCTTAATACAATTATCCATCGATAAAAAAATGAATAACCGACTGAAAAAAAAATGATCAATCATATGTATGTTTTTTCGTTGGGTATACATAAATAAATAATTAAGGAATAATAATAAATAATAAGTACCGGTAGTTTGGAGGATTTCGAAAAACGTTTTTGGGTCGTTCTTCTTGTTAACCTACATAAAGTTGTCTCCACCAGTTAGTGGAGAAAAAATCAACAGAATTACCAATATTATTATTTTAAAATTACTTTAAAATCTACTGTACTAACGATATTATTGTTTAAAAATTACTTTAAAATCTACTGTAACGACTGTGTGCGTTTTAAAAAAATATGTGTTTATATTTTCGTAGTAAAAATTACGTTACAGAGTTGTAACTCCTCGTGATAGTTCACAGTTGTCTTCTGCCACCTCGATTGCGTGTATTCTATAATGTTACAAAAAAATGATAGGACGACATAAAATATAAAACTATTTTTAAACTCCAAAAGGTATATTTAACCTATCAAGTAACAGCGATTATTATTTTTAATGATGTTTAATAAATTTTTTAAAATCTCATAAACCTGTCTCTTACAATTTTTATGTCGTTCGTTAATTCTGTCACGTGGGTTGTCATTCGAAACAGGTATACATGCAGCTTATCACCCCAATAGGCATTTTAGGCCTCCTTCCCCCCTTGCTACAATTTCCCCTCTGAGATCCAGAGAGAATTAATTTAAAATAAAAACAAAATGTGACAGAGTGGTGAAAATGTGACGGAGTGGTAAAAGTTATGTATTTCAAAAAGAAGAACAACCCTTTTACACGTTTGACTGTGGTAGTTTCGTCGTTAATTCATCGATCAAATGTAAGAGCGCCCAAAATTTCGTTCAGTTGTAGATTCTTTGGATAAGAGGCCACCCTCACATACTAGCGCCGCCAATCATAAATACCTAAATTATTTTATCCAATGTTAGGACATTATGCAAAATCTGATTTGAGGATCACTAATTCTTGGGGTGACACCACGTTCATTCTTGGGGCGACACCACGTTATCCGCACCGGGTGCCATTCATGATAGATAGCTAAGACACTGGGTGGGGATGTAGTGGGCTCATGCCGGAACGACAAGACATCAAGTGGGAACAGCTTCATACAAACCTATGAACGAGCGAGTTCCGACACAATTTTTATACGGACGCGCTTTGTTGGCCATCTGCTGGAATTTTAATCGTGTCGGACAAGTGGGAACAGCTCCATACATAATATGGCTGCTAGGGCATCCGATTTTTAAACGGAACGGCTTCCGATTTGAAGTGGGAACGGGCCCTAAAGTGAACTAGTCTGATGCCGCGCATAATAAAATGATTGTTTTTCTTATTGTTTCAGTATTTTGAACAAATGTCATGTTTGTTTTATTGATATCGCTTTTTCTGACAGCTCTACTTTTATGTGTCTATCTCTATATAAATGGATCCAGAGAAGTTAAAAATCTTACCTCTTGGCCTCTGTTTGGGAACATGCTTGGCACCTTCACGCAAAAAGAGCACTTCAGGGACATACTGCAGAGGGCCTACAACGCCTTTCCCGATCAAAGGTAAGATAAAACCTGCATTCATTTGATACAAGCTTTTTACATAGTCAATAGATGGCAGTTATTTACAAAATTAAAGTAATGTTTCAAAATATGCCAAGAGATGGCACTCGTTCAAGGGGTCTACTTAAAGACATTTTATTAATATGTATTGTCTCTTTTTTCCTTACTGCAACGTTCGTCTAAAAATATATATGGAATTTTTGGCTTCATCTGGGGAACATAATTATCCTCAGGACCTCCGTAATATTTGGGGATGCTGTGAGGAATTTTTTGGAAGGAAAAAGGGGTTGGTAGTAATGAAATGGTCAATGTGTTCAGGAGTGACGGATGTATGAATCTATCCCTCCGTTGCGGTGTAAGGCGATAGATCAAGAAAGTCCAGCTGGAGAGATCAAAATGTCTCCCTCAACCAGTCTCTCCCGATCCAGTCGCCAAGCAGTGGATGGGTAAATCCATCCGCCACGACTTAGGCAAACCTCACCCCATGAACTCGGGTACCCTGCTAAATCAACAAACGTAGCGAATCACTTGGAGTAACCTATGACAGAGGTGTTGGTTATTTAGTAGATGGTTCCCGTAGCGGTGGTACCCATTCCCGTCTCCCAAATTGAAAATGTATTAAACATTACTTAAACGTCATTTGTGTTTCCAGATATTTTATTTTTAGTAACTTCAGAAACCCGGTGGTCATCATCAGAGACTTAGATCTTATAAAACAAATAACGACCAGGGATTTCAGTTATTTTGAAGACCATATTGGTGGTGTCGATGTCAAAATAGATCCGCTTTTTGGCAATAACTTGTTCTCATTGAAGGGTGAGTTTATTGTTATATTATAAACGAACAAATTCTAACCATCATCATCACAGCCTCGGTCCCACGTCACTTTTTTTTTATTTTTTTATTTTATTTTATTTTATTTTATTTTATTTTTTTTTTTTTTTTAACTTTATTTATTCTCATTTCTTTGTACATATAATGTATAATTACATAGTATACATGTAATAACATAAAATATAATAACAAATAGTATGAACAAGAAATGAAAACCCACTAAGGCACTGCCTGAGTGGGGGTAATATTATAACAAAATACTATATTTCCAAGTACCCAAAGTATAAAATAGACTTAAAAAACATATAAAATATAAAGTTAGTATTACATTGGTAGAATAAGTGAAAAAGGTTTCTTGCTTGCCTCTAATCCTCGTTCCAGGCTCCTTATCGTCCTGCTACATTCCTCCTCTATACAGTCGAAGTACCTCTTCTTCGGTCTACCTCTGAGTCATTTTCACTGAGTACCCTCTCGGTCATATTGTTGGTGTCCTATCGTTTGGGTTTATTTCAACATATCCTACCATCGCCAAGTATTATTTAGACATTAACACCGAAACAAAAATGTGTGGTTTAAGAAAACTTTTATCAAAAAGAAAGTTCATTGACTCGCAGTCGAAAGATCGGAAGTAGCATTGCTTTTTATCTTTTGTTGGTCTGCACGCAGTAAATTTGTCTTCCGGCAAGTTCGTCCCAACGCTTTGTGAAGATCACTTTTCAAACACAAAATTGAGGCAATTAGAAATATTTTAGGTAGGGGCTCTTACGGACTCTATTATTAACAATTAAATCAGCTTTTCGAATTGAATAACTATATATTATAAGATAGCTTCAAGGCGGCGTACTAATTAAAGTAATTGATAAAAATCGTGCATTTCAACTATGTCACGCTACAAATTACGACAACACTTTTGCCTCAAAATGAGCAATCTTCAAATGAGCGAGCAAATGGTTTCGCGTACGTTTTGGAAGCTTGTACAACAAGTTATGTTGGGTTGTTGAGTATCTCTGTATCTTGTGACGCGGTTCTTTTCAGGCTGGCTTTTGGCCGATATATTCACAAATTACATCAATTGATTTGAGCAATAACTCTGCGCTCTATTTTATATTTTAGAGAACTTGTATTTATATCTAGGCTTTCGAAGCGATGCATCGGGATTGAATGGGGAGTTGTATCATGAAATTACTCGTAGGTGGTGTTTTTTTAGATTGAAATTAGGTATAAGAGAGCTAATCAGTTATTATTAGTTATTATGTATATCGACGTTTCCAGCTGGAAGTGGTTTTTGGGAATGTTTTATGCTCAATTAGATTTTTGATTCATGATTCATTTTAATTTCTTCTGATATGTATTTTAACGATCGTTCAAAGACTTCGCGTTTGTTCAAGCCTGGCTTCTTCTTGTTGTTGATGGATTCTGTCAAATAATCGTCATGATCTTCAAATTATTCTATGCTTTTTACGTTTTACGTTCCTTTTATTTTTTCGTTCTCTTAACTTATATCATTATTTGGAAAATCTCACTAAAAATTGATAAAATAAACTAATCGAAAAATGCCAATGCAAATGTATGCATCTGCTTGCGAGTTATCAGTGTCTAGGGTTTGCAGCTGGTGACTTCGTCGGCTTTGGATTGTTAGTTTCTAGTTGGTAGTTTATTCGATTATTGGTTTCTCCTCTGACCGCCTGCAAAGTTAGCCGTGTCAGTTGTAGGAAGGTATCGATTGCAATCCCACTGGCTTCAGAAAGCCTGACTTTTATGTATTTTTCAATAGTACAAAAACGTTCGAGTTTATATTGTCAAACCGCAAACCGAGAAATGACCAAGACACTTTAAAACTAAACGTCACTCTGCGGTAAGTAAACGCTAGAAAATAAAATTTTGTGAATAACTGAACGTCACAGCATTGAAACAATCGACGATTGCAACAACAGATAATAACAAAGAAGAGAAAAAGACTTTAACAAATTTTCCACAATAAACGAGTTATACAAAGAAGCCAATTAGAGTAACTTATCGCTGTGTCCACAGATATAGAGATGAATAAATTAAATGCAATAAGGTTAATATTTGTTTAGGTAGAAAATGGCATGAAATGCGGTACACACTGAGTCCTGCTTTTACCAACGCTAAGATGAAAGAAATGCTGGAATACGTGGAAGAGTGCGCTAATCAGATGGCCAACTATTATTTGGAAGAGACCAACAATCCTACCTCTGTAGGTAAGAATCCTCTTGACTGTCTGTTTTGATGATGCTTATATGTTTAAATCACCTTTATTATTTTTAATGTTTTTAATATATTCTACATTTTTAAATTTCCTCAATTCTTCGACCTGCAAGCCTCTTATAGACAATTGCTTCACGTCCTGTAATTCGCCAAGATACCGTTTTCTTCAAAGATTTATTAAGGGATCTTTCTATCATAAATATTCAAAATCATTTCTCTATTCCTCTGGAACATAGCTAGTTTGGCTTAGAACTACTCTGGTGAGTGCTTTACTTATTTATTAACGGACTTTTCTGTGTACCTTATTAATTTATTAACGTACTTTTCCGTGTGTTTATTTATTTATTAACATGCGATATTTATTTATTAATGGACTTTTAGTGCGCTTTATTTATTTATTAATCTGCTTTATTTATTTATTAACAGACTCCTTTTGGACTTTTGCATGAAATGTCACATTTATATGAAAAGTGGTCGATAAACGTGTTTTAAATAGTGCGTACCTTCTCACGTCGCAAAACATGTGTAATTTGTTATCGTTTGGCCGTATTTTGCAATTGTTCAAAATTTTAAACCGATTAAGAATTTGAAAGAAGAGCTAACGATTAAAGAAACTACAAACGCTGGATTGTATACATGATAAACAGATAAGCAATATTTTGTAAAATAATTTGTATGTTTTGTTTCAGATGAGTTGTATAATATATAACAAACATTTGTTTGTCCGAGGCAGTGGTACTCAACCGCGGGTGGGTCGCTAAACGATCCTGGATACATAATGATGTGAACACATAATGTGTTGCGGTCCTTTTGCCAAATTGCTTTGTCTAGGATGGTTTGTGCAAGTGGAGTGAATGGGTGAGGAGGTGAGTGCCAGGAGAGTGTATGATCCGGAAGAAAAGGGCGGCGGTGCTTGGGGAATGAGGCATGGTGCAATTGGTTGCTTGGGTGCTTGAATCGGGTAAATACAGGGCCCGCTTGAACTGGGAAGAAGCATGAGAAGATATGTGAATGCGAGTGTGGAGGGATGCAAATGGTGCGGCGGTATGTCCCCTCTGCATGAGGATTACTAAGATCCAAGAAAATCCAAAAAGAGAATAGAAAATTCATAAGATGAAAGAGGATCCAGGGCTTGCCAAGAAAAGCCAAGAAGATGCCAAAAGAGCTAGAAGAGCCAAAACGGGCAAAGGAATGCCAAGAAGGAGCGAGAAGAGCCAAGAAGAACCAATAAGAGCCAATAAGGAGCGAAAAGATAAAAGAAAAGCCTAGGCGTGCCAAGAAGGGAGATAGATGTAAGAAGAGCCAATTCGAGTCAAGGAGAGACAAGAAGAGACTAGATGATACGAAAGAGTTACGAATAGATTAAAAAAGACAAAAATAGACAGTAAGGATCGGTAAGCAGTTTGAAGATTCAAGAAGGGTAAAAAAGAGACAAGACGATCCAAGAAGGGGCGAGAAGATAGAAGAAAAGGCAAGAAGATCCAAGAAGAAGTAAGAAGAGCCAAGAAGAGATGATAAGATCCCAGAAGATAAGAAGAAGCGAGAAGAGACAAGAAGTGACAAAAAGGCCAAGAAGAACCGTAAAGAGACGAGAAGATTCAAGAAGAAGCAAGAAGAGAGAAGAAGAAGGAAGGCATGAGGAAAGGAAAAAAATCATAACACTCGATCTATATCTAATATCATTCCTTTATTCCTGCCCTTCCTAAATTCCAATATTGGCTTATTAGGTTGCCATGTATACCGGTCGATTAAACTCCAACCTCCTTCCCATCCTCGGAGCACGTGTTCCAAGTGCTAACAAATAAGTGCCCCTCGGTGCACTGGTCTCACCGGAACAGGAGTGCTCCAGGATGGGTGGTACAATCGTATCGTATCGTATATTTGGAAGAATTAGCAAACGAAATATTTATGCAATTTAAGTTTAAAATATAAATTAAATTAGGAATAAAAAAATTATAATTAAAGTGAGAATTTATTCTGCATGGATTAGTAAACTCGTAAAATTTCAGTTCAGCGGGTATTTACGAATACGGGATGTCATCCGTAATACGGCATGTCTCCCAAATCTATTTAGATATTATATACGTTTATTTTCAAGAGCTTCATGGCTTCAAACGCATAATCATCAACGTGACACAGGAGCACGGTCATTATTATTTTATTACTTTTGTATTTCCTTTTCTTGATCTTTGCCGCGAACTATAATAATAACGTTGTTAACATCGTACATTTATTACGTCTTAGATAAGGATTATCTAGACGTCGAGATGAAAGAAGCATTTACAAGATACACAAACGATGTCATTGCCTCCGTTGCATTTGGCGTCAAAGTTAATTCTCTGCTGGACAAACACAGTGAATTCTACGAAATGGGGAAATTGGCTATATCCCAAACCAGACTCAAACCAGAGTTTACCAGATTGCAAGTTATCAAGCAGATATTAATGGCATCGTTTCCAGGAATAGCGAAGGTAAATTATTATGATATCTGTATTTGTGCTAGATTAAATATTAACATTTTTTGTAAAATTAAATCCCGCTTGGTGTGTTATATGGGTGCCTTATTAAAATACCCTGGTCAGATTGGCTCACTGTCATCAATATTTTTTTGTGGCCAAAATTTACGAAAGTGCACTGGCTTTAAGAAAAAGAACAACATCATTAACATTGTTCCATCATGAGGAGGGGGGGAAAAACATATAAGAATATCCAACCAATAATCCAGGGGAAGATTGGTTTAACACGTGGTACAGGTAGAAAGCCGCGTCTCATGACATCTAACCTTATGTGATTGTTATACTGAGAAGTTCTTAGCTTTTTTTATTTTTCTTTATTCATTGCTTTGGTGGTTACATAATTTGGGGATTTCTCGACCACCATGCTAGGCATATGCCCGTGTTATTTATTTATTAGCTTTATCTGTGGATTGTCGTAGTGGTGATAGAAAGGGGCACCAGAAGAACGCTGGGTAGATTTTATAATTTTTGTTTAGACTTGTGAAAACCATTTTCTTTATATAGTGGTTCAAATAATGCAATTGAAATATCAGAATTCTAGTTATAATAAATCAGATGTGTAATAAGAATATATTTTTATTTCAGCACTTCAGAGGTCCAGTATTTTCTCTCCCCGTTTCAAGCTTTTTCAAAGGTCTTGTACAAACTACAATGAAAACGAGAAAGGAACAAAATATTGCCAGGAAAGACTTAATACAGCTGTTGATGGAGGCGAAAGTCGGTTTATCGAAGAAGCTTCCAAATAAAGAAAATTATGTTAAACAATCAGGAAAAAATACTAATGGCAAAGATGGAGTTGGTTCTGATATTGCACCAGCTATGCAGAATGGTGAATACACTTAGGAATAAATATCTAACAAAGTACCATAGCATTTAATATATCAACATCTTAATTTTGAGATGTCAAATTGTTCTTTGTTTTTGTAGAATGGACCGATGATGAAATCACTGCCCAAGCCATGATTTTCTTTATATCTGGTTTTGAAACTTCGTCCACCTTTTTAAGTTTTTTGGCCTATGAACTAGCCAAAAATCCAGATATCCAGGATAGATTGCAAAGGGAAATAGATGATGTTCAGAAGGAAACTGGTGGGAAAATTGATCACACCACCCTGCAAAATATGAAGTACATGAAAATGGTAGTTCATGGTGAGATTTATTTATGAATTTGTTTTACTTATATCATTAGTTAGTGTTTTAGAAATTAGAAATTAGAAAATTAGTAAAAAATTGTATGTTTCACTTTAATTTGTATATTTCTCAGAATGCTTGCGGATGTGGCCGACCGTGATGTCAACCGATAGAAGATGCAGTAAAACTTACCAACTTCCTTCCCCAAGTGGATTCACTGGGAAACCCTTAACGGTAATAACAGAGATGGTTCTAGGGCCGGCCGGTTGTATAGTATATGCCAAACTTTAACATCTTCCTGAAGTTGATACAAAAATCGTCAAAATAAACGAACTTAAAGCCTGGAAAGCGGCATGCCTCCCCGCCCACGTCTTTCTCTGTCGCATGTATGTTTTTCACATCTTTCGCTTACGGTCATTGTAAAGTCAGTAAAGTGACTATTTTTGTGAGAATGGATCGTATCAAGTTCAAGCAGGTGTTTAAGTTTGGCTCGTACTGTAATAACATTTTTCGCTGGAGTTCCATATTGCGATAATTTTCAATAATTTGTACTAAACATGTATTTAGATGAACATATTATTTTTGCAGTTGAACCCAAATGATGCAATTTGGATTCCAATCTACGGGATCCACCACGATCCCAAATATTACACGGATCCTGAAAAGTTTGATCCCGAAAGGTTCAATGAAAAAAGAATCAAAGAAATTATACCTTTCTCGTATCTCCCCTTTGGCACTGGTCCTAGAGGTTGCATAGGTAAGTGGAATGATATAAATTTATTGCAGATTACCATTGATTAATAAATATTGCAATTTTAATCTACTGGAAGCCAAACAATGATAAACCGCTGTTCTTGGGTTAAGCGAAAACTGAGAACGACGATAGACGTTTGAGCAATTTCGGAATGGAACGAAATAACAATCAGAACGAGCTATATAATCTGGTTGGTAATATTCATTAAAAAAAAACAGAGTGTGCAATTCGCACGTGATAGAAGTGAAACCTTCAAAAAACTAATGTAGACAAGGGTGGGGAAAGCTATACGGAATACGGAGCACCGCACGAAGCAAAGAGGAGACCTACATATAGGCTACGAAGCACCGCACAAAAAGGAGACCCATTATACTATATCATTCTCTCTCGGGCTAAATCCTATAGATGTATGTGTTTGTCTCTTTTTAGTTTCGCTAATTTTCGTTTATCGATTTCAAATCACAACGGTGCTACAGAAGTTTTAACTTCAACAAACACGATGGTGTCACGAAACTGCGGCTCCACCGTATTTAAGTTGCTGCAGAGTCAAGGCAAGCCCTATGCTACACTCTCGAAGGACCAGCCCAACTTCTTTCAAATAAATTTCTTTCTCTGATGAATATTTTAGACGATATGAAGAAATGTTTGATGAAAATTGCGAGCGAAAATGATTTTTTTCGAAAATATCTACATTTGTGGAGCGTGTAACTCAATAACGGCTGGGAATTCGAAAATTACGTGAAGAATAAAAGTTGTAGATAATTTAATATGCTTTTATTCGTTTAAAAAAAACATTACTTTGTGACGCACCGTTTTTGAGATATAAGTGGAAACCCAAAAATCGGGACCTCCCTCCCCCCCCCCCCCCCCCCCCCTAGCTCACCACCTAAAAGTCCGGATTTTCACACCCTAAGCATCCTGAACAAATTTCTGAAGGAATCGCTTGGGTACCTACTCACCTTCTTTGACTGGACTAAAATTGAAAAACGAAATCGCAATGTTTCTTCCAGAGTCGATGTTATACAGATTGTCCGCCCTGTCTCAGGTATACATAATATATTATTTTATACTGATAGCTCTCTTCAATGCGCACACTGTCACCTTTTAAAGTTAGATATTTTACTTGCAACAATAACATCGACTATGGTGACATTTTAAGGATGGGAAGATTATGTAGGTGATTTTATTGACATTTGCTCTCCATCAAATCTTTGCGAATGCGTATCTACCAATCTCATACATATTGCGTCAACACAAGGATTTACAATTTAAATATTTTATTTTATTGTATGTATAAAATCCTGGTAGAATTTTATGTGGTTTATTCTTTCCAATTATAGTATTGGAAATCTGATTGCTTAGAAACATTATTTTCCTCCATTTTTGCTCCTCCTGAGAATCGTAGGTAGATTCCTACCCATTATTAATTGCGTGCTTAATTAGATTAAGTTATTTTTTTTTAAATACTTAGAGAGAGAGATCCTTTGTTTTTAAGTCTTTTGTTGTCATTAGTTTTTAAAAACCCCTGATGATTGCATTGCCAATGAAACGTGTTGGTTTTATAAACAATAAAGTGGTTAAAACTAAGTATTTATTAATTTTCAGTTAATGGAGCCACAGAATAAGTTTACTATCTGAAAAACACTCGGATATATATGTATTTAATAGTGGAAAATGAATTCAACCCTTATTAATTTAAAATGTAAAAATTTCAGGTATCCGATTCGCTTTAATGGAGGCCAAGATAGTGATTTTCAAGCTTCTTCTCCATTTCGACTTTATCGTGACAAGGAAGACACAGATTCCCGCCAAGCTGAAGAATAATTCATACAACTTGCATTGTGAAAATGGAATATGGATCGGTTTACGAAAGAGGACAGAATAAATTAGTTCAAAGATAGAAGAACTTTTTTTTTCAAACATTTTATCTTAAAGCTTAAGCCGCCGCTACCCGAATTTCTACCGATTTCTTACATATCTCCCTTAAACATTTGAAGTTTTTAAGCTCTTAAAAAATGTGTGTTATTCTTTAAGAAAGTATCTATATATTCCCCACGCCGAACCAGTAATTATATAAAATTTTAATAAAGTTCAAATAGTTCTTCAAACGACGCGCAAATACAGAAGTGACAGAGCGCGTGTAAAATGAGCTAGAATCAAAGATTCTAAGTCAGTGGCGGTATTGGTTTACTTTATTTGGTTTTACGCCCAGCAAGACTTGGATTTGGACTTTGATTGTGAGAACAGAATACACCTAATAAAAGTAAAATATACAAACAGTTTATAAAACATGAAGTAATATAAAACTGATAAACTAAATAAACAACATTGGTAAAACATGTATCAGTAACTTAAAACAAAATAGAAACTTAAACAACATTGTAAGACAAATCAATGAAACTACATTACCTATGCCACCATAATTTGTAGGATTCAACAATATAAATCGGGTCCGTTTGTATATTAACAGCGCTCCAAACTCGTTTGCTACAGATCATGCATCCTTTTGGTTAGTGAATGTGTATGATTAGATATTTGGTCGTGTATGTGTTGCAGAAAAATATTAAACTGTTATACATTTGCGAATCGAGGCGCGAACTGAGCCACGAATTATGGGAAAGGAATGAAACAATTTTTCAACAACAAAATATTTCAAATACAAACGGCGCGAAACGCCGCTTACGGTAGCTTCGTTCCCTTCCCATAATTCGTGGTTCGGTTCGCGGTAATACCTATCTGTTTATATTTATCTGCGCAGAATTTTGTCTCGTGTTCCTCATTGGTATATGTGTAACAGTGGCGACGTTGTTAGGGCTGTCAATTAAGTTGTAATTATGTGTAACACAACCAGATTTGCAATAATTCTCCTTTCAGACAGCGTAATTAGATGCAATTGATTCATCACTTTTGGTAATAAAAAACACTCAACATTATTTAATGTGTAACAAAGAGCTGCAGCATTATTGTGATAAGAAAAGTATGTTGATTGCTTTCTTTTACCGTCGCCGTTCCGTAAACGTGGGATTATTTAAAGTGTTTATTGAATAACATTTACACCACGTTTACTAGTGAGGCCGTTTTGTTTATGGAAGACATGCATAATAAAGAGGTATTTATATTCATTTCATGATAATTTCCGTGTAGTAGTGTATACATAGGAACTAAACAATACTTGTGGCGCAATAATTAATTGCGAAAAAATCATATAATTTTAAACATCTAATAAATTGCATACTTCAGAAGAGAGATAACTATAAAAATCTAGCAAATTGCAGACATCAGAAGAGAGAGAGCTTCAATAATCTAGCAAATTGAAGACGAACGACTAATTTTGATCAAGTGGAATGACTTTCGACGTTTGGTTTTTAGGTACGTATCTTCGACGAGACTCAAGAATAACAGAGTCGATCAATGTATGATGTCCTTTTGACGGCGGTTGCGAGCGGCCTTGATTGGAGAATCGAGCCTCTGAATTTTGTTACTACGGTAGTCGGTGGCCTTGGTTCACTGCACTTCCAGTCTCTCCTTGCACACGCGTTGTAGGTAGCCAGTGCATCTCGCTGCAGTGGCGATGAATCGAGATTTTTTACGACTCCCGGCGCGCCGACAATCATCGCCGACATCATCACGGCAATGCGAATGCACTATTCAGAAGAAAACAGATGACTTGCTACAATGGTACAATGGACATACACCAAACATTATAAATCGATTAGCTGAAAAAAATGTGTGCGTTTAAAAGTAATTTATTATTTTTAAAAGTAACTAACATTCAATATATTCTGATTGTGCTCTCAGATCTCAGATGAACACCAGTGAAGAGATAATACATGTATAAATTATGTACTAACAATGTGTGTTTTATTTTTATTTTTTTATTTTATTTGTTTATCTCAAATATGGTACATATAAAGTAGTACTGGTCTTCCATTAAAAGCATTTAGAAGAGTTTACATTCTATATATATTTATACATTTAAACAGTCACGTGCGTTACATAAGTAATTAGTGCAGTTAATACAAACACATCGCAATTTTTAACTAACAGACATCCATGCATTCCATAAGAGTAAAAACAAGTATAATTTTTAGTGTTACATTCATGTGGAAATAGGGGAAGCAGTCTTCCCGTTGCTGATTTCTTTAAAATGATTTTTGATAGAGTTCGATAATTTTATTTTGTTATTAATGATTAGGTTATTAATGGGTAGGTTGTTAAAAAAGTATTTTCCTTGGTATGAAAAATGATGTTGAGCAAAAGAAGTGTTTAGTTTCGGGCATACAAATACATGTTTGAGTCTGGTACGATTTTCCGTTACGAATGAGTTTTTTTCTTTTTCTTTTACAATTTGTAAGATTGAATTTTTTATAAATAGATTTTTGAATGTTGGGACTTTAAATTCTTCGAATATTCGTTCAGTAGGGAAGTCTGGAGGTTTTTTTAAAATAATTTTTATTACGAGTTTTTGAACAATTTCTATGGGGGTCAAACTAGTTTTGTAAGCTGCTCCCCAACTGGTAACGGCATACTGAAGAATAGACTGTACTAATGCGTAGTATATTGAGTATAGATTTTTCGTTGATTTTGGATACGATGTAAGTAACGTTTTTATATTTTTAGTAATGAATGAATGCCGCCATTCTTAGAATGGTTAGTGGTGTAATGATAACCAAAATTGACTTCCAAGCAGTTGACCGGGGTTCTAATTTTTTAAAACTCGTTTTTTTTTTTAAATACATTTGTTTGATTTTTTTTTGTTTTCTTGAATGAATTAATTAATATAACGGAATTTTCAAGTAGAAATTAACACACTTCCCAACATCCGATCGTGCTGAAACTCGGCAGAGAGATTTGTTATTGACGACAATTCATTCTTTCAACTTTTGATGGCACTCGTGAACGCACACGCGCGCAAATACGCATTTTTCTGAAATTGGATGGCGTTATTCATATATGAAAATGTACAGCAATTTATACGAAATAAATGTCAGTACCATGCAATTAGGGTTTGGCTTAGGTGTTAGCGATGTCAGTAGTCAGTCCCTGGGAGAAAGGATCAATCCTCAGTCAAACCATTTTTTTTTCGTTTTAATATTTAAAGAAATTTAAATAATTCAAAGCAATTGGATGGCATTATGTTTAAAAATTTACAGCAGTTTGTACAAAATAAATGGCGGTAGGTACAATCCAATTAGGATTTGGCTTAGGTGTTAGTGATTTCAGTAGTCAGTTCCTGGGAAGAAAGGTTTAATCTTCAGTCAAACTATTTTTTTTAATTGGCCACTACTCGTCTCAAGAGATAGCGCAACTAGGTTTAAAATCGTAAATATTTGTTTTTTACAGGTTTTACATTTTATTTATTTAGATATGAACAGTATATTATGTTACAAATGATAAGGTATATTAAATTACACAAACATTGTTAAATTACCTACCTAATACATATGTTTATATAATATCTTAGTAATTTGCCTGCGATAAGATTGGTTTTTAATCTTAAATAGTTAATAAACAATGAGTAATAATAATTAAAATAATTAAAAGAAATAGAGTCTGTGGAGAGATTTCAGAGGGATGCATTTCATAATATCGTGTTTTGTTCTTGTGAAAAGGGAAGGCAGACATAGACGATGAAGTTCTTTGAAAGTCACTTCTAGGCTTGTCCAACATTTCTTTATTAGTCCTCGGCTGTCCCGGCAATATAAGATCATCGGCAAACTGGACAAACACTTTCACTTAAGATCATTTGATTCCAAACCTCTAAAATGGGGGCCCCAGCACGGGTAAGCCACCTAGTGAGGCCAACATTATTAAACTAAAATATAAAATATTTCTATCAAAATAAAAATAAATGCTATGAAGGGTAAATACTCACCGGTTCCATGCCAACTCAGAATTAATTCAACAGTTTGGTAAAATACCTATTTTTTTAATATCTCGGCGACCGGGATTCGCTACACGTGAAATCCTGTTTAGATACTATTTAGATTAATCTTTACGACGAATCGGTTAACAGTATGAACATTAAAAAATATGCTACGGATAAATTAAAACTTTTACTATCTTTTCTGCGTATTGGACCTCAATAAAATTATTATTTAAATAACAAAAAAATATAAGTAAACAACAAAAAAAAATTTTTTTTCATGACTTACCTATGAAGTATAATATATGAAACAATTTTTTTTAAATATCCCTTTACCCCTAAGACTATTTTTGAGGTTTTGTATGTTCTAACTTATTCTTTCTTATAAAATTATGCACAAAATAAATAAAAACCTTTCACTTTTTGCTGACTTGTCTCATGCAATTACGACGCGCGATTTTAAATTTTGTAGGTATGAGAATCGAAATATTTCTAGCGTTTATATTCCTCCTAACACCCAGACACGGTGTCCGGAAACTCGTGTTAAAAGCGGTGAATCTACATCGTACGGATAACCCAAAATAACTTCTTAATTTCGATCTTAGCACTTCGACTTTTTTTAAAACCTCTTTTTCGGCAAATAAATTGTTAAAAAACTTTAGTAGTTGGAGTTTCCAAACACCGTGTATATAATATATATGTACACACGTGTACATATGTATATAATATATATGTACACACGTGTACACAATACCATATTTATGTATGTACATAGATATACAATGCAATGTCCACTTCAAACTTATCATCAGATCAAAACGGAAATACCAGTACAACATAATTGAGCATGGTTCTGCAAAAACTCGCCACTCCACACATAACTCGAACAGAGTTAAGTGAACATTGCGAACTTGAAAGGTGTGATGAATCGTAATGCCTACCTACACCTACGCTATGGGAGGAGAAATATTTTCACGTTCAAGAGTGCCTGCGAAGATTTTTTTTTAATATCGTGTAAATTATAGGTACATCCAATAACGGCTAATAATCAAAACAAGAGACACGTGGACTTTTATCACGATGGGTGACCTTCATTTTCGTTCCCACAGGAATTAAAGTTGAACGAACTTTATTTTAAACAGAATCAAAGACAAAGAAATGTTTATTGGCCCTGAGGAGTGTTAATATAAGTGACATTGGAAACAGAGGGTCTTGGAAACGGAGAGTCTCTTTGGGCGCCGTTAGTGTAATCAAAACAAAAAAAAATAAGGCGTAAGTACATGTTTGGTTTAACACATCAGACATAGAAGTTTACTTTAGAGAAAACGATTATATTTGACAGTGCGGCCATTAAAATTGAATTACAACCAAGTACGTAAAAAATTCTAATATAAACAGAATTCAATTAATGAAGATTTATTTCAAAATATTTTAAACATAAGAAGGCGTTTAACAAGTTTGAAGGGAAATAATCCGGCCCTTGTCGTTAGTGAGGGAAGAATTGGCGGCGGGGACGGTTGATCGTGAACAATCCGGTGTCTTTTTTTTATAACTTAAATCAAAGTGTAAAATCCAGTGAATTTATATTCGATGTTTCTGTACGACTTAAAGATAATTGAAGAGTGGTCTTTAAACACTTATAAAAATTTTGTGTCTTAAAATATAAATAGGATTTCGGAATAATAATAACATAATTAAAACTTTAGAAATCCGATTTACTACAATTTAATTTACATTTGTGAGAGAATAATAATAATGAGATAGATACGCGGCATATAATTGAAAAATAGTTTAATTTCACTATGAGTTTACAAAGGAAAATAATAATAATAAAATTTAGAATTTTATATCTAAAATAAAGTTTTGACTACGACTAAGAAGTCCGGCTGAAATAAATTATAGAGTATTAACGAAATATTAAACAATTAAAACTTTGGTTTTAAACAAATAAAATAACATCAATGAAATAAATAAATAATAATAACGAATTGCTCGAAAGCGATAGTGATTTAATAAGATGGTCAAATTTTCATTACAAATTAAATACCGAGTTGATTATGAGTGATGATAATAAATCAATGCTAGGAGAAAATCAGAGGTTTTAACATAATCTAATAATACCCAAGTGAAAATTTAAATAGAATCGTTTTTTTTATAATCCAATTGTAGCAGGGAGAAGGTTTTAGACATAGTCTAAAATATCCAAGAAAAAGATTTTTTATAGTATCGATTATTTTTTTTTTTATAAAAAAAATCTAATATTAAAGAATGCGATTAAAATTTTTAAACACCAAAAGGGTAATTTGCAGAATTTTGGTAAGTTTTTTTATCAATAAACTATTTACAGGTTCTTGGAGATAATGCAGAGCAAGCAGTCACACTTATTTATAAAATTTGCGAACAGAGCATGTCGGTGACTAACGGTTTTAAGTTTTAATAACAGCATGATAACTTACTAATAGCTGTGCGCGGGAGTTATGAAATACATACCTATCCAAGAAGTCAGATCAATCCATGACTTAGTTGTGTATTTCGGCCTTCGGAATCGCAACGACAAATACATACTCAGAATATAAATTCGTTGCGCTTAGCATTCGTATTAGGTGCTGAGAACTTATGAGGGTTGATTACAAAGATTAAATTAAATTTATCAAAATTGAAATTAGAACTTTGTGCAAAACATTGCCTTTCTAGTTATCTAGGTGAATACATACTACTTCATGAGGAGGGCTTCCTCAATAAAAATAAAGCCAAACCAAAAATCACTTCTCCATTTATACCTACCTAATAGGATAGGTATCCCCTATCCTTTCATACCTAAACACGTGGACTCAGTGACCACATTAAAAGGCACTGGTAGTGAATGAAGACATACAGTCCCAAATCCTAAATTTTAACCACGTTATTTAGACTTCCGGATTGTTGTATGCAATTATGTGTCTCTGGGGAAGGTCAGTGAAAAACTTTCCCTGAGGGAGAGAGAAACTTTAGGCCCTGTGACGGTATTGCCAAGACGAAGGCATGCGGAGGCAGAAGAAGACGTATGCGTGGAATACGCTGGCGCGGCGCTTAAAGAAAACTCTAAGTCATTTGCATATCATAGTCTTGTCGACCTTAGATTTGATGCGAGCCAACTGGAACGCTCCCTTGGCGCAATCGCAGCAGGTCTAAGAGGTGGCAGGAGTGCGATTCTGTCGGATCACGAGGGAGATGGATACGGCAAAAACAGTCGCACACCACATTCAACGCGAGTAGAGTCGTGATAAGGGATGCAATGAAATACCCCTTCTAGAATCAGTCGAGTTAAACTACCTGGAGGTGAGGAGGTTGGGATAGTTCTGAGATACGACGGAAGACCTGGTACTTATCTCTGGTACGTAAAGCTCCTATCGAAGCAAGGAAGCCCGCAGAAGAGGGTAAAATCCGGTCTTTAGGTATGTGTAGCCGTGCATTGACAGAGGCCTTTTCGGAAGTCGGTCACCAGAATCTATTTGGTTAGTGGAGGAGCCAACCTTTGCAGAAAACATTTTTTTTTATCCTTGTCCCAATCCCCACACACGTCCCTTCCCCAAACAATCTAGTGTTTACTAACCATGAAAATTAAAACTCATGTTAGGTGGAGGCTTGCAGACTTCAGGTGAAAAACTGAGACCTAGAATTAGGTCATATCACGCAGGTAAAGTACATACTTTTCATGAAATGTTTGTTATAAATTGATAACTGTTATTTTCTTTTATTTGTATTTTTAATATAGCTGTGTTAGGGAGGAAATAAACAAAACGAATATCAGGTATAGACAAAATCTAGGACGGGGTTAGTCTATCAAACGCGTTAGAAGATATTTAAATCAATTAATTTAGAATTCTTTCACTCTTACTCTAAAGAACCAAAGTTACCACAAAACCATACATTATACTCTTTACATTTGTATGCGTTTTTATTACGCGTATGGGTGTAAATCCTAAAACAAAAAATTACACAACGCAGGATACGGAGATAATGTAAACAAAAATTCAAAAATCTTGATTACTGTGTGAAATTATCACAGGGATTGCGAAAAATAGGGTTTAGATTAGCTCAGAGTAATGTAGAAGTTTGAAAAATAGGTTGGGGAAAGAGGTCTTCACAAAAGTGCGAATGACCTATGGATAGGCTAGAAGTACCCTAAATAATAGGCTAGGTACATCATGATAGAAAGCTATGAAAATTGAAGCTACGAGGGTAGGCACGACACAGCGCATTCGGTGCCGTGATCGTACATAGGGGCAGAATTTCAACACATTTGATACAGCGTAGCCAGGGTAGATTTATGACAATTTGATGCGCGTAGGCAGGAGGCAAATGTTAATAACATAGATTAGAATTTTTAAAAAATACATAAAATTAGAGGTTATTATTAGGCAAAAATTGTCATTTTGAGTACAATTAATCTAATCTAATCAGAGTGTCTAGCACGATCAATCGTTAAAAGTATTCGTATTATATCGGTATCGATAATATCGGTAACTTGTCATTGTTCCCGAGCACAACAAACAACAGTTCACAGTGTTCTTAATTTATTCAACGTGAACTCGTGTTTGTGCGTTAGCGATCTGCAGTCTTCTATCGATCGACCGTGCTAGATAGATACCCAGGTGCATGTCTATAATACGATTATTATTTATTTATTACCACACAAATAAAATACACCTTTTTTTGCACATTTTTTATTTTCAATAATTTTTCTCACAAGTTAGTAAACTGTGGTAATTTAAATCAGTTTTCAAAAAGTAGGTACCTACTTACTCCATTCTTCATCTTTTATATAAAAATCAATATTTGTTTGTTTGTTCGTATTTTATGCGCTGTCATACCTTTCATCCGATTGCGATGAAATTTTGGTGAATTGTTGTGCGCACGTCCGCGATATAGGCTATACATAATGGTAAGCTCTGGCGTTATGAAATTTGTATACATGAAAATGTGTATTTCATATATTTTAGCGGCAGGGAGGAAAGGCAGGAGGGGGGCGGGATGATGAGGGAGGGGTAAAGCGGAGAAGGTGGAAGGGGAACACGGGAGGGGAAGGGAACTCGGGAGGTGAACGGACACGCACGGGAAAAGACATGCAGGGAGAATCTATTTATTTCTTTGAATGGCATTGCAATACATGCCGGGTATCAGCTAATAATATGTATTTTGTATTTATTTTTTGATTCCATTACCTAACCTCTGACCCATAGACTTGAATTTTTGTATAATAGTCCTCAAAGCAATCGGGGACGTGGAGGGCCACTTTGAATGATTGCGTTCCCAGCGCGATCGAGTTTTTTGTACTGCTCCTGCATTTGTTTTTATTTGAACTCCTCTTGTGGATTCTCACAGTCTCCGGATCTTATGAAGCCACATGGTCACTGAGGTTATCATCGTCAGATTCAGCCAATAGACATTCCAATTGGGCTAATGTGAGCCGCCGGGCAAGCTTATCGAGCCCAGAACTAGTCGCCGTTTTGACAAATAACAACGACGCCGACCGCTAACAAAAATTCATTCGTAAATATCAGGGAAAAAACTTTTCGAACTATTTTTGCCAATACTACGAAATGAAGAGAGGTTGGCATTTAAAATTTGAAACACAGTTTGTCACGTGTATTGTCTGTCAAATAAGATTAGAAAATATAAAAAATTGGAAGGCTGGCAACACCAATTTACCTGTCAAATATTCTTTTAAAGTGCAATGACACTGAAAATACAGAACACTATACACATTTCAAAAAATATTTTATGTTCTTAAAAAAAAAAAAATCGAAGAAGCACTGTTAAATTTGATTAAATTGTGTTTTACGAAGTGATTGGCTTTCATTTAATTTAAAATAAATTTGAATTTAACAGTAGGTAGAAAGGAAGAATCATTAATAATGGTGACTTTTAGATCTGAATCTTTTGAATGAGTTAAATATATTCAGATCTAAAATTAGAGACATGCCCGGGCAATGCTAGGTACTTAAGCTAATATTAAAAAAATGTGAGCAATTTCTAAAGTGTGCTTTATATTTTATGACAATGTCGTTATTCTGCATTATGTTAACACAAAATTGCAACGGTATTATAATAATATACCTATATGCAATTCTAATTTTGAGATCATGTGTATCTATCTATATTGCAATGAAAAAAAAAATTACTTTATGGCTTTTTAATTTTTAATAAAAATATAGGTTACACAGCTTTAGATTACCACTATGATTAAATTTTTAGTATTGCCACTTGAACAACAGTGGCGCTCTCCTATGTTTTCTAATCTTATTTGACAAGCCGTATGTCCGTTTTTAGTTTTTAAGCCGCCGCTATTCGAATTTCGACCGATTTCTTACATATCTCCCTTAAACATTTGAAGTTGTTAAGCTCTTAAAAAAAATGTTGTTTTTGAAGATAATATCTAGATACGGTCCACGCCAAAACGCAGATTATATGAAATTCCCTCGATAGAAAAAAATCGCAAAGTATGCTACAAAAATTATTTAAAACAAGTCTAGTTCTATTATTTTACAAGATATATTTGTGAAAAAATTCACAATTTCTTTAAATGATACTTACGGTACGTTCCACGAGATTTTTGCTCTATTTTAAACGAGTGATGTTTTATTAATCTTTTTCGCTATTTTCGCTTGACTTTTATCGTTTGAAATATTAGCGCGCTCTCTCCAACATTCGTAATTACATATCTCTCCATCTTCTTCTTTTCGTGCTCGAGTACGGGGCCTTAAGCCGACACATACTTCAGACCCGCCGTCCCGGCGTGGTTGGAGTTCAAGACATTGCATACGACGTTGCACACCCGCCGGGATGACGGGGTTTGAAGCCGACGGACTAATAAACATAATTATATCTACTTATATACAATGTTGTGGGAACTGCTTCATCCATTGAGTTACATTCAATGTTCTGTTGACGAAATGTTCTTCAAAATGTTTGGAACACAGAGTTCTTGGTCGACTTCCAACCCTCTTCCGGATGGCTTTGTAGTACCTTTTTTGCGCTGCTACGGAGACCTGAAAAGTGCACTTATATCACAAACATGTTATATGTATATACACCTACCAAAATGGAAGTTACTTTTAGCAACAGTTGAAATAGTGATTTCCTAATATTCCATTCTTGAAGTGTAATTAAGAAAAGAAAATGGTTTTTATTTATTTAATATCAACGGTATACATTTACCGTAAGCACTGGTCATGTCACAAAATCATAGGAAAAATATTAGAAATATTAAAAAAATAAAAATAAGAGTAGGTATAACAGATAAATATGGCATTTGATGAGAAGTGACATCAGTGATACAATTACATACAAATAGAGTTAATATTGATTGAAATGATTTGATTGTAAAGCCCTCTTGTACCTACCTTCCGTGCAGTTAAATAGATCTGCCACATCTGCATATCTATTACTTACTTCTTGTAACCTAGGTATAAGCGAGTTTTTCGTGTACTCGTCCTGTTATTGCTGCATTTGAACAGGATTTGTGAACGAGTGGCTCTTGTGGGTACATGAAATTCAATGAGGTTAGTTAAATCAAGACTGTCCATTCTACCATTTAAAATTTTGAACGTAAATATTAAGTCGAATATAATTCTTCGATTTGAGTCTTCTGAGATCTGATCTTCGATCGAGTTTATAATTAATGTGTCTTAGAAATTTATGTTGATTTTTTTCGATTGAATCTGAATGTATTTTAAAATGGGGAGACCAGAGCGAGGAGCTATATTCGACTTGACTACGTACTAAGGATGTATACAAAATTTTTAGTGTTGAAACTTATTATTTGTAAAACTTAAACTTTTTTCACAACGGTCTTAAATATTACTTGCCAATATATAATAAATCATTGAATGGTGTGTAATTAATATTTATATGAATTTAAATATCACGCTGTTTCATTAAATATTATCACCAAAATTTATTAGTCCCAGACTGCGCGGCATTTTCACCGACTCTTCGTGTTCTTATTGTGTAGTGTAGATATTTGTATGGGTGACCGGACAACTCGGAATGAAACCTACTCAGAACCATCTCAGATAAGTCATTTAAAGTGATAAAAATATATATAAAAATTTGGTTAAATGGATTACGTTAGGTTAGGGTTATCGGCTAATTTAAAATTATTATTTTCATAGCTTTTAATTACTTTTCAAGGAGGTGTTGAGTGACTTTATTCTCAGGTGGCATGGAACCATTTGTATGACGGCTGCCCATTTAAATGATAAAATATAAAATTTGTCAGTTTTATTGTCATAAAGAATGAGCTCCTCGGTGAATATAATACATATGTAATATCTGAATGATAAAATAAATTGAAAAAATGTTGGACAGGAATGGTTTCGTAAACTTTCACTTATGATATGTTTATATGATAAACTTTATAACTTTGTTACATATATACAGAAACTTTGAAAACTTTGTGTTAAACTAAATGGGGAATCATCATATGATTTTTTTTTGCATCCAGTGGTGTACCGCAAGGTTCCCATCTCGGACCTGTATTATTTATCTTTTTTGCGAATGACATTTGTAATATTTTTAAAGACATTGACGTACTTATGTTCGCAGATGATTTAAAACTTTTTAAAGCAATTCGAAGCCTGGAAGACCGTTATATTCTGTTGGAAAACTTGTCAAAATTAATTGAGTGGTGTAGCGTTAACAAGCTGTATCTTAATGTTAATAAATGCATAACAATGAGATTTTTTTTAAATAAGAAATCCAGTTTAATTCAATTAAACAATCAATAACGTCATTCTCGAATCTGTTGTCGAAATGAATGACTTGGGTGTTACTTTTGATACTAATACTTAATTCAATTAAACAATCAATAACGTCATTCTCGAATCTGTTGTCGAAATGAATGACTTGGGTGTTACTTTTGATACTAAACTTAGCTTCATACCACGCATTGAAAATATCTCAAAGAAGGGTTTAAAATTGTCAATTTTTGTACTAAGAGTGGCTAAAGATTTTACCAACATTAAAACATCTGTACACATCACTAGTGAGGAGTCAGGTTGAATATAACTCAACTGTATGGTCTCCTCACTACAACGTGCATTCTCAAACAATAGAAAGAGTACAAAAAAAATTCCTAAGCTTTGTAAATTTTAAACTAAAAATACCAAAAGAGCAATTAAACTACACTTATTTACTGCGATTATCTAATCTATTAAATTTAAGTGACAAAAGATCTGTTTTCGATCTAGTATTTTTTATTTAAAATCTTGTATAATTCAATTAACAGCCCTGAATAAATTTTGCTGGCGCTCATAAATTTTAATGTGCCAGCCAGAAGCACAAGGTCAGTACTAGCGTTTTATTGTGGCAATACTGCGACCATGGCCCATTTCAATATACCACTACATAGAATTCAAAATTTAGGCAATATGTATTCGCACATAGATGTATGGAATGTGTCGCTGATAAAATTTAAACGCGAAATAATGAAATCATTTATTCATAATTCAAGTGCTCACTAAGGAAGTTCTTTGGTAAATGTGTGAAATAAATTTACCTAATATATTTATAACATATCTCTATGTATCGTATCGTATTAATGCATCTTAGCAATTAATTGTATGATTTATAGTAATTTTATAAACCATCACAATTATTCAAAAAAAAAAAACTTTTTTCTTTTCATCATTGTTATCAACTTACAAAAAATATTGGTACTTTCTTACAATAGTGGCTATTCTTATTATTTTGTTCACAGATTTTCTTAATTTTATTATTTCATTGGAAATAAGCTTTGTTTCCTAGCTTGTAATATATTTTACTTATTATTTACCTACCATTAAACATTTTCAACATACCTATTAAGTTAAGTTATTTTCAAATATATCATTTTTTCATTGTTGCAATATTGTAATATTTAAATATACAAGCTCACTTGAGCTTTTTTTTCATGTTGTTGCTATATCTTATCTATGTCATTATGTAAAAGCCGAATGGCGATAATTTTATGAATAAATAAATATTGTTTTAAAGCTAAAATTTTATAAATGGCAGATTGATAATTCAAAAGAAATGGTCTCTGAATAAACACGTAAAATTGGACAGTCGATTGATTGATCGAATCTAAATTTATAAAAATAATGCAGGTGATGAAACTTATTCTAGTCTCTGTCTAAGAAAGGGATGCGCAATTGCAAGGGAAGAGTGCAACAAAGAGTGCTGTTTTTATAATATATACAATGGACAAAACGAGTTATCTGAACTGGCTGCATTGTGTAGAATTACCACGCTCAATCTCAATTATATAGGTACCTACCGTAACATGATTGTGATAGCTGTAGTCCCCCCTCGCCGCGAGTTAATCTGCTTCAGTAGTTCCATGAGTTAGTCCGATCGGGATTGCTGCGCGTCGAATGCACTCCGTAAGTTATTATTAGGTGCGCTGCAACTCACATTTATATTAAACAACAATGCATCGCATTGTTAATTCTGAACCGTTGATAAAAGTGTGTTTTTAAAACAAACGTGCAAGCAACAGTGATAAAACAGGTGTTTTTGGTTTCAAACGAAAGGGATTATAACGTAAGTACTGTAGGTACACCTATCTATTTAAACAATATACTCGTAATATCATTGTAACATTCCAAATTTGGAATAGATGATTTTTATCTTTTAAAATACTGACAAGCAATTAAGTACCTACCTATAATATTTTTTGTAAGACGATCGTTTGTATTCTATATTTGAATTACATGTATGTTATCACTAGACATCGGATTATATGCACTAACAAAGTGCCAAAATATGCATGCAAATATGCACTAAAAAAGGCCGAAATATGCACTAAAAAGCCGCAATATGCCCAAAATATGCACAATGAAAAATCAAAAAACCTTTTTTTTATTTTTATATATTTTAATTAAAGACGGTACAAAAACAGTGAAATATTCTTAAAATTGTGGATAGTTTTGGTAACAATATACAATTAAGTATTTTTCCGAATTTTCGAGCGCAAATTTGTGACGTTTGTCACCCAGTACTCTCGACCTCTCTACGTCAACTGACGTCATTGGACAAAATTTAAAATTTGGCGCCATTTCGGAGATACCTGTTTAGGCAGGGTATGACCTGTGCCATTGATGTAGGCATCATGTTCTGCATGTCTTCAAGACTCGGGTTCTTAATAGAATAATTTAAAATAGCGTCTTACTTTTTACGAATATTTTCTGATATTGGATTAGGAAGGGCGTTGGCAAGTTCGGTCATTGTTTCCAGGATTTCTATTGATTTAACTAGAGTAAAGTTTTTTGTTTCCAATTTTTTCTATAGCATCTGGTAACTTGTGGAAACGTGTTGAAATGAGGGCAATATTCTGTTTAATGGATGCGTCTTCAAATACTAGCTTGCTTGACTGAATTACAATGACTCCAGAACTGTCAAATCGACCAACTACTTGTTTTACAGCCTCAAAATTTTCAGCATAGAATAACATCGCCTCTAGCCAAGTACCCCATCAAGTTATTATATGTAGGTTTTGGCGGCAATGCTAGATTTGGCAATTGCTCTTCTTTGAAAGATTGCACACACGCGACGGTGCTTTTAAAAACACTTTTTTGTAAAGGGAATCAATTTGACAATATTCCCATACTCTTGCCTTTTCTCTTCTGCAAGGTGATGAAACCCATGAGCTAAGCAGGTAATGTGCCGTAAATTTGGAAAAAAAGTTTGCAGGGCTTGGCCAGCCTTCACCATGTAGGTACGGCGCAGCATCAGAAACAAATATGTACCTCCCGCCGCTATTAAACGAAATATGCACGATTGGGGAAAAAGGCTAAAATATGCAATAACGCCGTAATTAGAGAGATATATGCATTTGCGTATGCAAATATGCAAATGCATAAAATCCGATGTCTAGTTATCACACTTTAGGCGGGCGAAAACAAAGAACTAATTCGAAAAAATGGAATTTGTTTTAAACCAATATATCTTTGAAAATAATACGTACATTTGAATGAATTTCTTTGTATAGTACCTCACCACACCCCAACTATAAAAGCGTTGTCCAAAATTATTGCCTACTCTTTAGTGAGTCCATAAACAGAAGTTAAAGTCAGTGTTGGGCCATTTTTGGGCCGTTTTGTGTGTAAAAAATGCATGATTTTTATCACATTACAAAAAAATTGTTTTCACTTTGGGACAAATCATTACAAAAATAAACATTCGTGCGTCCCAGTGCCAAAGGGTAAGTTGATGGAATATTCTTCCACACAGAGGACTTTTATCACAAACTAGCTGGTTCCTATGATGCGTTGCAATGCCATATACAAAAAAAAAATGTTTCTCCCTGCATGACCTTTCCCTGCATGTGCGTCCCCATTCCCCTCCCGTGTCCCCTTTTCCTCTTTATTGATTGTTCTTATAATATTTGATTGTTCTGAGGCTAGGTTTACACTCGTAAGTTTTTTAATCGCGTCCGCGAGAAATTCCAGCCTTCTTACAGCTTATAAAATCAGTTTGACAAGCTGAGGGACTTTCTGTAAGAAATAGTAGCAAAATGCGCCATTGCGAAATGTCAAAAATCAAAAGACAATTGTTTTTATTGGATTTTTTCCTATAAAACTAGTATTTATTTCCACTTATTTGAGTTTTCTGAAAATGAGCATCCTTCTATTCAATTATCGGTCCAAACCTTTCTAATTTCAATGTTTCTGTTTTTAAAATTACGTATCTGAATACAAAATCGGTTGCTGTCGGCAGCCGTATCCGAATGACAGGTAGCTGACATTCGGATAAAATGAAAGAAATCCATTAATTCTCGCCTTTGACGGCACAAAAGTGCGTGGAGAATTGTTTAATTAAAGCCAAATTCTATTTCGGCACTTTATTTGGTCCTTTTCGTCTTTATTGACAAAATCGCGTAAATTTGGCAGTAGCAGGTCGTTGTTGAAAGGAAGCCATCTTACCGCAAATAAATTTACAGATGTAAGCGGTCGCATGAGCTGTTACACAGGTCGAACTTCGGAAAAACTTTCGTGATCATTAATTACCACAAGTCAGATGCATATGTAAACGCTCCTGTGAGTAACCTGTCAAAATCTTATGTAATCCGTAAATTTTAATTACGAGTGTAAACCTAGCCTTATAATATACAAAAATGAATATTTTTGTAAATAATTAAAATTGAAAATTTGAATAAAAAAAAATTAACAGCTGTTCCGCCATGTGGTATCTTGATCTAGTCGTTGTAACAACTATGGCTCTTTATCACATTCCGCTAGGCGCTACAATAACAGAATAAGATAAGATATGAATATAAATAAAAACAAGTAATTGTTTTTGCATTATAATGTAGAAAGTTATTATTTAATATTAATTTAAGAAAATAACTTTGTTCGTGCTGCAATAAAATCGTGTTGGTCATTATTTGGTGTCCAGCGAAGATTCCAGTCAAAATATTATTATTATTGTGTTAGTATTTAATTACTAGCACAAACCCGTGAAAAATCGCGGGATATTATAATGATTGAAAGATATGTGATGCTGAAAATATTTGCCTCAAGTTCATTGCTTTGAAATTTACCATTGGAATGAACACCATTAGTAAACTTTAAAATCATTATGCAAATTTAGATCTGATAAAAATGTTAACAATTTCAAATATAGAATTGATCATTAATTTTTTTTTTAATTAATAATTAATAATTATTTCAAATTAATAATTATTTCAAAAATGTTGTCTGTAAAGTCGGTTTACGAACGATAATTTTACGTGATGACGTCTATAATAACAATGGAGTGGAAGAGAGATAGATGCGTCACAAGCCGAACGCTTTTAAAACAAAATAATTTTGGTACCTACTTTATCCTTTTAACATATCAATTTGTTAAATAAATTTATTTTTTTTACACCAACAACCGAAAATTGGTATCTTTCAGATATTTTACGTATTAACTATCTAGATACATTTTACAATTTTTTCCATCTGGAACTGCAACGTCGGTAAATTCATAATATTTTTGACATGATAACGTCTTATAAATCGATGAACGTCGGCTGCACTCACGAAAAAACATGACTCATTGTCACGTTCCGCCTGAACCGAGCGTGCAAGCGAGAGCGCGGAACATGCGTTCGGCCTAAGCGTTCGGCTTGTGACGCATCTATCTCTCTTCCACTCCATCGTTATTATATGACGTTATCACTTAAAATTATCGTCCGATTTTACAGACAACCAATTTTTGATTTTAAAATTTGCAGACTTTACATTTTTTGGCATATGTTATCAACTAATCAATGGAGAGTAAAAATAACACTGAAGAGATACAACGATAAGTTCAGTTTTATAACTAGAATAAATTTCCGATAAACTTACACTCCGCCTCACAGTTAATACGGAATATTTCTTATTTAAATAGTCAGATTTAGTTTTATTATTATGAAAAGTGAATATTTATGTCAGGGTAGACGAAAAAATATGAATAACTTTAATAATGTTAAAATTAATTCACTTGCACGAAGTGTTCGACGCCATGATTGGCAAAGTGAAGCGAAGTACTACAACTTTACCAAAATTATTTCGGATAGGTGCACATTCAATGGGATTTATACAGTCAATATGAAATTATTTCTGGATAGGTGCACATTCAATGGGATTTATACTTTCAAAATGAAATTATTTCTGGATAGGTGCACATTCAATGGGATTTATACAGTCAATATGAAATTATTTCTGGATAGGTGCACATTCAATGGGATTTAAACAGTCAAAATGAAATTATTTCTGGATAGGTGCACATTCAATGGGATTTATACAGTCAATATGAAATTATTTCTGGATAGGTGCACATTCAATGGGATTTATACAGTCAATATGAAATTATTTCTGGATAGGTGCACATTCAATGGGATTTATACAGTCAATATGAAATTATTTCTGGATAGGTGCACATTCAGTGGGATTTACACAGTCAAAATGAAATTAGATTTTGTTGCTTAGGGGAACGGTTATGCGGTCCGGTTAGTATTTAATTTTGTAGTTGAGGCCAAAATATCCAGTCAACCTGAAAAATTATTTTTGTGCAGATGTTCAAGTTCACCGTCGAAAGAGACCTGACCAAGATGATTCGATGCAAAGTAATTGAAAATCATGCAAATTCACGTGTTTTGTATTTGAACATTTTATCACTTACAAATATAATAAATGCTTTAATAAAATACTGCGAGTATAATATTTTGGTCTTTGAAATAATAAAGAATTTTTTATTTTTATTTTAACTATATGAGTAAAACCTTAAAAAGTAATATTTAATTAAATGAAGACAATATAAGCGAAACTCAAACGAAAATCTGAAAACAGAAAAAGATATTGACACCTCTGGGACTCGAACCCAGGACCTCTCGCTTTCCGGGCGAACGCGCTAACCACTGCGCCACGGTGTCGATATCCAATTCGGTCATTTTTAACTGTATCATACCTCGAGTAAGAACCACCCATACTATCTTCACTTTTCTTAACACATATTCTTTTGTTATGTTTTTAGGTTTTCACGGCCAAAAAGTATTTTTGTTATTGTTTTTGGGGTGTTATGCCGTGTTTCGCTACCTCCTTCTTTAGCCAACGTTTCGGACAGCGTTACAGTGTCCATCATCAGGGCAGATGAGTCTAGCCCTGATGATGGACACTGCCCTCATCTCATCTGCATCTCATCCTCATCTCATCTGCCCTGATGATGGACACTGTAACGCTGTCCGAAACGTTGGCTAAAGAAGGAGGTAGCGAAACACGACATAACACCCCAAAAACAATAACAAAAAAACATATTCTTTTGATCATTTTTCTGATTTTTCTGTTTTCAGATTTTCGATTGAGATCGCTTATATTGTCTTCATTTAATTAAATATTTGAGGTTTTACTCATAAAGTTAAAATAAAAATTAAATATTCATCCTAGACTTGCAGAAAAGTCAATAGGTATCGCATATTAAATAAAATGGGTAAAGACTTATCCAGACACCATCTAGATTGCATTTAGTTCGGATTTGAATCTTGCAATCATACATAAAGGTAGCTGCCAATAGAATATGTGTTAAGAAAAATGAAGATAGTATGGGTGGTTCTTACTCGAAGTATGATACAGTTAAAAATGACCGAATTGGATATCGACTCCGTGGCGCAGTGGTTAGCGCGTTCGCCCGGAAAGCGAGAGGTCCTGTGTTCGAGTCCCAGAGGTGTCAATATCTTTTTCTGATTTTTCTGTTTTCAGATTTTCGATTGAGTTTAGCTTATATTGTCTTCATTTAATTAAATAAAGAATTTTTATAAGTCCAGAAAAAGTAAAGTATTAGAACTATAAAAACGGCTTTAAAGTTTAAAATCTCCGAACTTGCGTTCGGGCTATAATGTAGCAGATTAAGTTCTTTAGAAAATGATCTTAAAACATTACAATATTTATGTCTTACCTTCGCAAAATAAAATAAAACATATTTTTTTGCGATGTTTTTTCATGCAAAAATCAAAGCAAGCGGCTGGTGTTGTGGAAATTTCGCAAAGCACAATGCTTAAGAATTACTTTTACCTAATATTTTGTGGGTTTATTTTGTGCTATCAATTTTTTTTTTGTGCCATTATGCTTATTTTATAGTCTGTAAATATATTTATGGAAACACATTCCTTGAACAATAAACTATGCGTAAAAACAACATCACTTGCGTTTATTTGATAAATTTTTATATTTTTCGATGTTTTTCGAAAACGGCAATTTTATGAAATTCCTCCGAAAGAAAAAATCGCAAAGTAGGCTCCGAAAATTATTATAAACACTTTTTTTCTCTTATTTTACAAGTTATATGTATGAAAAAATTCACAGTGCTTCTATGCTATTTTATACATTTCCCCCGAGATTGTTGCTCCATTTTAAACGAGTCGGGTTTTATTAAACATTTTCACAATTTTTGTTTAAATATGAGAACGGGGGGACGAGGGGGGGTGGAAGACAGGGAAGGTGGAAGGGGAACGCGTGAGGAAAACGGGGCGCAGGAAGGGAACGGGAGCGGGAACGGGGACATAAAAGACACGCAGAGAAAAACAATTTCTTTATATGGCATTGCAACGCGTGCCGGGAATTCGCTAATTATTATATAAACATTGCGATCCAAATCGGTGCACATATAAGATTATTATAATCTGCTTTTCTTATCAGATTAGATTTCACATTGAATGGCATTCTGACCTCTTTACATTTATTTCTATATAAAAACATAGTTTTTACGCAATGGGAATTTGAATTTGCTAAGCCGCACGTAGCTTGTCACTGTTGTCGACAGGAGCTCAGTTAACAACAGTCGGCAGTAATCAAATCAGTGATTATTTAAGCAAGCAATCAGTTATGTTTTGTTGAATTAACACTTTATAAATATGCCAATTCATTATTATTAGCAAATTCATGCCACCTGGAAAATTTTTCTAATAAACACAGGGTTGAGTGAAAATAAAAAAAAAACTGCTCTAAATTTTTTTTTTTTTTAAATAAAAGTTCACGTTTCCATGACAACTCAACATAGTGGCATTTCAATACCTCTTTGAATAATCTTAAATCTCGTTTTTTTTTTTAAATAGCCCGAACCTAATCTAACGAAAGTAACCTATTTAATCAAGTTATTTTTACTTTTCAAAGGAGTAATGAAGTTGCACATTGTTGAGTTTTCCGGTCACCATTGTATCCAAATGCTGATCGCAAGTGCGTTCCACTGTTGAATTTGACAGCCATCTATGGACAGAACCCTAAAATTCCTGAAAATTCCTGAATGACTGAAGCAATAGTGCTTGATTAATTATTGTGGAATATACCAACGCAGAATTTTATAACATGTTTATGTGTTTTTTGTGATGTAGTTTTTGGATTGGACTTTTGTAATGTAGTGTTTTTGGATTGGAAACGGAACATTGCTACATAATGTAAGTAAGTACCCGTCTGTGCTATCAATTTATCTGACAAGATTTGTTCGAATTGGTCCAGTATGAAGTCAAGTAGCGAGTATACTTGATTTGCCAAAAACCTTATTACGTACATTATTGACCGCCGCCCGTTGTAAGATGACGGGCTGCTACACAACAAAGTAAATACGCTAATTAACCATAACTTTTCAAAGGAGTAAAGAAGTTGCACATTGTTGAGTTTTCCGGTCACCATTGTACACAACTGCTAATCGCAAGTGCGTCCCACTGTTGAATTTGACAGCCATCTATGATCTAGAACCCTAAAATTCCTGAAAAACCCATGACTGTGCAGAAATGGGCGTCCGTTTGATAGATTTCCCTATCAACAAGCGGATTGCAATCTTTAGACCACAGGCGTCAGGTAAGTGTGCTGTCTTTGTTCCACCGGTTTTGCAACGGAAGATACTCCAAGGAACTAGGATACTATAATCATCAACATCTGTCTGTAGTGTATATTAATACGTGAAGCAAAAACTTTGTACCCCTTTCTACGAAAATTGCGCGGACAGAGGAGTATGGAATTTCACACACTTATAGTTTATATAGAGGAGTGCAGAGTGCTAATATTTTTTTTTAAATTATGCATAAAAAATACATTAAATCAATAAAAAAATCATTACAACTATGGTCGAACTTCGACCATTGGGCGACCTAGGCGAAGTTAGGATAAATACTCCGTCATTGATGCGTAGTACAGTCGGATAGTCGGGAAACACGCGCCCAACATATGTGCACGGTTGACATTTATCACATGAGAACGTGTCACTTCTACGACTCGTTCCTGAGTTCAACAGCTTGGCTGTGGAATGATATGCAGTTTTCTCTGTTTCCTCTCCTCAAAAAGCCCCTCCACACAGCATATCAAAAGAGGACATTGGCCCTGCGGGAAATTATTTTCCTCTGGACATCCTGAATGGACTTAAGGCGGCGCTATTCGGCTGAAAAATAAGAAGATGGAGAGATGCGTAATTACAAATGTTGGACAGAGCGCGCTAATAATTTAAGTGATGAAATCGCAGCCAAAATGGCGAAAAAGCTTAATAAAACATGACTCGTTTAAAATAGAGCAAAAATCTCGTGGAACGTATATTAAGTATCATTTAAAGAAACATTGTGAATTTTTTCACAAATATAACTTCAGAAATAATAGAAATAGACTTGTTTTAAATAATTTTCGGAGCATAATTTGCGATTTTTTCCTATTGAGGGAATTTCATATCATTTGCGTTTCGGCGTGGAACGTATCTAGATATTATCTTCAAAAATAACATATATTTTTTTAAGAGCTTAAAAACTTCAAATGTTTAAGGGAGATATGTAAGAAATCGGTCGAAATTCGAATAGTGGACCCTTAGTGTAAAAGAAGAGGGTAGATGTAGATATTAGATCATAAGCATAGTAACTAGGTACTTAAGTATATTATTTCTCGATAATCATGATGATTGTGTTGGAAAATGCACTAAGCACTATGCACATTGCACTTTCGCGTTGCATTACACAATAAAATTAGCATAAACATATTCTGCGGCCTGACCAGTTTTGCTTCTGTTTTTTTTCCGTCTGCGGTTTCTATTTTGTATGCGGTTTCTATCTATATCTAATGAATGTTAACTAGACCGATATGAATAAAATATACATATCACATACATTCGTTAATTTTTTCACATTATTTGTGATGATACAAACCTAAACCAGGCCCGGACTTAGATTTCCTAGACACTTACAAGGGTGCTGAATAATCAAAAAATTATAACTAACAGTGAAAACATATCGATCACAGAAATTTGAAATGATGTAAAGGACAAAACATTAATTGTTCAGAAGAGTGAAAAGAATCGTGTTTTGTAGACCTAATAATTATGAAATTCTATTATAAAACTAGCGAGTTCCCGGCATGCGTTGCAGTGCTACTTAAATAAAGATTTTTTTCTCAACCTTCCCCGCCGTATCCCTCCCCCTCCCTTTTTCCCTCCCTGCCGCTAAACTATATGAAACACACTCATTTTTTCAAACAATTCGCGCGCCACCCATTGCAAAATTTGTATTCAATTCCGCCAAAAAGACCACCATTCAGAATTGAAACGTTGCTTGAAATGGCTTTAGTCGTGTTTGATGACCAGATGTGAATAGCCAGGTAGGTACTTCCCGACCTTCCTCACCTTCCTCTTCTCTTCTCCTTCCCCTCCCCACTACTTTCAGCCTCACAACTTATCCCAATTAAGGACGCCATTGGCTCGAGGCGCGAGCGGCTGGGACTCTTGTGAGGTATTCACATTAAATAAAAATAAATTGTTCAAAATCCAAAAATCGTTTAAAAAGTATTAGCTAAACTGGCTAGTAGTCGAGTAAGAAAATGTATCAGATTCCCACCCAGGAGTCGCGAGTTCGATTCTCCGCTAGCTCGTCATCCATCATTGCAAAAGCAATATTTTCCGATTAGGTAAAAATGTGAAATAATTTTTTTCTGAGTCCTGTGTCCTCATGTGTATCATTTTGGCACCTAGACGGGGTCCCTCCGGTGGAGGCACTAAGAAATGTGTTGAAATATTTCTTCAATGTCTACCATTTTGGCAACTACTGGGTCGTTGGGGCCCTGGTGAAAGTCCGACCCTGGCTGAATGGAACTGGGAATAGCAAACTCTAAAATGCATTCGACCATAATTAATTGTGTTCTCCCTGCGTTTTGCCATTATTTATCAGCACACAGCAGTCAGACGTTGGTCGTATTGAATTGTTTAAAACTACAAGACAATCAGCACAAGCGGGGCGCTTGTGATATACAGAAATAATTCAGGTAGGTACCTACTTATCATAATATAATCGGTGTGAACCACTAAACCGTGAATCTATAATTGTGACCTTTGTTTTCAACAAAAAGTAGAAATGTTTTATGCAAGAAGATATTTTGCAACGAAGATAACTTGCGTATACAAATTATGCTAAAAATCGTGCAATTTAATATAATATGTTTATTTTTTTAAATAAAGACAAACATTCCCGGGTTACGAATAACCCAACAATGTTTGAAAATCTCTTACTACCACAACAGAAAGCCGAAAATGTTGCTTGTGTTGTGATGGAGGACTTAGCCAGTCGAGGAATCGAACACGGGACGCCCGGATGAGACCCAAACGCGATGCCCACTCAACCCTGACCAGTCAAATATGTTTTTTAAATATTTTTTATCCCAATAAAGAATTATTTTCCATTGATTTGCTGACGTCAACTCACAAATGAACTTTGAATATATGTATATTTATACAGAATGTCAAGGGACGCACTTGACTTACTTTAAATGGTGATTCCCGATATTATTTGGAAGTAAAAAATGTAATTAAAATTTTGGTCTCCGGTGACTTTTTGACATGTTTTTTTTTTCTTCAAAATAAAAAAATATATATTCCGTATTTCGTCACTGGTCACTCAACCGAGTAACCGCCCTACCTCTTACGCGGGCCCCAACTGTACAACACCCACTATTTATAATGTTTTTGTAGAAAAAAAAACCTTCAAGAATGTCACCGGAGGCCAAAATTTCATTTACATTTCTTACTCCAAATAATGTCAGGAATCGCTGATTAAAGTAAGTCAAGTACGTTCCTTAACACCCTGCATAAATAAATAAAGAAAATTTATAAACATATTTAAATATATGGTACCCATATTTATTAAAATATCTTCATTCACATGTTTTTGTACCAAAAATTTAACCCACCCCTTTTACCCATACCTTTTTCCTCCCAAGAATTTCATCTCCTCCCTTTCCTCCAAACACACACAGCTTCCCCAAAGATGACGTAGGCTCTGAGGGGAATTATTTTTCTTAGGGTCCCCTGCATGGAGTTAATGTAAAAAAAAGAAAAATGGGCCAGTTACTTCACAGAATCGAATGTATATCAGATCTTGAATAGAATTTTCACAGAACCTGAAAATTAACTTCGAAATTTGATGAATCGTTCAAATTCTTTAAAACAACCCGTCCTAATAATATTACCCTGTCTTCTCCGGAAAGAACTCACAGGGTAATACTGGTACTAATTTATATGGTACTAACTTTTTACGTTTTGTAATACATATAAAATCATAATGCAAATAGAATTAAAATGAAATATTCCACTAAAATATTAAAATTGTTTCTTTTCAGATTCCTGCATCCTTGAATTGAAACTTTATTAACAGCATGGCTTCACAAGGTAAGTTTTTACCTCTTTGATTTATAGAAACCCATTAATTTTATTAATCATAAGTACGTTCTTACGTGTGTCCGCTTAAGAGGAAACCGGGAGGCGCTTCGTCCATACAAACGTATCCCCCAATTTCCTCCCTAGATTTTGACACTACTCCAAATATTTTTAATGTAATGTAGGTATCGACCTTTAGCGTATCGGTACGTATTGCTTTTTGATAAATTACTTCTTATGGGAGTTAGGTTATTTATTTATTTATTTAAAGAACATTGAAATTTTTTTGTGTTAATTCATCCGCCATGCTAGGGATGTCCCTGTGTTATGGCGGATAAAGTTCACAGATTGGGTTCAGTTATTAAATTATGCAATTCAATTTGATAATAATAGTAATTAAAAATTTTAATTATGCAATTCAAATTTATTTTAGTAACAAATTGTAATCATACAACACAATTCAATTTAAGTAGCAAATTTTACATATCATAGTTTCTAAATGTAAGGATACAATTGTGATAATAATTTTTTAAAGGTATAGGGTTGGGTTTCGGTTTTTAAGTTCTCAGGGAGAAATTCAAAGATTAGGTTAGGTTAGGTAATTTCATTAAAATTCCCTGGTTTGAACGCCATCAATAGATGTTCAGTATACAAACTAAGCAAGGCATTAAAAAAAAATCAGCCGTAGAATACTTTTTTCGGACAGATAATAATTTTTTTTTAAATCGGTCCAGTTATGAAAGACAAAAATGGGGAATACAAAACCTCGATTTTATTATAAGAGCAGTGGCAGCTAAGCCCGTCAGAGGCCCGGGGCGGCAAAACTAAATGAGCCCCCCCCCCCCCTCCCCCCTCCTAGTTTAAGAAGTTGATGTAATTTTACATTTTTTTTTATTCGGTTCACAGGGGGCCTCCAAACGCCTCCAAGTACCCTTGATCAAATCCTTAATAAGGCTCCAAGCACCAGGACACGATAAAGCAATTTTTTTTGCCTTTTTTTCATTTTCTGAAAGATGCGTTGGTCAATAATGCAATTTTTTAAGGAAATTCGTAAAATTGGCGTAGATACAGTATTTTATATGAAATAGTTTGTAAGTTAAATTATCCTTCAGCAAATCTTTGAACGCATTTTTCTCGAAACTACGTTTTTCAACCTGAAAGGCTATTCCCTAAAATTTGTGATAAGAGATCGTTCTCCCGCGAGAAGTGCTGTCGGATTTGTGTGATTTTCTACAGCTGTTAAATGAATAAATAATCATGCATACTTGCAGAAATTCGTGTTTAAAACGACCCAAACTAAAATACGTGACAGCTCACAGCTGAAATTTTGACATCAGCCGATAGAAAAAGCAAATAACAGCCGTAGAAAATCACACAAATCTTACAGCACTTCTCGCGGGAGAACGATCTCTTATCACAAATTTTAGGGAATAGCCTTTCTGGTTGACAACATACTAGAAAAACTATACATCCGATTTGCATGCATCAACTCTTATACTGTTCGAAAAGTCAGTCAATACGGCACCGCGTAGGGATTTTTTTATAAAGGGCCTCCTTCTTTTTTTTTATGAAAAATCCGTATTTTTCCGTAAAAATTCGATAATATAATTCTTATTTTGCTTATAATTTTTATTTTATTTTATTCAAGATACAAACTTTTTCAAACGGTTTCGCATAAAATGCTGTATCTCCGTCAATTTTTTGCATTTCTTTAAAACATTTTGCGAGAGCATTCTTAACAAATGCATCTTTCAGAAAATGAAATAAAAAATGACAAAAAAATGTTTACTGTCTAAGAGTGACGGTGACGTTAATAATAAAATACCCTTTATTCAAATTTCTCGGCGACCGTGTTCCTCTTAATAGTCAAGAATAGTATGGAAGTAAAAACTATTCTAGACAATTGAGAACTAGTTGAAATCCCCGGTATCACCCGGGAATTGTGAGGCTGAAGGTAGCAGGAAGGAGAAGGATATGGGGAAGAGGAAGGAGGGGAAGTACCTGGCTATTAAGACCTGGCCACCAAACACGGCTTTCTGAATTGCGGTCTTACACCAGGGTGATACTTACGGTAACTTACTTACACTCTTAGCCCGCTTGTACGCGTCCGTTTTTTTCACCGGACAACGGACCGTTTTTTTGGCCGGACTCGCAGTGTTGTATCTTCCAAAAAATACGAACGTATACAAGTAGGCTAAGAATGTAAAGAATTTATGCCGCCATTCTTACAGTAGTTCCTGATTTAATGGTCAGCATAAATGCCTTCCAAACAGTTGATCGGGATTCCATTCTCAACCGTGGCAATTTTTTTTAAACAATCTGTGATTTTTCATGGGTCTGCGATGGTTATATATGTTATAGTATGGTTATATATGTTTTGGTGTTCTAGTGTTACCTGTAGATGAGCACATCCGCGCCCTTCTGGAGGGGGATGCTGACACGCAGCCCTGTGATGAGGGGGATTTGGAGCAACTGGATTTACAAGTGCCGTCATGGTTCGACGAACACAAATTCAAAAGGTAAATACAGAATGTAAATATGAACAGTCCACTTGCAACGTGTGGTATTTCAAAAAATATTTTTAATATCAATACTGCATAAGTATCCCATTTGTCAAGTAGGGGGGCGTTCAGTGGAATGGCCTGATGTTCGACCCACTGGCGACACTTGAAAGTTTTTTAAGTTAGGAGAATCTATCAAACGAACCGCCTTTTCTGCACAGAGTCGAGGGTATTTTTTAGGTATTTCGAAGCTCTAGACCAGAGGTGGCGGCCAAATTCAACCGTGGGGCGCACCTGCGATTTGTAAAGGGTTAGCAGTTGAATGCTATTAATGTATCTGCGGGCCCAGTACCTGTACGCCCAGATTTTGAGTGGCAAACTTAACTCTGGCTTCGATGGAGCCCCCATTTCTGAGCTGGTCACTTAAAATTACACCAAGCATATCAATGGAGGGCCTATTCGGAAAATTGCTTCCGTTGAAGGAGACTAGATTTTCATTTCGTTCCCTTTTAGACATAATCAGGCGTGATTGGGTCTTTGAAACATTAAATTCAACGAGATTATTTTTACCCCAAGAGAAAACACTCTCGAGGTAGCCATCCTATTAATTTGTCTTTTTCGTTTTCAAACAAGACTTGTGAAAAGGTAAAGCTCTCGCTGCGACTAGTTTTACAAACTGATCGGGCCAAATCCATGGATGTAACGTTTTTAATTGAAAATGAAATTAAGAATTTTAATTAATTTAGATAAATATCGCTTGTGTTCCCGTTAAGTTTATGGGTGCATCTTCAAAAGAACAAGTGCCTTCTCGTACTGCTACAAGAAAATAAAATCTTTTCCAGGGGTCAAGAATACATTCAACGCAACATGATGGGTGCCTTCGGCGTGGCTCTAAGTGGACTGTTGTGTGTCCTGGCAGTGCCGAGCATCCTTAAGATCCTCGTCAAGACGCAGAAATCTTCTACAGTGGAGGGGGCCTACCGGAGGTACTTGTCCACCAGTAAACACGTCTACAGCTGGTACTTTGAGGACATCAGGCCGGGAACCACGTAAGATATAATGATATTTTGAGGTTATACAGGCTGTTTCCCAAGAAGTCAAATAATATCTTTAAGTCAACATTTTGAGCACAAGAACAAGTCTGTCCTATCCGCTTAAAATAATGAACCTAGAGTGATCACCAAACTTGATACCAACGCTATTTTCTGTTTTATTTATTTATTCCTAAATATATAATATACTTATTACAAAGACAGCTACCTCTGACTGTACTCAAATCTGCCATGATTATGGATACTGCAAAGCTATCAAAAACCTTGGCTCTTGTAGGAAGACAAAGCGCAACACATCCCTAAAAGTTAAACAACATGAAATTTATTATTTTTCAGTACCTGGAAATCTCTGACAACAGTCCGCATGCGTCATCTGAAGAACAGCAAGATATCCCAGGTGCGTGGCGATGGCATCATCTCCCAGCGGGACCTGGTCCTCACGCAGTTTGGTTTCTTTTCCCTGGCACTTCTAAAACCCCAGAGTATTGGCATGGAGCATGATAATCTTCAAGATCTAGAAGCCTACACACATTTCTGGAGGACCATTGGATACATGATTGGCATACACGACAGGTAGGAAAATCCTCATTTTCAAAAATCACTCATCAAATTCAATCCTCTGAAACCCTCTTCTATCGGATGATTGTCTATCATCAGGGCAATCTTCACCACGAAGCTGTACCAGTCACAGGGTTTCAAAGACAAGAAGTACTATTTGAATCCTGTATCATATCTCATATATTATCCCTTAATTTATCGATCTTTCCCTGAATCTGAATGAATGGGTGTTGCTCCCAAGGAAGCGGCCAAGTTATTGGAGTTTTCTTTTAAGATCTATATATATATTATCATTCGATGAATAAATAATTTCCTAATATGCCCAAGCTTTTTGAGGATGAACCTAAATATCCTCGTCTCAAAAGCTGGTATCTTCTGTATCGATGCTTGATTTAGTTGGTTATTTAACCATTTCTCAAATGAAACATAGTAAATCCGTGTTGTCATTAAAATTATACAGCAAAAAACATTGTTTTTTCTTCTTTCAGATACAATTTGTGCCGACCATCCCTCGAAGAGACCAAACTAGTATCCCAAGTAATATGCGACAAAGTCTATAAAAATTTTCTACAAAACCCACCGGAATATTTCTTCCACATGGTGGTGGATTTGCTGGATGGGATGTGGTACCTGGACACATCTCTCAACACAAAAGCGTTTATTTACTACACATATCACTTAGTTGGCGTTCCCGGATTTACGATCTCTAAGGCCGACCCTAGGATACCATATATAACAACCGGAAACATCTTTAAAGAAATAACCGAGAATGGTGACAATTCCACCAAGGATTGTGAAAATTCGTACAAAGATGTGTTTGATTCAGCCAAAATTTGTAAAGACTTAAACAAAAATGTCGGCATCACAACCCAAAAGGATGATGACAAGACCAACGGATTCTTAAAACACGAAAACCTTTCAGAAGATAATAAACTAAATCCGGATAAACTTATTGCAAGTTTCGATTGGGCGGCAAAATTCACTCTGTTTCTTATATTCGTTGTTTACAAGTCCTGGATGTTTACAGAATTTGGCCGTTGGTATTACAACATCAGGACACGGGTAATAATGTGGTTTGCGTGTTACTTACCCTTCATGGCATTCTGGAGGTTTGGAATCAAACGATCTTACGTGAACATGTTTGTCGATGATATCATATTGCCGGGGCAGCCGAAGACTAACAAAGAAATGTTGGATAAACTGTATACATAGTTAATTGACAAGACTTTAGTGGGGGGCTTCATTTAAACTTCATTTTGAAGTATGGCTGGTTAATAAAAATTGTCAAGTGGGCAATACCGATTTGCACAAATGTGTGTATTATTTGGTGATCTGTCATGTCTGTCTTTTCTTTTTGGATATAGTATTATGAGAAGATTAGAAATCAGTAGGTAGATATTGTCATGTTAAAAGACTATTCAGAACAAGCATTGCTTTAAATGGCTTTAGAGATCTTTAACCCTATATTTATAATATACAGTGTGTCCTAAGGGTAAACGTTATCCCTTGACCGCAGGATTGCCGGTCGTGCGCCGGCGCACAGGCCAAAATAATCAAAAAATAATAATTTTGTAATGCGATTTTAACCCTTATGTATAAAGAAAACGTATGAAGGAGAAGGTCAGAATCGCTTGGGGCATTCTTGTTCATAAAGTATAAGATACCGTGTACCCACCTGGAATTGCGGAATAATTTCTGTGGATTTGTTTATGCTCTCTGGCCGAGATTTTTTCCCGCCTTTGAGCTTTTAGATTGGGCTTGCGTCACTGTCCCGCCGTTCTCAAGAAAAATATCGTAACACGTATAAATTCATCAAATAAACGCAAGTAATGTTGTTTTTTTTGCATAGTTTATTGTTCAAGGAATGTGTTTCGGTAAATATAATATACGATAGCATAAAATAAACCCACAAAATATTACGTCAAAGTCAAAACATCGCGATTTTACATCGTTTCCTCCCTGGCATTTAAAAGGACTTGAAGCACTGATAGGCCAACTCATAATGGACCAGAATATCATAATGTGACTTAAGTAAAATGTCATTAGTGTTCGAGATATTGGCATCTTAGATCATTTTTTCGAGCGCCACAGTTTCAAAAATGCATATTCTAATATAATTATTAACCCTGCTATTGATCACAGTTCAAAATAAAACTAAAAGAGTCAACACATCAAAAACATTTTTCATTCATGAGTTCATGAGTTCTTTTTCAAATCGGTTCTATTGGAATTTATTTATTCATGTTACCTAATCTATGCATAATTCCTGAAAAATAAAAAAAATAAATTTGTAATGTAACAAATTCCCGGTTTGGAAAACGCTAGCACCGTAATCGCTTTTCTGAAAATAATTCCCGGATTGAAACCCAGATCTGTACATTATGCATATATTATTTAATATGTACAGGCGACTAAACGAGGAACGAAGTAATTTTATTTTCATTAATATGTAGATTGTAGGTATAGTGGCGATACATTTTAAGATTTATGTATATATATATATATCTTTAGCCACATTTAGTAGATACCTAATATGTGTAATGTTTTAGTACTCTGCATACAGTCACTTTGCTTAATTGTGTATATATTATTTGTATGTGTATTTTTGTTATTTTATTTATGTTAATTTTTATTTCTTAGGCCAGTTTTAAAACTTTTTGTATTGGGCCATTTAGACCTCCCGCTCTTTCGAAATGTTGAAATATTTTGTATGAGAATAATATTAGGTATATGAGAATTGCGGAAATGGTTGCAGGGGCTGATCCTTTCACAGGACTTGTTTCAGCTTTTAAATTTTCTTTGGAGGCATTCATCACTAGGATTCTGTGAAACTTGAGATAAATAATATATATTGATGGTAATTTCTGAATATCGATGTGATTGGTGACCCTTATCAATTTTGAGGCGTTTTAGTTCTACTTAAGGATAAGGAATCGTACTTAACCTTAAAATAACGAAGTTTTCACTGTCATCCGAGAAAACAGGAAGCGGACTCTCATTCTTTATCCTAAAAGCTAAGGAAATATTCTGTCTATTATTTTACTCCCTCTTTTAGCATTGGCATAAACTATCTCACTCGCTCTAACAATTTGAAGGTTAAGCCTCTAATCGGTCAGTGAGATTGTCATGATGACACACAAAACTATCTACTCGCTCAGTAGCGATAGTAGCAGGTAAAATAACGACTCTCGCGCGAACCAATTCGGTCGACATTTTGTAAAAAACTTGGGCTCGCAGCCAGCGTCACACGCTGGCCAGTAGCGAGAATTACGGCTTCCGCGCGAACTAATTCTGACAGTTACAAAATCAGCTGTTGATAGGCCGCCATCTTGAGCGAGTAGCGAGTAAAGTTGACCACCTTTCAACTTTTTGTAGATTTTCCACAATCTGCTAGTTAGCAAGTAATACGATGACACTGAGCGAGTTTACTAACAGATAGTGAATTTCCCAGATAGTAGCTTGTAAGCTCGCCCAATGTCATCGAGGCTTTAAGGACAATTCTGCTCCCACCCGAGAGAACATCGGAACATCTAAAGGACTCATTAACATTCCATAATTTATCAACTTTAGAAGATAGAAGAAATATATCCGACCAGAAATTTTTATTCAAAATTATTAATAACGTTTTTGACAACAACAATCTTATAGAAAACATTAATTTCCACTGTCCAACAAGGAATACAAGATCACACCAACTCTTCCACATCCAAAAACAAATTACACAGAACATTCATTTCTCAGAAGGACGTGCACAAAATATAATAACATCTATGAAGGACTAACTGTACCTCAGCATTTAAACAAATATGGACAAAGAACGCTGGACTACATGATACATAATTGCTTAAATATGTTACCTGCCGAAATTAAAAAATGTACAAATGGTAAAACAAATATTATGTTGAAGAATTGGCTCGCCGAAAGAAATAATTTGTATTAGACTAACACAAAAATTCTAACTGCATAATAAAGTAAAATAAGTTTATTTATATCTTCAAAGTAAAAGTACCCATCTACAATATTGGGACCTTTCTTTTTTCGGTACAATATTTCATTTTTGTTGTCGTATTGTATTACTTTGTATGTAAATTTAAAAAATAAAAAATATATATTTTCCATTTGTCCTCGGGCCAATTTACCAAATGCATGACAGAAAAAATTCAAACAAATTGTTAATTACGAACCCTCTACCCTTGCTGTGTGATTCTTTTCCCACGTACTTAAATCTGTGTATTTTATTACTTCTATAAATATTCTTCTTTTCTTTTTCTACCACTTTATGTTTTCTTTATTGTTTTAATCTGTGTTTTTTTATATGTATTTAGGTACTATGATTTTTTGTGGAAACTTCGCTGGTTTATGCAACCATGTAAAATGTAATTACTTTAATATAATATGTATATATGTATTTGTAACTGTTTGTTTCCTCAATAAACTAAAATAAAACAAAAAATAAATAAAAAATAACAAAAGCGCTCAACGACAATTTTATTGTGCATTCTACGTAAAATGTTTAATTTAATTTTTATATAATAAAACTATGAAAAGGTTAAGAAGATTTTACATTAAATGACTCTCTCCTAAAATTAGGTTTATATAGGACGAGCGGTTGCAATTCGTCGGTGGTTGACAACTTTAACCCAAGAGCTGGTTCACACACAGCTATAAAATATAAAAGATCATAGCACGCCAAATAACGCTCTCCATGCAATCCCTTCAGACCGTTCACAGTTCACACCTAAGCGTTTTTAAGCGCAGATAATCATAGACAATACACATCTTACGACGGAACCGCTCCAGAGGCGATATGCCAAAAAATAAGTCTCCCCCTCTCCGACTAAAACAGGAGAGAGGGGATCATTGTAATTACGGAGCTGCCTAGACCGGTGGATGTCAGATGTCAAGTTGACAGATTTCAGTACAAAAATGTGCATTCCGTTGCCGCTCCCTAATTCAACTGACCCCCTCTCCTACCACAGGAAGAATTATTTGATAGCCTCGTGTGAAGGTACAAAAGATAAGCGCTCGTGATTTAACAGCTCGCAGCTCTGTGTGAACGAGCTTTTAGCCTAAAGTGTTCGCTTCTGGGAACAGCTGTATAGGTTGTCTCTCTTACTATCATAGTGAAAAATGTGATCTAAACGGTGTTAGAAAGAGCAAACACCGCACTTCATATTAAAATCAAAAACTAACCATAGAAAAATTAAAATGTACACGTCTACGAAACCAAAGTTTCCGACCTCAATTTGAAAAAAAAATGGTATGTGATTTTTGTATTAATTAAAATTAATGTTGGTAACTTTTGCAAAACATTTATCTATTAAAATATGTATGTGTTCTAATTTTATTTCGTTACAAGTAATTTTAGTTAAAATAAACCTAAGGTGACCCATTTTTTATCTTTTTTATGCAAACATTAAAAAAATATTAATTTAAGAAATTATCTGTTTATTTATGATGATAAAATTTATAAATTTTAGATCTATTACATCACCTTTCGAAAACTGGGTTTAGTTTCAGGATACGTTCAGAAATAACCCATTTATTTGGATTTTATTGCAAAGCGAAAATAATCATCTGACAGAACATGCTCGAGGCCTGAGTTTAACGTCCATTATTTCGCCTTCAAATCTTTAACTTTTGGAAACACTAAAAATCCCGCCTTCAAATCTTTAACTTTTGGAAATACTAAAAATCCCGCCTATTATTTCGCCTTCAAATCTTTAACTTTTGGAAACACTAAAAATCCCGCCTTCAAATCTTTAACTTTTGGAAATACTAAAAATCCCGCCTATTATTTCGCCTTCAAATCTTCAACTTTTGGAAACACTAAAAATCCCGCCTATTATTTCGCCTTCATAACTTTAACTTTTTGAATACGGCAGAGAACTGAGAAGAAATGGACTTCCTATCTATTTATATAAAGAAGAGTGTCTGTGACGGACACCGTGAATTTGATTAGTATATTTATATACAGATTTATTCCGAGACTGGCGAAATTTAGCACACGTAACCTTCAAAACAAGAAGAAAGTCACTGCCGAAGGTCGCGGGATCGAATCCCGGCGTGGCAAATAAATTGTATTTGTTTGTGTTATTTCATAATTAAATCATTTAAAATAATATATAGTATATTTGCGGCACGTTCCGGAGTGGAAGATACTCTCAGTATCGCCCTGGTGTAAGACCACCATTCAGAATTGAAACGTTGCTTGAAATGGCTTTAGGCGTTTGGTGACCAGATCTGAATAACAAGGTACTTCCCCGCCTTCCTCTTCCCCATCTCCTTCCCCTCCCCACTACCTTTAGCCTCACAACATACTCCAATTGGGGATGCCGTACGCTCACTGGCTCCAGACGGGAGCAGTTGGGACTCTTGTGCGGTATTCATATAAAAATAAATATAAAATAGTATTACGTTTAAATTATTATACCTTTGGGATATAAGTCATATAAATAAATATTGGTGAACCCCAGATTTCAATCCTGCGACCTCGTTCTGCTGCCAAGGAACAATCAATCGGTCACAGAGATCATTCTTAGGTCACCGACTTTGCAAAAATGAAGGCACTGATCTTGAAAAACCTTTCGAAACTGCCTATTTAGCAAGATTTAATAGCCACAAGTATTAAAAAATAATTATGGCAATAAAATATTCAAGTTTTGTGCCAGATTGTATAATTTGTTCATGAAAAATAACTAGCTCACACATCTATGCAATTATGTGTAATGAATGCTATCTAGATCAAGCAGTGTCGGATTCAATGAGGTAGAATAGGCATTAGGTCTTCGGACCCCGTGAGAACCGAGCAGGAGGTCTAGCACAGTGAAATCGATAACTTTACAATAACTACCAAAGATTTTATACCGTTTTCTCAAGCACGGCCACACTGTTGATAGGCAGACCGATATTGACAGGGAATCAGTATATTAATACGTGAAGCAAAAACTTTGTACCTCTTTTTACGAAAATTGCGCGGATGGAGGAATATGAAATTTTGCACGCTTATAGTTTATATAGAGAAGGAGTGCAGAATGCTAATATATTTTTTTTAAATTATGCATAAAAAAATATATTAAACTTAAATTAATTATTTTAATATTCGCACTTCGCGCGTAGGTACTTTTTAAGGCTAAACGGGAGTTCAGTTAATGGGGTCTTTAATCATATTTGAACCGGTTTGTTTCTCCAAGATCGATCGGAATAAATCGATCGCGTCTTATGATTTTATGAATCGCCTATACGATTTCTTTCAATTCTAAGGGCTTCATTGGTCCACTTCCATTCATAAAGTCAGTTATTTTGAATAACGAACAACATTATTTCAAAATGTTTGTGTATTGTCTGCTTAACTGACACGCGGAGGCCGCGCCGAATTTAACAATTGTCTATCGTATTATCTCCTAACAATAATTGTAGACCGTGCTCGCAAATTATTAATAACGACCATAGATGACGTATTTAGTCAATTATGTATTTATTTGGGGTTTTTTCGATCGTCCAAGCTAGATCTCCAGACATTACAAGAAATTTTTCAATGGCTTGAGTGCCGACTCTAGGGTTGGGTAGGTAGACATCAGCCGGCTTATTCTCTATATCTTTTGTGGGATCCATAAATGAACTAATATGGGATCTATTTTATGAGATCTCCTGACAGATTGTATGATTTTCTATGGCTTTTTCTACGGGCCGCCATAGAAAAATCACACAAATCTGATCACACAGATCTCACAAAATAGATCCCACAAAAGATATAGAATAAGCCGTGTTTTTTTTAATTAGAGTAGTATATTCCTTTTGTAATATTTGAAAGAAACATGCCCAACGATAACGGTGACATTGGTTAAATAGCAGACGTAGTCCCTCTTTACATAACAAAGTTGGTAAGTTCACGGCTATTCATATTATGTTATTTTTAACTCAAAATTGCGATTTTCTTATAAGTGGTTCTTTTGAATAACACGAGCGATAAACTGTAACCATTTTATAAACACTTTTTAAAAAAAATTATGTTTAGAAGAGTAGATAATTCTAAATACCTAGGGGCCACCGCAGGGCTTGATCCGGCACTGAGAAGCAACCGTGAGTCCATGAAAGTAATACATTATTGATAATGCGTCAGCATTCTATGTTTCATCTACTTCAATATTACACAAAAATTAAGTGCATTCAATTTTTACAATAAAATGCAAGGTCAATGAATAAATTATTATTTTTAGGAAGTATTTATTTTTAAATCCCCAATATACTACTTGTGAAGTTGATCGAGATTAATCGAATACGATAGTGTAGAAATGAACTTCACTTCGCTTCATGCAACCTTGCCTCGCCTCGTCCGACTTCCGATCATTGTCGGTTTTTGCGCACGAGTCAAAGGACTCGAAGCGTTTCGTAGTTCGAACACGATGCGTCTCACTACACTACTCGGCTCACTTCGACTGCGCGTGACGATGGCTAGTACACAGTGGTCACAGCAACAAATTATTTTATTCCTAGAAACACTCCAACCAGAGGCGGTTATTTGGAATCCAAATGAAGGGGGAGATAAAGATAAAAAGAAAATAAATTATGCTCGGATGCACATTCAAGAAATTCTGCAAATTTCATCATCAATCCAATCATTCATCATCATCTTTTTCTCGGTTTTTTTTTTTTTAAATTTTCTTTGTGTGATGAATTCGCACGTAGTTATAATAAGCGAGAGTGCACATTGCAACGGCAGCTACCACTGGAACGTCCATGTTGCCTAGCGCGCGGACTCCGAGAAACTGGGTTCCTTCGTTCCTTGTTCCTTGCGAGATTGCACGAATGTGTAGATGTGCGCTTCAAACTTTGGCTAACTTCCTCGAGGGCTTCGTCTAAGCGAGTAGTGTATTGGAGACTTTAAAATTACCCTTTGGTTCGCAAGAAGCGTATCTCTGTGATCCACAAGATAAAAATGTGCAATATTTAGTTATGAAACAACCTTCCCCATATTCTTAAAGATGACCCATATTATTTATTTTTTTAAAGTAGCAATACTATTTTAAACATGGCAACTATTTTTGGTGGCAAATGTCAAATCTGTGTTTCTGTTGTCTTTGAAGTCTAAAAATAACGCATTATCTTTTCCAAAAATAAATAAATTTATGAGAGTGAATTGTGTATAATTTTCAACGGGAGTAAATGACGTCAATGTTATTTACATAAAAAATAATATATACTTAAAATAATGCATATCGTGCAGTGTTGTGATCCTTGATCTAACATGATATAATTAGCGCAATTAAATGCATCGCATGCAAGTTAAACCGGTTGTACTTGTGTGCGTCTTTTTATAATAAAAGCACAATGTGCATTCTTGGAAAATCATTTATCATCATCCTCGAATCCTTTGTGATAAGTGCAGTTCATTTATCTGTGAATCGTTTTGTTCTCCACGAAAATGCCTGAAGGTAAAAAATCAATGTTATCAATTTCTTTAATTTTTAACAATAATTACTTAGAGTCTCGGTGTCGGCAACCCGAGCTTTTATTTTATTTTCATTTGTGCAGGTATATAGTTTTCTATCCTGCCTCACTAGACAAAGTCTGTTCCGAGGAGGGTAAATAACATAAGTATTATATTTAAATATATACATATTTTTACTTCTGATACAAACTTAAATAATACATATTTTTAATTCTCTTTGTTAAGTGGTTAAGACTTTGAATTCTAAGATTATAGTTCTTAGTTTAGGTAAATTAAATAATTCATGCGTAATTAGTTTGAAACGAAACTTCGCAAATGTCAAAGCCATACAAAAAAAAAATGGCGGAAATGAGGGATAAATCGAATTATGCATATTTTTCCATCTATCCCGACTGCAACGGATCTTTTTTTTGGTAATTAAGTTTAAAAGTGGTTTACTTTTCAAAATTTATGCCCATTAAAAGTGTAGCGGCATGCGGATTATTTACCTTAAGATTTTATGTTCAATTTATTTTCAAAATAGTGCCTACCTACCTACTTTTATAGTTTTCAGTCTAGGTTATATTCTTGAGAAGGGTCGTGTCAAGAGTCAGAATAATAGAAGACTATGTTCGAGACAATATATATTTTTTATATATTATATATTTAAGTATCTAAAAATTTTAATGCACTATTTTTCATGGCCCCGAATGCTAATAGTCGTCTTTTGTAGTAATTAAGATGAAAATAAAAGTTTTATCTAAAAAAATATTCTTATTAAGTAATTTCAAAAGTTTACCAAAATTAAAATAATAAAATTTTCGGAAATTAATTAACTTACATTCATAGAGTTTGCCAAAATAATAACAAATAATAGAAAAGATTATGAAAGAGAAAAGAAATAAAGAATGCACTGGATATATTAACTAATACAATGGATTAAGTGTAATATGAATGTGAATGAAGCAAGAAGTGTGTTGAGACAGAGTTGTTTGGGGGTCTATTCTCTCTGCCTACCCCTTTGGTGAAACTATGTGGCTATTTATTTAGTGATACAATCAAAGAATAAGATAATAAGGGGTAAAGTCCCTGACTATTGATACCAGGGTTCGTTGGTTCGAATTCCTGTGTGCACAAGTAAATTGTATTGAACAACATTGCGTTATTTCATATTTAATTGATATAACATGATTACATATATAATATCTTGAAAGAAAAACATACTTGGAAAGTGGGTAGTGAGCCAGATGGTTGGGACCCTCTACTAATGTATTGGTATATTTGTAGATCTCTCTTTCGACATGATATCTCATGCCAAACTAACACAAAAATTAAATGTTGTGGGTTTTAATGACAAAGCATTAAATTGGCTAAAAAGTTTTCTACACAAAAGAACAAAAGTTGTAAAAATAAACCATACTTTTTTTTTAATATATGAATCCCAGATTAATAATATTTAATATATGAATACCGCACTAGAGTCCCAACTGCTCCCGTCTAGAGCCATTGAGACTATCGCATCCCCAATTGGGGTATGTTGTGAGGCTGAAGGTAATGGGGAGAGGAAGGAGATAGGGAAGAGGAAGGTGGGAAGTACCTGGCTATTCAGATCTGGTCACCAAACACGGCTAAAGCCATTTAAAGCAATTTTTCAATTCTGAATGGTGGTCTTTCACCAGGGCGATACTGAGTGTATCTTCCACTCTGGAACGTGCCGCAAATATACTATATATTATTTTAAATTAATAAATTGTGAAGTAACACAAATTAATCAAATAAAACTTATTTGCCACGCCAGGATTCGATCCTGCGACCTTCGGAATTCGAGTCAAGAGCCTTACCGCTGGACTACGCCGGCCGTCAAACTTGTCTACTCCTTATGAGTAACTTTGGAATACCACAAGGTGCTGTATTGGGTCCATTACTTTTTATCATGTATGTTAATAGTATTTGAAACATTAAAATAATTAATAAACATTGAAATAATTATTAACAACAAAAAAATTTACAAAATTTTCTGTAAATTAACTCCACACAGGAGGCCCTGAGCAAAATAATTTCCCTCGGGGCTTATGTCATCTGAGATGCTGTGTGGAGGGTCTTTTTTAGGATAGGAAGGAATGAGCATTGGTCTCGAAGAGACCCATGTTGTAGGAAGGGGGAAACACAGAGGCCGGCAAATCGTTCCACAGCCGAGCTATTGAACACAAGAACAAGTTGAAGAAGTGACCCGTTCTCATGTGACAAATGTCAACCGTATACATATGTTGGGCATGCGTTTGGTATGTTTCCCGACTATGCACCGGTGCCGAAGGGATCATTGACGCTAGTTCATCGGAGCATCTTTCATTGAAATACCGATAGAACAAGGATAGCATTCGCACCCGAAGCCTATGCTCTAAAGATTGCAATCTGTTTGTTAAGTTAGGAGAATCTATCAAACGGACCGCCCGTTTCTGCACAGAGTCGAGGGTTTTTTCAGGTATTTTGGGGCTCCAGACCAGACGTGGCTGCCAAATACAATTGTGGGGCGCACTTGTGATTTGTACAGGGTTAGCAATTGCGTACCATTAAAGTATCTGCGGGCCCTGTACAGTACGCCCAGTTTTTGAGAGGCTTCTGGCTTCGACCTTTTGTTTAAAAAAATTATTTTTCAGTTTGGTTGGGTATTTTAGGTTGGGTAATCTTACCACTTACCACTTACCACATCCTAGGACTTGAGAAACATTGTTATTTCTTATATTGTGTGGTAATTACCAGGTAACTTGGTTACTATAGTCAAACAGATGCCAAGTGCACTCCCAAAATTTCAAACGGGGAAGAACGTTCTTCCCCGTTTGAAATTTTGGGAGTGCACTTAGAACGACAATAGCTAGGTAAGTCATTCCATTTTTGTATAAAATTACATAAAAATTAATTATCAGCAGTTTTCCCATTTCCAAAATATAAATATTACGGTCCCAACACATCAATCTACGATTTAACAATACTTATCAGTATAAATATGCAACAAGCGATTTATCAGATAATCTTATAATTCAATTTCCCAACAAAGCCTATTTCAGAGTTACCTGGTTGTAATAATAATTAATTAATTAACGTAATAATTATTTTTATACTTGCGAAAATCTCCTATCATATCAGTTTAACCCATTCCACTCCAATGTCAGGGTGTAATACTTCTTTTTGCTGACAATTTTAAAATAGAGATTTTTTTCTAAAATTTTTGAATCACAATTTAAAGACATATTCCAGAATCGCACAATACTTTAGTACCTGCTATGGTCGAGGAATGGATGAAATTTATTTAGGGCTATGCCTCACCGCATTAGAGACTATCGATGTTACAAAAGTACATTAGTAGTTATCGTGCTCTCGTCAACATTTTTTTTTTTACATTAACTCCACACAGACGACAGCCGGCATAGTCCAGCGGTAAGGCTCTTGACTCGCATTGCGAAGATCGCGGGATCGAATCCCGGCGTGGCAAATAAATTTAATTAATTTGTGTTATTTCACAATTTATTCATTTAAAATAATATATAGCATATTTGCGGCATGTTCCAGAGTGGAAGATACTCCCAGCATCGCCCTGGGTAAGACCACTGTTCAGAATTGAAACGTAGCTTGAAATGGCTTTAGCCATGTTTGGTGACCAGATCTGAATAGCCAGGTACTTCCCACCTTCCTCTTCCCCTCCCCCCTACCTTCAGGGAGCAGTTGGGACTCTTGTGCGGTATTCATACAAAATTTAAAAAAAAACAAAGGTGGCCCTGAGGGAAATAATTTCCCTCAGGGCCTATTTCATCTTTGAAGATGCTGTTTGGGGGGGTCTTTTTGAGGAAAGGAAGGGGCGAACGTGGGTTTTGAAGAAACTCATATTGTAGGAGGGAGGAGTCACAGATGCTGGCAAATCGTTCCATAGCCGAGCTGTTAAACTCAAGAACGAGTCGTAGAAACGACCCGTTCTCATGTGACAAATGTCAACCTTATACATATGTTGGGCGCGTTTGGCGTGTTTCTCGACTATGCACCGGTGCCGAGGGGATCAATGATGCTAGTTCCTCGGAGCATCTTCCATTGTAATTTGTTTTTTTTACATGAGCCCCACATAGGAGGCCCTGATCTCCCTCATCTCCCTCAGGGCCTGTGTCATCTTTGAGATCTTTGCTGTGTGAAGGTTTTTTTTTAAGGAAAGGAAATGGAGGAGAATTCTGGGAAAGAAAAGGGTTTAAGGGGTGGGTAGGAATCTGGGGTTCAGTGTCCTGGTCATCCGCCTCCAAGACCTAGACAAACCTCACCCCATGAACCCGGGCACCCCTGCTAAATCACCAAACATAGCGAACCACTTGGGGTGACCTATGGCAGAGGTGTTGGTTATCCAATAAAGGTTTCCGGGGCGGCAGTACCCATTCCCGCCTCCCAAATACCGGTAGCACAAGGACAGCATTCCCACCTGACGCCTGTGCTCTAAAGATTGTAGTGCGTTTGTTTTAAGTTAGGAGAATCTATCAAACGGACCGCCCATTTCTGCATAGAGTCGAAGGTTTTTTTTTAGGTATTTTAGGGCTCCAGACCATCTTATCTCCAACTGTACCTTATCGTGTTTGTTTTCGTGCAAAGGCTCATAGAATGGATTATTTGTTTCATGTTCTCACCTTGAATATGCTAGTGTCATTTGGTCTCCTTTCTATTGTCCACATTTTTTAAATCGAATCCGTACAACATCGCTTCCTACGAGGAATTGCTTGGAGGTTAGGACTTGAAAGAGGCGAATACTTGTATGATGAAATTGAAACAAACTTTAAACATTTCTTCTTTAGAAAAACGTAGAAAGGACACTGATCTAATTTGCATATTCAAAATTATAAACAGTATTACTGACACATCTGCTTTTTTACACCTCATCCAGTTCAACATCCCTTCCCGTAGACTCCGAAATAATGAATTGCTGTTCCTCAATCGACATCCTACTAATTATGGATATCATTCTCCTTTATCCAGAATGTCGAGACTTGTCAACGCAAGTCAAAGCATTGAATTTTTTGGTGTAAGCCTAAATGACTTTCGGCAGTCGATACGCAATGTGTAATTTTTAAAGCCTTTTAAATCCATCTTCAAGCTACTTGTAGTTATCTTTTATGTATACTTTTATATTATGTATTGTTAATGCTCTTCATTTATATGTTTTCTCCTTTCATTGTCATCTCTTTTTTATTTTTATTAGTGTTATTGTTATATTGTTAAAGGACTAACCGTAGAAAATCACACAAATCTGACAGGAGATCTCGCCTGAGATCTATCTCGATCTCACAAAAGATAGAGAATAGCTCTTCTGATGATGGACACTGTAACTGCTGTCCGAAACGTTGGCTAAAGAAGGAGGTAGCGCAACACGGCATAACACTCCAAAAATAAACTAATAACAATTTCATTTACAATAAAAAGAACTAAAACTTTAAAACATGCAATTTTGGCGATGTAATAAAAACAAAAAAAGGCTTGGAGCGGAAAGGGTTAAAACCTGATTAAAACATAAAAATAAATTCTGATACTTCAGTGCACGGTATATAGTGCAAAAAAATTACTCAAGTTCCTTATTGATTATTATTCAAGGTCAGCTAGGCCCAGTATCCTTTCACGAGTTGTAAAAATTTATTACTATGTAGTTGATCATTGAGTGAGGAGGTGCGTAGTACATTGATCATTAAATAATAATTATAAATTCTAATACACATTCCAAAATTAATTCAGTGGTTCGCTAGAGATGGTTGGTATGTTCATTTTTTAGTTATTATTTAATTTTTAAATAAAGATGAACATTCCTTGGTTACGAATAACCTGACAGTATTAGAATTTGAATTCATCCTACTACCATGACTATAAGCAAAAAATGTTTGCTTTTGAAATTGTGGAAGACTTTACCCCTCAGACTAATTTGTTCCCTTTTCAGAACAACTCATATAGGTCTCATAGAAATCGTTGCGTCTCCCTTACTATCATGGTTAGAAATATGATCTGAACTGTGTTAGAAAGAGAAAACACTACGCTTTGTATTGAAATCTAAAAATTAACCACAAAATAATTAAAATGTTCACGTATGTAATATCAGTGGCGGCTCGTGACTGTGCTAGAGTGCTTACATTAAAAAAAAAATTATGGATGTTGTAGTAGGTGAAAAAATAATTTATTTTTCGAAAACCGCTTTTTTGGAAAGCCAAGCTGAAATTTCCTGAAATTTTTCATACAAAAAAAATTTTTTCAAAAAAAAAAAATTTTGGCTACAACATCATTAATGCTGTATTTTTTTAATATTAGCACTCTACTACGCCTAAAAGTCACGAACCGCCACTGCATAATATATTAAATCTTGAAATCTATTATTGGTAAATCTTCAATTTTTCTTACTTATGTTTTTGTTATTACTTGCAGTATTTTATTATTTATTTGCTTACACGCTTTCATACAATTGAGCATGAATTCCCTCACCAAATACAAGAGCCTTGTCTCTTTATGGTGAGGGAAGGCTATTTTTATATTCCTTTATAACACTGAATAATATATAAAAAATGTTTTCTTATTCCTTTCAGCACTTGCTGATACGATTGTGTGGGTCCGTTTATAAAAATATTTCTCGAAAACAGTTCATATCCGAACCGACAAATCCCCACAGTCGTTGAGGGCAAAAATACTGCAGAAATTTAAACCGTTTTTGAGAAATATTTTTTATAAAGGAACCTGCATGATTATGAGCAGTGCTAAAAGGGTTATTGTAAAAAACAAACAAATATTAAATAAATAAAAATATATAAAACCAAACTTTCCAACCGCAATTTGAAAATAATATATAAAACCTTCGGAATTTTTTGGGAGTTGATGATAATGTTTATAATACACTAACCGGTTCCCGGCATGCGTTGCAATGCCATATTCAAAGAAATAAATATTTCTCCCAGCATGTCCTTTCCCGAGCGTCCCCGTTATCCTCCCGCGACCCTTTCATCTCCCCTCTCCCGCTCCCCCATCCCAACCCTCCTCCCGCGTTCCTTATTTTCAGTCCCAGTACATTCAGTTTTCAAGCTGCTCGAATGCCAATTTTTTTATTCAAATTTTCATTTTTCAATTTTTCAAATAATCAATTTTGTATATTATAAGAATAATCAATCAAATTTAGTACCTAACATAGGTACCTATTTAAAATATCTATTCTTGATTTGATTCAAAGTATTAGGCGAGTACTTCAAATAAATTCATTAATTTGAAGAGTTTCGAAAATTGAATTCAGATTTAGCAATCGTTGTTTTGCAAAATGTCATTTTCAAATTTTGACATTTTTGACAGTTTTGCAAGAGTTTTTGTAATGATTAAAAACCTTTTCAGATGTATTGTCATGTGGCTGTAACAATCCAGAAACTTTCGCGGGGGTTTAAAGAAGGTATTTTGAAAGTTTCAAACATTTCATATGCTCAATACAGCAACACATAGAAAACTCGTATATTCAATTCAATTCAATTTATTTATTATCTCAAAAACATTACAAAATATTACATTTTAAACCGTTTTACATTTTTAAAGAGTATTACAATTAACACTTAGGTATACGAACTATTCAAGAATTAATAGAGCTTGCCTTTTAAAGGCAGCTTCACTAATGCTAAATATGTCGATATCCGAATTAATTCTGTTTAACATCAAAGTTGCTCTCCCGACCGGCATGACCATTGGCAAGTTAGTCCTGCAGGCCGGAAGATAGAACAATCTATGCTGTCGGTGGCGAAGATACCCATCCGGAACATAGAAATGAATGCTCTCCATGATAGCTGAGTTTTCAAACCATCCGCGGATCAATTTGAAGAAATGTGTAGCAATGTGTACATCCCTTCTGACCCGTAGATGGTTCATTCCGAGCATACCCAAAAGAAAGTCGCTAGGATAGAGCCACGGATAATAGCCATACCCCCTCATGTACAGAAATCTTAGAAATTTCTTCTGAACTCTCTAAAATGAGGGAATATTTCGCTTGGTGTGGACTCCAAATTACCGACCCACTTTCAAGTCTACTCCTTACTAAGGAATTGAATAAAACTATGAGAACCCGGGTGTCTCTAAAATTCCTTGCAGTACGCAGAACAAAGCCCAGCATTCTCAATGAAGTGCTACAAGTCATCTGAATATGAGCATGAAATGTCAGCCTACTATCAAACATGATTCCAAGATCTTTCATGGTGGAGACACGTTTTAAACTTCGGGCGTCCATCGTATACCGCTAATACCAGGTATGACACGCCCTAGTGAATGACAAAACTAAACATTAGATTACATACCTATATCCCCATGCAAGCATATTTTGATGTTTGTACATAGATTTGCCTGATAAAATATTTATTTAAATTTTTTTCGTTATCAGTAATTTTAGTTAGAAAAAACGTAAGGTGAGCCTTTCATTCAAAATTTTTATTTTTAAAAATTGATGTTTCTTTATAATAATAAAATTAAGAAGCATATTTCCAAAACCAGTTAGTTTTCAGATGTTTTAAGAAATACTCCATTTATTTTGATTTTTTTGGATAGCGGAATATTTTGACCTTCCAACAAAATAGGCCTGAGGCCTGAGGGGTTAACACCTTGTTTTGATGTATGAATATTATAAAAACTTGAATTTTAAAGCAGTTTTTGTAGGCCTGATACTTTATATGTTTTTCTGGGCTTAAAAAAAGACAACAAAAAACTCTCAATTATTTCAAGGCCAAGATGTGTTGAGTATACGCAAAAGTATTTAATTAAAAGCATCTAAGATATTTTTCAATGTGATCAAATTTTCAAACTCAAAACACATGATTTTGCATTACTTCAAAGTGCTTTGCCCTAAGGGCGATGATACGCTCTGGTCTGATGACACTAGTGCGTGGCGTTATTTGTAAGCAAATAAATTATTTTGTACAGTAAAAACACAAATTTGTTGTAGACCACTTTAATTAAAGTAACAAATTTATGTGTTTTGTTGTTAAGTAGCTGGTACCCGGCAATGCCATTCAAAGAAATAAATTGTTTCTCCCTGCATGTCCTTTCCCATGCGTCCCCGTTCCTCTCCCGCGTCCCCTTCCCCTTACGCATTCCCCTTCCACCTTCCCTTATTCTCATCACCGTCTCTCCAACCCCACCTCCTTCGTTACCCTCTCCTTCCTGCCTTCTCTCTCTGCCGCTAAAATATATGAAATACACACATACAATGCAATCGGATGAACAGTATGGCAGAGCATAAAATACGAACAAACAAATATTGATTTTTATATATACCTGGCATGCGTTGCAATGCCATTCAAAGAAATAAACTGCTTATCCTTTCCCACGCGTCCCCTTTCCCCTCTCGCGTCCCCTTCCCCTCCCAGGTTCCCCTTCCACCTTCCCCGCTTTCCCTCTCCCTCGTCACCTCTCCCGCAAACCCCACATCCTTCATTACTCTCCCCCTCCTGCCTACTCTCCCTGCCACTAAAATATATGAAATACACATTTTCATTTACACAAATTTCATAACGCCAGAGCTTACCATTATATGTATATAGCCTATAACCTTAGCGGACGTGCGCACAACAAACCACCAAAGTTTCATCAATAAAAACTGGAGACCCGGTGCAGGAAAATCCCACTATGGCACAACGGCGCAAACTGTAGTGACTTTGCTTTCTTTGCAGGGTCTTTTGTTTTTATATGTAAAAGTCCTTTGGGCATTTAAATAAATAATTTACTGCGAGCTTAAAGAACAATGTTTTTATTTTACTAATGCCAATGATGAAAGTCATTAAGAAAAAGGTTGTCATTGTTGCTACGGGTGCAGGGTCCATCTTTTTGTTGGAAGTCGGTAATTTTTTTGGGAATTATATACTACTAATGCGTCAAGTGAGGATAATGTTCAGGCAAAAAGAGATTACGCAAATTTATTATTATTAGTCAAAAGATTTTTTAACTTGTTTTCAGTGTTGCCAGTGGAAGAGCATATCCGATTACTGTTAGAGGGAGAGGCACATGACAAACCCTGCGATGATTGTGAATTGTCTCAAGTGGACACTGAGCTGCCACCATGGTTCGAAGAAAACAAATTCAAAAGGTACAAATTATATTAAATTCTATACATTATAATGCAATACTTTATATTCATCCCGAAGCAATGACATCGATGTTCAACTGCATTATACGATCAAAATTAGAATGCGCTTACCAGCAAAAATACATAGAATTATTGGAATAAATTTAAGAAAATATTCTAAGGCATTTTTATATGAGAATGTATGGTGAACACCCGCGATTTATGCATCACATGGATTTGCCCTCCGAAACGCACAAAAGTCTTTAAGAGGAATGGTACCCTTACAGTAACAGCTTTTAAAATTAAAAACTGGTTTGTACCGAACAACTACCATCAGTGTCGTCGCCACGACTTGCTCTATATTCCACATGGCAGAACGGACGGCAGTTTTATTGCAGCAATTATTCCACATGGCAGTTCAGGCCCAGCGTAGCTTGACAAGAGGTGTGGTGCTGCTAAATGATATCTCTAGGTCTCTTGACATTTTCAACATTGGCCTTGAAGGTTTCAAGAGTCATTTTATGAGTTTTATAAAATGGTCACCCACCCTCAAACTGGGGCCAAACCAAAAGCTACCCGCAGGATCTAACAGCAAAAACCTGCAAAAAGGCGAGTAACTCGCACGTAGTACCAAGGGCAATGGAGCGCAATAATTTTGATACATTCCATGTACCTTCTGGGCGCAAACATTCGCGCGTATACATGTGTAACGATTCGCTCCTTCTGAACAGAATAACTAAGTCAGGGACATCTTCGATTTGTTACTAAACAAATACAAAATGTCGTTACTGACTCAGTTCAGTTATGTTCAATAAATACTGTATAATTTTTACTATCCATGTGTAAAAGCCCCTAAAAAGAGTGTTAATAAATAAATAACAGGCAAGTCTTTTGAAGTAAAGCTCTGTAATTATTAATACGAGGGGCGGCTGATCACTAATGAGTAGCGCTGCACACCACTAATTGAGGGTATTCTAAATAATATAAATACCAAGTTTCATGTCATTAGCATCATTACATTTTAGTAATTGAACCTTAAACATTACCATGTCTGACTCATCAGCGCTTTCTACGAAATTGGAGTACAGAGCTGTCACAAAATTCCTCACAAAGAAAAACAAAACGCCGACGGAAATATTTGAAGAGATGTCTGCAGTTTATGGGGAGTCAGCACCTTCATTTGCCACCATAAAACGTTGGAGCCGTGAATTCAAACATAGCAGGGAATCGCTTGAAGATGGTCCCAGGTCGGGACGCCCAAACACCGCCGTTACCGAAGAAAACATTAAAAAAGTGAAAAAAGTTGTTCTGGAAGATCGGCGAATCAAGTTGTGGCAGCTGAAGCCATAGGCATTAGCAAAGAACGAATCGGTGACATTTTGCATAATCATTTGCACATGAAAAATGTAGGTGCGCGATGGGTGCCAAAAATGCTCACGCCGCTTGACAAGCAGCGTCGCGTCACAACTTCGGAGGAGTTTTTGGACATCTGTGGCGATAATCCTGATGATGTTTTTTTTCGCCTTGTTACTGTCGATGAAACATGGATTAGACAATACGATCCGGAGTCAAAAAAAGAATCAATGCAGTGGATAGAAAAGGGAGAAAAGCCGCCACGGAAATTCAAAGTGGAAAGATCGGCATCCAAGCTCATGGCCACTGTTTTTTGGGATTGTGAAGGAATTTTGTTCTTCTTGAAAGGAACCTTCCCAAAAATACTACAATGAACGGCAACTATTATGCCGCATTGTTGACAAAGGTTCGTCAAGTGATTGTCGATAAAAGGGGAGGCAAACTGGCAAAAGGTGTCCTGTTTTTGCCAGAGTTGTAAAGCGTGCCCTCGCAGAAACAGGATTTGAAGAAATAAACCACCCACCCTACAGTCCAGACCTGGCCCCTAGCGATTATTTTCTTTTTTCCAATTTGAAAAAGGACCTCCGAGGACGGAGATTTTCAAGTGACGAGGAAATGAAGGCGGCCGTAAATGAACATTTTGAAGGCAAAGACTGCGAATATTTTTTTACCGGGTTAAAAGCTCTTTTTAATAAATATAGGAAGTGCATTTAATTAGAGGGAGATTATATTGAAAAATAAATTTTTTAAACATTTCTATCAGCATTTTTAATACCTTAGGCTCAAAACTTTTCAGCCGCCCCTCGTACATACTGCATTTGCTCTTATCATCTCAGTAATCAGAACTACATAATAAATATTATCGGAATGATGTGTTCCAGGGGACAGAAATACATATTCAGGAATCTGTTGGGTCAGTTCACAGTGACTCTGTGTGGACTCATTACTGTTCTGAGCATTCCCACCAGCCTCAAGATTCTAATCAACGCGCAGAAATCTTCCTCGGTTCAAGGGGCTTACAGGAGATATGCCTCTACCATCAAACATGTCTACAGTTGGTACTCTGAAGATCTTAGACCGGGAACTAGGTAAGTTTTTCCACGAATAATAAGAAATGTTCTGTTTTGTTTATGTAGCTTAAACTGTTGTATGCATAGATATGTACAATAGGGTGGGTCACGACTGTATGGGGAAAAAAAATTTCTTGTTTTGATTTGTCTAATAGTGATAAAAGGGTGTTAAATGGAGATATAAAATCACGTAATTTTTAAAAAAATATTTGGAAATCATCTTCTTCCTCCGGATTGACTTTGAAATTTCACATAATAGAGAAAAACCAACCTTATTAAATCTTAAAAAAATGTTGGATAAACCATTAAAAATTAACTATTTTTATTAAAACACGAAGTAGAGGGTATGTTTAAATTTATTTATTAAAAAATAAATTTGAATATAATTCATATTATCTCAAGGCAGTGTATTCAAATACCAGCAAAATCCTTCTTACTCTCAAATTTGGCCATCATTTTGTGAAACTCAATTTTGGAAGTTTTTGTAAATGATTTCGTCGAAATTTACTATTTGCTATGGAAGATTACAAAAAATATGGTTTGTTAAAAAAAAAGAAATTTAAAAAAAAAATATTACAATTTTCAAAACTTTGAAGTGAATCCGAAGGAAGAAATTTTAAACACGTCGTTTTGAACCCATTTGGCACCCTCTTAGAATTTAAAAATAACATTTTTTGTTAAATGACCCACCTTAATGTACAATGTATATAGAAGATAGTGTTGAAATTTGAAGTTTTTAATTTACAAAAAATGCGCATTTCTTACACGTTTTTACTTTGATTTAACCCGTCAGACTAATTTGTTCGCTTTTCAGAACAGCTCGTAAAGTCTCATAGAAATCGTTGTCTCCCTTACTATCATGGTTAGAAATATAATCTAAATGGTGTTAGAGGGAGAAAACACCATGCTCTATATTCAAATATAAAAGTTAACCACAAAAGAAGTAAAATGTAGACCTTTATGAAACCAAAGTTTCAGATCGCAATTTGAAAAAAAATTATGAAATTTTATGAAAATTTTTATGAATGAATTATTTTATTGATATAGGATCGTCTCCTTTCAGGAAGTACCTACCTACATAATATGGACTTGGACCGTAATGATTTTTCAAGCTCACATCCTTTTTTCTTGGCCATTTAATTGTTTGCAGTGTCCTCCATTTTTTTCTACCCTTTCTTGACTAAGGGATAGTTTTATAACCATCCGTTTACCGCCAAACAAATATTTTTAAAAAGGTATCAAGCAAAACTAACGGATGGTTATAAAACTGGCCCTAACTGTATGTTGGCAAATACAAGAACTCACTTTACAATCAATTGTTCCCTTTTTCTCCCAGGTCATGGCAATCACTCTTGGCAGTTCGCGTGCGCCATTTAAAAAGCAGTAAAATTTCCCAAGTCCGTGGCACTGGACACATCTCCCAGAGGGACTTGGTGCTCACCCAGTTTGGCTTCATGGGCACGGGACTGCTGAAGCCACATTTACTCGGAATAGAGAGTGACAATGCTGAAGATGTGGAAGCATATATTCACTTCTGGAGGACTATTGGATACATGCTTGGCATTGAAGACAGGTATGACTAAAATTAATAATAAGTTTTTTTGGTTGAGTATCAAAGGGAATTAACACAGAAAAATAATTTACTGATTCCAAAAACCACAGATATATCATTTATTTTTCAGGTGGAAAAAAGCTTTCTGAAAATGAGCCTACTTCTATTTAATTATCGGTCCAATCTCAATGTTTCTGTTTATAACATTATGTATTTAAATTCGAAGTCAGTTGCTAAAAAGTTGCTGTAAAATTAAAGAACTCCATTAATTTCCGCCTTCAATAGCACAAAAGCGCATAAAGAATTGTTTATTTCAATCCAAATTCTATTTCATCTTTATTGACAAAATCGTGTAAATTTGACAGCAGTAGATCGTTGTTGACAGGAAGCCATCTTAAAGCAAATAAATTTACAGATGTAAATGGTCGCTATAAGCCCTTATATAAGTTGAACTTCCGAAAAACTTCTGTGAGCATTAATTACCTAAGTCGGATGCATATGCAAATGCTCCTGTGGGTAACTTGTCAAAAACTTACCCCGTAAATTTTACTTGTGAGTATAAATCTAGCCTTATTCATAATATTAATATTTGTTCACAGTTGATATATACATGTCTATTAGAAAATACATGTTTAAAACATACAGATTTAGTGCTAGTGTTTGGTGAGAATAGCAAAGTGATGATACAAGAGTGAAGTTTCATTAGAAGTCTTCCACTAGTAGGAATTTTAATGATAGGTGTTCAACTCTTGTTTTTTTATAAACCCAAAGAAAACATAAGCGACAGAATATGGCAGAAGTTTATATAACTTCAAAGGCAGGTAACTCTGTAGCATTGAGGCAAACACCATACAATAATTCATTTCCCTTGTGTTACTGATCATTGCATTTATTTTCCAGGTACAATTTATGCCGAGCGTCCCTCCAAGAAACCAGAGAAGTCACCCAATATGTAAACGACAAAGTCTTCAGAGAACTTCTCCGCAACCCGACGCAATACTTCTACCACATGATTGTGGAACTCCTCGACGGGATGTGGTACATCAATATAACCATCTTTACAAAGCCATTCATCTATTTCACATACCGACTAATTGGAATTACCGGATTCGACTACAGACTCCCGGAATCCGAAAGACAAAGTCAAATTACGGCAAATTTTAATAATAATGTCACTAACGAAGTGTTTAACACTGGCAATAATGATTTTACAATAGATCCTGTTTTATTCTTTTCATCTTTCAACTGGTTTGAGAAGGTAATTCTCGATGGGATGGTGGATGCTTTCCAATGGTCATTGTTTACAGCTGTAGGAAGATTGGTTCACAATGCAACAATGTACTTAACGATGTTCTATATTAATTACATGCCGGTCTTTGCATTTTGGCGGTTTGGAATTAGGAACAGTTATGTCGATATGATGGAGGAAGATATTTCTTTGCCGGGAGTTTTGAGAACCAATGAAGAGGTTTTGGAATTGTTGTACAAAATGAATTAAAGATGAGAACTGTTTGTATTATACAGTGAAACCCTCTTAAGAAGTTTCGTGGCTCAAGAAGTTTGGTTTTTTTGGTCCCTCGGCCCAATTTTTCCCACGTTTAAGGTTTTCCTGCTTAAAAAGTTTGTTTTTTGCGGTCTCTTGGAAAACTTCTTAAAAGGGTTTCACTGTACATTATTCAGAGCTGAACCAAGAGAACCGAACGATGATCTTTTGTAGTTTGTATATGAAGGGATCTTTGTTGGCGCTGTATACAATGAACCTCAGTCATAGCATTACCACATAAGAAGTTTTCATGTTTAAAGCGATGCGCCATGTCGTGCAATATTTTGAATCGGGTGGCTAACAATAACACTCCTAAAGTAGATAGCGATAAAGTTTAAATTCCTTTGTAACGCCTTATTTTTATTAATGCAAAAAAAAAGATGCCAAAAAGTGTTTTATTTTATTTTGCAAAGTTCAGGCACAAATATTCAAATGTTTTACAATCATTTTCTAAATAAATTAATTTGCCACATATTATACAATAAACCCATAGCCAAAAAGGGGTTCATATATAAGAGATTTTGAACTAAAGCAGTTTTTACGGGCCTAATAATTTATATTTTCTGCTTCATAAAAATGTTTGATCATTTCAACGGGCAAGATATTTTCTAATGGCAGTATTGAATTAAAGCATCTAAAATAATTCTAAGCGATCAAATTTTCAAATCAAAAATACGTAATTTATCATTACTTTACAGTTTAGAGTAAAGTTTTTTTTTCTGTCCTTTGAAGACAGAAACGAAAAAATGGCCCAATTTATCCCACATAAAAAGTTTAAATTTTTTCCGTCCCTTGGAAAACCTTATTATAAGAGAGTGTTTCACTGTAAGTACACCTAAAATAATTGATCCCAAAACCTTTATTGTCCTGTTGATAAGGACAAATGTCAAAATGTTTTAATTGATTTTGGAGAAACAGAATACAGATGAGAAGTTTTGTTTTTGGTTTCTTGAAGACTAACATTTAAAATGGCCGAGTCTAACCCACATACAAGGTTTTTCAAGGGATCGAAAAACCGTATGAGTGTTTCACTGTAATTGACAATTTTGGTGTATGTTGTGAGACTGAAGGGTAGGTGAAGTGGATGAGGATAGTTGGGATGTTTGTATATTCAGATCTAGTCACTAAACACAGCTTAAGCTATTTCAAGCAATATTTACAGAACAAAAAGCAATATAGTTACATATATTCAAGTTAAGTATTTTTTATTTGAGATGTTTTAACCCCTCAGACTAATTTGTTTGCTTTTGGGAACAACTCATGTAGGTCTCATAGAAATCGTTGTCTCCCTTATAATCATAGTGAGATATATGATCGAAGCGGTGTTAGAAAGAGAAAACACCATGCTTTATATTCATATCTAAATGTTAACCACAAAATAATTGAAATGTACACATTTTCAAAACCAAAGTTTCTGATCACAACTTGAAAAAAATTATGAAATTTTTATTAATTATTTTTACATGAAACGACAAAAAAGTGAGCTGATGATGATGCAATAATAATACATTTGTTAAATGAAATAAGTCATTTTTTTTTAAACGTGGAGTAATGTAACATCAAAAAAAAAACTTATGTTTGCATTAAAAAAAATTATAAGGTTATTTCAAATTATAAACTTGAAAGTATATTTTATCACTTTTCAAAAACAGTTTTTCGTGTTCGAATGGGTTCAGAAATATTCCATTTATTTGGACTTTATTACAAAGCGGAAATATTTTGACCCTCTGACAAAATACGTCAGAGGCCTGAGATGTTAAGAAACAAGCCCTAACCAAATAATCATTACTCACCGATCTTGTAATATAGTTTTAGTGTTGGACCAAAACAGGACTTTCTTTCGAAACCGAATCTTCGGTATGTCTCAGTTTTGGCCGAAACTGAAACTTTTTTAGACATGTTAAAAATCTATTGTTTACTGAAATTTGGCTTATTTTTTACACAATAATTGAAGCATGTGAAAAAATATATATTTTTTAATATTACTGCTATAAAACAAACAAAAATTATAAAAATTAACAAAGTATGTTAACTACTTCTTGGAACAAAAAATTGTCAATAATCAACATTTACATTATAAAGAACCTCATTGAGTATTTTAATTCCATTTACGTGCCGGCGAACTCAGCTGATGATGGTGGGTGACACACGAGCCACGAACTCACCTGAAGTCAGCCAAATGACGCGCGATAACTCACGAACGCAGGGTTTCGCGGCCGAAGGTTTGGCAGATTTTCTGCCGAAACCGAAACTAGATTTTTTTGCCGGAACTTGCCGAAACCGAACTTTCAGTCAGTCACTAATAATTTTGATTATTATCAAGTGTATAGTGAATAATTAGATTTTAATTTCTATAATATTTTTAATATTGATTACCATGTCTTTGTTCTTGTATTTAAATGTACATAATAAAGAATTAAACTCATCAATCTGATCTACACCACTGTCGCACATATGTGATCCATCGGCGGCTATCCCCATTTGTGGATGTCGCATATGTGATTCATGAAGCTGTGTAGAATTGTGCTGTGTGGTGGGATGGTTTTCGAAAAGACCAGCTTTGAAAAGATTAACCCACTTTAAGAGGAAGGATAGTTCTACCTTTTACGCTGGTCTTCCTTGAATGCCTGGAAAGACATTGCTGCCAAATATTTTTTATATGAATATTGTACAATAATATCTTTGTAACAGTGTAACCCTCATAAAAAGTTCCCTCTTAAGAATGTTTCATGCTTAAGAAGTTTGGGTTATTCAGGCCCTTGAAGACTGAGTGGTCTAATTTATCCCACATATAAGGTTTTCCTGCTGAAGTTTTTTCTTGTTCCTTGGAAAAAAAACTTCAGAGAGTTTCACTGTATATAAAACATATATATGTTTATGTGGTACAAGTCTTCCCCATCTCCTTGTCTTTTGTGTGGAGGAATATTTTATCAAAAGAAAACTTACACTTTGGCATTGGAGATGCGCAAATTGTATTTTTGTTGTGATTTTCTACCGAAGTGAAAACCTTTTTTTATTTGTAATGTAATAAAAAATGTACTTTTTTTACTCATAAAACATCACTAAATGGCCCAACTTAAACTTCTGTTATGGAGTCCTACCACAAAGTAGACTGCAATTTTTGACAATACTTTTATGGTTAGGTTTTGGTTGAGTACTATATAAAAAATTCATTCATGTACATATTTTTTTCAAAGATGTATCAGTTTAACAAATTCCATTTTGTCGTATGAGTTCCTTGTTTTCACCCGCCTAAAGTGGGTTAACCGCTAGGTTGCCGCTTGTCCGCCGGCGTACCATCGGCGCAGGCCAAAATAATCACTAAAAAATAATTTTGTTATGCGATTTTAACCCTTATGTATAAAGAAAACGTATGAAGAAGAAGGTCAGAATCGCTTGGGGCATTCTTGTTCATAAGGTATAAGATACCGTGAACCCACCTAGAGCAGCGATATATTTTCTTTGAAATTGTTTATGACAACGGCCTGGAACTTTTGCCCGCCGCTCGGCTGTCAGATGACACGGCTGTCAAGTCTCGCGTCGCGGTCGATGAAATGATCGTAAAACGTATAAATTCATCAAATAAACGCAAGTAATGTTATATTTATGTATAGTTTAGTTTTCAAGGAATGTGTTTCAGTAAATATTACATAAGATAGCATAAAATTAACCTGCAAAATATTACGTAAAAGTCAAAACATTGCAAAATTTTTTCGTTTTTTCCCGTGGCATTTGAAAAGTAGTAAAAAGTATAAATTCATTGAATAAACGCAAGTAATATTGTTTTTATGTATAGTTTAGTATTCAAGGAATGTGTTTCAGTAAATATTACATAAGATAGCATAAAATTAACCTGCAAAATATTACGTTAAAGTTGAAATTTTTTCGTTTTTTCCTGGCATTTGAGGGGTTAATAAGAAATCATTGTAATAATCTGTTAGCTTGTTAGACTCTATCTTGTTGACCTATTATTTTTTTTAATATCAATGAACCTAGAATGTGATAATGAAATGTGATTTCTATATAAAATAAAATAATTGTGATACATATTTTTAATTCCTTTATTTATTTCCCAGCAACATATTGCAAGATAATATTTCACCAGTTATCATCTAATAATTTACATATATAAATATTTATATAGCACACATGTACGTATTACCATATAAAAAGCTAACAAATGCATCATCTTTACAGAGACCCTTTAGAGGCAAAAGATAAAAAAATTGTTACTAAGAATTTTCTTTAGAATTTGTATTATGTATATTAAAAAGTACAAAATTCATCAAGTATTTTTATGAGAATTCGTCATTTTAAAGAGAAAGATAGCAAAATAATTCAACATACTAATTTTTAATAAAGTTTGATCTTTTGCAATAGTAGTTATTAATTTGATTAAATGTATGAAAATTACTTTAAAAAAAAATTATGTTATATATATAACATTTAATATTATACAATAATTTCAAAAGTTCACCTACAAAATGGAAGTTACTACAAATAGCCGGTATATTTACCTACCATCTTTTTCATCACAATAGAAATTAATAATTTTAGTTTTTACCCTGTTAAAATAAGAATACAAGATGTCTTCAACCAGAATTTAATAGATAATGATGGTGAAATAAATTTAAAAAAGTATTGATTCATGTGAAAGCGTTCATCTCAGTACGAAGATGCCTACAAGTTTTAAAATGGCGTACTTGCAGTTTGTTTTGAAGCGAGAGATATTTTGCACTATTATGTAAAATAACATAGACTGTATACTTTCTGCAGACATCATAGCACCAAGATTAACAATGGATATGAATACTTGAAATGGAACGGTCAAAAAGCAAAACAAAGATGGAATACTGAAGCCATTCTGGCCACAGGCACTGATTTTTCACAAATAATAATTATTATTAGCGACTCTTGCAGAACTTATTGCTCTTGGCTGGAAATAGGCTCCGGAAAAAAAAACATTTGTGTTCCAAATGGAATTAGAAAAATTATTGTTCCAAATGGAACGGTAGAAATAAAAGGTCAAAATGGATTGGCATCTATTTGATCATTGACCCTGGATTGCGAACAGGCTTGAAGGATTAAGACGTCTTTACGGTGCACCAACGCTCTTCTTATCAAGACACAAATAGCTACTCCATTTTGGTAAAAGCATTCATATTGACCTAAATAAATACCTATTTAGGTACCAATCAGTTCAGAAAGAAAACGGCATACCATTCTGGTATAAGCCTTCCAAATAGACCCAAATAAATACCTATTTAGGTATAAATTAATGAAACAAAATGGCATACCATTTTGCGATAAGCGTTCCATATTAACCTTAATACTAGGTTTTAACTAATTTGGAAACAAAATGGCATACCAAAAGGTGCAAATAATTTACTCCTAATAATAAATCTACGAATGTTATAAATAATAAACGTTTATTAAAAACACAGAATACAATAATAATTTGTTTCTTTTAATTCATTCTTATGTCTAACAGGGTAAAAACTTAACAGTATTATTTATTATTTATCTGCTGCGACAATAATTATTCTAGAGGTCCGAGGGCAACACGACATGCTTGTCCTTAAATAAGTTGATCACGAGATAAAAGATAGAACATTACTAGCTTTAGGTTGTTATGGTTAGTAAATATATACTGCAAGAGGTTTGAATAGGTTCCTAGGTGAACTAACGGCGCCTAACGGGTTGCCAGTCATCAGGGTCTGCTTGCTCACGAGCTGGAAAGAAACACCTCCATTATAATTTGCAATCCAATCAGTATTTCCACTAGGCACTCATGTATTTAAACTAATTCTATTAGTCCTGCTAAGGGCACCTTTAAAGCTGGTTCACATTACGCTATAAATCTGCGAGCAGATATCTGTTGATTCGCGAGCGCTTATCTTTTGTCCTTTCACACGAGGCTATCAAATATTTCTTCCTGTGGTAGGAGAGGGGGTCAGTCGAATTAGGGAGCGGCAATGGAATGCATATTTTTTGTACTGAAATCTGTCAACTTGACATCTGTCATCCACGGGCCTAGGCAGCTCCGTAATTACAATGACCCCCTCTCCTGTTTTAGTCGGAGAAGGGGAGAGTTATCTTCTGGGATATCGCGTCTGGAGCAGTTACGTCTGAGATGTGTATTGTCTATGATTGATCTGCACTTAAAAACGCTTAGGTGTGAATGGTCTGAAGGGATTGTATGGAGAGCGTTATTTGGCGTGCTATGATCTTTTATATTTGATAGCGTAATGTGAACCAGCTTTTACTGGCAATAAATTATGCCTGAAGCCAGTAGAAATTATTTTAATCATTTCACTCTCGATCCAAAAATTCCTGAGGATCTCCTTTACTCTTTCACCTCTAAGGTGGCTGGCTCAATTACGGGAAGGTCTAAGGTAAGTGAGGTAAGGTAAGGTAAGTGAGGTAAGGTAAGGTAAGTGAGGTAAGGTAAGGTAAGTGAGGTAAGGTAAGGTAAGTGAGGTAAGGTAAGGTAAGTGAGGTAAGGTAAGGTAAGGTAAGGTAAGCGAGTGCAGTAAGAGTGATGCAGAAAGCACGAGCTGCAGCGGCACGGGACGTAACGCTATTGCGTATATTCATTGCCGGCATTCTTACCGCATCCGATTTATGTCGATTCCTTGCCAACCTACGAGGGAGCCATTAAATTTATTCAGGTATAATTAAAGACCTATCAGAACATTGTGAGTCAATGGTAAACAATTCAAGACAATATTTATAGTTTATCTCTACATATTATAAATTAAAGTCCTTCGCTGCGTCTGTCTGTTCGCAATAAACTCAAAATTACTGAACGGATTTTCATGCGGAGTGATTCGTGAGGAACATTTAGGTACATAACTTGTCAAGGTTTTGTGTAAATTGGTTGAAATATATAATTAAATCAGAGTGGTCTGTCTGTGGTGGACGAGCGGGCGGTGTGCATTCTGATTTGTATGCAAGTTAACAGATGGCGGTGTGAGTTCAAAGGTTGGGTAACCATTGAGTAGATGACGTTTTGATTCATTAGCCACAGCAATGCGTTGCCAGGTCAGCTAGTGGACTAATAGAAAGCTGAAGAGAGCTTACGTTTTTCTTCCTTTGGTGGCATTCTTCGCGGGGCATCTTTAGGTGAATCCTTTGGGCCGTCTTTGTCTCTGGGGCCATCGCTATCTCTGGGGCCGTCTCTGGGACCTCCCCTGGGTCCATCCCTATCTCCGCCTCTGGGTCCGTCCCTATCACCGCCTCGAGGTCCGTCTCTGTCTCCACCTCTGGGTCCATCTCTGTCCCCGCCTCTTGGCCCGTCTCTGTCTCCGCCCCTGGGTCCGTCCCTATCGCCTCGGCCTCCTCCCCTCGGGCCGTCTCTGTCGCCGCCTCTGGGGCCGTCTCTATCGCCGCCTCTCGGGCCGTCTCTGGGTGCAGAGCGCCATACACTGCCTCTTTCCTGGAAGAATTAGCAGATGGAATGAGAATCAACACAAAGTATAGTAATTTGGGCCATAGTAACTATGTATGAGGTGTTCATGGGGAGTTTAGAAAGAATGTTAAATGAGAAATCCTGATAGTTTCGATACCATTACACTGGTGACACCATTTCTAACAATTACTCAAAATAATCCATTACAGAGAAATTAGTGTCATTTGGAAAAGGGTTAGGTTTGTTCTTTTCTTCAAAGCTGATTTGTCACGGAACTGTACAAAATACATAGTAATAAAAACAGTCTAAAGTTGAAATGGTAAGGAGTTTTCGTTTTACATCTTTTCCACTTACAGTGGGGGCTGGACCTGCTGGAGCATCGGACGCCTGGTGATCATCGGCGCGCCGCCAGCTGCTGCCGCCACCGCCCCCGGGCCTCTCTTCGCGGCCGCCGCGATTGTCACGGCTGTCCCGGTCATCACGGCGCGTGTCTCGGTTGTCACGGTCATCACGGCGGAAGCGATCACGCTCTGGGAATCGGTCACGGTCATCACGCCTGTAACCAAAAGTCGACAAAATATTAATTAAGGAGATTGGGTCATAATTAACAATTTCTTATAAAGAATTATGAGAATTCGCGGTGGATTGTACAATTATTGCCTATCCTCAGATTCGAGTTGCCGGAAAATGAGGTAAATAAAAATAATCATTGAATTTCAATCTAGCATTATCATGATTTGTCATTCCATATTGTTTACAGAAGTCCAAAAGCATTGCTTCAGATATGCGACTTTAAACTTTATAAAATGTAACAGTAATATATTCTTCCATATTCCTAAACAACAAAGTACACAAATGAGTCGTGTGGTTCCTATATATGATAAATCCACTTGGATGCAATGTAAATAAATAATAAATTTTTCTTTTTTTTTAATTTAATGAAAACAAATAACTTTGTGTACACCACTATTTAAATAGTGGTGTACACAAAGTTATTTGTTTTCATTAAATTAATAAAGACGCCACAAAGCAAATTTTGAAGAAATAAATTTTTCAATTAAAACTTTTAAAAATAAAAACTTAGAACATCATTTATTTTGTGTACCAAACGTACTTAGTTCGACAACAAAGCACACAAAGTAAATAATTTTCTAGGTTTTTATTGTAATAAAAAATGTTTGCCAACATTTCCCCCAAGAGGACTTATTGTATATAGAAACTAATAATTGTCAAAAGCATTACCTTTCAGGTCCATCTCTATCCCTCCTCCATGTATCTCCCTTATCTCTGTCGCTTCTGTCTCTATCTCCGCCTCGGTCCATCCTGTCTCTATCGCCTCCACGGTCCAACCTGTCTCTGTCGCCTCCACGGTCAATTCTCTCCCTCTCCGGTCCCCTGTCGCTTCGGTCTCTGTCAGGTCCGCGGTCGCTCCTGTCTCTGTCGGGTCCACGGTCATTCCTGTCTCTATCCGGGCCTCGGTCGATCCTGTCTCTGTTGTCTGGTCTGTCACGTTCGGATCTCTCCCGGTCTGGTCTGTCTTCCTTGACTTCTTCCTTATCCTTGCTGGGTTCCTCGCGTCCACGGGCAGCTGAAAATAATGAAAATATTCTATTTTATATCATGACAACCAAATAAAGAATATATGAACAAGAATGGCCACCAAACAAAGAGCAATGGAAAAACCAAGCTATGTGGTGTCTTCTTGCGAGAAAGAATAACTAATGAGTGGATTTGAAGTGATACAAATATTGTCAACATTATCATCACAATATCCAAGTTGGAGTGGAACTAAGCCGGGAATATTGCACGACAGAACTGTTAAAATTAAAATATTATTGGATGTTGTCTTTGCTTAGGCAAAAGTAACAAATGTTACACACATTTTTGAGACAGGCTTGACGACATAAAGAGATGAGAGCTCCTAAGAATCAAGAATAAAACACATAGAGACAATTGAGAAAGTCAGTGACACAACGTCAGAAGGCTTATAGTGAAGAAAAAGAATGGACCAATGGCAATCACAACCAAAAAACTAAACTCATCTTGAACATTGTCATTTGTTGACAATGTTCAGGATGAGTTTAGTTTGAGATTTTATCATGCTGATTGATAAAGAACCTATTTATGTTTGTTTTGCAAAAATCAATTGCTGTAACCTGTTGAACGTGGAATGGTATTTCGAAAACTGCGCGAAAATTACCTTGATGAAAACAGAATAGCAACTAAAAAAAAAAAAAATTTTAATTTTGAAAATAAATGTCAAAAAATATGTTCACACAAATATAAACTGATTTTGTTTTTTCTAAACAAACCTGAACACATAACCATTATGAAAAAACACAATTCAAAGGAGTTTTCAAATAAATAATGACCTTTAACAGGTACCCTGCTGATTACGCGCCGGCGCGCGCCCTACAGCCGAAAAAAAAAAAACTTTTTGAAATGCGATTTTAAACCTTATGTTTAAAGAAAATGTATGAAGGACAAGGTCAGAATCGCTTGGGGCATTCTTGTTCTTGACGTAACAGATATAAGAAACACACATAGCCACTCAAATAATTATCTTTGGACATTTCTATGACTTCGCAAATGTCATTTTTCCCGCGATTTGGGCTGTCAAACTTTGAGTGACGCGGGTCATGAAAAGATCGATAAACCTATCAATTATTCAAATAAATGCAAGTAATGTTGTTTGTAGGCGTAGTTTATTGTTCAGGGAACGTGTTTCGGTAAATATTATATATGATAGCATAAAATAAACCCCCAAAATATTACGTCAAAACATCGCAAAATTTTCGAGTTTCATCCGTAAAAATTGTGGCATTTAAGGGGTTATACTCTTAAAATATTGATATTTTCGCCATTGAAATATTTTTGCCAAAAAAGCCACCTGCAAAATTCATAGAAAAATCTTTTACAATCATTCAGAATAGCTACAAAAAGAACATAGGTCCGAGATTGAAATTGGCACAAGCGATTCTGACCTTTTCCTTCACACTGTTTTTCTATACACATGGGTTAAAAACGCTTTAAAAAAAGCTTTTCTTCGTGCCCGCCTAAGGGCGAACCACAAATGAAAGGTTAATGTATTATTTGTAGGTATTTAAAACGTCACATCAGATTTTTAAAACCTTCGCACTTATGGCCACACAGCAATTTATGGCCAAGCCTGAAAAAAGTTAACAGCCACAACAGATCACGTCATATTTGAGTACAAAATATCTATGAACATTGCATTAAGCGCTCTCTATCAGTTAGCGAACTTACATGGTCTCCACGCTTCTGTCTTCTTCTCGGGAGCGGCTGCAGGTGCAGGGGCATCCCTCCTCCACGAGGACTCCTCGTCCTTGGCTGGGGCGGGGGTATCCTTCTCGGGTTCGCGCGGCTCCCTCTCGTTGGTGGGAGGCGCGCGGCCGGTCTCGCGCGGTGCCTCTTTGTCAGGCACGCGCTCATTGCCGCGACGCCAGGCGGCCGCCTCGCGCTCAGCAGCGCGCTTGCGTTCCACCTCTTCTTCGCGGGCGCGCTGGCGGGCCGCAGCACGCTCTACCATGGCCATATGTTCCCTGAAAAGAATGGATAATTTTAGCTAGTTTATATAGTATTTTACATTCATATTTTGGTCTGTTGCCCTAATCCAGAGGTTCCCAAACTTTTTTTCTCATAGACCACTTTCAAAATTTTACTGGTTTCGGTTTTTACTGGTTTTGGACCTCCTGCTGCAACATTTCTACCATATTCCCAAAACTCGACATGCGTTGTACTGAATATTGTGGACTGTCACAATGGGGGGGGGGGGGGGGTCACAATGTGGTATACGACGGGGGGCAGGATGGGATACGGGCACGGGATGGGTCTTAATATGACCATTTTTAACCGAAATACTAGTGTACTATCTGCCTGCATTATTGACAGGTAAAGCCAAGCCAACATTTTTGTTCTTTACTTTCGAAACCAGATAAATTTTCGTGGACCCCCATTTTTTTATCACGCCTACGTGGACCCCTGTCGAGTCTCCCGTGGACCCCTGGGGGTCCACCTAGACCACTTTGGGAATCACTGCTCTAATCTCATGTTTTCTTGCAAACATAAAAACTAACAATTTTTTGAACTAAAATTGACAGTGAAAACAATAAAAACCCACACGTTTTATTAGACAAATGTATTATAACCATAATATGATCACCTTGCTTTTTGTTTCATGTAAAATAATTAATAAAAATTTACAAAGTTTCATAATTTTTCTTCAAATTGTGGTCGGAAATTAAGTTTGGTTTCATAAAGGAGTACATTTGAATTGTTTTGTGGTTAACTTTTAGATTTGAATATGAAGTGTGGTGTTTTCTCTTTCTAACACCATTCAGATCATATTTCTCACCATGATAGTAAGTAACCGACCTATATATAACCGAGTTGTCACAAATGCAAATAAATTAGATTGAGAAGTTAAATATTTTTAACTACATCATATGTTCTCTACGGTTTGTTATGAATTTCACTAAGCTCCCCCCACATTCCTATTAGAGGCATCATGATTATTAATTTGCAGATAGAAGAATAATCTTTTTTTTATCATGTCACTTGTCAGTCAGTTTATTATCATCAGCTTACTTTTATGAGTTTGTAAGTCTTTCTGAAAAATATTGAAGGTAAAATAAAAACGAAGAAAGGAATGTAAGGAGAATATGATGTTAAAGCGAATGATAGACAAAGTTGAGAACGCCCAACGAAGACGTGTTGAATTATAACATGGACGGGTTGGATCATGTCAATAGTCAGAATAACAGAAGACTATGAATGAAAAAAGTATGTAGTGTGTGCCTAGACAGAGTTGCGTGGCAGTCCATTCTTACTGCCTACCCCTGCGGAACAAAGCTTAGTTTATAGTGGTGGATGAAGTGGATTGTACGATTATTGCCTATCCTCAGATTCGAGTTGCCAGAAAATGAGGTAAATAAAAATAATCATTGAATTTCAATCTAGCATTATCATGATTTGTTATTCCGTATTGTTCACAGAAGTTCAAAAGCATTGCTTTAGATATGCAACTTTCAATAACATATATGTATAGAGCCTGATGTAAAGCAAATTTTTACATGAAATATGTACAGTAGAACCCCATTAATTCGAACCCAATTCGAAAAAATGAGTAATTCGAAATTTTTGCCAAAAAAAAAGTCCTGAGTATTTTTTTTTTTCATACAAAATGATTTTGGAATTCAAAATTTGTTAATTCGAAATATATTTTTGCCTGCACATGAAAATTTGTTCGCATAATTTGACAAAACAAAGACTTAATTTCGTAAATCTGAATCTTACAGATAGCCATGGCGGTAAAATGTCAATTTTACATGGTTTTTTTGGACATGGTTAATGTGGTTCTAATTCGTATTATTTTATAAATCTGAATCGGTTTACACTAGAATATCGTATCGTACGAATTTACTTCGACGAATTTAAAGGGCCGGTTGTGGCGGAAATCGGATGCAAAATTTTGATTTATGAGGAAATTTATCATATTTTTATAAATTTCCTTTGAATATCTGAATTTGAAGCGAAAATTGATTTACACGGAAATTATCGGTATTTTACAAATTTATTTCAAATATCTGAATTAGAATGGCCGGCTGCAATGGAAATCTGCCATGAAATTTATATTTGTGTGGAAATATATCGTATTTTTATAAATTTACTTCAAATATCTAAATTTGAAGAGTCGGCCGAGGCGGTTATCAGCCGTGAAAATTTGATTTATGCGGTAATAATGCGACAATTTGATTAACGCAGAAATTATGCGGTTAAATAATTTTTACGAATATATTCCGAATAGGTATCTGAAGTTTGAGGGCCGGCCGCGACAGGATTCAGCAGTGACGGGATTCGGCCGCGAAGTTTTGATTTACATGGAAATATATCTTATTTTTACGAATTTACTTCAAATATCTGAATTGGAAGGGTAGGCTGTGACAGATATCGGCTGCAAAATTTCGATTTACCCGGAAATATATCACATTTTATAAGTTAAAAGGGACGGCCGGAAAACAATGTGTCGTTAGTTATTACGTTGGTGACACTTCTGTGCACGATAATAACGGCCCATGGCTCTGGCTAGTTTCTATTATCTGTGGTTAAAACCACCCTTTCTCCCAGTTGCAATGATTATGAAAATGAGTTTATATTGGAACTATCAGCGGAACATTTGACTTACTTCTTAGCAGCATCCTGTTTCTCCCTGATGGCGTTCTCCTTCTCTGTCTGCTCGCGTTCTTTCTCTTCGCGTTCTCGCCTCTCTTCCTCGTCCTTGGCACGGCGAGCCTCTTCAGCCTTGCGGGTGATGGACGCCTCCTTCTCGCGATGCCACTAAATACAGAAAAAGATATAATGTTACTTATGTATATTCTGATTACTAATCGTGTTCAATATTATTAATTATTTTCAAGAGGTGCTGCAATGTTAGAACAAGATAAAAGAAAATAGATGAGATTAGGTTAGGTTCGCTGTTCTTTTACTTAACTTTTCAATGTTATGTTTTGTCACGGAACCAGCAAAAATATAACCGAATCCATTATAGGGAAGCAATCGGCTGAGTCAGTAACTCTTAACCATATGCATACTGAATCTAACCACCCTTCTAAGCTTCGGCTTAGATCGGCATGTAACAGCCACTAATACACAAACAATTAAAGATTATTCCACTCACAAAAGATATCCTTGATAGATCGTCTGTTCGTGGGGCTGCGTAATGCATAATGTTTTGTGGGGCTGTGTTTGCCGTGATTCGTGGCGTATTGTGGGGCTTGTACCACTTTTGTGGGGCTGTGTGTACAATGTTTTGTGTGTTTGCCGTGTTTTGTGGCGCTGGGTATGCAATGTATTGTGGGGCTTGTACCATTTTTGGTGGGGCTGTGTGTACAATGTTTTGTAGGGCTGTGTTTACCGTGATTGGTGGTGTATTGTGGGGCTTGTACCACTTTGGTGGGGCTGTGTGTACAATGTTTTGTGAGGCTGTGTTTGCCGTGTTTCGTGGCGCTAGGTATGCAAAGTATTGTGGGGCTTGTACCATTTTTGGTGGGGCTGTGTATACAATGTTTTGTGGGGCTGTGTTTGCCGTGATTTGTGGCGCTGGGTATGCAACGTATTGTGGGGCTTGTACCATTTTTGGTGGGACTGTGTGTACAATGTTTTGTGGGGCGGTGTGTACAATCTTTTGTGGGGCTTCTTCTGTAGCCTTTTTTCCGGCTATTTCTAGAGCATTTTTTATTCTGACTTCTTCAGCGGCTTTTCGTGGGGCTTCTTCTGTGGCTTTTTTTGCAGATTCTTCTGCGGCTTTTTCTGCAGCTTTTAGTATGATTTCTTCAGTGACTCTAGGTACAAATTTTTGTGCGGCTTTTCCTGGAGATTTTAATGTTGCTTCTTGGTGGACATTTTCAGGTAGGTCCTGAAGCGCACATTTGTTTGAAATCTTTTCTAAGGCATCTCTGATGGCGACGAGTTCTGTTTTTAGAACTTCAGTATCCGATTTAGTGGCACTCTCGAATTTCAAATTGGCGATCTCTTCTTTCAGAAGAGTTGTGTCTCTAATAAACCTCGTGATATTGACTTGGTTAACGGTTACAGGCGGTAGCTTGCTCAGATCGCGGGCCACGAACGTAGGCAAGGTGTCAGGATCAATTTCCTTCATCATCTTGATGATGCAATGCAACGTCATCACCTTGATAAAGTCTAGCATGACTTTTGATTCGCCTGTACATTTAGTATTGAAATGATAGCCGTCGACGGCTTCGTCCATAAGTCTTTTGGCTTGTTCTATCTCGTCAAGCTGGAAGTTACTCAAGCAGATCTGCTTTATGCTTGCTTCATCCATTACGCCCACTTTATTTTGAATGAAGGTCAGTAATTCGTTGATAACAATGCAATGGGAATCCCTTTTTGGATTCATATTGATTCAGCATGACTGTTCTTACCGCTGGCTATACAAGACTAAGCAAATTTGTTACGTGTTAATAAATCCATCAGGTCGATAAGCATTTTAAGATAAGATAAGGTGGTTGTGGTGCCAATAACTTACAAAACGATGAAAGATAATAGAGATCCACCATAGCCCCGCAGTTAAGATCATCTCTTTCCGTTTCCACTCTTTTCACTCTCACAATATATCCCAACAGGAAATACCATAGTTCCATCGTTTCCAGGCAGTTGGGCTCTTGTGCGGTAATGAAATTATAAAAATAAATAGGATAAGGAGTGTAATGTGCTTATTGCCGGAGTACCAAGAGCAATGCACATTGTCAATGTATCAAGAATAAATAAATAATACTGGTTGCGAACACATCCAAAACATACTTCCATTGTTTTATCTCTTCGGCGGTTTCACTGTATACATTATAATGAGAATGAATAATGCACTCACGGTGGCGCTGCGTTCCTCCTTGCGCTCCCGGGCGCGCTCCTGCAGCCGCTTGGTCCTCTCTGTCTTCATGAGCTCCTGGTGCTGGGTGACCTTGGCCAGGTGCTCGGTGCGGCGCTCCGACGTCAGGCGCTTCAGGAACTCTTCCTTGTGGGCGGTCATGCGCTTGAGGCGGGCGGCGGTGGCCAGGTCCAGCTCGCGGGATTCTGCAACCATTCAAACATTGCAATTAAATCACCCAAAGGAGAGCCACTCATTTTCACTTCTCCCAAAACTCCTTCCTCCTGCAGGCTTATTATAATGTGGACTCTTTGGTGGTTTGGATCCTCCATCATAAATTTGAAGTCACATGACATGTACAGAACTATGAATATTGGAACTCTTAAATACTAGTGGGATAGTGGGATGGAATTTCACACTAAGGACAGTTTGTTTTACAGAATCTGAACAATTCATCAACTGTTATTATCCAAGTACCGTTAAGCAACTCTTGGTGAAATAATAACAAGAACTTGAATGGGACTTTCAAAGAACTTGAATTTTAACTTTGATAAATTGTTCAAATTCTGCGATTCAACTCGGCCTTAGTCCTGTAACACACTTCTTGCATCATTTAAATTAATTTGTTATATTATTCCAACTCATGGCATGACTAGAGTTGCCATCAGTCCTGATATACTATATTGCGACTGTCACCGTTATCGAGCTCCCTATACAAACAAAACCTATAATGATCCAATTTAAAAACCAGCATAATGCCCCCGTCTTTCTTTGATTCTTTTACTTTTCAATTTTATAAACTTACTTTCATTATTCTTATTCATTAAGCTCACATCCATTTCACCGTCTTTTCATTTCACCTTATTCATAATACAGTTGACTATCCAGGTATTATATATATTTATTCAATTTAAAAAAAATAATGTAAGTCACCCTTGAGCTGTTTAATCCTCTCCTCCTCCTGTTGTTCCCAGAAGGCCTTATCCTGGACCCTCTTCTCTTCCAGCATCTTCTGGAGCAGTGGAATCTCCTCGATGCGCTTGGCCCTTTCAAAGTAGTCAACCTGCACAGCCAAATTGAAACATTACAAAGTCGTATTGGCCTTTCCAATAAATATTTACACCCAATAATCGCACTGTAAATATTATGCAGCGCGTAAGGATGGAATAGTGAAAACTTATTACCACAGTGCTGGTAGGGTTAAGTAAGTGGTTTAACTACACCAAAGCTGAACCAGCGGGAATCTAATAAATATGACAGATGTGTTAAATGGGTTATTCCCGGTGAGTATCAAACTGAATTATCAACCACCATTGTTTGACGAAAGACAAAAATATTTTAGATACCTCAATCTGCGTAAGAATTACATATTTTCTGGGGGGAGAATTATCAAATTAACAGCAGGTAACACAGTAACATAAAAAAATTGTCATAATGGTGAATGTATGGTTTAATTCTGACTAGGCAAACTGCAAAATCAGAAATATTTTTCTGGCAATAATTTTTACTTGTTGCCAGTTGTGAAAAGGATCGATTTTTCAGTATAGAATCAGATAATCCTCCTAAAATGAAGTTTGAATAGTCTTACACGGAATTTTTTTAAGTTTTGCAAGCAGTCAAATTAATATTCATGGACACTAAATTTGGAAACGTGTAAATCATATTAATTAGTTGCTATTCGCCTACGACCCTACAATCGTTATATTTTTTATCGTTAGATTTTCAAAAGATTTATTTCAAAAGAATATTTAACAGAGTTAGTGTCACATCTTTCTGCACATTAAAATATCAGCCCAAAGTTGGAAACTTGCACTTTTCCTTCAAATAACATTGAAATCGCGTAACAAGATTCATTGCTGTTACAGATAATTGAACATACCCTCTTCTCTTGGGACTTGAGTCTGGCCTGCAGCTCACGACGCTCCTTCATTAGCTCCTCAGCCTCCTTCTGGGCGATGGTGTCAGCGTCGATCTTCTTGATATCCTATGAAGAACAAAAAAGATTAATTTCTATGAAATAATGATGACCGGCGTAGTCCAGTCGTAAGGCTCTTGACTCGCATTCCGAAGGTCGGGGGATTGAATCCCGGCGTGGCAAATAAATTTTATTTGATTAATTTGTGTTATTTCACATTTTATTAATTTAAAATAATATATAGTATATTTGCGGCACGTTCCAGAGTAATTGTATGTTAAAAAGGTCGGCATTGTAAAGGTTAAAGAATATTATACCTCCTCATCCAGCTTCTTGAGCACCTTCTGGCCGTGCGCCGTGAGACTGATCTGCTGCATCTTCTCCTTGAGATGGCGATCCTTGATGAGCTGGATCTCGCTCTGCTGGCGCCTCTTCTCCCGCTCCTCGCGCTCCACCTCCAGCCGCTGCTGCTCCACCACCTGCGCCGCGCGGGCAATCTCCTCCTGGCGTCTGGAACAAAATGATTTTTTTGTTTAGCTCCAAACAGAAGGCCCTCGTAAAAAAATTCTCTCGAGGCCTGTCATCTTTAGGGATGCTGTGAGGAGTCTTTTTTAAGGAGAGGAAGTACTGGGAAGGAAAAAGTTATGAGGGGTGGGTAGGAATCTGGTATGAATCTCAATGTGTCCAGGAGTGACAAACGTATGAATCCATCCCCACCACTACGGTGCAAGGCAATGTCCTGCCGGAGAGGTCTAGGTTAGGTTAGGTCTCCCTCAACCAGTCTCTCCCGATCCGGCCCGCCGCGCAATAGGTGGGCAAATGCATTTGCCATCAAAATTTTAAATTATTCGTCACTCCTGAACATCGACCTCCAGATTCTCACCCAACCCTCATCCTCATATTTTTCCTTCCCAGGACTTCCTCTCCTTCCTTTCTCTGAAAGATCCTCCACACCGGAGGAGGATTTTTTTTTTTCTTCAAGTCCTCCTGCGTGAAGCTATTGTAAAAAATAAGAATTCCTGGGAAAAACCCCAAATACCCATCACTAATCATGACAATCAGAAACGAAGGTCTGCCGACATTATTTAAAAAGCCCACCTTGCTTCCTCTTCCTCTCTGACGGTGTTCAGCCTCTCGATGTACTCCTTCCTGTCCTCAATGATCTTGTGTCTTTGCAACACCCTCTGGTGCTCTCGCACCTTGTTCTCGTGGTAGTGCTGCACGGCCGTCTGGCGCGCGCGTTCGCGGTCGGCGCGCTTGCGGCGCGGCCCGACCAGCGCGGCTGCACGGCCCAGGGCGCCGGCCGCACGGATCAGCTGGCCGCGGACCTGTTCGGACGGCATTTCCTGGAGGAACGGGCCTTCAGGTACGGATTCGCGCGATGCTTCGGATAGCTCCACGCCAAATTGGATGCACCTGGAAAAAGAAAATAATTATAACTTGAAGTAGATTTATCATTTTTAATAACTCAGGTATGCCTCATACGTCATACATATGTCTAGTAATGTTTCATTGTCGTGTAAACAAGCTTTTGGATTTGAATGGTAAAAAATTTATACTTAATAATAAAAATTTAAAAACTATGTTGAAAAAAATATGCAGATACCTCAGATGCTACTTTGCAAGGGTTTTAATACTTTTTTATTGAAAAATTAAAAATTTGTAACATAAACATAGCTCATGATGGAAATTATGTATGAAAATCAAGTTGAAAATAATTGCATTGAGTAATAAATTCTACACTTGAAAATCTGTGCAAATTTCAATATGCCAGCGCTCACTTTTTCCAAGAGATTTTGTTTCTCCTCTTACATCAGTCACTACCAAAACTTTCAAATGGTTAACAACAATTATTATGCTATGAAATTTGAACACCTTTTTTTGTCTTAACCTCTGGTTTGCCGATTGCGCGCCTGGGACGCGCCATAAAAAAAAAAAAAAAAAATTTGAGATGCGATTTTAAACCTTATGTATAAAGAAAATGTATGAAGGTTAAGGTCAGAATCGCTTGGGGCATTCTTGTTCTTGACATAACGGATATAAGGAACACACCTAGCCTCTCAAATAATCATCTTTGCACATATCTAAGACTTTCGAAATGACATTTCTGCCGCGATTTGAGCTGTCAAACTTTGAGCGTCGCATGTCATGAAAAGATCGATAAAACTATCAATTTGTCAAATAAACACAAGTAATATTGTTTGTAAGCATAGTTTATTGTTCAGGGAACGTGTTTCGGTAAATATTATACATGATAGCATAAAATAAATCCGCAAAATATTACGTCAAAATCAAAACATCGCGAAATTTTCGAGTTTCCTCCCGTGGCATTTAAGTGGTTAAAATTCTAGATCAATGCAACGATTTTCTACTTTAATATATTAATGTAAATAAATGACATCAACTTCATGATCCGGTTAATCAAATACTGGGCCATGTCAAGAGTCAGAATAACATAAAAATATGTATGAATGTGAACGAGGTGAGTGTGTGCCAAGACAGATATGTGTGGCGGTCTATCCTCTCTGAATGTTAGTTAAGTTTAGAAAGTCGTCTTACTTGTTGGCATGATCGATGCGAATCTGCATATCATTGTGCCTGACGCAGTCGACCAACAGTCGCTCTAGGTGGAAAGGATCCGCAAACACGGATAGTTCCAGAAGACGCGCAAAGCGGATGCTTTGGTAGCACTGGGCCACCTGACGCACCAGGCGAATAAGGGCCACGTCGCGCAGGGCGGTCACGTATTGGCAGAGGGGCGAACCTGGGAAAAACCAAACATTTTAAAAACATTGTTATTTTTGTTTATTTGAGATCCAAACAGTACATTTATAGAAGATCCCTGTAACACAAAAAATATTAATATTCAAATATAAATGCATCCGCAGCATTCACGTTTGCACTTCCACAAAACCAAACACTTAGCGCCTCCGTACATGACGCTACTTGCAATCTATTCTAGCCTCATGCGCGTAGCATCCGCGCCACTCGAGAGTACCCCCCATACGATTTTGCTAGTGTTCGTACACGACGCTATGGGGCGACTGTTGGTTCAAAGTCAGTTGCGCGATATTGACGGTGCTGATCGCGCGCTACGTATTGCGGCGTTCGCGTCTGCTACTTTCGTTTGAGGTTTGATAAAAAATGGCGTCTGAACAAGAAAATAACTTTAAATTTGTTCTCGAAGTGGAAAAAAATACCTGTTTATATAACTACACGTTACCAGAATACGTAAGAAAGGATTTAGTGGAGAAAGCGTGGATTGATGTTGGAAGAAAAGTCAATTTGACAGGTGCGTAATGTTGTTTACTTTTGTCATAAATAATATCAAACACAATAATTGAACTGCCAAGGTAGCGAAGCCTGAGGAGTGATAAAATAGTTGGCTAAATAATTCCTCAGATTTTGTGGAGACGAAAGTGGGGAAATCTCTAGATGCTCAGCATCCAAATGTGTGTGGCCTTCAGCCTGCGCCTCGAATTCACGGGCGCGATATGGAATGCCTTCTCGTTTTCGGACATAATTGTGCAAAACGCACACGGCTTTGACGATATCGGCTGCCTTTTGCACTGATTTACATCTCAATAAATTGACAGCGGGAAACTTTTCTGCCATCATCCCAAAAGTGCATTCCACCGTTTTTCTACCTCTGCTGAGGCGGTAGTTAAATATCCTTCTTGTGTTATTTAACGTTCTCTGTGGAAAGGGTCTCATTAAGTAACGCAAGAGCGGAAAAGCTTCGTCACCCACGAAGTAGTATGGGAAACGGTTGTTGGTTTCATCATTTGGTAAAACAGCAGGAGGAGGTATATCGTTACTATGCTCCATCAAGTACTTCATGGCAGATGCTCTGAAAATCCCTCCATCACTGTTTCTTCCTGCGTAACCTGTCTCGATAAAAGTAAATAATCCATCGGCGTCACTGCAAGCCATCAGTACAATAGAGTTGTACGACTTATAATTAAAGTTGGTTGAGCCGGTGTTGGGAAGTTTTTCAATTCTAATATGTTTGCCATCCAATGACCCTAGGCAGTTGGGTAGATTCCAAAGCAGATTGAAGCGTTCTGCTATCATTTTCCAATCATTCATGTTTGGGATTGGCATGTATGTTTCCCTCAATACATTCCATATAACGACAACAGTTTCTGCAATTATTTTTGAAATCGTACAGTCTCCTCTTGCGAAATAAAAAGCCAGGCTCGTAAATGTCGATCCTTCGCCTAAGTACCTGGAATAAATGATTATTAAATTAAAACTCTTGTTATCTTTTCAGGACACGAATGTAAAGAAAAATGGAGGAATATTCGCAATGTTTTTGTCCGAAATCTGAAACCTGCAAAAAGTGGATCTGGAGCGAAGAAAAAGAAACCTTATTATTTAAATGATGTCATGCAATTTACAGTACCATTTATTAAATTATCAAATTCGTCAGTTTCTGGGAATCTGCCAATTCCAATAAATCGACATGTTGACCGCATCATTGATGAGAACAGCAATGAAGAAGACGATCCCTTGTCATTTGGGCGTCAACAGTCAACTGGATCACAGTTTCAGTCGTTAGATTCACAATCAATACTGAAACCCTTTCCAAGACGCAACCGTCTCCGCAGCCCTCGCCGTGGTCGCCATTTCCCCAGGAACAGTCCTCATCCCCACCATTGCCAACATCATCGCCGCAGCATCATCCAACGCCAGGCCTGTCATCGTCAAGGTCCTATTCTACTCCGAGACCATTGAAGAAAAAAGGCCAAAAATCAGACTCCAATATTGATGACGGCATTCTGCAGTATTTTAAGGCAAAACATGCTAGGAAGGAAAATTTCGAGAATCTCGAACAAAATCACAAAAAAATGTATCTACTCAGTTTATTGGCGGATGTTGAGCCAATGTCTGATGATCAGATGCGAATGTTTAAAAGCCGTGTTGGACAAGTAATTGAAGAAATTTTGTATGACACTCGATCAACACCTGCAATGGAAAATTCGGAGTTGACTGTATTATATAAAAACTTTACACCAATTGTAATCCCAGACCCCGATGATTCAATTGCGATCTCAGAATCTGATTTAAACTCTGAAAAATTTGACTTATCTTAAGTTACCCACTAAGGGCGACTTGCACCAACTATCGCTAATTTTATCTTAAATTGTATTTAACTAAACGAATTTAAGTCACTAAATACATTTAACTTAGTTGTGTCTTGCACCACGCAGTTGGAGTGGTTATTTAGTTAAACAGTTACCGCCATTTAACGCGTTGGTAAAACAGTTACGACGTTCCTTACGCCCCCCACACGTACACTTTGCGCGCAGCGGCCTAAGTGGAGAGGGGCACGGTCGCTTCGAAGTATCCGTGTGGGGGGGAGCTTAAATTTACGAGTGTCAAAATATTGAGGTTATGTTGTGGTTGCGTTGCGTAGTATATTATTTTATTTTGGTCCAGAAAATGAGTGCCCAAATAAATAAATCCCAAGCTCCTAACTTTTCGAAGGAGGAACAATTTTTGTTTTTAAAAGTAATGGAGTTGGTTCAGCTAGGAACAAAAAGAGTCGCTGCAAATAGATTTTGAGCACAAGAAACAAATGAATCATAGGTTAGAATTAGAAGAAAAAATAAAAGAAAACAAACATAACTGTGAAATAAGGCAAAAAGAGGTTTTGTTGTTAGATTGAATAAAACAATTATCTGAATATTTTTACTTATTATTTCTTTTACATAGGTAGATTGTTTACTATAGAGTGGATCAAATAAATTTGTTTTTATCTACTTCTCTCACTATAAACGTTCTAAGTACTTATAAAATCTACAATTTCTTTGTCAACGTCAGAATACAAAACCCAAATGTCCATCGTTAATACAAATTAATAAATGAGACAGATTTCAGCAATATTAGACAATCGGAAATCGAAGCAATAACCTAAAAATTTTTGACAGAACTTATTCGCTAAACATGTTTAACTCAGTTAAACGGCCCCTTTTGGGTGTTTAACTTTGACAGTTCTTTAAATGCATTTAAAGACTTAAATTTTGTGGTGCAAGACGCCAAGTCGACTTAAATCAAATAATGTGTTTAACTTGATATTTAAATCAAATTTAACTTTTGGTGCAAGCCGCCCTAAGTATACCTAAGTAATAAATAAACATATATTAAGATTTTCTTACCTGAGCGTTATTAATATTCTTTCATCGATACTGACGCACTCCCGCATAGTTGTATTTTTGTAATGGATACTAGGGGTCAATAATTGCACCAAATTTAAGTAAGTATCTTTCGACATTCTGCAGAAAGAATGAAACTTATTATCATCATTCTCGTGCAGTTCCCTGGCTGCAACGAATGCCCTACAGTTCAAATTTTTTTCGATGTATGGGTGAACCCAAAATCTCCTATTACATAGCTTTTTATTCTTGTAATACAGATATGCGAGAACATTGTCTTCGTCGCTAGAGTCGCTTGACATCGTGTTAACTCCACGGCTGCACATGAAAAATGATCAAGTTCCGTATATTTCGGGTAGCGCCGTGTATGGAAACCAGCATTAAAAAGTAGTATATCTGCAGGGTACTTGTGGTTGTGTCACAATCACGTAGTTTGTAAGTATCTCCATGAACGGAGGGCCATAAACTTAAAATTTGTCAGTTCTGTAACGGCAGGCCATTACATCCCATACATGGTACACTGTTTACAATATTATTTCTTACGAGCAAAATCCGAAGGCAAGGCTTACCTTCTTCCTTCTCCAGAGTGTCAACAACGACCATGACCTTCTTGCACAGGACCAGGGGATCGAACTCGACCTCCAGCCAGTTGTACAGGTCCTTCAGTTCCGGGGTGGCCAGGGAAACAACGTTCAGGCGGACAATCTCTGCAAAAACAAAATTACTCAAATCAGATTCTACTCAATGCACACATAAAAGATTTTAACCAAAATATACCAAATGCAACCCACCAAATATTAATTATTATAATTAACAATACAAATTAAAAAAGTAACATTGTAGAATAATTTAGTGAGACCACGACGAAGAAACTGCAGATATCTTTAAAAAGAAAAACAAGAAAACGAGCAGCATCAAGCCCCGTACTTAAATGGTGTGAGTATTCATTGTTTTTAATTGTTTAACAAGAAAAAGAGTACTGAAAATTGTGGGTGAGTCCAGGTAATGACTTCTAGAGTAAGAAACAAGATATACCAATACATATTTGAATTCTTTCTGGGCTATCGTCTCAACATAGTAACTATGAGTTGAGGGTGAAACACATGCTCCTTAACCTCTGGTTTGCCGATTGCGCGCCCAGGACGCGCCATAAAACAAAAAAAAAAATTTTGAGATGCGATTTTAAACCTTATGTATAAAGAAAATGTATGAAGGACAAGGTCAGAATCGCTTGGGGCATTCTTGTTCTTGACGTAACAGATATAAGGAACACACCTAGCCTCTCAAATAATCATCTTTGCACATACTTTCGAAATGACATTTCTGCCGCGATTTGAGCTGTCAAACTTTGAGCGTCGCATGTCATGAAAAGATCGATAAAACTATCAATTTGTCAAATAAACGCAAGTAATATTATTTGTAAGCATAGTTTATTGTTCAGGGAACGTGTTTCGGTAAATATTATATACGATAGCATAAAATAAATCCGCAAAATATTACGTCAAAGTCAAAACATCGCGAAATTTTCGAGTTTCTTCCCTGGCATTTAAGAGGTTAAGCTAATGTCTCTACATGTGAGACGGCACTGTAGTACAAAATAATATTTGCAAACAAATAACGCCATGCACTAGTCGTCATAACCTTAAAAGGTTAAATTATGCTTTCAGAAGTCCATAATAACGAGATTGATTTTTCCATACCACTAATTTTCCAAATGTTATGAAATAAATATGAATAAAAAAGTTTGGAACAATCTTTTTTATTGCACAGGTGGGAATATTGTTCTTGTTCTACCGGTACCCCAATGGAAGATGTTCCGAGGAACTAGTCATTGATCCCTTTGTCAACGGAGCATGCACCTAACTTTTTTGAACAGTTAACATTTCTCACATGAGAACAGATAGTCTATGACTCGTTCGTACAACAACTCAGCTGTGGAACAATTTTCCGGCCTTTTTTCTCACTCCTACTGTGGATCTCTTCCCGTGTTCCCTCCTTCTCCTCAAAATGACCCTCCACACAACATCCCCAAGATGAAATAGGACCTGAAGGAAATTACTTTCCCGTAAGAAACTAATGTAAAAAAAAAAAACAATTCAACGAAGCCGCTTCAAAAAAAATTAAAGTTCAAAAGGTACCTTTGAGCAGAGAAACCCTGGTCGGAGGTTGCTGCAGTCCCAGGAGCACGGCAAGGCGCTGGGCCTTCTCTACAGGACTCTTGTCTGTCTCGATGAAGCGGTCAAACTCAGGATGCAGAGATGGCAGTGGGATGGACAGGACCGCCACCAGCACGGTACAGGCCAGACTAAGGGCATAAATAAAACAATGTTACAAGTGACTTATTCATCCTAAAAACTCTTACTTATTAAGAATGCATTTTTAGATCTATGATCTCTGCTCTAAGCACCTAAACTATGCTCACACCCGTAATGTTATTTTTTAATTTATTTATTAACCTCTCCAAGAGTACGGCCGAAATGGTACGGCGAAGTGAAAAAATACCTAAACTCAGACTTTTTAAATACATAAATTGTGTTTAATTAATCGAAAATGTACGTTATCATACGGATAATCTATGAGGATGGTGAAATACAATCTGATTCTATTGACAAAAGGGTCACTGCTCAACTATACATTCAGTACTTCTCACGGAATACCGCTCTTTTTCAGCAGTGCCCATAATATAATATATATAATCAATAATTAAATTATACGGATGGATTTGTGAAACGTGATACTTAAACCTTCTGGTTTTGGTGTGATTACAGTTGATTTTACATTGAAGACATCTTAAATTAACTTGATTATAAAATGGTTACCTCTGCAGCTCCTCAGGCGTGAGATTCTTCTTGAGCTCCTTGCTGATCTGGAAGAGCTTCAACAGGGCGGCAGCATGGAACAGACAGTGGCCGGCCTTCCAGAACACGAGCGCCAGCTTGCCATAGTAGTTGGCCATGGTCTTGGCAACGTGCGCCTTCTTGGACATGTTCATCAGGTTGTGGATGTCCTCGATGGCCTTGTAGGCTTCCTGGAATCGAATTCAAATAAAATCAGATTCACTCCAGTCCCTTTGAACCTAATAAGAGAATTTCACTTGACACGGTGTGTGTGATTGTGTTGGTTTTGGTTTTGCAAAATTTTCAGTGATGAATTGCTTTACTAGAGATTACTCTCGAGATTATTTTGTGAACGCTGATGGAGAAGTATTATTGGTTAAAAAAATTTACAAAAACGTAACTTGGTGGAATGAATGAATTGCAGGGCTGCCATTAATTAATTTGCTACACCTATATTACATACTAGGTACATTTTGTTGTCAAAAAGCTAAATGCGCTGCTGGCAATTTCAGTCGCAAGCCGCCTCTGATGCCAACCTCTGACGGCCTTAAAGGTCGAGGGGTAAGGCTGACTCGCAATCCGAAGGTCTCGGGATCGAATCCCGGCGTGCACAAATAAATTTTATTTGATTACTTTGCGTTATTTCACAACAAATTCATTTAAAAAATATATAGTATATTTGCGGCACATTCCAGAGTGGAAGATACTATCAGTATCGCCCTGGTGCAAGACCACCATTCAGAATTGAAACATTGCTTGAAATGGCTTTAGTCGTGTTTGGTGACCAGATCTGAATAGTCAGGTACTTCCCCACCTTCCTCTTCCCCATTACCTTCCCCTACCCGTTACCTTCACCTCACTAAATACCCAATTGGGGATGCCATAGTCTCACTGACTCCAGACGGGAGCAGCTGGAACTCTTTCTTGTGAGGTATTCACATAAAAAATAAAACAATAAAATGTATGAGCTGTATGGCGGCTCACTCACTCTGAACACAATGGTAGCCCAACTGGTTGTGCCACCGAGGTGTCCCGGTGAAATAGGGTCCTAAAAGGTGATTGGTAAAGTTTTGGGCCTTTCCAGCACCCATAGGCTAAAATCGAAATCTTAAATCGTACCACACATGAAGCAAATATAATTTATAAGACCATCTAAAAAGAGGCTACAAAAAATAGTTTAAAAAATGCATGAAATAATATTTACCTGCCACAACTCCATCTGGATAGCGCTGTCCAGTTGGAAGAGTCTGGTCTCCAAGTTAAACTGCTGGGTCTCCGGTTTGTTGATGCTCACATTCCCTGTCTGAACCTGGAACCCCAGGATCAAGGTTTTGAAGTAGGTGCAATTAACAGGATACGGTGTATAATCATTCTAAGCATTCGTTCATCACACTTAATGATTTTATGAGGTGGAATATTTTTAAATGAATTGATGATATGCTTCGTAGAAAAATCTCTCTCTGGAAAATGCATTATTGAGATAGTCTGCTTAGCTAGCCATAAGCACTCAAAACTTAGGCCTGTTGTGCTATCTCATAAGTTTAGCTTATTACTTTGACAATAATCCAATCCCTTAAATAAAGTTCACAAGGGTTGTCATTGGATATTAGGCCACGTGTTCTGGCACAATCTCACTAAATCCATTTTTCTAGAAAGAAGATTTTTCTATGTTGATTTGTTTTCAAATGACAAATACATAAAATGATTTTACCGGTACAACCTTCAAGGACGGTACCCTCTTTTGACAGATTGCTGTTCATCTCTATTAATTCAATAAACAAAAGATTCACTCGTATTTGAACGGAGACCAGAATTGATTTCTAGTTTTGCCTCCAAAGTGCTCTAATACATCGGCACAAGATAATTATGTGGACATAGCATTCAAAATGGTACAGGATATGTTGGGATAAGGATGTGATTAATAATTCAATGACTACGATTCTAATTCATTTTGTACAATAATTAGTGTTGGATTCTGATTCCGCCAATATAAATACCTCAGAACGAGGAATCCTGTTATACCTCATAGCTAGTAATACTATCTTTGTCCTTCCAATGAATATAATCTGCAATATGCTTACGTATTGTCAAATTTGACAGTCGGCGTAGTCCAGCGATAAGGCTCTTGACTCGCATTCCGAAGGTCGTGGGATCGAATCCCGGCGTGGCAAATAAATTTTATTTTTTTGCGTAATTTTTATTTGTGTCATTTCACAATTTATTCATTTAAAATAGTATATAGTATATTTTCGGCACGTTGCAGAGTGAGAATATACTCTCAGTATCGCACTGGTGTAAGAGCACCATTCAAAATTGAAACGTTGCTTGAAATGGCTTTAGCCAGTGTTTGGTGACCAGATCTGAATAGCCAGGTATGTACTTCCCACCTTCCTCTTTCCCATCTCCTTCCCTCCCCACTACCTTCAGCCTCACAACATACCCCAATTGGGGATGCCATAGTCTCACTGGCTCCAGACGGGAGCAGTTGGAACTCTTGTGCAGTATTCATATAAAAAAAAAATTTAAATTATTATGTTTCTCATAAGTGAATTTAGGAGAATTAGCTAATCAATAATACCTTCGGTAACGAAAGGCTTATAAAGCAAATGTTAGCAGTTCAATCTGTAAAGTCTCAGGGGAGAAATATTTATATAAATTTTCACAATAGTATTTACAGCCATCTTTGTGGATATCACATACAAATGCGAGAACTTTACGCTTTTGTAGATCAGGCATCATGGAAAAAGACAGGACGGTGTAACATTGTTGATTGAATAATCGTAATTGACGAAATAAGAATGGTTATTATAAGACTGGAAGTTGTTAGGATAAGGTAGGAAAGGTGGTATTGCAAGTTGAATTGCTAAGAGCTCACACAATAATCAAGTGCCAACACATCTACAGACCAACTACAAAAATAATAATCGGCTAATTTACATAGCGCGTGTTCTCGTTTAAATCACCTTTCGTGAAGGTTCCAAATTTACATTACTCACAGAGAGCTTGCAAATATCCTCGAGGTGCTTCCGCAGCTTGTCGCAAAGCTTCCTGAACTCGGTCTTGCGAGCGTACTTCAGGCAGAACTGGAACGCCATGCGGGCGATATCGTGGTACAGGTTCTCCACGTGGGCGTTAGTCCTCAGCAGTTCCAGACACTGGCAATAAGATTCCCAGAGGAACTTGACCCACGGAGTCAGGATAGTGCGATCGGAGCGGTCCTGGGCATCTTCGCCAGAGACGGCCGACAGGAGGATGCTCTCCGGAGTGGCGAGGTTGTCCAAATCGTCGATGTCGATGACGGCCTGCGCGGATTGCTTGCGGGCATCTTCCGTACGCTTTTCAGCCATGCGGAGATACCCTCTGGAAAGATAATAATGGATAACAACATTTTAATTTTCATCTAGTAACAATGGTGAAATGTTTAAATATTTATTCCAATGGAAGTGGTGTGCACAGGAATCCGTTATCTCTCTTTGCACAGCATGCCACTGTTTTCTATGGTCCTTCTCTAGTCTGAGTTAAGAATAATCTAAAAGTTAGAATCTCACTAATCTTAACCGGTGGTGTGCCGAGCACGCGCCGGCGCGTGAAATTAAACTCTAAAATATATACATTGAAATGCAATTTTAATCCTTAATTATAAAGAAAACGTATGAAGGATAAGGTCATAATCGCTTGTGGCATTCTTGTTCTTAAGGTATAGAATACCTTGAACACATCTATGGGATCGGAATAATTTCTCTGGAATTATCTATGATCACTGGCCGCGTTTTTTCGGAGCTTTTGAGCTGTCAAGTTCGGTTGCATCATTGTCGTGAAAAAGATCGTAAAACATATGAATTCATCAAATAAACACAAGTAATGTTGTTTTTAGGCATAGTTTATGTATCGTTTGTGTTTCGGTAAATATTAAATATGATAGCATAAAATAAACCCACAAAATATTACGTCAAAGTCAAAACATCGCGAAATTTACCCGTTTCCTCCAGTGGCACGGGACGAGTTAAGAGGTTTAGTAAGTTGCAGAGGTGCGAGTTGTGGAGACAAGCTTTATTTATTTCCTGCATTATTTGAGCAAAAGAAAATGGTGTGTAAACAGAAGACATTTTACGTAAATTACAAGAATGATCAGGTAAGAGCCATATTAGTGAAATTACTGTATATCTGTAACATGTCATACCGTATCACGTTCTCCAGTGAGCCCACATTAACAGACTGGAACATGTTCCGGTACTGGAAGAGTCCTTCCTTGGCGATGTGTGACTTGCGCAACTCCACGCACAGCTCCAGGTAGCGGAACATGATGGGCTCCAGCACACTCTCCGACCAGTTGTAGGACCACTTCTTGTTGCGGAACACCTCCTGCAGCGTGTCCAGCGCCCGCGCCGGCTTGCCGATCTCCATGAACTCTGGAATATATAAATAAAGCTGGGTTCAACATTCATAATTCAGGGAAAATCCCAATGAAATCTGGAATATACAAATACAGTTGGGTTTTAAGTGGAACGTTTGCGCGGCCCTTTTCGGCCCATTTCATACAAATTTTAAATTTGGATTTTTTGAGATCAAAACCCTTGGGTTGGGGTTAACCCAACCTGAAAAATTATTTTTGTAATCAAAAGGTACATCAAATATCTAGTAAGTAAGTAAGTCACTTAATTTATTTTTGCTTTAAATTATAAGATATGGGCCATTAAAGATTTTAGTGTTTCATGATTGCGGAAGCAACTTGGGCAATTATGAGTAAGTGAAAAATAATAAAAAAATAATTTAATGTAAACAAATAACTTTGTGTACACCACTATTTAATTAACATTATCGACATGTTTCAAAAACTATGTTTTCCTTGTCAGGATAATAAGTTAATATAAAAATAACAAAAGATAAACAAGTATAGACTAATAAGAACATAGACAAAATATTAGAAAGGAGAGGTGATTAATTACTTAAAATATCATAAAAAAAACAATTATATGAAATAATAATTTACTATTTTTTTAAATAATAATTTTCGATCTATCTGGGTCCCGTGACTCTACAACGATAAATAAGAACTGTACGGCGTTGGAAAAACTGGTCATTTTGTAAATAATACGTTTTTTAACTGATGTACACACCTCAAAATCAACAATTAAACAATTTGGTTTTTGGCTGTTACAGCAGTATTGCTTTCTTGCGACGATATATTAAAAATATTACCCAAAAAAACGCATTTTTAACGATATTTTATTTTTCATCATATTTTTAAAATAAATATAGCAAAATTATTTTTTTAAATGTTTTTCATTTACTCGCATAATTAATTGCCCAAGTTGCCTTCATAATCATGAAAGATTAAAAATCGTAATGGCCTACTTCTTATAATTGAAATCAAAAATAAATAAAATAGCTCATATTTGTGTTAGATATTTGATACTAGCTTTTCCCCGCGGCTTCGCTCGCATGGTATTAGGGGAAATTACTGTAGCGCTTGCATTTATCAATTATCCCCCTCCCCCCAGCCCCTATCTAGGTCTATTACAACTCTATTCGAAAATAGTGATCCTGTCACATTCTTTGAGCTATTTTTCGATCGTGAAGTAATCGTTCATTTAGTATTTAGTCCGAGAAACGGTTAAATATGCTGTTCAAACTGGAAACATGAATTTCTCTTTGTCAGATAAAGAAATATACTGCTTCATTTCTAACCTCATTTTGTCTGGTTTTGCTCCATTGCCGCGACGCCGGATGTACTGGGAAAGCAATGAAGATACCCATAATATCCTTGTCACAAAACGTGTATGTTGAAATCGATTTGAATGGACATTGCTGTATTTTCATGTGGCTGATAATAGGGAACTACCAGAAAATGATAAGATGGCTAAAGTACGCCAGCTGATTGATATGTTGAAAACTAAATTTCTACTGTATACTCCTATTGAAAAAGAAATAAACATCCATGAATCGATGGTTCCATATTATGGTAGGCATGGTTGCAAGCAACATATTAGAGGGAAACCAAAAAGATTTGGCTTCAAAATGTGGATTGCTGCTACGAGAATAGGATACTGCCTGTATGCTGATCCCTACCAACAGCGCTCCGAGGGTGCTGAGACAGGACTGTGACGGCATGTTGTCAATAAAATGACGACTAAAGTGCAGGAGGAATTTCATGACACAGAATTCTCCTTCAGGGACCCACATATCCTAAATTGAAAATGATCGGAAACCAAAAATAGTTCTGGGCATATATGGGTTAGAGGTAGATACCCAGGTAGGTAAACCATGAACTTGAACAATCGCTTGAACATCACTATAAACATTGCCAATTTGAATAATTCTTGTGAAAATGCTGTATTCAAGCGTTACCACGGGCGATGGAAAACATTCCCCTCCCGGGTGAAGCGGGAAGGCAGGCGGGGCCAGCGGGGAGTGGGGGGGGGAAATAGTTCATTTTTTACAGGAGCTGCACCGAGCGGTTGGTAACGGAAATAAATCGAATGAGATTTGGGGTTATGTCAACCGCGCAAGCCTAATATAAATTGTAAATAAATACTATCGTAATGGATGATTATTTCTTTCGTGAACTCACTTGTAAATAAAGCCTATTAATTTATAAATCGGTTTCAGAGACATGGAAGAAATTGACCAATTAAAATCTGTATTCTATTCTAAATTCCTGATAATAAATACCTAATAAAAATTTGAGATAAATAGGTTAGTAAGGTCAAACTTGAAATCTGCGTGTTCTCCTTTATACTTTGTCTATAATCTTATCACAAAATTTCACATCAGAACTCGACTTTTGACGTCTACGTAATTAATTACGCCTTCGAAATTCTTAAATAGTAACTTTGGGTCATGCAATAATCGATATTAGTCGGAAATCTTTCCTGATAAATAAATATCTATTAAAATAATCTTGTGTTTTCTCCCTGATTTAACATCTCTTCTTCATTCAAACGTCAAGTGTTCAGTACGTACGCGTGGACAGTTCCTCACTACAGACCACTAGCCAAATTGTATGTGACCGCACAAACTTCGCACCAATCTTTCCAACCATGTTTCAACAAACGGAGGAGACGGAAAACAAAAAATGTTTATAGTGACGTTCAAGCAAATGTTCATGTGCATGGTTTCGCTCGCTGGAGACCCGTCTTAAGATACACTGATTGGGCTATTTAAGCCATGTTTTTGTGTATTGTATCAACAAATCGAACCATTCAATAATAAATATCCAATAGTGGAACAAACTAGTTTGAGAACACATAATTTTTATCTTTATATAATAATATTGTGTTTTACGAATAACAATAATGTGTGGTTGTGCAAATTTATATATATACTTTTCCCACAATCTAAATTCATAAGTTATTCTACAACTGTGCCTAACATCTTTCGTAGAAACACCTTCCTTATCGCAGTAAATTCCAATGTATTTTTTCTCTCAAAATTCAAGTACCATGTCCTTTGACAGATTATTGAAGCTATGAATTGCAGAGTTAAATTGAACATTATTATACTGGTAGAACTAATGTAGCAGTAATCATAGAATTTATCATATTGTTCCAGTTATTCTTGCCACGATTTTTTTATCTCCAGGATTTTATTTGCTAAAATTGATACATCTTAATTACATTTCGACAGAATTGTGTTACAATTTAAAAATCGCAAGCTATTTCGGTTAACATTACCCATGCTTCTAAAGCCAACATATTTTGGGTCACTCCATAAGGAAACTATGTAAATTTCCCTCGAGAAATGTTTATAAATACGTAGACAGTATTAAATGTCAAAGGTACTAAATCAACGTATTTGGTTTATTTTTGACAATTATCAAATAAAAACAACCTTGAATTACATACAGAACTAGTTACCAGGTTAGAGTTAAAAATAAAGACCGGGAAAATGTCGCATATTAGTAAAATTACATTTTATCAGTTTGAAAAAAAAACATCGGTAGGTAATGTCATTGATCGGACGTGATTTGGCGTTTCTAAAAAACGAACGTCGGGAAATTAATATTTGCACAAGATTTGGGCAGGGTATACGTCGTCGATTTCTCGGGGTAGTTTGTAAATAAATATGTTTGTGGAGCAACATTACTTATATAATTGCAACGTGGAGCGACCATATTGACACAAAATTCTTACCGTTCGCTCGTTTGAGCGCATTTTCAGGTCTTTGCCCGTATCTAGCCATCTTGAATGATTGGTTTTCAGTCACAACACATGGATCACTTCACAAAAACACGCGTAGACAAGTAATATGTCATGTAATTCCGCCAATTCAGCCGGCAAAAACTGCCGAAGGAACAACTTTGTGGCTGACGCAAGATGGCCGCCAATAAAAAGACATGCGGAGAGAATTACAAATTCAAACTGGAAGCGGATGTCGATGTCACCATAAACAATTCGCCCATAGCCACAGAGCACCAAAAGAAATCGTTTTCAAAAATGTTTTTTGTCAATTATTATTTGTTGGGGTCGAAAAAAACGAAATTTCTTTTTGGACCCGATTAAGCAGGCTTAATTGAATACTCCAGCAGGCTTTAAAACTCAAGCAGGCTTTAAAACAATAATTATAAATGAACAAAATATGTTGAAAGTCAAATTTCGTTGTTTTGTACAAAAAAATATTACCAACTAAACTAACTAACCATTACGCCGTTTCTCCGCAGGGGTAGGCAGAGTGGACGGACCGCCAAACGACTCAGTTTTGGCACACACTCCTTGCCTCCTTCACATTCATATATCGTCTCACACATGCTCTTCTATTATTTTAACTCTTGACATGGCCCAACTCAAGAATCTGATTCACTTGGTCGCGCCATATCTTTTTCGGGCGTCGCCGACTTCTTCTACCATTCACATTTGCGTCATTTTCCTTACTCCTTTCCTCGTTCATTCGCTTTACATGCCCAAACCATCGGAGCATTCCTTTTTTAATCTTACTCATTAGGCTAACGTCAGCAATGCATTCTTTGCGGATCCCCACGTTTCTCACATGATCGTACATGGATTTACCACACATACGCCTCAGGGATCTCATTTCTACACCATTCAGTCTACTTTCATCCTTCCTCTGCCAGTCCATGCTTCACTGCCATACATCAGGGTAGGTACCAGTACTCCATTAAGGACAGCTAGCTTCGCTTCTTTGGACAGTTTGTTGTTGGCACCTACGGCATTCAGTCCTCCATCAATAGAGTTACCTGCATTCACCCTTCTTTCAATATCTCTATCAGTCTTCCCATTTCTCGTAAACATACTTCCCAAATACACAAACTCATCCATCTGCTCCAAGTATTCAAGGCAAAGCATTAATCCAAATATTACAGGCAAAATGAAAATAATAATGTACAGTACTAGCCAAACTTTAAGATTGGCCTGAACACGGTACGATTAATTCTCGCGCAGTTACTAAGCGAAAGAGAAAGATGCTTGAAAACATACGTGCGACAGAGAAAGGCGTGGGCATGCCACTTTCTTGACCTTAAACTCACCTACTGCGACGATTTTTAACCAATGTCAAGCCGGTATTAAAGTTTGGCGTGTACTATACCGCTTATTGTATTAGGTAGATGCTTATTATGGTGACCAAACAACTTATACAACTTCAGCCCTTCTTTGAAAAGTCATGTTATGAAAAAAAAATGGTTAAGTAACTAACTGTTAGTTCATTATGGTTCCATGCCAACTGAGAATAAAGTCAACTCAACACCTCTTTGAAAAAAATCATTTTAAAATAGCCCATTACCCTAACCTAACTTATTTAACCAATTTTTAAATTTTTTGTTCATCACTTAAGCCTCGATTACATTGAGCGAGTTCACAAGCTACTAGCCGGCGAATTCACTATCTGCTATTAAACTCACTCAGTGTAGTCATTAGAAAATATGATTACAGTGAGCGGAGTTTACTAGCGGATAGTGAATTCACCAGCTAGTAGCTTGTAAACTCGCTCAAAGTAATCGAAGCTTTAATGACTTTTCTGAGGTGGTTCTGAGTTGGTTTCATTCTGAGTTGTCCGGTCGCTGTTTATTATAATTAATTTTTTTCATAATTATAATTTATTATAATTTTTAACCGTTATTATAATTTTTCTTTTTCACAATTTTTAACGACTTCTCAAAGGAGTGTTGAAATGCCACTTTGGTCGTCATCGGGCCACTTATTACAGATTATGCCATGGGACTCTAAGAAAAAAACGTATGTTCAAAACCAAGATTTATATCATTTGTTGCACTTTTTTTTTTTAATATGAAATACCGGAGTTTTTTTAAATGCTTTTTGAAATGCTATTTTAACTGCATTTTAAAATAGGTTTTGAAATGCAAACAAAATAATAAAATCTACCACTTGGTAAAACAGAACAACTTTTTCTCAATGGTATGATAAAAACATTGTTTTGAGGGTAAATTAACTTACTTTTTTAGTAACTCCACACAGGAGGCCCTGAAGAGAATTGTTTCCCACATAGTCTCTTTAAATCTCGAATCTTTTTGAGGAAAGGAAGGAGTGAATGTGGGTCTTGGAGAGACACATCATGTTGTAGGGGGGAGTAAACACAGAGGCCGGTAAATCAATTGACAGCCGAACTGTTGAACACAGGAAGAAGCCTTAAATACCCATTCTCGTGTGGAATGTTAAACATGTACGAATGCTGAGCTTGCATTTTATTTTTTCCCCGGCTGTGAGAGGATAACTTAACTCTGGCTTCGATGGAGCCCCCACCGAGCATGTCAATGGAAGGTTTGTTGTGCAGATTACTTTAGTTAAAGGAGACCAGAAAGGCTATTCCCTAAAATTTGTGATAAGAGATTGTTCTCCCGCGAGAAGTGTTGTCAGATTTGTGTGATTTTCTACGGCTGTTATTTGCTTTTTCTATCGGCCGAAGGCAAAATTTCAGCTGTGAGCTGTCACGTATGTTAGTTTGGGTCGTTTTAAACACAAATCCCTGCAAGTATGCATGATTATTTATTCATTTAACAACTGTAGAAAATCACACAAATCTGACAGGACATCTCGCGGGAGAACAATCTCTTAGAGAATAGCTCTTCAGATTACTTTTACACTTACACCGAGCATGTCAATGGATTCTTGTGAAGATTACTTGAGTTAAAAGAGATTTTACATTTACACCGTGCACGTCAATGGAAGGTTTGTTGTGAAGATCACTTCAGTTAAAAGAGATTTTGCATTTACACCGAGCATGTCTATGGAAGGTTTGTTGTGAAGATTAACTCAGTTAAAGGAGACCAGATTACTTTTACATTTACACCGAGCATGTCAATGGAAGGTTCGTTGTGAAGACTACTTCAGTTAATCTAATAATTATTCTCTCTTTTTGTATACTTATATTATGTTCAGCCAGGAGTCAGAAAAGGGGAACAAACAATAAATTTAACTAAAAAAATTTACTCAAAGAAGTCATTTATTAAAAGAAAATGCAAACACTAAAAATAGAAAAAATTACAAAACATTACATATATTAATTATTTATCAATATTCTTCTTTCGTCACAAGGAAATAACATTAACACCGTGCGATACATTTACGCAGCCTTTTAGAGTTCTTTCTTTCAGCTTCTGAAAAGAGAAAAGAAGTACACAACATTAAAAAAAACTTTAAATGATGCAGCCGAGTGGATGAATGCGTCGGGCTCCCACCAGGCGTTGTGGGTTCAACAATCTGTTGACCTCTTAAATGCCAGGGAAGAAACTCGAAAATTTCGTGATGTTTTGACTTTGACGTAATATTTTGCGGATTTATTTTATGCTATCGTATATAATATTTACCGAAACACGTTCCCTGAACAATAAACTATGCTTACAAATAATATTACTTGCGTTTATTTGACAAATTGATAGTTTTATCGATCTTTTCATGACATGTGACGCTCAAAGTTTGACAGCTCAAATCGCGGCAGAAATGTCATTTCGAAAGTCATAGATATGTGCAAAGATGATTATTTGAGAGGCTAGGTGTGTTCCTTATATCTGTTATGTCAAGAACAAGAATGCCCCAAGCGATTCTGACCTTGTCCTTCATACATTTTCTTTATACATAAGGTTTAATTTTTTTATTTTTTTTTATGGCGCGTCCTGGGCGCGCAATCGGCAAACCAGAGGTTAAGTCTCCCATTATCGCTTAACCCTTGGAAGGCCAAGCTAAAATGCCGAGTGGCCTGCCGTACGCCAGCTGACACTATTTTCGTAATAACTTACTTGTTTATTGCAAAATGACGTTTTTGTAAATTGCATCGTCTTACCAGAAAATGTGTTTAAATATTTATAAAAACCATTATCTATCCTGTGTTTTTTCCCCAGGGTAGTTACTTATTTTCAAAGAAATATTTTTTTTTTTCTATCCAATGTTATAAAAAATATGTATATATAATGAAGAAAAGTCATATAAACACATTTGAAAATGAAAAATGATGACCTTTGACACGGAATTTGCGATGCACTTTTTCATAGATAAAATAAATATGTTTGCAAGTGACAAAATGACAAGCTAAAAATAATATCAAGTTGTGTTATTTACTTGACAAATGAATAAAATGTATGCTTTAGAAGCATTTTTATTTATTATAGAGGCATTTTTAAGGCTAAAAATACCATAAAATCAAGGCAAGTGTGGCGAGTTCTTACCATATCCGCTACGGATTCGCCGGCATTTCAAGGGTTAAGCAACATCTTCTGCTTGTAATGACGGTCATAGGCGGAGTTAAAATATTGTTAGGTTATTCATAACCCGGGAATGATCTTTTATGAAAAAAAAAAGTTTTTTTTAAATTACCCTTGCAAAGAGGTCGGCCATCAGTAAGTTGGTTTTCTTCAATTGTTTCTTTCGGAGGTCGAATTTCTTGTTGACAATTTCAGGAAGTTTCTTATACTGGAGGGCTGTTTTTTTCACCATCTCATTTGCATCAAAACATCTGTTTCCACCTAAAAATTGAAAATGTATTAATATATCTAAAATCTTCTTATAAAAGAAAAGTGTCGTAGCGAGCGGGCGGCGTGTACTTCTAGACAAATCTAGACTTATGAAATTTTACACACTTGACCTTCAAAACAAGAGTAAGGTCATTATCTACATCTGATTTCGAAAAGCTCTGCGTAAAGCCTGTGCAACACCGGGGCCTTCAGCTAGTGTATTTATGGAAACGGTCCTTATTTTCGATCCATTTGGGTCAAGCTTCACAAATGAGTCGAAAGCAGTTGCGACAGCTTTTCATCTTAGCAATTCAATTCAGGCGAATTCCAAGCTCTGTGTTCAGATTAATGGAAAAAATATTTACCATGACCCCTATTCCCGCAATTATGGGGTAACTTTGGACAAAGGCTTGAACTGTTGGCAGCACATGGAAAAGGGTAAAAAAACAACCAGGAAAAGACTCAACTCAGTCAATAAGCTAGTTGGAACTAGCTGGGGATGCGATGCCAATATGTGCTCAGAATGGTATCCATTGCCCTGGTTTTCTCAACAGCTGAATACTGTGCTCCAATATGGGCCAGAAGCCCCACACTTCCATGGTCTTCATGCTTTCCATGGTCGACTTTCAGCAATGCTACAATGCGAACCATCAGCGTCAAAGTTAAAGTCTACCGGCCCCATTATAGTTAAAACCTTCAATTTCGCGCCTAGATGGTTTTGCTATTTTTGTTGAGTTGAATTAAATTGAATCAAAAAATTCATAAAACTTCTACAAGGATTTGATCGCTATAGCTAGACCATAAACAAAAGACTGCTCTCTGGCATCATCCCGGAATAAAGCGCGGCGCAGGGGGGCAGTGGCAAGCCACCAACAAAAGCTAGCGAACTACTAATAAATCACGCCCTTTCTGCCCATGGCAAGAGATGTGCATCTGCCTTCTTGCTTGCGGTCTAGCCATAGTATGAAGGGTCATTAACAGTCAGATAAAAGAAGTTGAGAAACAAAGTAATGAACTTACATTTTGGTATTCGGATGTCATGTAATTGGGCAATGCATTCAAGATCGCTCATTTTGATATCTTTTATGTTAGGCATCGAGGACACCCCTAATGAAAGGAGTTTTCTGGTATCTGCGTTCTGTTTTTGTCTAGAAATAAAAATACAATGGTTATTAATGCGGAATTGTATGTATCACTTATGCACTAAAATAACAAAAATTATAAATTATTACTCTTTTACAGTTAAATAGACATTTCAAGGCTCATTGTCGAAATGACAGCGGTTGCAAAATAGTTGTGTCGACGTAGAAATTTCAGATAGGAAAAAAAACCTTCCTACATTTCATAATGCCAGAGCTAAGCGTTTCAGAGTTTCAGCAAAAAGATTTTCTACTTTGTAGATGAAAAAAAGGAAGAAATGAAAAAAGTATTTACAAGAGGTTCCTTTTCTGTACTGTAAATATACCGCCACCGCCATCTGATAGAAGAGAGGTAAAAGCCTAAACTAAAATGTATCGTAGAATAATATAAAATAAAGAGTACAAACCTTATTTTATGGATTCCCTTCAAACATTCCTGTCTTTTTTCCGTGCTCCTAATAAAATCCGGTCTGCCCCTGCGCAGAAATTCCTCTAATGTCAAGTTGTACTTTTTGCATTGTTCAGGCACTTCGTTGCACTTGTCGGAGCCCTTGGAAGATGAGACTCGGCCAGAAGACGAAATTCCAGAAGATGAACCTCCGGAAGATGAACCTCCAGAAGATGAACCTCCGGAAGATGAATTTCCGGAACGATCACTGTTCAGACTGCTGAACTCTTTGATCTGTTCGTCGGTCGAGCCTTTCTCCTCGTAGAGCTCCTCAGTAACAACACGAAGTGCCTGCTGCACGTTTTTTTTACCATTATGTTTACTCTTGCCGAGTTTTGGAACTCTGATAACTATTTCGTCAAGAGAAATATTTCTACACGGCATTGATTCCTCCAGTAAACTATCGCTCGATTCAATTACGAGGTTATATGCCACTGCTTTTGGTGATGCCTTTGTATTTTCAACTTTTTTTTTCATTTCAAAGCACGCATTTTTTTTCTGATCACATTCCAAGCATAATTTGAGTCCTACTCCGAGTATGGGATTTTTACAATTGGGACAGGATTTTAGAACATCACTATTGGGACTTTCTTTTGAAACTCTAACACGACTTCTTGATATCCTTCTACTTGTAAAAGGCTCAGACTCTCCCACGTTTACTTTATTCACTTTAGCACACTTTTTCTTTTCTCTTTTTCTTGGTGTGCAGTCAGTATGTGGATTTTGATTCCTGCAATGACAACACGATGCGCTCTTCAAATCTGCATACTTCTTGATGATGTCTTCGTATTCTTTTGCAAAGGCAAGTCTGACTTTTTGAATCAGCTGATCAGATATGTGTGAAGCTTTGGAGTAGGTTTTGGCAGAGTCTGAAGATTTGGCAGTTATTACTCCATCTGAAGATTTGAAAGTGGTTGCTCCAGAAGTTGGTTGTGATTGTGTTTCTTCTTCGAAACAAGGCTTTTCTGCATCGGCACCCTGTCTAGGAGTTACAAACGGAGATGTGTAGGCGTTAACTAAAACAACCTTCTCCATATATGTCTCTTTTCTATGAGGGGATCTGCTTCTTCTTCGATGTGAAGTCACTACCGTCTCCTTAGGGGTAGTGACACTTTTAATACAGTCATCACAGAAACATTCTTCCTGTGGAGAGATGCATTCGGGCATAGGAACACGTCTCAACTCAGGCATGGCATGTTTTGATTGAAACATGATGTTATTGTCACTATTCATAGTTTTATTAGGATGTTTGTACAAACTCAACACTACAGGTGATTCGGTGCAATGAACTGTTGTACTTGGTTGGTCAGGACATGTATTATATTGCATTGATGTTTTAGCTGGAATTCGCTGAAAACCTTTATTTGCATTTAGTTCATCATTTGCGCCAACAGTATGACTTGGTCCGCAAGTACTTTTACTTGGTCTGTGAGAACTTGATCTTGGTTCACAAGATGTACTTGGTCTGTGAGGACTTGCGCATGGTTCACAAGGTCTGGTACTTGGTCTGTGAGGACTTGTACTTGTTTCTAAAGGTTTTGTACTTTGTCTGCGAGGACTTTTACTTGGTCTGTGAGGACTTAAACTTGTTTCTAAAGGTTTTGTACTTTGTCTGCGAGGACTTTTACTTGGTCTGTGAGGACTTGAACTTGGTTCACAAGATGTACTTGGTCTGTGAGGACTTGCACATGGTTCACAAGGTTTTGTACTTTGTCTGCGAGGACTTATACTTGATCTGCGAGGACTTGAACTTGGTGCACAAGGTCTTGCATTTGGTCTGCTAGCACTTGTAGTTGTTTCAGGAGGTCTTGTACTTGAGCTATGAGGACTTGTACTTGTTCTGTGAGGACTTGTGCAAGTTCTGTGAGGACTTTCCCTCTCTTCTTCAGATCTTGTAGTCCTGCGAGAACTAGTACACACTTTGCAAATACAACCTCCACGTTTTTTAGTTGGCATTCTTTGAGAACCTTTGGGTGTATTTTGTTCGACATTGGTACATGGGCCAACAGCAGAATTTGAATTTTTTAATAAAGCATACTTCATAACAAGATCATCGTATTCTTTCATGAATGACTGCAGAACCTTACATTTCTGATACTTCTCAAATACACTTTCCAATTTTTTCAGTTCGCGGGCCACAGTTGGCTTAGTGCAAGAGATTGAAGAGCTAGAGCTGATAAGATTACTGCGACAACAAGGGCATAGAATTCCCAAATCCACGCACTTATGGCAATTTGTGGAAGTTGGAGTCTTCAAATTTGGTGGAGAATTTTTACGCCCGCAACTTTTATCATGGCGATCATCATTATTATTGGACGACCCAAGTTCACCAGGGTTCATGTTCTGAACAGAGTGAAACTTTACTTTATTATGGTCAACTTTTTTTGAAACTTCAATATTACTACGCCTTGAAGATTCTTGTGGATTTCTGCTAAGGGTGCTTTTTGTGTTGCTCCCGGGAGATGTGGAGCGACTGAGAGAAATATACTTTGAAGTGCTTGAAATTCTTTTCCCACCGCTTTTGGGATACGAGGAGTGACCAGAATCCAGATCTTCCACATTGTTGAGTGTACTCTCGCACGATTCATCAGAACTTTTGGCCAAATTAAGCGGCGGAATGCGCCCATAGTCCGGTGAAGTCACCGAGTAGTAAGTGAGGATTGGCGGCTGACTTTCTTGAACAACTGGAGTCAGTTTGTTGGATGTTCCTCTGTCTCCACTAGCGCCTTCATCTTGAACAGGAGAATACGGAGAAGTAATATTACTTTTTAACATTTCATTGCCAGGGATTGGCATGTAATCATCGTCACTCTTCAAAAGTTGCTGATTTTTAAGAACATGCTTATTTTCGAGTTTGAGTTTTAAAATAGTAAGCTGTAATATTTCATCATTGATAATATTCAGCTGGTTTTGAGTATCGGTGGAACCAACTGAAGATGCTGCCTTGTAAGCCTTTTTGATTTTAGATATGCTGATGGCTAAGTCTTCCTTTAATTTAAGCTCTCTTTGCTTTGTTTTAAGAATATCTTGTTTTTGAAGTCGTTGGTTTTGTTGTTCCTCTTCATGTTGTTTAGCCAAGATATATTGCTCGTAAAATTCTTCCGATTTCATTCTGCCTTTTTTGTTTTCAACTTTGGAACTGCCGCTGGAAACTTTAGGAGTTGATGAAAACATAGTATAAGTGCTGTGAGATATTTCGGAGGATTTAGTTTTGTGATGATTCTTTGAAGTACTGGATCGACTCTCGGATACATTTTCATTAGGCAAAGTTAGTCCACTATCCAGTTGCGAAGATTTGGCTTTTTGTTCAAGATAGTCTGAATAGCTCAGAGACACTGGAGCACTTTTAACTGACCTAGTGAAACTGCTAGATCCTACTAATTTGTTGATTTGAGGAACATCGAGAGTCGAACACCTGTCAATGGGTGACTTATTATCTGACAAATAAGTAACTTTTGCCGGAAAAACAGCATTTTTATCGGGCATATGCGTGGGTTTATTTGGAAAATACACCTTTTTTTCGGGAAAAACAGTTTCTTTCCCTGGACACATTGTATCTTTTTCAGGAACTGCATGTATTTCGGCTATAGTGATTTCAGGCTTCTGAACACTATGAATATCAAGATCTTGACTTATGACATTGTCTCTATTTACACTGTGTGATACTTTCTCATCTGATACTGAAGACGACATGAGTTTGTCAGAACTAGAAACGGCGATCTGTTTACTGACTTCATCTTCCGGATAATCTTGTGTGACTAATATCTTCACAACCTTTTTGATGAGCTTCTTTTTCAATTCTGGGTCTTTGTGCTTTATATTGACAAGCTTACTGATCAAGTCAACAGTTGTGTTCAGATCTTTGTTGAAAGGCGAAGCTCCATCATACATCTTTAAGAAGTCAACCGTATTGTTGGAATTGGACGATGAATTTTGCATAGATGAAGCGCTTTTTAAATCCGGACTAAAATCGGGAATACTGTTGGCGTTTTGATTCTGCTGCGGTGGTGAAGTTTTGTTTTCATACATGTGACCAGGCATATATTCGAAACTCTCGGCTCCAGTTAAATCGCTACATTTAGTCGATGTTTCTGTGACCATGCCAAACATTTTGGTATTCTGTTCATCACCATCATCTTCAGAATCAGAACAGTTCACACTTTCTTTTTCGGGTGAGATAAATAAATTTTGAGTTAGTTTTAAGAAAGAGGAAGACTCTGTCTTTTTTTTTCGCCTCTTTGCAGAGTATGTTTTCGGTTTACTGGTGTTTTGTAAAACGTTGAGAATGATCGGAGTCTTGGATAAAATATTGGATAGATACAAACCATCATCAATATCTTGGAATGTTTGGGCAGAAGTGGACACTCTTTGTCTGTCAGAGGTTTGTATCTCTTTATTACTTGTTGAAATTTCAGGGGATTTTGAGCTGTGGTTGGAATTTGAATCACTTGGAGTAGTCATTTTGCTTTGATTGGACTTTGAGTCATTTAAAGTGATCATCTGATCACAAGGAGAAGGTATTTTAAAACCTTTGTCAGGACTCTCTTTCGCTATCTTACAACTAGGTGTTTCGAAATGATATACCTTTTCGTGAGCCATTGTATAAACATTATTAGATTCAGCATTATCATTTAAGTTCGCATTATATTTCGGCAAATCAAAAGATAACTTTTTCGTCATATCAATTGAAACATTTGTAGTTCCTTGAACGTTTTTGTAGTCTAATTTAAACGTCCCAGAGTTTCTCATACGTTTGATGACCGTTTTCTTACTGGATCTTATATTAACGGCTCTTCTATTGGCTGGAGTTCGAGATGGTTGTTTCTTTGTCACATTGGATGTTGCTGAGATTTTTTCATTTTCCATTTCTGGGGTAGAATGAGCTTTTGGGACTCCCATCTTAGCAACATTCTGCAATTCTAGGTCGATCTCTGGTTTAACATTGTCTTTGGCGTTTTTGTAGTTCAATCGGCTCCGTAGGGCAACTTTTTCCAGAGTGCTGAGATTCTGTTGGGAGAATGCTCTGTGTTCAGCATTGGCGTAGCCCACATCAGCCATGGAGTCCCATTCCAGTCTCCGTGTGATACTGCTGCCTGGAGACACCGCTTTTGCTGCAGAATGGTCCAATTGTGATTCATCTGAAATAATCACAAGAAAAATATTGCTTATTAACTCGTTCAGTGCCAATCAATCCCAATTTACTTTTACCAGTTCTCAAATAATAGCTCCTGGCAGCGAACGAATTATTAATGGATTTATTACCTTTGGTCCTTTACAGTTGAATTTGATTATCTGGTCAAAAAAGAATTTTAAAAAGGTATTTGAAAATGTTTGACCAATTTCATCGGAAGTAATGAGAAATTGACATTACTTTGAACACACAGACATCCACAACATACTTCCATCAGATTTTTGAACCTAATAATAATAAGCATTCGCGCCATTTAATGAAACAATATAAGTAATTCTTCAAACTTTGCAAATTCACTTTGTGGCATCATCATTATTAATAAATGAAAACAAATAACTTTGTGTACACCACTATTTAATCAACAATATCGACATGTTTAAAAAACTATGTTTTCTTCTAAGATGTTTAAATAATAATTATTATTCAGAATTTGCCAACCACATTTTAGAAACAAGTCATTCTTTTGATATTAATAAAGGTTTAAAAATTTTACACACTAACACAACGGGTTTACAATTAGATAATTTAGAAATTAGGAAAATTGTTAATATGAAGTAAATTAAATATTATAAATAACCAAACGTTTTTTAAAAATAGCCATCTTTTAAATTTATTTTCGTATTAATACTTATATTTATAATAATTTATTTTGTTATTTAGACTTCCTGTTTGGTTTCAAAAGATTTTTTATTATGTAAGTGTAATTTTTTACCCATCCTAAAATAGTTTTTATATTTTATTTTATATAATTGTTTTTTATGATATTTTAAGTAATTAATCACCTCTCTTTTCTAATATTATGTCTATGTTCTCATTTGTCTATACTTGTTGGTCTTTTGTTATTTTTTATTAACTTGTTATCCTGACGAAGAAAACATAGTTTTTGAAACATGTCGATATTGTTGATTAAATAGTGGTGTACACAAAGTTATTTGTTTTCATTTATTTATAAACAATATAAGGTTATTTGAAATGGCTTTAGCTTTATAGCTTTTAGTGACCAGATCTGAATACTTAGGTACCTTCCCATCTTCTTCCCCTCCCTTCTAATTTCAGTCTCGCAACAAACCCTAATTGGGAATGCAATAGTCTCACTGACTCCAGATGGTTGGATTCTTGTGCAATATTAGCGTTAAAAAAATGCTAAAAATAATTCTTTCGTGGTTACTGTATTTCACATTACATATATTTTTTTTTTATAGTGGTTGATACTCGGAGCGCCTCTGGTTTGCGAACAAAAGCTGATGGGAATATCGGTTAACGTTGTTTTTTCAACGGATAAGAAGAAAAATGAGGCAGATGAGAATGAAAAAAAAGTCAACAAACGATAACAAAAAATATTCATTTAAGTTGAAACATACCGTCAACTCCTAGGTACGAACTGTACTTGCTAGCAGACTTGTCACTTCTATCTGAGGTAGTGTGGGCACCCCTTGAGGGGCTATTTGGTTGGAACATGTTAATTTGAATGGCTGGATTGTCACCAATGTTGTGGACAGTCGGATAATCAAATTTCGATGGTTTCTGAAAAATAACATACAAAGAATTGTTGGTAAATATGTCTAACACCCCAGGCTAACTTGTTAGGTTTTCGGAACAAGTCATATAGGTCTCGTAGAAATCGTTATGTCTCCCTTACTATAATGGTTAGAAATATGATCTAAGCCGGAGGTTCCCAAACTTTTTTTCTCGTAGACCACTTACAAAATTTTACTGGTCACAGTCGACCCCCTGCTGGTACATTTCTATCGTATTCCCAAAACTCGATATGCGTTGTACTGAATATTGAATGGCGAGGTGTGGTCTGTCACAACGGAGCAGTACCGGATCTACAACTTTTTCAAACGGGGGAAAATGGACCAGTAGTACCAATTTGAGATTGTATTTGCCACAACGGAAGGGGCGTAATGGGATATGGGTATGTTCCCATCCTAGTACAGTACACCCATATCCCATTACACCCCCCCTTGCCTAGCTGGGCGTTTTAAGATCTCATGCATAACCGGTACAAAAAGTGCGCTGTATGCCAGTCACTCTGTTATGGAGGGGGCGTAATGGGATATGGATATGGGGCACAGGATGGGTCTCAATCGAAACCAGCATGAGGACCCCCCCTTACAACTTTTGGACCCCTCTCCTTTATCGTGCCGTCGGGTCTCCCGTGGACCCGACGGCACGATAAAGGATCATAGGGGTCCACCTGGACCACTTTGGGAATCACTGATCTAAACCAATGGTCGGCAATTAGTTTTGATGATGGGCCATATGAATACGTAAAATTTTTTGGATGGCCACGCAGCCATCAACGTCACTCGTACACGTACGAGCCTGTGCAGTCAGTGCGCTTGTGACTGCCCGTCTGATCGCCCATCGTCATCGTCTAGCATATAGCACAAAGGCCTACCTTATCTAATGTATGTTTTTCTTCAACGCTCAGCTCCCATAAATAAATAAACGAACAATCTTCTCTTTTTCTCTTCAGTGGAGTTTGTTTGATGTATTGTGCCCAGTTGCCTAGTGCCATATCCTCTCCCTTCTTTTTTCCATGATTGCAACCATTTATTTCATTGAAGGGATTATTACGTGATATTATTTTAGATAACTTACTATCTAAATATTCTGTACATTAACAGCACAAAAAAACATATTTTCACAATGTTTGTGTTAACCCACTGGCCACATAATTAATTTTGTACCAAAAATTGAAAACCTGCATTGGTGTGCTGAATCTTGTAACTTTAGAACCATATATTCAAATTAATTAATTTCTTCAAATTTGTTTACATAATGGATTGGTAAAGAAAAAAATAAAAATTAAAAAAATATTAAAATATGTGTAAAAAAGGATACAAATATAACCTTCTCTTTTTTCATAGGTTTTTTTTTTTACATTTTTATTCATAAAGTTACAAAAAAACGTAATATTCATTTATCGAACATTAATGATTTTTGTTTTTTACATACATATATACTAATAACCATTGAGTTAAATAAATAGAGAAGCAAACTTCATTACCGCGCGTCAAAAAAAGAGTAACCACTCTAAAACCGCGACGACGTAGCTTTGAAACTACTAAAAATTTTAAAGTAAACATATTTGTCTCACTTGCACAAGTCACGAAAACAATACCGGCGCTAGGATTAGATTAAAGACAGAAACACAAACCTGCGATCACGGGTTGGTGTTGCCTACCTTAGAAATTTTACCCAAAATAAGCAATAAAATAGAATTGTTTTTAACGTTAATTTGTAATAAAATAAACTAATTTTAATTATATCGTTGATGTTATCGTTATCTTCAAAAGTTATAAAAAGAGAGTTTTTCTCGAAAAAATTTTAATTTAAATTACTTTAAATATGTGTTTTTTATTATATGACTAAAAGTGAGCATAACTAATGAAATAATTAAGCCCTTTTTTGTTCCAATATTTTTTATTGTATGTACCTTCCAATAGTATTTAATACTCAAACGTAAAATGTTTCAAAAGTGATTTAAAAGTGTTTTCAAAGTTGAAAGTCTTCACTTTGAAGTCCAATTGAAAGGAATTAAAAAAAAAAACTATAATAAACATCCGTTGAAACAACTAGCATAATGTTGAAAAAAATGCAGTGTATATGAGTGTGTTTTTAATGAGAAAATATTAAAGTTAATCGATATTTTACTTTAAAAAATCTATTGACGAAGTAGTTCCAGAAAATAAGATATATATAATAGACACACATAATAGATTATTCATTAATAAACTAAAATAAGTTTAATGAATTCTTTTGTATGAAGATTAAAACATAATTTTTATTACAATTTCCAAACTATTTTAATCAGAGGCCTCCTCCTTAGTAACTTATAGTAATAGTAACTTATTCCATAAATTATGTATTCTCCCATTAATGTGGGAAAATCAAAATGACTTTTTAGCGGCAACACTGAACCCATATTATAGTATTTGACATTTTATTACGATTTCTGCGGTTTTCTAATTAAATATGAATGTGTAAACAATAAATTTAGATGTGGAAGGTAATTCCGCTTGATTTATTATGTGTTTGTGTCCTCGAATCGCAATCTTTCATGACGCATTTACGCATTTCGGAGATGGTTCAACTCCGTCGGCGTCACACTGAGCGCTGAACTGATGTTAGCTGGGCATATGACTGTGGACATATGTGCAGTGGCAACGCTTTGGCGCGGTCATTACTAATCTGGTGTATATATATTATCAATGCTAATAACTAATAAAATAATTTGATATGATAGTCCCCAAAGCAATCAGGGACGTGCAAGGTCACTGCCAAAAACCTAGAACCACTTGCAATTTTGAAGGAAATTAAATGGCGGCTTGTAATACAAAACTTGGAAAACAAATATCAGGGAATAAACATAAGAAACATATTATTGCCAATTCTACGAAGTGAATGATTTACCTACAGAGCGTTTGGCATTTAAAATTTTATTAAAAAATGTCACTGTCATGCTCGTTTTCCGTTTTTTAGGCGAAACTTCTAACCCGGTAGGCTGCCTGGGTTTGTGGCCAATGAGTTAAAAATACTAAAATAATTACTTCTGGACTAAGAAGTCCAAGGTTAATAACTAGAGGAGTAAAAATAATTAATTATGTAATTCAATTTCGTTCACACAAAAAATATTTAATAAAACAAGATCGAGGGTTCAACACACTTAGAATCGTTATTGGCATGCTAAATTTAAATAGAAAAGTTAAACAATAAATTACTTCATGGGGATATGGTTACCTTTACGGGGAATGGTTTTAAATTCAAAGATTTGAAGGAAACATCTTGGGGATATTTATTTTCGCCAGTCATAGATTTGGAGGCAAGTTCCCTCAATGCAGTGGCCTTCTTTTGACATTGGCTATGATCATCATTTTGAATCAAGCAGCGAGCTGTTGCAAATTCAGTCCGATCCGTTACATTTGAATTAGCTCCAGATCCATTAGAAAAGAAATACTGTTCCAAGTCTCTGTTTTGTCCAAACCTCTTGTAGTAATCTAAAATTTGGGGATTAACCGACCCTTTCACATTGTGTAATTTTGCATTATAACGCGACGATGGATTTTCGCCAAAATCCATATTTTTTATCGAAATTTAGATTGAATGTTACTTTGTGAGACCCTTTTAATGTTTCTAGTCGCCTGAGTCATCTTCATAACTTAAGGACACATAAAGCGCACGAAGAAACGTTTTAACAAATCAAACATGAAAAAACGGTTTTACAAAATGACATTTCGTTTGAAAGTAGATTTGTTGTTGTTCGACAATAGACAATTATTGACAAAAAAATAGAAAAGTAGGAAGCATCGACAAACAAAAAAAAGTATAATGCTACTACCACACTGAGGCCAACTTCAAACGTTCGAACGATTGTGTGGAGGGGTGGTTCGTGCGTTGGAAATTCGATTTGGAAGGTTGGAGTTCAAGTTGCCCGGGATCGCCTCAGAGGCGTAATTAAAGCCTGAATCAAAGGAGTTGGCCCAACTCGCACGAAACAGCCGTCCACACATCAATCTGCCCAATGAAGACAGGCGTGCCGCGTACCGTTAATATGACAATATTATTACGGGAGAGCGGTATAACAATTTTTTTAAAATTATTATTCTTTTAGCTTTATGAATCGAAATCAATTTTATAAAATCCGAAGCATCGCCTGCACAAAAACAAAGTGTCTTTACACGATGATGGGCTACGATGAAGTGTAGCCTCTATGAATAAGCTAGTGGATTAATTAAGAAATTAAAAGATAAAGTTTTTTATATATATTATTCACATTGAAACAGGATATACAAACAATACAATAATCATTTTGTCGTGAACATACTTTTACATAATAATTGTCGGCAACTGATAAGATACTGCGCAGCCGCAGCTATCACTGCTGTTCAACGTCCACCATTCTGGAGTTCGGAGTTGGAGTTGGAAGGTGGTCGATAGCCACCACACGATCGGCCAACCTTCCAACTCCGAACTAAGTTTGGAGTTGGAAGGTTGGCTTTGGTGTGGTAGTAGCATATGATGCCATATGGGCCTTTTTCGAAAACAAAACTCGTCGGGCCCCTTTCGAAATTTCAAACGCGTGACGTAGCTTGAAGTAAGACACTGCCACTTGTATTTCAGTTAATTCAAATCTCCCCGTGGAACATGTACTTCAAGCTACGTCACGATTCTTTAGCCAATCATCGCTCTGCCCCCTCGATGAACTAACCTTGACGCATTTTCTACGAACCTTGATAATTTTTTAAATGGTTATCTTTTAATGTATACAATTACGTACCTAAGAAGCAGTATAATTATTACTTTATTTATACAGTAAAATAACCTCTTTTGTCGCACGTTTGCCGCATACTGACTTTTCAGTTTATCTATTTTTTGATCGTTGGAAAAAAACTTGAACAACTTTGTCGCAGGGGGGTTCACAATTGTCAATAGGCTTTCAACGTACAGTTGATCAATTAAAACTAAAACGTCTGAACGAGGAATTTCAGATGAAAATAAACCAAATGAGTTATATTTATCATCCAACAGGTTTTTAATTCTGCTACTACAAAAAATCAATAAATAATCATCAATCACTTAAAGTAAAACCAATTTGAAAGGAGACTAATAAATACCGCCAATTTTCACAAAACATAATGACTTCTAGGCTCCACGTAGGCACAACAATGGAATTCAAGAAATATTTTCAGAGTTTGATTTTTTTTATTATTTTCTCACAATGAAAGGAAACGTTGATTTTATTTTGGGTACCTACACCATTCAATGGTCTGAAGATGTACCAGACACACATACAATCAACTTATGTTATTGACTAATTGATATCTTTTCGGCCTTAGTATCTGCCACTACAAATTTTTATAATGTATTTATAAAATATAGTAATTAATGTGTTATCAATTTTATTATTTCACTATTTATTGTATTATTCTCTCCTGATCACTGGCTCATGCTACAACAAGAGAATAGAAAATAGAATAGCATACAAAAATACCTCAGTTAAGCTAGCACATCTATCGAAATAATGAATTTATTGTATTCTAGCAGACCCGGCTTCACGTTGCTGTGGCTAACGTAACACAAAACCATTACCCAACCTTTATAAACAACGCCATATGTTAAATTGAATACATATCAAATCCACACTACCCGCTTTCCAGCCCGCTGCCTGAATATGTATGTATTATACATATAAACCTTCCCCTTGAATCACTCCAACTTAAATGAATATTGGTGAAAATCGCACGATAATCTGTTGCGTTGTTTAAAAGATCTAAGCGTATAGACAGCGGGAGCGACTTCATTTTGCACTATGTAAATATGTTACTGTAAAGGCCCGTACTATGATAAATCTTAAGATTTTCCAGTAAATTCTAAGATTTACCAACTTTTGATGTTAGTAAAACGTAAGATTTAGCAATTTACGGGCTTTTACAATAACCTATATAAGGTTAGCTTTGCATTCAAAAGTAAAACTTTCGAAAGTTTGTGATAAGTTACTCATGGGAGCGTTTATATATGCATCCAACCTATGATAATGATTTTCAAACAGAGACAATACTCCGTTGCTGTTTCAGAGCGCAAAAATTTTACCTGTGGAGGCAATACTATGGTATAAAATTATAATTCAGCATATATTTACTCCGCAGCATAAAGATAAACTAGAACATAAAAATATAGCACTAGATTCACGCGCAACGACGGGCTAATAGATCCGAAATTTAATAATAAGTACGGACAGAGAACGTTTGAATACATCATACCGAAGATATTTAATATATTACCTGATACTATAAAGCAACATAATTCTATGAATAAGGTTAAATATATGGTGAAAAATTGGTTATTAGAAAAATAATATTTATATTGATATTTATGAAAAAATGTATGAAAAATGTACGAAACAATCTTGAATCTGTAGATGTAAGATGTTAATTATAACTTGTAAAATGTATTTGTAACTGAATAATAAGCACCTACTGACAAGCCAATGCAATTGGCTTAGCAGGACTTGTTTGTTGATTTGTAAAATAAATAAAAAATATATATATAAAAAATAAAAAATGCTCAAGGAAGTTTTACTTTTGTGAGCGCTCACAACGACCGGTACGTCTGTAAGTTTATTTGTGGTAAGATGCTTCCCTGTCAACAACGATTTGATTTGAAATACGTCGCTAATTAAAAAGAACGATGCTCATTTTCAAAAAGATTTTTTCAGATACCATTTGCAAAATAAATTATATCTTTTTGGTTTATGGAAAAAAGAAAAATTTCTTTCCGTTGGCATTCGATTTCGTAGCGCTTAAATGAATTTTTATCTTATGTTTTATTTTATATTATTTTCTGGAGACAATAATGCACTTTTCCACTAGACCGAAGTAATTTCATAAGCTCTGAGAAGGCTGTAAGTTCGCAAAGTCGCGATTAGACCTGTAAAAAAACTTACGCTTCTTATGACTTCTGTAACTTAGTATTTATTATAGTAAGAGACTTACGGTGTCATTTACATTGATAATTTTGCCATAAGTCACTTACGTAAGCGACTTACGAGAAAAAAACTTAAGCTTGAAGTGTAAAGGCTGCCAAGAGCGACCCGAGCAACTACTTTGGGACAACTGATATACGGGCCCGTAGGGCCCGTATATCAGTTGTCCCAAAGCTCGGCTTTGACGCAAAGTGAGGCTTAAGCCGGGCTTTGCACGTAATCCGTATATCAGTCGTAAACCTAGAGTTGGCCAATTTTAAACGTTTAGTCTATGATATTAACCGAGGATTTCTATGTCGAACCAATCTATTTTTGTTAATATCTATTGACTCTATGGTAAGCTTCAAACTTCAAACGTCAATGGCGTCAACGTCAAGTGTCAGTGCTTTTTCCGAGGCTTTTATTAATTTGTGGTAAGTTTTATGCACAATTGTGTATTTAAAAGCTCTATTCATTGTTGTTCACTATAGTTTTCACGTTTTTACTTCGATTTAGATTAATTATTAAAATTGACTAGTTGAATAACGAGTTTGAAATTATTTGTTTACCTTGCTTTACGTGAATAATTTCAGAAATCAAAAATACTAGAACACCGAACTTCGCGGAAGACAGGGGATAAAATTGCTGGTTAAGCTGGTCTCATCAAAGAGCTGGATAATAAAGCGGCCAATGCGGTCAATTGGAATTGAATGAGCTGACTTGAGAATTCAATTTCAATACAATTTCGGCAGATGCATTGGGAAAAAAGTGGGACAACATTAAAATGAACATGAGGCGAAAATTTGCCACAAATATAAAGTATCGTATCAGACAGGAGGGCCTGCTGTCGATGCAAGGTACACCCAGATCGATGGGAGTATAATGGGACTGTTGCCCACCCAGTCGACCGGAGTAGAATCAACAGTCCTCAAAGGTAACTATTATTAAGTATGCATATCAAGTAACCAAGGAATTTAATTTTAAATTTTTTAGAATTCACAACTCTGACAGCTGTCGAAGGGACATTTCATTGATTGTAAAGTTTAAATTTTGGCTATCCAAAACTCCCTTGAGCAGCCTCTCTGAAAAAAGCCCCTCAAATTCAATTGTAATATGAAATACTAACTTATTATGTTTGTCATATCAATTGACTAGGTATATGAGGATGAACGAAGAAAGGGTGCAAGGAAAATATATGGCATGAATGTGAATGGTAGAAGAAGCCGAGGTTGACATCAGGCTTGATCAAGTACTCTAATACTTCACGTATTGACCACGTCAATAGTCAGAATCACAGTACGGTATGATGTATGCATGTTTGACGATTCATTCTCTGATGTGACAGTTAGTTAGTTACTTACTTAACTGATTTGAACTCATAAACATTTATGTTTCCATTTCTGCTATTCACGGCATATTTCTGCATTCAAAACATCTCAAAAGATTTGTCTATTTTAAATCATTTGGTAACTAATATTACTATCTTTGTTTTAGCATTCTAAAATTGATCAGAATTGCAGCCAAATTACACTAAAACGATGAGAGCACTTATCAATCCAGCACAAGCTACCGGGGTTTGTAATATACTGTTAATTTTTTTAATGTGAATATCGCACAAGAGTCCCAACCTCTCCCTGCTAACTGAAACCAGTGAGATGGCATCTTCTGTGGGGTATGTTGTGAGGGGCAAATGAGATAGATACGTGAAGGAGTTAGGGTAGAGGAAGGTACGGAAGTACCTGACTTATCAGAAATGATAACCAAAGAAAGCTAAAGCATTTGAAGCAGGGGCAGTTCTAGATTTTTCGTAGCTGGAGTGGTAAGATTGAAAAATACCAATTGATAATGTTGTAACAAAAAAAAATTTTTTTTTCAAAATTTTAATCTTTTATATGAAAAGCAGCCACAAAATATCATACAAAAAAATTGAAATAAAAAAAAACATTTTCAACTAGGTACTACTGTTATAAATATTTTTCAATCTTAGCACACTTGCTCACACACCACCTTGCCAGGACACACTGAACCCAAGATTCCTTCCCAGAACTCTCCTCCCCTTCCTTTCCTTAAAAAAAACCCCTCCACACAGCATCCCCAAAGATGACATAGGCCCTAAGGGAAATTATTTTCCTCAGGGCCTCCTGTGTGGAGCCCTTGTAAAAAAAAAAAACTTGCTCACTGAAAGGTCACAGACTGCCACTGATTTCCAATAGCATTTGGATTCTGAGTGGATGTATCACCAAGGTGATAGGTTTTTTTAATTTAGAAATTTTTTTATAATTGTGTTTAATTTTATTATTTTTCAATAATACATTTTTAGTACTCATAAAACAAAATAACCTGCGTTATTTATAATATAATACAGAAAGGGTAGCATGGGTGTGTAGAGCGAACTAACGAAGAAAGGATTGTTAGGAGAATATACGTTGCAAATGTAAATGTTAGAAGAAGTCGGCAAGACATGGCGAGTCAGACCATAAGAATCAGAATAATTTATTTATTTTTATTTAAGTACATAAAACAGGCATGTTGCCCAGAAATTTACATACATGGATGATTTAAATACAGTATAATATAAGAGTATGTATGAATAAGGATGAAGCAAGGAATTTATGCTAATCCTGAGTTGTGCACGTTTGGCGATTCTTTCTCTCGTATGACAGTTAGTTAGTTACTTACTTAACTTAAAATTGATTTCAACTCATAAAAAATTCTGTTTCCATTTCTGGTGTTCATGGCATGTTAAAGATTTGTCTATTTTACATCATTTTGGTAAGTAATATTACTATTTTTGTTTTAGCATTCTAAAATTGATCAGAATGCAGCCAAATTACACCAAAACGATGAGAGCACTATCAAACCAACACGAGCTACCTGGGTTTGTATTATATCTTAGCACACTTGCTCACACAACACCTTGCCAGTACAGATTCCTACCCACTCCTTAAACCCATTTCCTTCCCAGAACTCTCCTCCCCTTCCTTTCCTTAAAAAAAAACCCTCCACACAGCATCCGCAAAGATGACATAGGCCCTGAGGGAAATTATTTTCCTCAGGGCCTGCTGTGTGGAGCCCATGTAAAAAAAAAAAAACTTGCTCACTGAAAGGTCACAGACTGCCACTGATTTCAAATAGCATTTGGATTCTGAGTGGATGTATCACCAAGGTGATAGGTTTTTTATTTTAGAAAAGTTTTTATAATTGTGTTGTTTAATTTTATTATTTTTCAATAATGCATTTTTAGTACTCATAACAAAATAACCTGCGTTATTTATAATATAATACAGAAAGGGTCGCATGGGTGTGTAAAGCGAATTAACGAAGGAAGGAGTGTTAGGAAAATATCTGTTGCAAATATGAATGGTAGAAGAAGTAGGCAAGACCAATGGCGGGTCGGACCATGTCAAGAATCAGAATAATTTATTTATTTTTATTTAAGTACATAAAACAGGCATGTTGCCCAGAAATTTATATACACGGATGATTTAAATACAGTATAATATAAGAGTATGTATGAATATGGATGAAGCAAGGAATTTATGCTAAGCCTGAGTTGTGTGACGGTCTGTCCTCTCTGCCCGCTGAAATTTCGGTTAGTTAATTCCTACATCACTTTTCAAATTGATCAGTTGACATCAAAGAAGATTCTTAGGTTCTTAACACAAAATGGCAGGATGAAATGTTTATTTTGCAAACATATATGTAATAATATAAATTTTTTTAACAATTATGTTGCGAAATACATGAGTTAAAGCAACTGTTGGTATTTTTATGTACAACTTTTTATAATATTATATTCTTCTGTTTCAGCGAAAAGAAAATCTACCACCGCAACCACCAGTGGAGATCTTTGGCAGAATTTAAAATAAAAAATTAAACTTCAAATCTCCAAAATCTCCTCAAGGTGGAGGGCTTCAAGGCTAAACGCCAGGAAGACGAGAAAGAACATCTGCATTGCAGGGCCGAAAACCTCAAAACCAAATGCAGGAAGAACACGAGGAGCACCTCCTCAGGATGGAACTGCTGATGAGGAGAAAAAACTTAAGAACTAATACTACTTCCATATGAAGTAATATTTGTACTTTAGTACACAAAAATAACAACATTTATAATTCAAATTAAAATACTTACCTTTTTTATTGTTTTTCAAGGTACATTCCCGTTAAACTGCAATTAGTAGTTTGCCAACAGGATGTTAATTTTCAATTACAATTTAAACAGACATACGTAATACTTACTATAACTATACAGATTGTCACAATTAGCAAGCATGACAATATAAACCAACTTTATTTGGTAACCATTAGATAAAGTTGACTATTTCTTTGTTGTCGGTGATAGCTTTCACCTGAAATATATCCAGATTTTGATCCATCATTATCTTAATGTCTTCAATTCGGAGTAGTCTGTAAAGAATTCTTTTGTGTAATTTGTTTGTATTCCTTTGAATATTACACCTTAATAAAGACATTTAAAAAATAAACACCCTGTTATACTTCCTCAGACAATTTTTTATTTTGATACATTATTAATTTACATTTTACAGTATGATAGAATATTGAAGAGGCCTGGGATAAATTTACAACTATGTTAATGCAAAAGATAAATAATTTCACTAATATAAAACATGTAACCCCTGCCAACTTGAAACAATATCGGTGAATCTGAGATCAGCATCACAAATAGCTTGCAGGTTGACAGAAAAGAAACCTTTTCGGTTCCGATAAATCTCGGGTTGCGTCCACCTAAAATAATGGTACACTAATGATTAGTCTGCGCATTCATGAGTTGAATAAGGTAAGCAAGCAAAGGGGCGACATTTTTTATTTATTAACAATTTTTTTGGTACAATTGGTAAAATTTTGTAATACAAAATTTTTATATAAACAGTTTTAAAAAAGTGGAGAAATAATACAAATAGATTAGCAGATTAACCAAAAAAATCCCACATAGGCATTGCCAGTTCGTGGGTATACTTGAGTGTTTTTAAGACAGAAATTTACTAATAAACATACACTATCTTTGTAGAAGATTAAAAAAAAAAAAATTAAATACATAAAAAATAGATGTGTTTACTGAAATACATATTCAAAAGACATGTTCATAAAGATAAATAAAAATTTGTTAAGTTACAGCAGGTCAGATGTTACAGCAAGTAAATGTTTGTGTCAATGGTATTTGTCCAAGACTTTAATACATTTTTATACTTGCTGTAGGTGGATATATTTTTACAATCAATTTCTGTAGCCTAATAGAAAGCATTATATATTTTTGGTGTAATGTTTGTTGATATTGGGACAAGCAATTGGATAACTTACTGGAGGACTGCATGTGCCTGCAATCAAGAGTACCAGTCACTTGGGGAAGCGTGCTATTGCACACTTTCTTGCTATTGCAACCTTCTTTGTTTTTTCTTCCAAACTTTCAGGATCATTTTTGAAAATAATGAAAGCAGTTCTGTCAATGTGCAATTGATTGTAAAACTATCCAAATGTGCTTGCTTGCGGTGTTTTGTGAACTCTGATAAAGTCCTCCACAGCTATCAGCATGGAGCCAGATGCTAGGTATCTGATTGTTAAAAGTATCTGGCGTTTTGGAGTGAGTGCTTTATTCCTGAAATGAAAACACACTATTTAGATATGTATTTGCGTTGTTAGCTACTTTTTTTATACCTTTTAAAAAGCATTTTCACTTACCAGTTCATTTTAGATTTGATGTCATCCCTTATCAAATCTAGCAAGCAATTTACGACCCTTTTGGAGAGGCGAGACCTGTTATGAAATTCAATTTAATCCACGCCAGGAAGTCGTCAGCCCTGCTTCTATATGTTCGCACTTTGCGTGGTCTGTTAAATGTTCTACGAAATTATCGATATCTAAATCCTCAACGCTCGAAGAAAGCTCAAACTCCATGCTGTTGGTTATTTTATTCCTAAAATGTAATTTACGTACGTAGCAAATGCATATCGAAATCGAACCATTGTCAAATGTCAAATCTGACAGATGTGTTATTGCCAATAGCGCCACATCGCGTCCAGAAATGGAACTATTCTGCGGCTTAAGCGGCCGATTTGGTCGGTTTAAGTTGAGCGAGGAATGTGCTCCTTAGCAGAAACTGATATACGGGCCCTATCACTATTCAATTAATTTATTATTTAAGTATTTTTATGTACTGGCAAGAATGTTTATGGAGCTGTCAAAGATACGTTCGTGACATTTGTGTGGTTTGTATGCAGTTTCTTCACGCAGTTTTTCGAATACAGCTAAAATATTATAGATTGTTGATGAAATAAAAATTTAATTAATATTATTTAGCAGCAAAATAAATAAAAAAAATTACGCAGACTTTGATTAAATTGGTCTTCTAAAATGTCACGAAAAAATACAAGACTGGATGCCAAAAAAGTGGTGAGTAAAACCTGCCAGTTCCTCAAAAATATTGCATCAAACTGACTTCTATTTGTAATGTTAATTTTACTGCAGAATTCAGAATTGCTGACGCTGACTTATGGAGCTCTGGTGGCGCAGATGGTTAAAGATATCGAGAATGTTGATGATGTCAACAAACAGTTAGAGAGAATCGGTTACAACATGGGCGTAAGGTTGATAGAGGATTTTCTCGCCAGAACTAGTACTGGCCGTTGTATGGAGCTAAGAGAAACTGCTGATAAAATTCAACAAGGCTTTCGGTATGTTATTTATGTACCATATTTCTTGATAATATAGATCTTTGAAGTTTTTTCAGCCCTTCATGCCCTTTTCCTTCTAAAGAAAATCTGGGAAGGAAAAGAGCACGAAATGTAGGTAGGAATCTGGGGATCAGTGTGTCCAGGAATGACAGACGTACAAATCCATCCCTTCCATTGTGTTGGAAGGCGACGGGTCGAGAAAGTCCTGCTGGAGAGGTAAAAAGGTCACCCTCAACCAGCATCTCCAAATCCGGCCCGCCACACAGTAGGTGGGCAGACGTATCCGCCACCAAGACCTGGACCTTCACCCTATGTAGCGAACCATTTGGGGTGACCTAGCGCAGAGGTTTTGGTTATCCAGTATTGCATATTGCCAACAAAAAAAGTATGTCTTCAAATATTGTAAATGAGGTTATATATAATAAATAATGAAATAATAACTAACAAATCGACCATTGCAGAAAGCTTTAATAACTATTTTACAAATGTAGTAGACATAGTACTTGAATCATCCGGCATTAATGTTATTGATGCTTATATGGAGACATCTCCTCAATTAGATTCAAATAATGATTCAATTAAATCTACAGAATATTTTTCTCCTGTTATATTTAATGAAATTGAAAAATATATTGATAACCTAAAACCATCCAACTCTAAGGGAAATGATGGATTATCTTGTGATACGTTAAAAAAAATAAAACAACATGTCCTAACTCCATTGCAACATATTTTTAATTTATGCCTCAAAAATGGTCATTTTCCAGAGCAATTTAAAATCTCCACTTTAATACCTATTCATAAATCTGGAGATATGAATAAATTAGACAATTATAGACCAATATCTCTTGTTTCAGACTTCTCAAAAATATTCGAAAAATGCATCAAGTTTAGAGTCATTGAACACTAATAAAATATAAAATTCTATCGAAAAACCAATACGGCTTTCGTAAAGACCTAAGCACCGAGGATGCGATTTATGAATTGACAAAAAAGATATACTCATCTATCGATAAAAAAAAGAAATGTCTTGCCATATTCCTAGATTTAAGAAAAGCTTTCGACACCGTAAGTCATAATTTACTCATTACAAAAATAAATCAACTAGGCTTCAAAAAAGACACACTAAAACTACTCTTATCTTACAGACAGAACACAAAAAACAAAAATTGGGAATAACTATAGTTCAGAGTCAAAGATAAAAAATGGAGTTCCACAGGGAACTGTGCTTGGTCCGATTTTATTCTTAATTTATATAAATGATTTATGTAATTTTGTAATCCCTGGTAAAATTGTTTCTTACGCAGACGACACGGCAATAATAGTGGATGGTAATCATTTGAAAGAAACTTTTTCGAAAGCAACTGATTGTATTTCACTGGTTCCAACATGGCTAAAAAACAACAAACTCGTTTTAAACTATAGCAAAACATTTTACTTACCTTTTTATAAAACCATTAAAAATAAACCTACAGACAACCTTAAAATTAGAATCCATAATACTAGTTGCAATCAAGAAATGTGCTTCATGTGCAACGAACTCACTAATGTCGAAAATATAAAATATTTAGTAGTATCAATAGATATAAATCTTAATTGGAAATCACATATTAATCAAATCACTTCTAAATTAATGTATCTGACCTACATATTTTATAGACAAGGAAGTACTAAACATTGAAAAATTGAAAATGGTCTACTTTTCCATGGTGCAATCATCAATCACTTATGGCATTATAGGATGGGGTGGTGCACTTGATACATTTATTAAGCCTCTACAAATAATTCAAAAACACATAATTAAAGTCATATATAACAAAAATAAAACATTCTCGACCAACTTATTATACAAAGAAACTAAAATATTTAATATACGTAAATTATTTATATTACAAACTTTGAAATATGTATTTAAAAACAAAAATAATTTCGAAATAAATGAAAACAGAATGAGCAAAAGAATAAATAATATATTTTACACCCCACAAACCAATACTAAATTATTGCAGTTACACATAGCAGTTTCATTGGTCCTCGTTCATTTAACCTTCTACCACTACAAACTCAAATGATAAATAAAATGATAAAATATGTAAAAGAGGTAAAATTATGGTTGAATAATGTAGATATTGAAACGCTTTTTCTATACATTTATCCATCCTTCTACAACTCACTTTCTGTAACTTTCTAAACTTTAGTACAATGTGTTTTCTCTTTATTTTTTTAAAATAACTAAAAAAAAAAAATTAAAAAATTAAAAATCAGTATGTTCTTTCCATATTTTTATTTTATTTTTATAATAGCTGCAAAAAACCTTTTTCACTTATTCTACCAATGTAATACTAACTTTATATTTTATATGTTTTTTAAGTCTATTTTATACTTTGGGTACTTGGAAATATAGTATTTTGTTTTAATATTACCCACACTCAGGCAGTGCCTTAGTGGGTTTTCATTTCTTGTTCATACTAATTGTTATTATATATTATGTTATTATATGTATACTATGTGCTATTATACATTACTAGCTTTTCCCCGCGGCTTTGCTCGCATGGTATTACAGGAAATTACTGTAGCACTTGCACTTATCAATTATCTCCCCCCCCCCCCCCCACCCCCATCCCCTCCCGCATTCCATGTATTCATTCCCTTACATTCAGTTTTCAAACATCTCGCCTACCACCTAAATTTCATAATGCTATAGCTCAAAGAAAAAAAGAATTACTTATCCAATTTTGTTCATTCGTTCGGAATTTATGTGCTTACAAACATTTCGGATGTTTATTTTTATTTAAATATTTGGAAGTTCGTTAATATAATAAAAAAATACTCTATTTATCATTCAGTCTTTATAATCGTTAAGAATTATATTTTTAATACAGGAACTCAAATCTGACATTTATTTCAAGCTTGTCCAAAAAAAAAACGAATTCTAATATTTAAATTTTCTGCAATAGTAGCTGACCAGTAGACTGAGTGCCTACCAGCGTAGAGCCCAAAATATATCAACATTGTTTCCATGGAAAAGATTTTTTTCTGACGTTAGCAAAAACTCGCTTTTGTTAGCGACAGAAAACGTATAACAAATATAATATATTAATATTTATAATTTCATAACGCCAGAGCTTACCATCATATACAACCTGTAGTCTGCGCATATAATTTAGCTTTATATTGGGGAAAGAATTATTAAAGTCTTTATATTGTGTTATGCGTGAAAAGGTCATAAACAAACTCGAGCAGTTTCGCATTTATAATATTAGTATGGATATGTACAAAGAAATGAGAATAAATAAAGTAAAAAAAAAATAAAAGTAAATAAATGGTTCTCGGGGTGGCGGCACTCATACCTGCATCCCAAATTAAGATTGTGCACAATACTGAAAAATTGTTGCTTTGGATTTAAAAAATTCTAATAAAATAAATCAAGTCTTTCATAAAAAATATAACAACATTTAAAAAAATTTAATTAAAATTAAAATTAATAATTGTATTTTCAAGTTCTGCAAGTATTTTAGTAGTAGAAAACGTGGGAGGCGCCACTGTTGTTCAAATGGCAATCCTAAAAATATAATCATGATGGTAATCTAAAGCTGTGTAACCTGCATTTTTATTAAAAATTAAAAAGGCATAAAAGTGAAAAAAATATTTTTTCATTGCAATATAGTTACCCACTGATCTCAAAATTAGAATTGTATATAGGTATATTGTTGTACCTTTGAAATTTTGTGTTACAATAATGAAGAATATCGATATTGTAATAAAATATAAAGCTAGAAATAAAAAAATAGAAATTGCTCACATTTATTTAATATTAGCTTAAATACCTAGCATTGCCCGGGCTTTAGATTATAACTCTAATTTTAAATTGGAATATATTTAACTCATTTAGATCTAAAAATAGTGTAACTAAACTCACCATTAATGATTCTTCCTTCCTACCTACTGTTAAATTCAAATTTATGTTAAATTAAATGAAAGCCAATCTCTTTGTAAAACACAATTTAATCAAATTTATGTCATTAAGTAGGTACCTTACCAACAGTGCTTCTTCGATTAAAATTTGTTTTTAAGACCAAAAAAATGTTTTTTTAAATCTCTATGCAGTGTTCAGCATTTTCAGTGTCATTGCACTTTAAAATAATATTTGACAGGTAAATTGGTGTTGCCTGCCTACAAATTTTGTAGTTCCATTTTTTATATTTTACACTCTTATTTGACATTCAATACTAATGTATGTTTTTGTCCTACTACTTTATTCAGGTGCAGCTAATTTGTAGGTACCTACCAATCTCTTCATTAATTTCTACTGTTTTCAGTTCGTGCTATATACTGTGTACTTTATTATTATTGGATAATGATAAGTCTGTAAACAAATATAATAAATAAATAAAAAATACTTTGTGTCAAAACGGAATAGATTGCGTTGTAACGGCCAGCATTAAAAAGAGAAAAATAACAGGCTTTTGGTGTTTGCTTTCAGGTTATATCTGAACATGCAGCCGTCTGTGTCCTCATGGAGTAGTTCCGGAGACGAGTTCTCTCTGATCTGGGAGCAATGCCCTATCTCCGAGTGGGTGGAGCTGCCGGCAGAAGTCAAGGGCCTGAAGTACTGCAACCTGCTGTGCGGGGCGCTGCGGGGAGCCCTGGAGATGGTGCAGTTGGAGGTTCACTGCTGGTTTGTTCAGGTCCGTACACAAACTGACAGAACCAGAGTCAGTGTACTTTAAATTACGGCAAACTAACCGCTGAAAACAAACTTTTTTCTTCAAAGGTTAATGCAATGACTCTATATAAATAGACTCGCCATAGTCTCACATACTCACAATATAAAGTGGCAAGTAAGCAACACTCTTTTGTTTTCATCGGTTTTCAGTCATTTCTTAATTCAAAAGTTATTCATGCATTAAAAAAGATATGCTACTTCCACACCGAAGCTAACCTTTCGACTCAAACTTCCAACCCACGAACTACCCCTTTACACAATCAACCAAATGTTTGTAGTTGGAAGTTGGCCTCAGTGTGGCCGTACCATAAGACAATCAAAGAATGTGTGTGTATTTTTTCTAATGACATATGAAATCATCTGGCAGGAAACATGAAAATTAATTGTTTTGTTTATAATAATCGATAATAATAAGTAATTTGCGTGTACTTATAAATACAATGTTATTTCTTCACTTTTACTACTGTTTGCCATGTAATGGAAACATTTTCTCATCCCACAGGAGGGCATTTTGGCGTTTTAAATGCAATTTACCTACTGGTAAGACACAACCTTACTCGACGAGTGACAGTTTAGTACTAAAGTACTAGAAATCGAGATTAGTGCAATTGCCTTACCTTTGGCTTCCCACTTTGAGATTTCTACCCCGCGTCTACAGTATATTGTAACGTCATTGGGTTAATGTGTGTTTTCCACCACCAGCTTTCAGGGACCTGATTGTTTCCTGTACAATATATTTATTTTTATATAAATTTATTTCCAGGATCAATTGAAAGGCGATCCGGTGACAGAACTAAGAGTTAAATACATCAGGAGATTAGAAGACGCCATTCCCGCTGGAGAAGACTAAATTATACTCGATGTTCATTATCACCAAATAGATAAAAGTATAATATTTAATAATATAACTATGTTAAGTTAATCTACTGTACGTACACTCTTTATTTGTACTCAAAAGAATATATAATCATCTTAAAATGAAATTTGTCAATTAAATCTTTAATTCATTGTTCTTCATCAACAAAAACACTAATTTCGGTTTTCTGTGATGTGCGTTAGTCCTATAATTTATTTATTGAACCTTTAGAATGCCGAACTGCCACAATACAATACCTCTGTAGTGTGCCGAAGGTAAAAATTACACAAACAGAATGTATTAATGTCAGATTACCCGTTGAATACGCCAGCGCTCAACAGACACCAATTTTTCATATCCAGAGGGTACTTTTGGCATTTGAGAAGTTGATTTAAAGCTGGTTCACATTACGCTATCAAATATAAAAGATCATAGCACGCCAAATAACGCTCTCCATACAATCCCTTCAGACCGTTCACACCTAAGCGTTTTTAAGTGCAGATCAATCATAGACAATACACATCTCAGACGTAACCGCTCCAGACGCGATATCCCAGAAGATAACTCTGCCCTTCTCCGACTAAAACAGGAGAGGGGTTCATTGTAATTACGGAGCTGCCTAGACCCGTGGATGACAGATGTCAAGTTGACAGATTTCAGTACAAAAAATATGCATTCCGTTGCCGCTCCCTAATTCGACTGACCCCCTCTCCTACCACAGGAAGAAATATTTGATAGCCTTGTGTGAAAGGATAAAAGATCAGCGCTCGCGAATCAACAGATATCTGCTCGCAGATATATAGCTCAATGTGAACTAACTAACTAACATTAGGCTTTTACATGAAACAAGCTTATTAAATTACATTAGTGCTAAATTAAATTAATAATAAGATAGTTTTACCTACCAATAAAACTTATATTATGTACCTAATCTCATTTAAAACTTTTATTGAGAGAAGCATTCTCAAATCCTCTTTCGCATGGCTTTCCCCGCTCTTTTATAGCACCTTGTGTCTGTCAAGTGATCAGATAATAATAATAATAATAGATATAATAATCATTTAAATTTCTAACTTATTACATATAGTGATAACACTAGCATATACTATTGTATGAAGATCTAAAAAACTAATTTCGTCAAATATTATTTTTGGTAAAATTATATTATTTAATAAAAAAATTAATTGAGATAATTTTTTTGACGTATGCAATTTTGGTCTAACTGTGGGCTCTACATCTGTGTATCTATTTATATAGAATTTGGACGGAAACATGCACGATCTCGGAGGCATTCAGGTTCCGCCGGGTCTTGGGTCCTGCTCCGAGTTCCGGGTTTGGGTCCGAGTCCTGGACAGGGTTCTCGGGGAGTAGTCGATTTGAAAAAGGAGTAGGAGTAGGATCCGCTTCCCGCGAAGATCCCGAGTTCAAGAGCCCACTCCAGCTAAACCTACACATCGCTACTGCCTACCCCTGCTGGAAATGGATGGTTAATTAGTTAGCAAACAAAGTCCTGCGTGAAATCTGGCTCAATAAACTCAAATTTGCTTTGAATTTAAGTGTCATTTTCAAAGTAGGAACTGATTGTGTGAAGAATTTAGACAAGCAATAAAGCATACTATCTATAATATAATAATAATTATAAAAATAATACAGAAAACCACACTGCAATCTCTTTTTCTTAAAAATGGTTTTCCTCGTTTTAATAGAAATGATAAAATTTTAATTTTACTTGTTGTATTACAGGAAGACATTGTGTAGGAATTTTTGAAGGTTTTCCTTTATTTATTTAAGGGCCTAACTTAAAAATAATTTTTTATAAATATATAAACACATTTTCTGGTAAGACTACAATTTACTTTGCAAAAAACAAATAAGTTATGAAGAAAATGAAATGAGATCACTACTAAGTATAACATGAAAGTAAGTACATAAGTAAACATAACCAATCAGTGGCTGAGTTAGCATCGCGTTTGGGTCCCACCCAGGCGTTGTGAGTTCAATTCCTCAGCTAGCTAAGTCCTCCATCACGACACAAGCAACATTTTCCAATTACTGTGGTGGCAGTAGAAGATCTTCAAATATTGTCAGGTTATTCGTAACCTGGGAATGTTTGATTTCTTTACCCCTCATATGTCAAAGGGTCAAAATATTTCCGTTTTGCAATAAAATTCAAATAAACGGAATATTTCTTGTATCCGAAAACAAAAACTGTTTTGAAAAGGCTGTAAAATTAGTTTTAAAATTTTATAATTAGAAATAAACATATAATTTTGAAATATAAAAATTTTGCATACAAAAATAAAAAAGTTTTAAAAATGGCTCACTTTACATCTTTCCAACTAAAATTACTGATAACGAAAAAAAAATAAAAACATGTACATGCTTTTATTCGGCAATAAACGTTATCATCAACTCAATTTTTTGGTGTTTCATGTAAATTGCAGTCGGAAACCTTGGATTCATAAAGGTGTACATTTTAATTATTTTGCGGTTAATTTTTAGATTTGAATATAAAGCGTGATATTTTCTCTTTCTAACACCGTACAGATCATATTTCTTACCATGGTAGTAAGGGAGACACAAAGATTTCTATGAAACCTGTATGAGTTGTTCTGAAAACCGAACATATAGACTTGACGGATAAAAAAAAAATAACAAAAATATGTAAATCAATTTAGTATATTTTTTAAAAGTGTGGCTGAGATAATAAAGCAATGGATAAAAATAATGTTTAATTTTAATCAATAAGTCTTTAGCTTAACCAGTTTTATTTACAATGAGTTATTGGTTACCGTTTAATGGTCAAGATCTAGAATATTCCTCATTAGTTTATCTAAAGTGGTTTTGTGTAACTGTGTTAGTTAAATTCTCATAATCACAGGTTATTTTAAACTTTTTATTTGATATTTTTTATCCCTTTTTGCATTCCTACGCATTAATCAGACCACTAACTGATAGATTCAGGTTTGAAGGACAGTTACAAAGTTTTGTAATTTTTTATTGTGCATCTTAACTGTATTATCCCAAAAAATATATCAATATACGCTGTATTATATTATAATATCGATGTTTTAAACCAGTGATTCCCAAAGTGGTCCAGGTGCACCCCTAGGGGTCCACGGGAGACCCGACGGGGGTCCACGTAGGCGCGATAAAGAAATGGGGATTCACAAGTTGTAAGTGGGGGTCCACGAACTGGTTTCGATTGAGACCCATCCCATGTCATATCCCAATACGCTCCCTCCATTAGACCTATCCCATGTCATATCCCATTATGCTCCCTCCATAACAGAGCGACTGACGTACAGCGCACATTGTTGTACCGGTTATACATGAGATCTTAAAACACCCAGCTAGACAAGGGGGGGGCGTAATGGGATGTGGGTGTACTGTTATAATGGGATATAGAATGGGAACATACCCGTACCCGTCCCCGTCCCATAACCCTCCCCCCGTCCCATACCCCACTACGCCCCCTCCGTTGTGGCAAATATAATCTCCAATACTGGTCCATTTTGCCCTCGTTTGAAAAAATCGTAGATCCGGTACTGCTCGTTTGTGACAGACCGCACCTCGTCATTCAATATTCAGTACAACGCGTGTGGAGTTTTGGGAATATGGTAGAAATGTACCAGCAGGGGGTCCACCGTGACCAGTAAAATTTTGAAGGTGTTCTACGAGAAAAAAAAGTTTGGGAACCTCTGGTTTAAACCATAGGTCGGCAACCTTTTCTTGTAAAAGGGCCAAATATTTTACGTGAGGATTAGTGCGGGCCGCACTTGGGCCCCATGCCATTACAGAATACCTTTTTTTAATAATTTTTTGTTTCAAACCATTCTTCAAAATTTGTTATTCGTAGGAAAACCTATACATATTAAGAGAGAAATACTAATTAATTGGACTCGCAAGCGGTTTCATTATTGCAGTATGTGCTGCCAGAATCAAAGAGAAACCATTTTCATGTTACGAGTGTAGTTTGATTTGCCGCATACAGATTTAATTTAAACCAGTTTTGTGTTCAGAATGTACAATTCCAGTTGTTGATTCGTCTGCTGACACATTTCGAAAGAAAACATTCTCTTATTCGAAGTTCAATTATAAAATTCTAGTTGCAGACTAAGAAAGTGCTGCCAGAATCAAAGAGAAACCATTTTCATGTTAAGAGTGTAGTTTGATTCGCCGCATACAGACTTAATTTTTACCAAATTTGTGTTCAGAATGTAAAATTCCAGTTGTTGACACATTTCGAAGGAAAACATTCTCTTATTCGAAGTGCAGTTATAAAATTCTGGTTGCAGACGATTTTGTCAAAATTTAAGAAAAACCATGTTCATGTTCTGAGTGCAATTTTAATTCACCGCATACGGATTTAATTTAAACCAGTTCTGTGTTCAGAATATAACGATGAATTAAATAACAAGTTGCAGATTCATTGTGTATTGAATGAAGCTTTAGTTGCACACCATATGCTGCAAAATTCTGAGAAATTGACTGTTCCATGTGTAACCATTATTTTAGGACTCTTACGCAGAATTAATCTTAAGTTAAAACCTACCTTGTGTTCTCAACAAGTGTAAAAATTCGATATGCAAAATCATATTACATGGATACCATTCTCGATTTCCGAGAGCAGTTGTACATTTGTAGTAGAATTTATAAACGTGATTTTTATTGGAAGAAAACTCTTCACATCTGATGTTCAAGCGGCATTAAATGAGTTTGTAAAAAAAATTGGATTTCTACCCCCCGCCCCCCCCCCCGGCGCTTGAAAATCTGCAGTTGAAGTACCTTGATAAGGGGGCGGTGAAATTTTCCTCTGCCCCGGGCGGCCGATACCCACGCTACGCCACAACTAATATTGGTGTCCTCTTTATGCGGTGCTTCATAGCCTATCGGTCTCCTCTTTGTGCGGTGCTTTGTAGAATAAAATGTAAAATAATTTTTATAAACTTGGTAACAATATTATAATAAATAAACTTTACAATTATCCTACCTTTGATACTCTGCATTCGTCTCATTCTCTCAAAGTTTAGTTTTCTGGAGGTTTCACTTCTACCACGTGTGAACTGCACACATGATTTTTTATTAATTATTTTTACACGAAATCTTACATGTCATTTGCCTAATAAAATATGTGTGGTTTTTATTTTTTTTTCATCACCAGTAATTTTAGGCCTGAGGCCTGAGGGTTTAAAATATTGTTCGGTGGCAATTTTCCTTTAGGTGAGCACATGAGAGAAATAAAATCTCATTTCAACCATACAAAAATACAAAATGACAACTTTTTAGTAATGAATACAGCAAATTCCTGAAACTTTCTAACTATCCTGATTAGGTGCTTGTTGAACGGAGACCAGTATAAATAGTGTAGAAGCGTTTTTGTAAATCAGTTCATCAGTTGGTTAGTTGAGTGAGTTAACATTACGTCATCTTAATTCTTAATTGTGCAAACGACCATTAGAAAATTTTACAGGAGGAGAAGGTTTTCTTTCATTATTTCATTGAAACATTTTTTTTGTATTATTTTAATATTACATTGGTTACATTAATGACATATTGCCCATCTCACTAGGTGTGAAACACCTGTGTTGAGATGGCAATTTACATAGGGGCTGTTATCCAGGTTTTTTGTTTACATAGTACAATAATTTAAAAATAATAGTTAATAATAACAGTAGAAATTAAATCTGTTCTTTTTTTTTGAAAAACTACAAAATTTGAGTTTTGAAATACTCCGTATGGAAATATTTATTGCAGGTAATCAATGATTTTACTTTTAAATAAATTATGGTTTGTGTTTTTCTAATATCCGTGGGTAGAGAATTGAATAGCTTAGTTGCATTATATTTAAAACTTCTTTGCCCATAGGAGGTTTGACAAACTGGGATGTTAAAAGATTTAAAATATGTGAGTTTTTAAATTGATGGAGCAGGATATTTTTTGAAAACAATTTTTTTAAGTTGGGAACATTTAGTTTCTTAAAAATAAAATCATTGCTCGGTGATTATAATTTTTTATACTTTATTTTTAATTTTAAAGTGGAGATTGAACAAAAACATAAATGGTCATTTGGACAATTAAGAACTAAGGCAACGATTAGTAAATATCAATCGGCACATGTTGTGTGGTTTTTGAAAATAATTCAGAAATTTATTAAGTGTCTTATCATATCACGTGCAATATTTCTCTCCAGAAAGTTTATTAAAAAATGTTAATTGTGAAAATTATATCGAAATACTAATGGCAGAACTTCCAGCTCTCTCACCTGACGGAGAGTGGAATGAGTTCAGAGCTAAGGGCTTTGTATGGGAGGAATTTGCTGAGGCAGTAACCAGCTGGGATGAGGGCAAATTAAAGAGTTTGTGTTTCTCCCAACAGTGGATTATACCTCTTGAATATTTTGACAAGTTAATCATACTGGCATGCAAGCACCACAGAGTCGAAACATTGAAGTTTCTTGTTAGCGGAAGTATTCAATTGTCCTCGAAAGACAACGAAGCAAACATAAGTCAGCATTGCTATTCCAAGGATGATGACGGAAACAATGCGGTCTATTACGCAATTCTTTCTAGTAAAGTGGAGCTCCTCAAAACGCTTCTCAGTGGACATATGTGTGCGACTGTTCTCCCAGAAATATGGGAAGAACTACTTTCAGTGTCTTTCGAAGAGTTAAAGTTAAAAAATGTCCTCCTAACTGAAGAAATGGAAATATTTGTCCAATCCAAGGTTATCAATCTGCGTTTTTTCTCAAAAGACACTAAAAGACTCCCAAGTTCTGGCGACAAGCAGAACAGTGAACTTCCAACTGACAGCGGCAAACTCCTGATTCAACAACGGCTTCAATTATTGATACAAAACATCACAACTCTAACTACAGAATACCATCACAAGAGAGTAGACAGCAGATTTTTATATTTTGCCAAGTTCATAGTGCAAAACATTCACATTCTAAAACAGCTGTTAAAGTTTTCTTACAGTTCTGTGCCGTGGGAGGAAATGGAGTTTAATTTGGTGTGTTTTGTTTCTGCCTATTCAAAATGCCGAGAGATGAATATCTATTATCTATCTGTACTTGGAAAGAATAAGTTACTTAAAGAATTGGACGTCTTTTTGGAGACTCTGCGCCATGCAGAATTGTTGATTGACCGTACTGATGTGTCAAAACTCAGCGCCAGGGTCAGGTTAAGTCGCCAGAAGGTTGTGGAAGCTATCATTAGCAAGTATCCCGAATTTCACGACTTGTACAAAGATTACTACAAACTAAGAGACATATATTCGCTGGACATTATGCAGAGATATATAGATGCAGCCTGGATGGCAGACCCAGCAACGAGAGATGGGCAGTTGGGTATTAAGAGAGCTCTGCAAGTGATGGGAGAACACCTGAAAGATACGTTAGACAGCCCCAACCTGTCTGCTGACATAAGTGATCTTCTGCTGATCTCGATGCAGAAGGAAACCAGGAAAGGACTACAAGATTTGAGAAACTCTTTATCCCATCTACACCACGCTCCGAAAAATACATTAATTATTGATGTTTCACAACTATATTCCAATATTCAGAATGATATTAAAAAGATTGGTTCTGTAATAAACGACATCAACTACTCCAAAAAATTAAATATTTTGAGACAAATTAACTTAAATGAAATGATCAATAGTGGCAATATAGACGATTTTCACAAAATTATTCAATTCACCAGAAACGTTCATTACAAACATGATGAACCAATATTTCGTAAAACTATTATGAAAGAGCATCAGGGGATTGAAGAACTTATCGAAGAAATAAAAAAAGAAATAATAGATAAAACCCCGGCAGAGGAAAAGATTTTAACAAAAATGAAAGAAATTATTGAATTATCGAATTTAAAACAAATGAAAATGAAGGTTAAATTCTTTAAGGTTTTCTACATCTTGGAGAAGCATTTCTTAAAAAACAGTTTTTTGTTAAGTAAAAGAAGTGCTACATGTTCACTTGATTTTCAGCCTTTGAATTACTTTTCTGATGACAGAGCGGAAGAAAACTATTTAGAAGTGATGTCAAATTTTAAACAATTGTTATACGACTTAGAAAAAAGTATCTCATTCCGAAGTTCTCCCGAAATAAGTTTAAAAATTAAGTACTTAATTGTTAAAATCGTGGTTTTATATAACGATAAGAAGGATAGTACCGAGTGGATTGATGAATACAAAGGGCAAGTGTCCCTCACACATAGTGCCGACAAAAAGGGCAAGAAAGTTTCTCCAGAAAAGTTAACCGAGGACGTATTGGATGAACGAATAACACAACATTTGTGTGAACTAAGAGATTCTATTGGAATCGGAAAACTGCCACAAATATTCAGCAATGTGTTTCCATTATTTCGAAAGACCGGACAAAAGAGATTAGTGATTGAAGCTCTCATGCTGGATACCATGTCCCTGTTACAAGAAAGGTACGACTGTTTGTCTAACAACATGCTTTATCTCGATGAAAGTATGCCTTTGTTGGGAGGGAGATGTTTGCGAAATTATTTGGCACATGGAAATCCTTTGGTGGATAATATTCTGTCCTCCGATTCTCTTCCTTCTGTTCTCTTGAATGCAATCGAACTTAAAGAACAATCAGTTCTGTTAAATATTCATTCAAAAATAGGCAAACAGATTATAACACCTAATGTGAGCAAATTGAAACAGAAATTTGAAAGGGGCTTGAGTATTATCAACAAGCAAGAAGAAATGTGCAAAGCGTTGATTGAAGGAAACCTCGAGGCTTTGGAAATGTGTCTCAAAAATGGGGCAGATATTTTTTCTAGAAATATTGATTTGTCCACAACGCTGCATGTTGCCGCTCAAGGAAATAATACAGACATTATTCAGTTCTTACTCGAAAAAAATATAAGCACGGATGTGAGAGATGTAAGTGGACAAACCCCATTGCACGTAGCGGCGGCTTGTGGAAGAGATAATGTGGTTAGTTTTTTCGTACAAAAAAATTGTACCTTTATCGATCAGGTCGATAACAATGGAATGACATCTTTGCACAAGGCAGCTATAAACGGTCACAAGGAAACGGTGCTGACATTGCTGTCTCTTGGTGCAAATATCACAAACAAAGACAATAATTACAACTCCCCATTACATTATGCAATCGTACACAATTACTTTGGCTTAGTGGAGCTTCTAATTTTAAATACTCCAACTGATGATGGCAAAAAAACTTTTGGTGATCCTTTTTCACTTCATGTAGCTTGTAAATTTGGGCATGTAGAGATTGTCAAGTTTCTACTTGAGAATAAAGCCGATGTCAACGCTAAGAATAGCCGACGTACGCGGCCCCTGCACTTGGCAGCATCAAATGGTCACTTAGAGATTGTGGTAGAACTAATACGACACGGGGCTTACGTTAACTTGAGAGAATTATATGGAAATACGCCTTTAATTTGCGCCGTGCATGGTAACCATTTAACGGTAGTGAACCAACTGGTGAAGCATGGAGCTTTTGTTGATATGGGGAATACAAAAAATAATTTTAATCCTTTGTGGTTGGCAATCCATTTGGAAAATACTAGAATTGTCGAGATTCTATTACAAAACAGTGCGGATGTTAATGCTAAGCTTAATAAAGATCTAACTCCATTGATGGTTGCAGTAAAGGGTGGAAATTGTGAAATTGTGAAACAGCTTCTAGAAGCTGGCGCTCGGATGGACTGTCATATTCTACATGATCTTTCTGTATTACATGTCGGCGCTTTGTTAGGCCATAATGCTGTTGTTACACTGTTGATAGAAAGAGGTTTTAATATAAATACAGAGACATCAACACAACTTACACCGCTGCATTCTGCTGCAGAAGGCGGTAGTCACAAAACAGTAGATATTCTGTTAGCTGCAGGAGCTAACGTCGATTCTAAGAATTCAGAAGGATTGACACCTTTGTTTTATGGTTCTCTCAGAGGACACACAGCGGTAATGAAGTCTTTGATTCTAAAAGGTGCCCAAGTAAACACTAGATGTACTAATAATTGTACACCACTGCACATGGCCGCAAATGAGGAAATAGTTGAACTTTTGCTGGAGAACGGAGCTGAAGTTAACGCAAAGTGTCGTGAAAATTGCACGGCATTGCACATAGCATCTAGTTTTGGACGAAGCAAAATAGCTCATGCCTTGATTAAAGCAAAGGCTGATGTCGACGCCAAAAGTGTGACCGGTGATACTCCTTTGCATCTCGCTGTGCAGGGAAATCATAAGGATGTTGTCAAAATATTGTTAGACCATGGTGCCGATGTCAATGCGCTGAATACAGAGCCACGTTCTATTTTATCTCGGGCAGCCCAGAATAACTACAAAGACATTCTAGAGATGCTTCTAAACAAAGGGGCCGACGTTAACGGGAACGAAAGGGAACCTCTGAGATTAGCAATTTCTGCCGGTCATAGGTTTATAGTTGAAGCGTTGCTCAAGCATAAGGATATTGACGTGACTTCAATAGTTGAAGGCGAAACTTTATTGGAAAAAGCTGCTTTGCTAGGTAATTGGCATATAGGCAGAGCACTTATAGATAAGGGGGTAAATGTTAGTTTAGATTGTCTGGAAAACACCCTTCCAGCTTTATTAATTGCAATTAAAAATGGCAACAAAGAGTTTGTAGATGTTTTGTTGAAAAATGGAGCTAATGTAAACCTTGCCTCACCTGAATATCCCTCACCGCTGCATTTGGCAGTCGTAAAAAATCGTCCTGATATTGTGGAAAGTTTGCTATGTTTCGGAGCTGAGCACGACGCATTAGATGAAATAAATAAAACACCATTAGAAATAGCGATTCATTGTGCCCATATTGAAAATGTAAAGATATTATTTCAACACCATAATTATGATGTGAATTGTGTGAGGTATGAAAAACCTTTGTTAAACATTGCAGTTGAAGTAGGGAATCTTGAAATGATTGAATACTTAATAGACAAAGGGGCAAATCCGAACGCCGATAAACAAGGTACAAAAGCAACCCACATTGCAGCTTTCAATGGACATGTGAAAGTTGTGGAGTTTTTCCTTCAGATTGGGATGAATGCTGGTGATGTTGATGATGATGGCAAGACACTCCTCCACTACTCCGCAATAGGGGGACACGCAACAATGACCCAGTTCCTGATAGACAAACAACTTGAAATCAATGCTGTTGAAATATGCAACATGCAGCCTATTCACTATTCCGCTTTGCTGGGACACAAGGAGGTCATTCATGTTTTACTTCGGAATGGCGCTATGTATAATGCGCTCAACAGGTATGGTGCCAAACCTTCAGATTTGATTGCAAATGCTGATATCAAAGAACTTCTAGTATCAGTTGAAAACCTCTTTGAGGCGGTGAAAGGAAATGACATTTTTAAGGTAGAATTATTGGTAAGAGAAAATATTAAGTCAATAGCAGCAAAGAACTCAGATAATTCAACACTTCTCCATTTGGCTTCTAAGGAAGGTTTCCAAGAAATTTCAGATATTCTGTTAAAATACAAAGCTAATCCTAACGTTTTTGGGATTAGTGGATGTACTCCGCTCCATTACGCAGCAAAACATTCCCATTTGGGTATAGTCAAATCTTTATTACAAAATAGTGCAATTTACGACATTAGTAATGACAATGGGGAAAAACCAATTTTTCTTGCAACCCAGGAATGCATTATTTCTGTACTACAACTAGTGGAAAACTGTTTCATAAAAACTAGAAATTGCAATGTGAGTGTATACGACGATGTTAAAATGCAAGATATTTCGACCATCAAATCAATTTTCAATACACGGAACATAGAAAAATTCACACTTCTTGAGGTTGGAGTCATTAGTGGTTTTCCTGAATTTGGAAGTTTATGCAACATTGTTCAACCTAAATTTTCACCAGTAACTTTCACAATGGTAAACATGCTAGTGGAAAATGAAAATTACACACAAGCTTTATACATTTTACAAGAATTAATAAATGAAAGAAGAGACATTTTGGGAATGGATGACCAAGGCACACTGGAGCTCAAATCCAACATGGCTGTCATGTTACTTCAAGAAAATATGTTTTCTAAGACTTTAAATTTGTTAGAAGAAATTTATGAAAAACGAAAAAATACATTTGGACCAAATGCCAAAGATTCCCTTTCAACCAGAAGTCTTATTGCTACAACTTTACTTCAACTGGGAAGATATGAAGAGGCTTGGGGAATATTTCAAGAAGTTATTGCCGGACAAAAGAAAAATCTGGAAGAAGACCATGAAGATTTATTATCGACTAAAGCAAATGCAGCTTTATCTCTTGATGGTCTGAAGAAATACGAAGATGCCCTGGAGATGAATTATTCAATATACAATATTTTAGTGGAAACAAAGGGAATCCATAACTCTGATACTTTAATTGTACGTACCAATATCGCCACGGTATTAGCGCACCAAGGATATTACGAAGAAGCGTTAAGCATTCACAAAAGTGTTAACAAAACTTATGAAAAGCTCTTTGGTAAAAATCACCCGAGAACCATTGAATCATCTCGTGACATTGCTCTCGACCTTGAACAACTTGGAAAAGTAAACGAGGCTTTGAAAGCTTATCAAGAAATGTTGGTCATTCAGAAAGATGTTTTCGGGGCTAATCATTCTAGTACACTGTATACCTACAGCAACATAGTGAACCTTTACATTAATGGGGGCAGATATGTTCAGGCTCAAAAGACTTACGAGGAAGGTTTGGAACATTCTAAAGCCTTCTATGAAAATGATCACCCAGCTATCACCGAAGCAGTAATAAGTTTTAAACAACTCAAAGAAAATATTGATAGTTTTGATGTTGCAGATGGTATTTATTATTATTTGGATGGATGGGGTTACAAACACTGTATAATTTAATTAGCTAGGGCTCACACCTCTCCAGACATTTCGATTTGTTGGTTTGTGTAAAGTTAATTAATTAATAGAAGAAATTATCCATAGATGTCAGGAGACGCAAACTCCCTTCAGACAAGACCGCTATAAAAGGCCTAGGTTTAGGTTTTATCTCTCTCTTCTCACCAGCCAGCCTTCTTAATAAGTAAAAGTAAAATCCTTGGTCTGTCTTGGGTAGTTTGGGTCTCCGAAATTATTCACAATGTAATTGGGAATAAAGCAAAATAAAATGTCACGAGTCCTTTGAAAGTTTCCTGAAGCTGCCTTTATTATTTACGAAGTTCCTTCCTCCAAAACGAAACAAACACTTTGCATGTTTTTGCTGAGAAGGACTCCATCAACATTGTCAAATGTTTGCTTGTGTATGTTACAATATTCAGGATAGAACCAACAAGCACACACTACTCCAATGTTCTCAAATCAAGCTGTCAGTTCACTATTACAGCTGATTGGGGAGATTTTTAACTATGCAGAGAAAGGAGACGCAATGAAGCTGTCAGGACAAAAACAGGTGATTATTCTGAACTCTCGAGATGTGCAACAAAGGACATCGATACAAGTCGCTGAGATAAATAACCACGGCGATGCTGTCATGTTTGACAGTCAGGTCCATAAATAAACCATACATCGTCTTTTGTGTCAGATCTTTTTTCAGGTTCTAATAAATTCGTAGCGTTATAGATTTTCAAGGCAACACTGTTTTGGATATATATTTTTTTTTATATATTAGGTTTTAGGGCAACAGTGTTTTGGAAATATGCATTTTTTGTATTATTTTTTAAGGCATGTTAATGCTATGTTAATTTATTAAGAATGGTTTGTTTTTGATAAAAGAGATAAAAGTGATAAAAATATTTTCTGAAAATCCATCTTGTTTGTTTTAACCCCGCTTTTGATGCTGCTGTAACAGGTTATGCCATTTACGGAAATAACACTTTTGGCTGCTTGCAGTAAATTAGATTCCAGTTTGGAAGTTATCATCATCAATGACATTCATTCTTTTACCTATAAATTATACATTTAAAAATTTTCAATGCTGCTGGTGTGATTTCTTTCGCCATTTATTCTTTACTTCCAAATCACCGAATTTCTCTTTGATTTGTTTCCCTACTCATTCTTTACTTCAAAACCACCGGATTTCTATTGATTCCTTTCCTTTCTTATTGGTGGCCGGAAAACTCAGATTCATGCAATTTTAACTTCTCCTTTGAAAAGTCATTAAAAATGATGGAAAACAAAATTGTTAAATTGGTTATATTGGGTTAGGTTACAGGCCATTTAAAAAAAAAAAAAATTCATAGCTTTTAAGGACTTGACAAATGAGTGTTGAAATGCCAGTTTGTTGAGTTGTTGCGGTACCCTTATTATTTACTTCCAAACCACTGAATTTCTCTATGGTAACTCTTCCTTCCATTCTTCCACCGAATTTCTCTTTGATTTCTTTCCCTCTCATTTGTTACTTCCAAACCACTGAAATTCTCTATGATTCCTTTCCCTTCTAATTCTTTACTTTCAAACCAATGAATTTCTCTTTGGTATCTATCTCTCCCTTCCATTCTTCCACCGAATTTATCTTCAATTTCTTTCCCTCTCATTTGTTACTTCTAAACCACTGAAATTCTCTTTGATTCCTATCCCTTTTATTCTTTACTTCCAAGCCGCTGAAATTTTCATTGATTCCTTTCCCTTCTCATTCTTTACTTCTTAACCAATGAATTTCTCTTTGGTATCTCTCCCTTCCATCCTTTACTTCCACATCATCGAATTTCTCTTGGATTCCTTTACCTTCTCATTTTTTACTTCCAAAACAACCATAATTTTGAAAGTCAATCGTAATCAATGCAGGAGAGTGTTCATAAAAATGAGGTTTTTGAACATATATTTTATGACCTTATGTATTATTTATTTTTAATTTTGGGCAATTTAAACTTTTTTTGACACTAATAATGTTTTTGTTAACACTACTATAAAACCAACTTCAAAAATAATAATTTGCTGTAGAATGGCGGTATACAATGTCAGGTAGTGTAAAAAAGACAGAGCGCTCGCTAAATGGACTGGAACCAAAATTTGCCAAGTCAGTGGCGACATTGGTTTCCAATCAAATCTACGAAAAATATTTCTGTCTGTATTCAGTGGTTTTAGATGTAAATAATTGTATTTACTTGCTATGGGTTACATGAAAGCACTTAAGGTTAAACGCAACGTACGTTATAATCTACGCATTCACAGATGGCGCCAATAAAATTATTTTAGGTTTTAAACACTTTTGCAAGTTATGCTTTAAAATATTAAGGTTAAACGCAACATACGTTATAATCTACGCATTCACAGATGGCGCCAATAAAATTATTTTAGGTTTTAGACACTTTTGCAAGTTATGCTTTATTACAATATTGGATTGAATCACCGGTGTAATTTTGTATTTGTCAGCCTCTCTTGAAAGATTTGAGTTTTTTTATTGACAAAACTATTTATTCATATTCATTTTGCGTATGTACGGGCGCGAACAATTAATTATTCTTAATATATAGCATAATTAATTAAAATAAAATAATATAAAAGCATAACTTGCAAAAGTGTTTAAAACCTAAAATAATTTTATTGGCGCCATCTGTGAATGCGTAGATTATAACGTACGTTGCGTTTAACCTTAATAGATCCACGGGCCTGAAGAAAAATGTCGTAGTGCAATTTTATAGTTTTGCAGTAGAGCTGTTTAAAGTTTCATTAAAATTAAAATTTCATTAATTTCATTAAAAATTCCAAAAATACAGATTTTTAAATCAACTAAATAAGCCAACTTTTAGCAGATCCGACATTGTTCTTCAGGACCGTTGAGATGATCACAAAAAGAGTGATCTATACGGGGTTCGGAAAGAGGTCGTTAATTTAATCGCATGACAAAACGTCGCCTCAGTTCTTAATTGTCCAAACGACCTTTAGAAAATTTTACAGGAGGAGAAGGTTTTCTTTCATTATTTCAATGAAACATTAAGATAGGCGTTTAAGATAAAGCTATTTTCGTAAACATAAAGGTCTCATTATTTTAAAAAATTCAAGTGATTAACTATAATTTTTTATATTTTAATATTCATTTTAAAGTGGAAATTGAACAAAAACTAAAATGGTCGTTTGGACAATTAAGAACTAAGACGATGAAAAGGCGCAATTAGTAAAATGCAAAAGATACAGAGTGATAGAGGCGAAGACCACCAAGACGAGACCCGTCCGGGCTTGTGAAATAAGAAAATTATTCAAAATCAATGCTGTATTTCTATATGCTGTGGAAACAAGGACAATTAGAGCCAGCGAAAAAAAGCGGTTGAGCATTTTAAAATTACCGTGAATATTCATGGTTACGGTACCATGATGGCAAAAATGGCAATGAATAAACGCTCCTTATCGCTATATTGCTGTAGCTCTTTCTTACACATTAAATAATGGTGAGACAAAAGATGAGACACACCAAATACGTTTGACTGTTTCCTCCAAAGTACTACTTTTTCCTTGCAAATCATTTTTTTAATACACGTGAGGGAGATGTATGATAAAGATTGGAGGTTTCCCTTGGGGGGTGCCGACGTACGTTCACCGTTTGTTTCATTTTCGACTGTTGTTATTTAGTGTGTAAGAAAGAACTGCAGCATTATAAGTTTAAGAACAAAAGCAAAGTCATCAGCGCATTGAATTTGACATTTGTTAATTTTTGTAATTCACTCACACTTCAATATTATCCTTGTAACTACATTCCACACTTTCAAAATTATCATTACGGTCTACGAAGATATCACGGTGCGGTTTGTGTGAGAGATGCAAGAAAATGGTCACTTTTGAAAGAGCTGCACTATTTTAGCGATAAAGCAGTGGCGGTTCTTCACAAGGGGACAATGTGGACAGTCGCCACCAGTTACACTCAAAACCTACTAAAAGAAAATGCTTTGTCTTCACCAAAATGAATGATTCTTTAAACATAAAAGTAATTAACATGTACAGGAATAAAATACAACAAAATTATTCCAGATGATTTTAATAAGACCCGACGCGCGTACAACGCACAATGTACGGCACATGAGAACAGCAAGTCTATTTCTCAGTGCGCAGAGTCTACTGCGCACTTGGGGGACAATCCTAGCTGCCCCATGGGCGTTGTGGTTTATTCCTTGCGTTGTTTCGCAATCCTATGCAACTGCGCATGCGCACTCGCATGTGAATTGAAATACCGTGGGGACAATTCTTTGGATCCCCACTGAACCATTTGTTTGCGTAGTTACGAGTGGGAATCGCTTGCGTTTAAATTAAGTTTGATAATAATCTTGCAAGATAAAGCTTAATTTTTATTATACTATATTGAAAATTGGTGTATATCTATAGATATTTCATATCATTTTGTGTTTAGATATCCGATTAGAATGATTTGACCATAATTTTTTTTTTTGAGAAATTTTATATTATATTCCACGGGTGGTGAAATTACGTACAGTACTTAAAAAATGTAGATCCCCACCACCAAAAAAGTGCTCGAGCCGCCACTGCGATAAAGAAAGTATGTTCATTAGATGCCTACAAAATGTGGTGCTGAAGAAAAAGCTCAGGATTCCGCTTCCGTTCTGGAAGGCTTTCAACCATCTGCCTACAACATATTAAGATACTTTGATCACATTGCTCGCAAAACAGAGGACTTCAAATAGAAGAAACTCACAGCTCAAAGTATTGACGGAAGACGCAGAGAAAGGCCACCAATGCGCTGGAGTAACCAAGTATCATTAGCATCTGGTACGTCGGAGTCCGCAGGCCTCCACGCAGCGCAGAATCAAGAGGTGTAGGAGCCATGTCCACCGTGGAAATTGGAGGAGGGGTTATGATCCTCTTTTTTAAATAAACATATTAAAAAAAATGTAAGCAATTAAGGTTAAACGCAACGTACGTTATAATCTACGCATTCACAGATGGCGCCAATAAAATTATTTTAGGTTTTAAACACTTTTGCAAGTTATGCTTTAAAATATTAAGAATAATTAATTGTTCGCGCCCGTACATACGCAAAATGAATATGAATAAATAGTTTTGTCAATAAAAAAACTCAAATCTTTCAAGAGAGGCTGACAAATACAATATTGGATTGAATCACCGATGTAATTTTGTATTTGTCAGCCTCTCTTGAAAGATTTGAGTTTTTTTATTGACAAAACTATTTATTCATATTCATTTTGCGTATGTATGGGCGCGAACAATTAATTATTCTTAATATTTTAAAGCATAACTTGCAAAAGTGTTTAAAACCTAAAATAATTTTATTGGCGCCATCTGTGAATGCGTAAATTATAACGTATGTTGCGTTTAACCTTAAAAAGTTTTTGTATTAAAAATGAGAGAGGTTGCTTATAACGCCATCTCTCGGTGAAAAGCAAACTTAAATTTTTATGGGTTTCATTTTAGTTCTTCTATTTAACCACAGAGCATTCAAGAAAATATTAATTTTATTGAATTATTTTTTTAAACGTTGTAGCATGTAGGCACCTCTACATAGTTACACAGGTACTTATTGAAAATCTTTGATAAAGGTTGATTACCACACCCTCTGTAATTATAAGATTTGCAAATAAGTAGGTACCTACTCTAATACCTACTAAGAACTATACCTAGTATGTATTTTTTACTATCGAAAATTTTGCCAAAGAAACTTCACTATCTCAATGACAATTCTTTTTTACAAACATTCTTCATTCGGGTAGGTAGGTACCTACTATAATATTGAAAAAATTGCTAAGAAAGTCCAAACAAACACTACGATTTCATATTTTTTGAAAAATTATTTTTACTGAACCATTAGAACCATTTTGAACCGGAAACGGATCGTACAAACAAATTTAGAGGCAGGTGAAATGCAAAACGACGAGTCAAAACATGAATTCGCTACGCTCAATCCATAATTATCACACATACACAATACCTAATACATTTTATAAAATTTAATTAAAATTAAATTTGATAATTTTATTATCAAGTTCTTCAAGTATTTTAGTATGTGTTTTTGTTACAGCTTTTACGGTTTACAAGACCATTTTCAAACCGTGGTTAATCCACTGTTAGACGACTTATTTATAGGATTTTTAATGTCAATTTTTAAGGTGTCTATATTGATTTATTACCAGATAAACCAATTTGCTGATACACTAATTGAGAGTGTATTATGTGGGGTTCGGTTCGGTCTTGAAAACCGAAACAGCTGTAACAAAAATACATGCTAAAATACTTGCAGAACTTGATAATAAAATTATCAAATTTAATTTTAATTAAATTTTATAAAATGAATTGGAGTTGTACGAATTAAACACAAAACAATGAATTTAATAATATAATAACACACGCTTTTGTTATTAGAAAATTAAAAATTCACGTCCTTGACTCCCCAAATTGTAAATTTGACTAGAAATCAGATTTTAGCGGGTTCAAATCCCGCGCGCACATGTAAATTTTATTTGATTAATTTGTGTTACTTTCACAATTTATTCATTAAACATTATATATAGTAAACTCCAGAATGAAAGGTACTCTCAGTTTCTCCCCGGTGTAAGATCACCATTTGGAATTGATATGGCTTTAGCTGTGTTTGGTGACCAGATCTGAATAGCTAGGTATTTCCCCACTGTCCTCAGTCCTTCCTCTCCCCACTACTTTCAGCTTCACAACACACCACAATAATTGGGGATGCCATAGTCTCACTGATTCCAAACGGTTGGGAACAATTTTGACTCTTGTCGGTATTCACATAAAAGCGGTACTTACCTGTGGTAAAGCGAGGCTTTTGTATGATGTATGATTTAAGCGAAATGGATTAGATTAAGTAAGGGGAGCAGATGAACGAAGAAAGGATGTTATGAGATTATTCAAAATGAGTTTTATTTTTATTAATTGAAATATTTATTAAGGTTACAATTTTACAACATAATTTAACATAAATATTTGAATCACTCTCCTAATAAAGCAGCTGCTTGTGTTTAGGAGTGGACAACTAAATATTTTTACATAATATTTATTTAAATGAAGACATTATGAGCGAAACTCAATCGAAAATCTGGAAACAGAAAAATCAGAAAAAGATATTTACACCTCTGAGTAAAACCTCAAACTTTAATTAAATTTTACAGTTTGAGGTTTTACTCATAAAAAGTTAAAATAAAAATAAATAAATAATAATAATAATATTCATCCTAGACTTGCAGAAGAGTCAATAGATGTCGCACATTAAATAAAATGGATAAAAATTTATCCAGACACCATCTAGATTGCATTTAGTTCGAGTTGAATCTTGCAATCATTCATAAAGATGGCAGCCAATAAAAATATGCGTTAAGAAAAATGAAGATAATATGGATGGTTCTTAGTCGAAGTATGGTACAGTTAAAAGTGACCGAATTGGATATCGACACCTTAGCTCAGTGGATAAGAGCGCCCAACCCGGAAAATAGGGAGGTCCTGGGTTCGAGTCCCAGAGGTGTAAATATCCTTTTCTGATTTTTCTGTTTCCAGATTTTCGATTGAGTTTCGCTCATAATGTCTTCATTTAATTAAATATTACAGGTTGAGGTTTTACTCATAAAAAGTTAAAAAAAAAAAAAAAAGTTATATTCATCGTAGACTTGCAGAAGAGTCGATAGATGTCGCACATTAAATAAAATGGATAAAAATTTATCCAGACACCATCTAGATTGCATTTAGTTCGAGTTGAATCTTGCAATCATTCATAAAGATGGCAGCCAATAAAAATATGCGTTAAGAAAAATGAAGATAATATGGGTGGTTCTTAGTCGAAGTATGGTACAGTTAAAAGTGACCAAATTGGATATCGACACCTTAGCTCAGTGGATAAGAGCGGCTCAACCCGGAAACTAGGGAGGTCCTGGGTTCGAGTCCCAGAGGTGTAAATATCTTTTTCCGATTTTCTGTTTCCAGATTTTCGATTGAGTTTCGCTCATAATGTCTTAATTTAATTAAATATTACAGTTTGAGGTTTTACTCATAAAAAGTTAAAATATATTTTTTTTTTTTTACATAAATTTAAATTAAAAAATATCATTACAAAAACTATTAGTAATTTTATGATAAAAGTGATAAAAATATAGGTTCGTTAATAAATTATACAAAGGATTGGTAAAGCAAAGACATCAATCTAAATAATGAGTAAAGTTATGAGGTGGTACTAGAGTATTTAAATTTATTTTATTTTTGTATTTGTCGTAATTTTCTTCCGATCGTATTATATCTAGGAGTAATTTATTGAATAATTTTATACCCTTGAATATAATAGTGATGCTGTGCTGCTGTGGTTCGTACTAGTGGTACGGTTAGTCCTCCAACAGATATTTATTTATTTATTGATATACGCCTATTTAGGCTTTTACATATATATATATATATATAACATATTTATGAAATTATACTTATAAATAGTGCAGGAAACAACTGTTTAAGACAATTGCACAAAAAAAGTTATAAAGTAAAAACATTATTGAATTAGATCCACACAGTATGTAGGTACCAAATATTTAAAATATAAAAATCCAAAAGAGCTTTTTTCTTTATGCAGACAAAATACAAATAAATAGCTTTATCAAGGTATTCCCATACTTGATAAAAAATACTTCAATAAAGTATGCTTATATATTGGAATTGATGTACTAAATATATCAACAACATCGGAGTATTTGTTTCCTAGCTGTTGAATCCGTCGCATGGGAGTGTAATATTGCGATGTTGAAGTAGAATTGTCACAATAATAAGGTAGGTACTGTCTTGTAACTGACCTGCCTGGAGTGTGAAAAGAGATTACATACAATAAATCATGGGTATCAAACATTGAATTTACGATTTTATATAAACAGGTTAAATCGGAAATGATTCTACGGTCAGATAATTTTATTAAATTTAATGAACAAAGTACATTATCGTAATTAAGGCATTCTCTAGGAATGCCCATTTTAAAATTTACATATCTTAAAAATTTATTTTGGATTTTTTCAATCGCATATGAATGAACCTCATAATTTGGGGACCAAACCGTGGAATTATATTCTATTTGACTCCTTACTAGTGACATATATAATGTTTTTACAGTATTGACATTATTGAAATCACTAGATACCCTTAAAATAAATCCCAACATTTTCAAAGCTTTATTGGTTATTATTTCTATATGCTTGATAAAGTTGAGTTTCATGTCAAACCAAATACCTAAGTCATTAATTTCCGAGACAGATACTAACGACATTGTTAATGGAATAATCGAAAAATATTGGATTCTTTATTCGATAAAACCTCATAATTTGACATTTGCTTATGTTAAGTTGCAAGCGGTTATCATGACACCATATAATAAATCTCAACAAGTTATTATTCTTTTGCTAATATTTAATTGTGGTATATTATTTTTATTAAAAAAATCTTTATGTAATTGTAGTAGTGCAATTTTGTCATAAATTTTTGGAAGTGGGAGAACCGGGAGATCTTGGAAAACATTTATTGTTGGGTAGTAATAGGGCTTTTTTAAGATGATTTTTATTAATATTTTTTTAATTGTCTCCAATGGAAGTAGGAATGATTTATTGAGCTTTTTCAATTATTGATAAAATTATTATTTCCACCATAAAACTACACCTTGTTTACTAGAATTCACAACCACAAAAATTTAATTCAAACTAATCTTAACACGAGCCACGCAGGGTTATTTTCGGATATATATAAAGAAGATTGTCTGTGACGGCCGGTGTTTTGAGCTAATCTGTTAATATGAAGAAGAGTGTGACCTGTGGCAGACGGGCGGCGGGGATTTGATATCTATACAAATCTACAGTTTTACTCCGAGATTAGTGAGATTTTACACACTTGACCTTAAAAACTAAAGGAAAGTCACTGTATACACGAGATTTCAAATAAGCACCCATCTCCTTTCCCACCCCAATGCACAATTTTTACACTTTTTGATGAAATTTTGTTCAAAATAATAGGAAAATTACTATCTACGTCTGATTTCGAAAAACTTTGCGTAAATCCCAGGCAACGACGGGGTCTTCAGCTAACACACATTAATGTACGAACAGTGTTACAAATTCCGCTTATACCGAAAATAAAACTATACGTTTACAAAAACCTGCCTTGCAGCTGTAAAACGCTTAGACATTTCTATGAATTATCGGTTCGGTGGCCTTAAATATACGGAGATGATTCTGTTGGATTGGATTTTTTAATGACGTCTAAGAAACCTGAATTTGCCAGTTCAATATAAAATGTGATCGTCCAATTAATTAAACAGAGTGTTCGCTGCGGATTTCTATAAATTTATACCAGTCAGACGTCAGGTATAAATCCGCCTTGGAAACTCAAGTGTTTTAAAGAATTAACCACGTTTCATCAAAGTTGAAATACTTTTAGAGAATAAGGAAATCCCGTGAAAAAACGTTATTTCCTGGTATTATTTGGAGTAAAAAATGTTAATGAAATTTTGGTCTCCAGTGACTTTTTTGACGTTTTTTTTTTCTTTAAAACCTAACAATTTTTTTCCAAATGTCGTCACTGATCACTCAACCGAGCAACCACCCAACCCCTCACCCCGTCCCTAACTGTCCAACAGTTTTTTTTAACGTTTGAAGTTTATTTATTTTTTAATTTCACTTCCGGCTGGGTTTTTATATATATATATTTTTTTAATTACAAAGAACATCTAAATAAGGGGCCATCCATAAATTACGTCACACGAATTACATGATTTTTTTACCCCCCCCCCGTCACACGCTGTCACATTTGTGAGACCCCCTCCCCCCTAGCGTGACATCACACGTTTTGCAATTGTAGTTTTAATTTAATTTATTTTGTTATAAAAATACATTAACACTACAAGGAAGCTTTTGACTGTCCAACTAGGAACAACTGACATCCTCTGGGTCTTCGGGCGTCTAATCCCGCCACTTCCCAATTACTTCTCGTCGAGGCACCACCGGGAAGTCGGCTTAAGGGCGCGGAATCCGAACCTTGTATCCGGCTTGCCCGATCTCCGACACACTCAACAGGACTGCCAGGCGATCTGTGATGGCCGCCTCCGTTTTCTGGATCTATCATACATTTTTTTGTTGTTGTTTTTTTTTGGTTATTTTATGTCTTGTGCTATGTGCATAAAGGTCAGGCAGGGTAAAGAAATAAAGTAAATAAAAAGTAAGTATACAATAAAAACAGTAAAGGAAAAGAAAATAAACATTTGGGAAACAAAAGAAATATAACGCGCTCGTAATAAGTACTTATCAGTTAACATTTTTAAATACTATTTCTGACCGTCCTGCCTAAATCTAGTAACCTGAAGCCTGAAAACCCGCCTAAATGTAGTATTTTGAAGTTTTTTGTCGCCAAAGGGATACTGCGCCGAAGGGGCCAAATGGGATATGCGAGGTGTCAGCCTGGTTTTACAATTTACAAAGTCGCGAGAATATGTGTGGGAGAACACGCAGCAGACAGACATGTCGGGAAAATTCCCGTCATCTGGTAAGCCTAAATGCATGTGACGTCACAAAGCTGATGATCCTCCCGTACTCCTTGTCACACTACTCTGAACCCCCCCTTAAGGTGTGACGTAATTTATGGATGGCCCCTAAGCATAACAAAATTAAAAAAAAAAAAATCAAAAACAGCATCTAAAACATAAAAGAAATAAAATAAGTTGAAAAAAAAATCATAAAAAATGTCACCGAAGACAAATAATGTCAGAAATTACTGGTTACTTCAGTTGACTAACACGATTGAATCGTGCTGTATGGAAGCAATGCATTTGTGTGACAATGTGCTCGTGTTAATTCTGGCAGTGATACTGTTCGCCGCTGAGCTGCATCATTTTACGTTTATATAACCAAAAGATAAATCTCGAGTGCTTTCCGAAGCCAAAGGATTTCCATGCATTTTCCTTACGAAGCAATAATTGATTCAGTTCCCAATTATTTTCAGCTTGTTTGAAATATTTCTATTCTATTCTTTTTGAGTGATGAATTATTCAAAATCAGTTGTTATGAAAACTCGTTCGGTTTTGTTTCTACTAAAATAGGGTTACTTAGAAAGCTCTTAGCTCTTGCTAGAGATCTTAAAGCATCAATATTAGATTTATGCAAAGTATTTTTTATAAATATATGTGCGGCAGTATAAATTCATTATTTAAAATGCGCGCCATTCAGTCGGTTGATGTCGTAGCGGAGCGCTAGTGATCTCGTTCAAGAGGCGGAACTATAAAGTTTTGTCCCGACACAGTTTAGTCGTCATTGTGCGTTGGAATAGTGAGGAGCGTGCGTTTGCTGTTAAGGCCTACTTTTCGAACGGATGTTCTGTGATCGCAACCCTGCGCGCCTTCAGGGCGCGTCAGCATAACTTTCTTTTTCAAAACTTAATAAAACCATTGTATGAATCAGAATTTTTTTAATTTGTTTTTTATAATGTAGGCACATACCTAAAGTTTTGTTTTAGGTACTTAGTTTTGGAAGATAAAATCAGGTAGGTAACGTCCTAGGCGCACGTCGTAGGCGCGCTGGGTTGCGATCACAGAACATCGAATTTATCGTCTGTTGTTACATTTTAAATAAAGATTACATAATATGTGTTGTGAATTCTTACTAGTAAAGAATCTTTAACTGGGCTGTAAATGAGCTGGCAGCGTCGAATTTTGACAGACTAAAACCAACACTTGAGATTCCCGCCTTGGAAAAAGTGAGGTTATTTCTGACAAATTATTTTTGAAGTGAAAACTTCTTTACCACCATAGTGATTTGAAGCTCGATGAAACGGAAACGAGCGACACTAAAAACAGACAAACACATATATTTACAGGATTTAGAGAGAATGAAATAGACTAATCGGTGTCCTCTTTGTGCGGTGCTTCGTAGCCTATAGGCCTCCCTTTTGTGAGGTGCTTCGTAGAATAATATGTAAAATAATTTTAAAACTGGGTTAACAATATTATCATAAATTAACCCTACAATTATCCTACTCCTGATAGGTACTCTGCATTCGTCTCATTCTCTCGAAGTTTAGTTTTCTGAAGGTTTCACTTCTACTTATTTATTATTTATTAATTTGGTGTAACTGCAAACATGATATATTTATAAATTCGCGTGAATTTAATAAGAAATCCATGAAAATGATGTTTTTTATAAATGTGTAGCAAAATATAAATCCAAGACATCGACGTTTATATTGCGCAAACAATGAATCCAAAATATCAATTTTTTGGTTATTCTCTGAAAATAATTATTTCATTTATTTTATTTTTATTTTTGAAGTTACAGTTTTCTTACAGATTCCCAAAATAAATGAAATGTGCATTCTAAATTTCGCATTTTATACAACTTTTCGATGTTTGGAGTAATTGGAGTTGGAGTTTTCAATGGTTCCATGCCATGTCAACTCAGAATCATGCAATTTCAACACCCCTTTGAAAAGACATTAAAAGTTATGAAAAATAATATTGAAAAATAGCCCATAACCTAACCTAACGCAATCTATTCATCATTTGTCATCATTTATATTAAGTATGTTAAGCTGTGTTTGGTGAATAGATTTGACCAGACAAGTACTTCTCAACATTACACTCCCTCATCTATTTCCTTTCCCACTCCTCCCATCAGCCTCATAACCAATTGCGGATACCAAAGCCTCCCTGGCTTCACGCAGTTGTACTTTTGTGCGGTGTTCTTATGGAAAACGGAAAGTTGTACCGCTGCATTAGATATAGCGTTAGATAAAGTTTATCAGAATTCCGAACCGAATCTAATTTGTTGAAACCGGAAACAAAAGCCATAGTCTCAATGATCGGTGTAACATAATCACTAATCATTAATCAGAAGGTAATCCAACAATGCAGAAAAAAATCATAATTCCACGTTTGCAGCTTGTAAAACCCTCGCTCTAATTGGTATTTCCAGGGAAGGAATGTAAATCCCTGATATGAAGATTCTACTAATCTTCACAATTTGTTGAAGACTGTTCTTCATAATTTGTTGGGGTTAGGATGGTATTAATTCTTAATGACTAACTACATAACACTAACTATCAGGCTATTTCTCCACAGGGGTAGACAACTTCTTGCCTTCGGATTTTTAAGGGGAAAATCGAAACACGCGAATGGCGGTGTTGTTTGGTAATGTTTTTTTTTTACCTACGCTGCTGTTAGGGATTATTTCTGTCGTTATCCCGATTCCTAGCCACTCCTGGTCCCTACCTACATCTGTGAAGTCACAATTTCATTGCTTTGACAGTCTTCGATGTGAAAGCCGTGTTCAATGATCAGTATTTTACTTCATTGATAAATAACGAGTTCCGTGAAAAACTTCAAGAATACAACTATATTAATCGGTGCAAGGAGTGGAAATTGGACAAGTGATACCATTATCTAGTTTCAATGAGTTTATGCAATCCATTTTCCTACCTTCCAGATAATTTCTAATAATTGTCTATGCTGTCATTGCTTGAAGCTGTCGATATCGACTGCTTGTAGTAGTCATTGTATTTCCAGCCTAATACACGGACTGCTATAAAAAAACTGAACTGCGGTGTAAGTTAACCTTTTGTTCTGCCGTCAATGCTTGAGCTGTCGATATTGACTGCTTGTAGTAGTCTGTGTATTCCCACACTTACAGTATCCCCAACAGAGGATACAATAATCTCTCAAGGGTCTCCGGGAAATCTCAGAAAATCTCAACTAAGGAGTAGACCACGGAGCGGGAGGAAAGGTTGCAAAACTATGTCATCTTATCGCTTACAAATAATACCATACGGCCTCCGTGGTTAAAGGGTTACGATCCTTGGCGACGAATTCGGAAGTAAATTTTTATTTGATTCATTTGTGATATTTCATAAATCTTTAATAATAATATTATAACAGCGGCAAGTTCCAGAATGGGTAATAATTACTTTTAGTATTACCCTGGTGAAAGACCATCATTTAGAATCGAAACGTTGCATGAAACGGCTTTAGTCGACATTGACCAATTTTCTGTATTTCTTGGGCATTAACTATGTAACAATTTCTAGACATTTTGTTTTTGAATAGTTTTATTTTCCATTGTACATTTGTTAATCTTGCTAGTGAATGATACGGTTGTATCGAAACCGGTCGCGGAAAAATTAAATTTAAGTAATAAATGTACATTGGAAAATAAAACTATTCAAAAACAAAATGACATTGACCAAATCTGAAGAGCCAGGTACTTCCCTTATCCTTTTCTTCATCTCCTTCCCCTTCCCACCACCCTCAGCCTCACAACATAACCCAATTGGGGATGCCCAGATAATCTCAATGTGATAATCTCAAACGGGCTGTAAATTTTATACAACCTTAATGGCCACTCAGAATCAAGTCAACTCAACACCCATTCGAAAAGTCATTAAAAACTATGATTTTTAATGAAAAATAGCCGATAACCTAACCTAACGTAACCTATTTAACCAATTAAAATTTTTACATCACTTTTAATGACTTTTCAAATGAGGTGTTGAGTTGTCCGGTTACCTTTATGATTGCAGATGACTGGGAGCAATTTGGACTGTTTTGCGGTATTTTCACAAAAAAGAGATGCTGTAAAAATGTGTTAATTGTGGCGTTCTCCTGTGTCCCTAATTTACCTTTGGTTTCAAATTTTTGGAATAAGTTCAGTTCTTTACTTTCCAATGATAATATTTTAGAAGTAGTCGTTCATCGCGTGGGGTCTAAATAATCAATATGGATATTAAACAAGTCAATGCTCATTGACATACCAGTTGACCCTTGGCTCATTGATGAGGCTTCATTAATGGACTTCGTTTGCATGCAGAATTCATCCAATTTCCATCCATCATTAGGATGCGCTCTCTTCCCACATCAATTCGCTAGAACGCCAATTTAATCGTCAATTCTTCGCATTTGATGTTTCTAATAATTCTGTAATTGTTAACGAAGCAAGTAGCAAATGTCGTATTTATGTATTATTTGTTGTGATGTACAACTCTTCTGTAACCGTGATGGATAACAACATTTTGTTTGTCAGTATGCGTCTACGCAATAAATCTTGTGTGAAGTTTATGTAAAAAAAGTCAAACACCGCGAAATTGAACTATCGTTGTTAATTTTTGTTACATGATGAAACTACAGATGTAAATTTACAGATGTAAATTTTGCGTAGAAATATTACACTACCAGAATTACGCACGGACGGTGCGAACTATTGCGTAGGAAAAAAGAGAATAGTCTCGTAGGCTATATTCTTGGAAAATACAACAAAATTTCTCAAAATCTCTTCTATCAATGTGATATGCAAGTAATACATTTTGGTAAGTAGAGGTCCCAAAAAACTTTGTAATAAATTTTCCAACACCCCCCTTTTCACGCTTGCCACCACCTTAAAGCCGAAGATCCTGTTTGTGAAGGTGTGTGTGCCCTTGGTATTACACATGAAGAGAATTAAACCTACTGAAATTACGTTTAACGAATTACAGACGAAAAAACCTAACATTTATTTTTTTAAATATGAAATTCATTTAGCATACTTATACACTGTACTGGGCCAGAGTTTCACAGAATTTGAATAATTCTTCAAATTTAAAATTCTGTATTCAAGTTCCGTGAAATTCTGTAAGTATTTCATCATGGGCCGGTTGTTTCACAGTACTTGAATAATAAGGACGGGTTGTTTCACAGAATTTGAACAATTAATCGAATTTCAAGTTCTGTGAAGTTTTATTATTTTTCATTTTTTATATTTTTCATATTTCACAGTGCTTGGATAGTAACAGAACTCGAAAAGAACCATCACAAAACTTGAATATCAATTTTGTAATTTGATGAATTGTTTGAATTCCAAGAAATAACCCTTCCCAACAGAATTTGAATAGGACTTTGACAGAACTTGATTTTTAAATTTGAAATTTGATGAATTTTTCAAATACTGTTAATAATACTCAATATTTAAACTTAATGCAACTAGTAGTTTTGTACAGTAGATTTCTACCGACCGATTTCGACAGAAGAAATGCAAAGTGGTCGAATTGAAAAAACAATTTATTTGACGTGTATAGTTCTAATAGGTGTAATTAAAATAGGTGTAATTCTCTTCTCTGCGTAATTCGTCCGTGTGTAGTTCTATTTAAATTTTACATTAAATTTCACTTCTATGTTCCCACATCGGAAGCCAGATAGCTATTTCTTAGAATAACATTTTGATGAATCTCAGTAGGAGTCACTTTTTCAGCAGTTGAAAAATTCGATAACAGCACGCTGTCACACTTGCGTTGACATAGGACCAGAACACGTCTCCATACTTCCGCTTCTCAAAATACACTGGATGAATTCAACGACTTCAAACCTAAGCATGCGTATAGAGGGGGAATGTCACCTCCACATTCCACCTGGCGCGCTTTTGTAGGTCATTTTGTTCGCGCTGTACAAGCATGTATGCATTACTTTTCAGCCTATCCTCGTACCTTTTGTAATTGATATTTTATTTACCGAATGACAAATGGCGTTATTAGTTCCTTTTTTGGCTACCTGCAAAGTTAACTCAGTCAAATTTGTAGGTAGGCAGGAAGCCGGTAGGTACCTAGTTATTTGTATCATGGTTGTTTTCATAGAGGAAGACCTACTCACCTTGTTCATTGAAGGAATGGGATGTAATTCCACCAATACGAGAATATTACGCGGAAACAGTGGCGTGCCCAGCCTTTTAAATATAATTTTTAAAAACAATTTTCACAAATTTTTAATGTCATCAGGTAGGTACTATTTTTGTTTTAAAGCCCTTCTTCATTTTTTTAAAGAAAGAAAAACATTCCCAGGTTATGAATAACCCGACAATATTTGGAAATCTCCTGCTACCACCACAGTTAGCCGAAAATGTTGCTTACGTCGTGATGGACGACTTGGAGGCTAGCCGAGGAATCGAACCCCACTCTTGTCTACTTTAGTTTTCTGAAGGTTTCACTTCTACCGCGTGTGAATTGAACACTCTGGTTTTTTTCACATTAGCTCCACACAGGAGGTCCTGAAGAAAAAATATCGCTCAAGGCCCATGTCTTATTTGGGGGAGCTGTGTGGAGGGTCTTCTTAGGGAAAAGAAGGAGAGGAAATTCTAAGAAAGAAAAAGGTTTGAGGGATGGATAGGAATCTGGGGATAAATGTGTCCAGGAGTGACGGGCGTATGAATCAATCCTATCCAATGTGGTGCAAGGCGATGGGTCTAGAAAGTCTAGTATAGAATTATAATGCAGAAAAACTTATAAATAGTGAATTAACCAAAATATTGATGTTTTCTGGATAACTAGTAGGATATTTCAAAATGTTATACTGATGTACCAGAACGCTATGCCCCCCAGTATTATTTTATAGCGAATTTAATATGTAAAACACGGACATACGCAAACAATATTTGTTTAATGGTGAGCATTCGAATTTCGAAAATATTAAAAGTTAGTACTTGGAGATATTTGACTAATTAACTGGACGATCTATGGAGCTTATGCATAGGGTTTAAATAATAGTGTTATAAGTATGTACGTAGATACCTATCCTAAATAAAAAAAATATTGTTTTTAAGAACCCGTTGAAAAACTACTAGCAGTTCACATTACGCATTTGGAGATGTCTGACTAATCAACTGGATGAAAGACATATGCAGTTGGTGTCATGAATAAAACAATTCAATTTCATTTACGGAAAACCTTTGACTTTTTACGAAATGAAGATTAGCAGTAAAAATATTTGCAAAAAAAATCCGAAAACTTCAATACCTAGGACATGTGATGAGACATCATTGGACTCATAATGCAGGGAAAGATTGCTAAAAGTCGGGGCACTGGAAGAAGGAAAACATCATGACTTTGGAGGGGACCCCACCACTTTCCCAACGGCGTTAAAAGGAAACATATTATGGTTTCCTCCTTCACAGCACGCGTCAAGACTTTACTTTTTTATTGAACGAAGCTACATTTATTTGAACGACTCTAGACTCTCAAATGTCCATGCGTACTGGGTTAGTAAACAGTATGCAAGTACTTACATTAACATTATACAAAAGATAAATAGAAGTAGCAGCCTGTGGAATAATTCTTCTGAAATAGGCAACATAAAAATAGTCATACAGTGTTGTAAAATAAAAAGAAAAATAAGAGCTATAACCAGTCGAAGAAACCTGTTGAAAATAAAAGAAACAACGAGGAAAAAAACAGATATAATATAATCATACAATGTAAGTAATTACTATAATAGTAGAAAGATAGTAAAATATATATTAATAAATAAAATAAATTCACCCTTTAGACAGCATAAGCAATAGATTTAAAACTAATGGCTTAAGGTTAAACGCAACGTACGTTATAATTTACGCATTCACAGATGGCGCCAATAAAATTTATTTCGGTTTTTAACACTTTTGCAAGTTATGCTTTAAAATATTAAGAATAATTAATTGTTCGCGCCCGTACATACGCAAAATGAATATGAATAAATAGTTTTGTCAATAAAAAAACTCAAATCTTTCAAGAGAGGCTGACAAATACAATATTGGATTGAATCACCGATGTAATTTTGTATTTGTCAGCCTCTCTTGAAAGATTTGAGTTTTTTATTGACAAAACTATTTATTCATATTCATTTTGCGTATGTACGGGCGCGAACAATTAATTATTATTAATATCTTAAAGCATAACTTGCAAAAGTGTCTAAAACCTAAAATAATTTTATTGGCGCCATCTGTGAATGCGTAGATTATACCGTACGTTGCGTTTAACCTTAATAGCCATCCTTATGCTTAGAACGACCACGGCTCAGCGCCACTATTTGTATTTAGGTGTGAGATGGTACAATATATTATTGTCCAAAAACAAAATTGAAATGTGGACAATTCAAAAAGCAAATTAAGTCCCGGATAATGACATATTGTACCCTTAATTTATCCTTACTTAATCTGTAACATTTAGTATTAAAAAAATATATGTTGTTATTGTCTTTCAATAACTATTTTTTTTCTAAATTGTACACCTATAATGTTTGTATTTATTTCATAAGTCTTTGATCATTGTTTACATATTTCATTAGAACATAATTTTTTTTTGCATGTAAATACTCCTCCCATAAAAAGCTCCTAGAGCTCAACTTAAGGAGTAGTAGAATAATAATGAATTATTGTATAACTTTGCATAATGTAATTACTTGTAATTTGAAAAAAATTCTTGTAAATAAATAAAAAAATAAACATATATATATCAAAAGAAAAGAATAGCCAGAGAAGGTATTCCTCAGACCACCCGACAGTCCCAATGAGAATGCGTATAGCTATCGGCCCAACTACAGACGATGCCCGAAGTCCGCGCCCTTTAGCCGGCTTTCCGATTTTGCCTCGAAGAAATGTATTTGCGAGAGAAGGGGAAGTTTTTTTTGAAGGCTGAAAAACCTGAGACAGTGGTTTGGCCAGTCTATTGTAAAGCTGTTCTGGGCCGCAGTAAACAAAGTTTGCATAGCCAACATGATAGCCAACAACCGTTGAACAGACAGAGCACGAGAAGAAGAAGATTTGCGGTGGCGTAAAAAAATCATGGGGTATTTCTTTACGAGGGCACGTCACTGCAACTTGACTGCGAATCGGCATAGATCTTCGCTATGATATTCCTCGCACGTGAATGATTGTCATTCAATCCATCCATCTCCTCAACAATACACATTGAAAGATGAGAGGCCGCAGAGTTGTACCACGGCGTACTGCATCCAGCATCCAATTGCGGACCGCATCCGCCGCGGAGGCCAATTATTGAATAAAGCGAACAATCGCCATCGTCGTCTGTTCGAATGGAAGATCGAAAAAATGCCGCCATTCGAGTCAATTCATAGCGCGGATCATAAAAGGCGGGACTCGGTAAGTGGCCATGGCGAACAGCAAACAGCGAACAACCTGACGTATTATGTAAAAACTAACAGAGGGGGATTTTTATTTTTCAACAATGCATCAGAATTAGTTGCATTAGTATTTTTTGAAGTGAAAGCTTCATTAGCACCGTTGTGATTTGAAACTCCACGAAACAAAAAGAGACAAACACATTCATCTCTAAAATTGTGACCGGACAACTTAGAATTAAAACAACCCAGAACCTCATTTGAAAAGCTATTAAAAGTGATGTAAAAAATAAATAAAAATTGGTTAAATAGGTTAAGTTAGGGTATGGGTTATTTTTTCATAGCTTTTAATGATTTTCAAAGAGGTGTTGAGTTGAGTTGATTCTGAGTTGGCATGGAATCCTGTAGAATTTAGCCTGCGAGAGAATGAGATGGCAATAAAATATTTATTTAACTCACGGGTACTCGATTCCAATATAATGCGATAAATCCACAGTTCCACGAAAGTCTCCTTTGGTGTAGTGGTATAAAGCGCCTGACCAATCTCTGCAAACATTTAGCGGACCAAGGATCGAATCCTACGAAATAATAAAATAAAAAAAGTTATTTTTGTAAAATCAATATCCAATTTTCAAACCACTCCAAAATGAGCAGAAAAAAGAAAACACAAAGAAAGTGACATCTAGCGACTCCGAAGAAGAAAACACAAATACTAATAAGATGACCAAATGTATAGGAAAAGGTGCACTGGAATTCGACGACAAAATATGGAAAAAATCATCCTTCACGTTGATGAAAAAAGTGGTTCGAAGACTCTAATTGTCTATTTTGCAACTATTTTAATATAGTGTCTTAGGACGGGTTGTTTCAAAAAATTTGATGGATTCATCAAATATTTGAAGTTTATTTTCACGTTTTGTGTAAGTTTTATTCAAGTTCTGTGATTATTTCAGTCTTGTGAAGCAACTGCCCTATAACGATGTAATAACAGAACTTGTATAGAACTTACACAGAACGTGAAAATCAACTTCAAATATTTGATGAATCCATCAAATTTTTTGAAACAACCCATCCTAAATCTAAATCGAATAAAAGGCAATATATATTGAAGCATCTATATATAAAGTACATAAAGAAGATTGTCTACGGATTTGTTTTTTATGCAAAACTACAGTTTTATCCAATTTTGCACACACTTTACCTTCGAAACAAGAGGAAGGACACAATCAAAAGATTATGAAAAGCCCCCCCATACTCCATTCCCACAACTTAAACCAGAATTAAGCCAGAATAAAGCCAGAATAAAACCAGAATAAGGCAACGATTGGTACAGTAGCTGGTAGATATTATTATATGTTGAAAAATGAAGAAATTTAATGTTTAGCTCTACATACGCATAGGTACAAACTTTCATATTGTTAGGTATGTTTTTAGGTTTTCACGGCCAAAAAGTATTTTTGTTAATATTTTTGGGGTGTTATGCTGTGTTTCGCTACCTCCTTCTTTAGCCAACGTTTCCAAACCATGCTGAATTTTTTCTAACACCAGCTCGTAGAGAAATGGAGCTGGCAGCACGGTATCGCTTCGACACACATAAGTAAACACTCTCACCAATATCATTTACTCATCTTCCCTGATAATTAACACTGTAACGCTGTCCGAAACGTTGGCTAAAGAAGGATGTAGCGAAACACGGCATAACACCACAAAAATATGAACAAAAAAAAATCATATTGTTACTCATATTTTCTGTGCTATATGTTTGCGGCTCTACGAAAACTCGAAAAAGTGGCATTTCAACACCTCTTTGAACGTCATTAAAAGTTATGAAAAAAATTGCCATTTTTTTAGTTGTCCGGTCACCATTTTTGCGTTGGTTTTGTCTTGCAAGTATAATATCATTTGAAATCATTCGGATGATTTTTATTGAGCAATATCTGTAAAAAATCATCTCAATCTGCAAGCTCTTTGTTTTGTTTTTTCCTGGAATTTCACTAGGCTTTTGTGTTAATCTTTGAGTGCACTTCAAAATTTTCATTTTGTTTATAGGTCTACCTGCTTTCTCTTTAGCTGAAAAACAGACCCAATGAAACATGAACTTCTCGGAAATCTTATTGAGTATGAATATTCTAAGATTATATATTCCAAAGACTGCGATCGGCTGGTTATGTAGAAGAACTGATAGATGATAGGACACCCAAAATCATAATCAAGTGAGTATCCTAATGGAAGCCATCCAGAGGCAGATCGAGGGGGAGGTGGGTTGACTGCTTGGAAAAGGGTTGAAGCAGGACGAGAACTGGAGGTCTGAGGACTGGACTCGAATGGGGAGGGACAGAAGCCAGTGGAGAATATTTTGTGGAGGAGGTCAAATCGCTCCCTGGGATGATTGTAGGTATATGCCAAACATTTTCAAGTATTTTTTTTCCTCAGAAATCCTTCTCCCATCCAGAAAAACTCTCCCTGAGGGAGTTTTTTTTGCAATAGCACACAGGAGGCCCTGAGGAAAACAGTTTCCCTTGAGGCCTACGTCATCTTTGCGGATGCCGTGAGAGGGGTCTTTTTGGGGAAAGGAAGGAGAGGGAGTTCTGGGAAGGAAAGAGGTATGAAGGGTGGGTAGGAATCTGGGGTCAGTCTGTCCAGGAGTGACCCATCGCCTTGCACCACATGAGTCGAAATGAATGTCAAAATTCATTTCGACTCATGTGGTGCAAGGCGATGGGTCGAGAGAGTCCGAATGGAGAATTCAAAAGGTCTCCCTCAACCAGTGTCTCTTCGCCACGCAGTAGGAGAGTAAACGCATCCGCCGCCAAGACCTAGATGAACCTCCATCCATATCCGCCATCCAAATTGTAATGAAGGAAATGGGGAGGATGAAGCTTGGTAAGCACGTGGCTATTCAGATCTGGTCACTAAACACGACACAGGTCATCTAAAGCAAGGTTTCGATTCTGAATGGTGGCCTTTTACCAGTGTGAAGAGTTCCTACTTATATTTTAAACAGCTGTCCTTTAGAACGCCACCTCCCTGCACTCTAGAGAGGGTGCGATTGTTGCCCACTTGTTATTTAGGTACCTAATCACTAAATTGTTTTTTTTTTTTTAACTATTTCGTCTCTGGCAACACTATTGTAAATGACGTAGGTACTGGTACCTACCCGATCTACCGACATGGGAGGCCGTCACCCCAGAGTGCCAATCAGCAACTGTTTCCGGCTTGCACCATTTGAATTTCGAACAGAATCATTGATGAATCAAACATGGCGGACAAATTAGCGGTTGACGTATGACGCCATGAAATAATTGGTCGGGTTTAAGCCTCGTACTGAATAGTCAATTGATTTTTGTACAAGTGCTTAATTTAAAAAAAATGGGAATTCATCCGGTTAGTTTCGATTGTTTTGGAAAATAGGGAAATCAGTTGAATCAATTTTTACAGAATTTTCAAAATGAACCGGTTCCACAAACAACCCATTTCCTCAGAATAGTAAATAATTCTAAATATTGTGTAAATAATTAATAGTAAATATCAACTGCTTGTAATTTGAATAACTCACATTTTGAAGACTCATGCGGCTAAATATGCATTAATGACGAAAAAAGGCTCAAATTCTCTAACGACCAAAAAGAAATATGCATTGTTCATAGGTACCTATAAAAATACGTAAATGCATACAATCCAATGTCTACTAATGAACAGCTTAATCGATAGACTATCGCGGAATCAATAATTTTGTTAAAAATATATTAAATTATTTGTTATGCCTTTTTATTTCGATTGATCGGATGCAAAACTTTTACGTGAATTCGGTCACAAAATATCGCTGATCATAATTTTTTCATGTGAAAGTAAAAATTCACTGGTCACAAAGGTCACAGTAAAAATTTGTTCAAAAACTTCACAGTTGAAAGACGCTGGTCACAAAACGTCATAGTGAAAAGTCACTGTTCGGAAACATAGTAAGAAGTCGCAAAATGTCAAATTGAAAAGTTATAGACTACGAAACTACTGAAAAATTCGCTGGCTAGAAAATGTCTGAGTGATTCACTTTTCTTTGTCCGAATTGCCGATCCCCTTAAACCCCGTTGTATCAAATTGAGGTAATCTAATAAGCACAACAACACAATATATGTGCTTTTTTGCTGATTACAATGACAAGTTATATTTGAACTTCTGTGAAAAGGTAATTTAATTTGCATTAATTATTGTTAGAATCGTCAGGAAAATACAACAGTGGTTATTAACAGGTGTGCCCTGTTGAATCTGGTATGAGGTGATAAGTTAATTTGGTAATTTAATCATGGATTAATCGTTCAGGTAGCGAGGACCTAATTGTATGGATATTCATATCACGTAATCGGATTTAAACACCGATTATTATTCCGTCATTTGCAGTCCCATAATCTGTCGACAGGGAAGCTAATGACTGAATTAAAAGTACAACAAAAGCCGACATTACTGTCACATGTTTAAAATAAAATGGGACTATGTCCAGACATGTGACAACACTGTGGTATTTAGTGTCATTCAGAAACCGCAAATAAAAAAATATTCAATTGCACGTTGTTGTAAAAATCATCTAATTAACACTTTAAATCCATTCACATTAAATTGAGCGTGAGATCATCGTAAGATTCTGATGTCTAGAGTAGAGAATAAGATAATAAGGTAGGGTGTGATTAAGTAGACATTTTTCCTTAAATTTCCATCTTCAGTCATAGGTATATAAGATGAAATAAAAAATTGTAAAGAAAAACATCTCAACCTGTTACACATTAAAACGTACTCCCGTCTGGAGTCAGTGATACTATGGCATTCCCAATTGGGGTATGTTGTGATGCTGAAGGTAATTGTGAGGGGAAGGAGATGGGGAAGAGGAAGGTGGGAAGTACCCGGCTATTCAGATCTGGTCACCAAACACGGCTAAATCCATTTCAAGCAACGTTTCAATTCTGAATGGTGGTCTTACACCAGGGCGGTACTGAGAGTATCTTTCACTCTGGAACGTGCCGCAAATACACTATATTTTATTTTAAATGAATAAATTGTGAAATAACACAAATTAATCAAATAAAATTTATTTGCCACGCCGGGATTCGATCCCGCGACCTTTGGAATGCGAGTCAAGAGCCTTACCGCTGGACTACGCCGGCCGTCGAATGTATGAAAAAGGCCGCGCCGCCTATCATCTCAACTGGAGTAAAGTGGGACAAAATTTGCAATTTGAAGTAGACACACACCCGTATGTCTTTAGAACATACGCATTTAGAAAAAAACAAGTGTGCAGTTCATACGCGAAAGTGAAATCTTCAGAAAACTAAAGTAGACAAGAATGTGGAGGCTACGAAGCACCGTACAAAGAGAAGACCGATTATTCTATCTCATTCGCTCGCAGGCTAAATCCTATAGATATATGTGTTTATCTCTTTTTATTGTCGCTTTTTCGTTTCACCGAGTTTCAAATAACAACGGTACTAAAGAAGTTTTCGCTTTAAAAATAATATGCGAAACAAAAAAATAAATGATTTCATTAGAATTGAGGAACGAAAAATTCCAAACCATTGAAAAAAATATTAATAATTGTGTTCTTGATAGAAATCCATGCAAATTATTCGTAATTAGAGGCCATATTAAAAAAACTTTACATCGCATTCAGTGAATTTAAAAATATCTGATAAAATATCTTACATGCAATTATAGAATAAGGTAGGTACCGTTGAAATATTTTACTAGTACCCACCCACTTTCTGGTACCATATTCAACATTATCTATGGCCGCCGGTTTGTCTATTTTTACTAACTATCTATGGAGCTTATAATTGGCGGGGGAAATTGCTATTGTTTGACTGGCCCCCGTCACGAAATCGGTCACGAAAGACCGAAGGTAGGACCGCTGCTATGACATGAGCTGACAATGTTCCTAATTCAAATTCAATGGAACCAGCAAACTGAATACACAGGAATTCTCGAAAACGGATGCACGAAATTTCTGGGTGACATATTAAGCGCGGGAAAATCAGACACGGAATCGGAAAATGGCGACTGAAATATATAAGCAATTAAAAATAAATTAGATATCGTGGGTAAGTATATGTGAAAACATTGCCTTTATATCTTCTTCCCCCCACACTCCCTTCTGCATCACAATATTCTCCTGTTGTGGAATCCATAGATCCGCCGTCTTCAGGCATTTTGAACTCTTGTGCAATGACAAAACTTATAAAAACACGCATTTCTCATACTGCCTAATATATAAAAAAAACAAAAGTACACAAAAAAATACGAGAAGACCACACGACTGAAGTAAAACTTCTATGAGAGGAAGAGAGAAAGAAAATATGCGCGCGCACTGCTCTCTCTTGCTCCTGCAGTGTGATACAGACAATAGTCCTGCACTGTGTCTTAGATATATAAAACGTAATATGAGAGAAAGAGAGAAAGAAAATATGTGCTCGCACCTTACTCTCTTGCCCCTACAGTAATATATACGAAACGTAACTCTCTCTCTTTCTATCTTCACTAACTTATATTTCCCTCTCAACTTCCGTTCGCCTCGCCCGACACTTTTCGTAATGCTCTCGTCAAGCATTCACCAGCTTACTCCCCAAGTCAAGCGTGCGTAAAGAAGTTTTACTTCAAAAAAATCTTTATTCAATCGCTAACAGAAGTACGATGATCCGATGTCACGCGTCACACCTTGTTACATTATTAAAAATGGTAACACTTCAAAAAAAATTTCTTCATGACAGTACCTACGTAATTCAAACTGTCAGTCGATGTCTGTTCATACGAGTAGCTAGACACAAAACGTTCAGATAAGAAAAAAATCTCCAACATTTTTAGATGATCAGTAGAAAGAAATGTAGAGGCTTTAGAATGAATGCGAATAATTTTTATTAGTCAATTAATATTTTGATTTCACCCTTCATGAAGTGACCCAATTGTGAAAATAAACTTATCATAATTTACTGTTTAATACTCTTTAAGGCGATGCACTAGTCTTTTAAGCATTTGAAAATGAAAGGGGCGTGGCCTTTTAGGAGGAATTATAGAATACTTGTCAAGACTTGACAAATGCGGAAAATATAACTTCTTCGCGTAGAGAGAAATTTATTTATTTGGTTCAAAAATATTGTATCAAAGTTTTCTGATAAGTAATACAGTAGGTCTGAGTTCAGGTAAAAGTTAATTACTAACAAATTAATAAATATTTGTTTTGAAAGAATCACAGTTAGATTTAGGTGTTTAAAAAATCGTCACATTTGATGACCATCATATTGAACGTCAGCGCCATTTCAATTTTTTTTACACTTGAACGATCGTTATACGTCAATTCTCGTCCCGCTTCTGCTTTTAATCAAATTGTAATCGGCTGTCAAGCATAACGGTCAAGTTGCTTCGAAATTTCCAATTTCATACATAATACTCATGTATTCCATTTTAAGTAATCATTTAAACGCATTTTTTGGTCAAGTATATTATCGAAGCTTGTGACTTATTTAATATTGTCTTGTCAGATAGAGGGTACACTTTTACACGTTACTGCATGCACGAATTTCGACTCTTTGGAGATGTCTGACTAATCAATTGGACGATTGATATTATAATTAATATTACAATACCTAATATTCTTTAAATCGTACATAGCTCTTTACGTAAGAATTCACAATTCTTGATGTGGCATAGAACTCAGTTGAAACTATTCGAACTTCTGAACTTCCGATGGGTTTGAGGTCATCAATATTGTCACTCTCAGTTGTTCATAATATTTAACCACTCAGACCCCTAAGCTTGTTTACACGACAATATAACAACAGCAGTCAAGTCCAATAAGCTTGTTTTCAAGCTAACGCATGTTTTCCCACAGAAATCGTTGTAACTCCGTCATTTTTCTAGTTACAACCCTAAAACAAAAATAAGAATATCTATAATAAAACACGCTACATATCTCTATTCAACGTTGTCCATAGATTTAGGTAAAAATACTTATTTTCGAGAAACAGTTTACACCCGCCAAATCGCATACGCGCCGTTAGATGGTGTTAATTTTTTATAAAATATTTTTGTTTGAAATGGTAAAATAGGGAGGAAATAAAATTGTTTATTATACATTTGTACGATAAAGTAAGTATTTTGTTTTACATAATCCGTGATTTTAGTACCGTTTTCACATAAAAACATCATGTGAGTCATTTTAAATTTTTTTTTGTGTTTGCATTCTAAATTTTAATATTTACAAATATTAATATTTATTTGTAATAATACAATTTGAACGCTTATATCATAACCTTTCAAAAACAGTTTTTGGTTTTCGGCTACATTCAGAAATGTTTAATTTATTGAGCTTTAATTGCGAAGCGGAAATAACACAAAATTTTTATAAATCTGACAGTTGGTTTAAGACAAAAAAAACTTGCACAAAGACGATAGACCTTTGCACTTCGTTCGATATCTTTGATTTGTTCACATATGAATCCGATTGGAGAATCAGAGAGGCCTACCAAAAACACACATAGTCTTCAAGTTTACTGCAAAAATTTGATTTTTTTTTTTAAAACCTGAGATTTCAAACTGACCATTATAAAATAAGAAGATATCTACAGGTTTCTCTACAGTTACTTCATAATTATCATTTCAGCAGACCATCGTACAAAATCGTGTGTACGTTTGGTGTTTTTACGGCACCGTTTTGAGGCTGTTACACCCTCGTTAGTTTGAATTTCCTGATCTTCGGTGGTCCGTCCCGCCCATTCTGGGAACCTAATTGAATAACGAGGCTACAGCTTTGATAGTTCTGGCTGTTAACTAGATTCCGTGGTCAGAAATTATGGTTAAAAAAATCTATCGTACCCAACTGGTTTTGTTTCGTATTTACACAAGCCTTTGGGATAAAATACACCAGATTGATCAAACTTATTTTATTTTGTTGGAAAGTGTAATTTCTGTCTCTATAAAGGTAAGTTTTTACTTTGTTACGACTATGACAAAAATAAATCAATTCAATTAAATCAATGGCTTTACTAACAACAAGCCTTATATCCTAATTAACAAAGATGGTAATAATCTCATCAATAAATCAGGAATTTAAAAGCTTAAGGAGGTGTTTCACCATCCTCCTCATAGCTTATCCACACATATAACGAATATTGATAAATAAACAAATGAATACTCGCAACCGGTAAAAAAACTCGGCTAACTTATCCAATGTGTAGCCATTATTCATAAGTTCAAGTTCCAAATAGTAAACTCAGACTATTTAAATAAATAAATCCTTTATAATTAATCTATAATGTATGTTACCGTACGAATAATCCAGGAGGAGGATGGTGAAATACCCCCTAAATGTAACAAGTGTAATTATTACTAAGTTTTGAGATAATGAGGAAAACAAAATCCGAATGTTCACCATAAATCAAATATTATTTGCTCCTTTCTGTGTTTTACATAATATTATAAAATATGCTATAAATTAACACCGGGAGGCATAACGGTCCGGAACACAGATCACAGAAAAAATCAATATTTAGTTTAATTCATTACAAGTTTTTTTGCATTATATTTGATTTGGTGGTGTTTATGAATAATCTGAGTACTGCACCAGATAGAGGGTACACTTTTACATATAACTGCATACTCAACTCAAGTTCTGATTTTTCGTGGATGTCTGACTAATCAACTGGGTCGACATTTGATAATAAAAAAATAAAAATAATTGTTAAAACAAACAGGTTATAAATTTAGATTTAAAAAGTGTTGATATTAACTAAAATATTATTAATAGTAAAAAAAAATGTACAAAAAAAACAGTTAACCATTTTCTCCCTTCCAACGACCATGAACATAGTTCCCTGTTTAACTTACCTTCTCTTATCCCCTCCATTTCTTTATAATACTTCTGCCGATTTGTGTTAGCCCCTTCTCCCGCTCTCTAACCTCTCTCCAAATGTTGATATATATTTAACTTAAGTTTACGATTCAACCTGATGAAGAGAACATTGTTCTTGAAACATGTAGATTTTGAAATTTAAAAATTGGTGTAAATAAAGTAAATTGACTTTAATTCAGTTCAATACTACATGACACAAATAAAAATACAATGCTTCCTTGATGAAACTTAGTGGAGCTAACCGAACTATTTCATCCCCTTTTAAGAAAGTTCGTGATTTGTCAGCCTCTGGGCATACTTCCATTCCTTCCTCCTACAACGTGGTTCTCTTCAAGATTCAGGTTAATCTTCTACTCAGGTTAATCTAAAAAAACTCTTCACATGGCATCCCCAGAGCCTAAAACAATCTAGACCAGTGTTTCTTAAGCTTATTGAAACAATCGCCCATTTACAACATTAAATTATCCAGCACCCTCCCCCCTCCCCACCTCTCGTACTGATACTACTGCTCTTGCTCCGTATCAACGAATGAACACTTACGTAAGAAGTGTCGAGCCTCGGACAGTACAAACTTTCACGCAGGTGATATTTTGAACCTTTTTGAATGGGTCTTTACTTTACTATGCCTCAGTTTAAATTTTTGTGGGTGAGAGTGTAGTTTATTTAACAGAACTTAAAAAGCCAAAGCGCCTAAAGAAAGTGTAAAAGTATGTCAGTGTTCGTGAATGAGCTTCTTTTCTATGTTGACACATTGCCCACTCGCAGCATCTTCTGCAGCGCCACCTAAACGCTAATATTGTTAAGATTACATTTACCGCAACAGAGGAGGTGGAATGGTTTACGGGATTGGGGCGAGACGGGATGGGGTGAACACCGGGTTTTTTCTTTTCAGATTTCCCTGACCAGGGACCACTCGTGCGCTGAGCTCGCTTATTAACCAGCCGCGCGTTATTGAAAGTTTGAAATATTCTAGCTCTTGCGGACCACTGGTTGGGAAACCCTGATCTAGACAGTGATGAATTTTCCTCTTTAAGGCTTCCTGTATGGAGATTATATAAACATTTAAAATAGCGAAAATATAATAATATGGTAGTTTTCTTTGTTTATAAACGGATCTTGTGTACCCTATGTCGTTGGAGGAAATAATTCTTTCGCGTGTCGGAATGATGGGTTATTATTTATTTGTATAATTGCTGGCTTCAGCTAACCGAGATGTTGAAATAATTGAACTTCACCTTGACAGTGGTATTCATAACACCCAGCATAAAATTACATCCATGATGCTTACCCAAAACATTTCTTCGACTTGTTTAAAATTCTGCATGTTTCACACGAAACTTGTTTCATTTAGCTGTATTATAATTTAGAATGTCATCTTATTTTATATTTAAAATAATGTTTTTGATTAAATACACCTGCTTACCTACTGCACATTTTGCTTTTGATAAAAAGTCCTGTATTATAAAAATGTATTGCACGCCAATCTTACGCAAAATTATCTGATAACGTTATGAAGTAAATTTTTTTATTTCTTCATTATTTGTTCACATTAAATTAATTTTTTTAACTTAGCCCACGACATAACTCTACATAGTGTCCGAAAACTCCTAGTACAATCTAAATCATACAGAAAATCAAAACTCCTTTTTTTTGGAAAGGATATCACCGTCGGCAGTGTATTTAAAAAAAAATGTGAATCCGCATAAAAGTCTCGAATGCTCCTTACCTGCCTGGAGCCAATGAGATTATGTCATCCCCAATTGGGGTAGGTTGTGAGGCTGAACATGTTGGGGAGGGGAAGTAGAGATGAAAGAGGGAGGTGGAGAAGTATCTGGCTATTCAGACTTGGTCACTAAGCAAGGCTGTAACCATTTCAATATTGAATGGTGGCCTTTCACCAAGGCGATAATGAAAGTATCTTCCAATCTGGAACGCGCCGCAACTATTATTTTATATACTGTAAATATTATTTTAAATAAATAAATTGTGAAAGAACACAACTTAAGATCCGGTAGTAAGCGCTCAAAATAAAAAAAGAAGAAGAGGAGCGCGCTAATATTAAAAACGATAATATTTAAGCGAAAATTGTGAAAATATTTAATAAAACTAGTGACCGACCGGAGATTCGGTTTAGGTTTCGGTTTCGGCAAGTTTCGGCAAAAAAATATAGTTTCGGTATCAGTTTCGGTTTCGGCAGAAAATCTGCGAAACTTTCGGCCGCACCGGAACTCAGCGTTCGTGAATTATCGTGCGAGTCGTTCGGCTGATTTCGGGTGAGTTATAAACAAAAGAATTATTTTTTCACGTACTTTAATTATTGTTTTTTTATTACATTTTACATGTGTCTGTATAAGTGTAAAAATGAGCCGAATTTCAGTAAACAACAGATTTTTAACATGTCTAAAAAAGTTTCGGTTTCAGTTTCGGTTTCGGTTTCGGCCGAACCTGAGACAGATACCCAAGATTCGGTTTCGATTTTGGTTTCGGTAGAAAGTTCCGTTTCGGTCGGATTCTAAATAAAACACGCCTCATTTAAAATACAGCAAAAATCTCGTAGGAAATGCCTTCAATAGCATTTGAAGAAACACTGTGAATTTTTTCATACATGTAACTTGTAAAATAACAAAAAAAAGTGTTTATAATAATTTAAATTACAAAAATTTTCATCTAATTAAATATTTTTACCCAATAACTAATTAACTAGCTGCAATAAAATGCGTGCATTGTTTAATATGCCGCTACAATGCATTACTTTTTGTTGGTTTTTAAATCCACTCATTATAATAACTTGCCTAGTTCGTGGTTAATAACGCATTATTATTGTTTGTTTATGGTAAGGTGGGTACTTAAAAAAGTAACAACCAAAACTGGCCTTCAATAAACTATAAAACTAATAATTTATGTCGACACCCATAAAATTACAATAATACAAAAACCACAAAATAGCCCGGTACATTCGCTGGTGAAAACTACCAAAGGGTACGGGGTGGATCAAGAATACACAACCTTTAAAATAATGTGCTGGGAGAAAGTGTGATGTTTAATATGTTTTTATCAAATTAATGTGAAAGTTTTTCTTTGCTTTTGTCAGTGGATGAGATATGCGGTTGTGCAGAGTGGAATTGTTATGTCTGTGTATTAAAAATTCACTGGCGAAGGACCTTGATTGTGTTTACTATCACTGCTTGAAAAAATGGTAAAAATAATGGCATGGAAAGGAAAGGACTCACCGAAGAAAGAATTTGTAGGCTGGCCCTCGTCTGCTTTCTCTCCATCCAATCACAGTGATAGGCGCGAATTATTTTATTTTATAAAACACAGCGGAATTAGTTTAAAGGCGGAGCGGAGCACAAAATGGCTAGTTGTTGCGGCGGGCGTTTTATTACAGACTACTGAAATAAGGAATGACGGGTAGGCAATGGATAGGTAGGAAAAAAGGAATTCGCAACAATATTACTACCAAATCCCAAGCAGTGACACTATGTATGTGTGCTATGTAGGCATGTATAAGTGTAGGTGCGTGTATGGGCCTAACCAGTCAGTGACAATTAATTATTATGCAAGAGGTTAGCCTCCCACCATATCTACTCGTATTTTCAGATCCAAAATTTAATTTAATTTAATTTACACTATCCATATATTGTTTCTATGTTCCCGATAGTTTTCTTTTTTACCACCATACCGGCGTGGCAAATAAAATTTATTTGTGTTATTTCACAATTAATTAATTTAAAACAATATATTGCATATTTGCGGCATGTTCCAGAGTGGAAGATATCATCACTATCGCCCTGGTGTAACACCACCATTCAGAATTGAAACGTTGCTTGAAATGGCTTTAGCCATGTTTGGTGACTGTGTTGGTGAGATCTGAATAGCCAGGTACTCCCCCACCTTCCTCTTCCCCCTCTCCTTCCACTTCCCACTACCTTCAGCCACACAACATACCCCAATTGGGGATGCCATAGTCTCACTGGCTCCAGACAAGAGCTCGTAAACGGTATTTAATATATAAAAAAAAAAAATGAAAAATACCGGAAGCTATGAGGGAAATTATTCCCCTAAGGGGCTTTGTCTTTTTGGGGTTGCCGTGTGGAGGGTCTTTTTGGGAAAGGAAAGAGAGGAACTTCTGAGAAGGAAAGGGTATGAGGGGTGGGTAGGAATCTGGGGATCAGGGTATCCAGGAATGACGGACGTATGAATCCATCCCTCTCACTAGGATGCAAGGCGACGTTCCGAGAGAGTGCGGCTGGAGAAGTCAAAGGGACTCCCTCAACCATTCTCTCCCGATCCGGCCTGCCATGCAGCTGGTGGGCAGATGCATCCACTGCCAAGACCCGGACCATCCTCACACCATGAGCCCGGGCACCTCTGCTAAGTCACCAAACGTGGCGAACCATTTGGCGTGAATTTTGGCAGATGTTGGTCATCCAATAAATAAATGGTTCCCGGGGCGGCGGTACCCAAACCCGCCTCCCAAATCTACGTTACCGACAGCAAATACTATTTTATCTCCTGGCTTGCACCTTAACTTGCCATTGATCATGCCAGTCGCGAGAGCTGTCTTGTTGTCAAATAGAATCACTTCGAATATCGATATGTTTAACATCAGTAAGCGGAATTTAGACGGCAAGCTTTATTGCAGTTAGTATAAATCTGCATATATCCATTTGTTCCTTGTTGATGGGCGTGTTTTGGATTTTGTACTATTGGTTGCTTGTCAGTTGTGTAGAGTTCATTTGCAGAGTGCATTTATCCGTTAAGCCACATTGTTTTCTTTACTTAGTTTTTGAAAACGATTTGAATTATTAATTGTGTAATGTTTTTAAAATGAATAAATTGAATTGAATTGACACTAAAATTCAATGTAATTTATCATAACGTAACAAGCATTAATATTGCTGACAAATAAATTAATTGTACTATATATGTGTATTCTATCAGAAGTTCACATCAAAATGAATAAATTACAGTTAACTTTAATAGTAATAATTTTATTTGAATGATTTGTACAGTGTCGTTTTTATGAAAAACCACCTCAATGGCGCTGTACAAACTTATAATATATTTCTACAATCTTGCTTTCAGTTACAAACCATTTTAACAACTTATGGCTAAAAGAGAATGGTGAAATACTTAAATTACTTCACCAACAGTATTTTTTTTGGAACATTAACAATATTTATTTTTAATCACTGAAGACAATATAAGCGACTCTCAATCAAAATTTTGAAACAGAAAAATCAGAAAAAGGTACGGTTGCATTTAGGAATTGAGCCCAGGACCTTATTGCCTTGTCGGGGCGCTACTCCATCACCGAGCTAATGAGACCCTATCACCTTCGGCCATATTTAACTGTATCATAATTCTACTAAGAACTACCAACATTATATTCATTTTCTTACGCCATATTTTATTGGCTGCTATTTGGTTGGTAGAGCAGCGCCCCAGTAAGGCTAAGGTCCTAGGTTCAATTGATAGAGATGTGTCTGCATCTTTTCGCTAATATTGTCTTCAGAGGTTAAAATTTTAACAATTTGAGGTACAACTTAATAGGATAAAATAAAAATAAATATTTATTTTGTTCACCCAGTACCTTCTCATTTTTACGGAAAGCCATTTTCCCGGTGTCACGTAGCGTGCATAGTCCCGGCACCATAGATTATATCATTACGGGTACCCAACTGCTAACTGCCTAACCATAGATAACAAGCATAAAGTGGTGTTGTGTGCGCGCCTGGTGGATTGTGGATCTACCAGATAATTAGGATTTTTTCTATGGTTTACCACCCAAAACATACATGCCACCGTGAAGGAGTCGATGATGAAATAAATATAGAAGATGTGATAAAATAGACAACGTGCCGGAGGTTATTTTGAAAACACATTAGTTTTGAGAAATAAAATATTTTGACCAACTCTCCTCCACCATACAAATTAAATTAATTAAGTTTTAAAGAAGAGAAATTATTATGACATTTTGAAAACATTATTTTACATTTTTGTATTATTGAATAGTATTATCAGGCTTGCTCCTGCGTGGTTGAATTTCAGAACCCAGCTTCGAGTGCATGGCTGACGCCACGCCGTACGCGCCGCTATTTTTATTTTCGGTTTCATTTTACACAACAACTGGGAATTGCTGGCACTAGCTCGAAAGTCTACGTTTCCGAACACCTGACTTTTCGAGCCAAACACCTATGGTACCTGGCCCGTAAGGCAACAAGAGACAACAAATTTAAATACGCGTGGATTAAACAAGGACAAATATACATACGTAAGGACTTCGGAACGCCTGCAATACTCGTCAGTGAAACAAACAAAGATCGATTACTGTTGTCATTACCTGAAATGCCACCAACAAACTAAATATAATGAACATCTGTTTGTAAATATTTATATCTTTAAATATTATTTCTTTCTACGTAATATTTACCCTCGTAACATGATCATTTATAAAATCAATATTACTCCAATGACTACCTTTTTGGAGCGTAATTCTTTTGATTTAATTCTTCATATTTTTGGCAAGCTTACGGATGTATGTCTCTCATATATTACATTGAAGTTTTTGTTCCAATATTATATTTCATACGAACCCAAACCTACACATGTGTTATATAATACCTTTTCAATTCTAAATGACAATTATAATTTCTACATAAACCTTACCTATTGTTTAAACACAACAAAAAACATATTTTTATATTATAGTCTTTGCTCTAAAGTGTCAGAAAAAAAATGTTCAACTTTTATGCCTCATACTTCAAAATCTAATGTTAATACTCGTAACATATCTTTTTTCCTAAATGATACTCCCATCATATACTTTATTTATCTGAGTCATTCTGCAACCAACACTACATATGTATACTTTTTTACTTTTTTACTTACTATGTTATTAATTTACTGTTACCAATACCGAACTACATTTTTGGCACATTATTATTTCCTACTTTAGTAATTTAAAAAAATGGAAGACATAACAAATGTATTAGACAACATCTCACAGATTCCATGTACCGAAACAAATAATGCTACAGAAGTCCGACAAATCTTAAATCAATCTAACCTTAAAATATTCTCCATGAATATCAGATCAATTAATAAAAATTTCAATGAACTCCTTATACTACTCACAGACCTTGATTCAGATTTTGACTTACTTATTCTGACCGAATGCTGGATCAAAGATAACTTTATTCCAAAAACTATAAAAGACTATAACCAATACAACACACAGAATAATAAATCTCAAAATGATGGCGTAATCATATACATCAAAAATCACATACAACACTCTATTAAAGAAATCTCAATCACAAATGCAAACTGTCTTAAACTCGAAATAGAAAATAGCGTAACGATATTATCTATATACCGATCACCGAGTGAGTCTAATATAACACCATTCTTAAACTCACTTAATCAATCCTTATCGTGTATGAGGGATTGTGAAAATGTACTTGTTATTGGTGACCTTAATATTAATATCATAAATACGATGCATCCCTAAGCAAATGAGTACATGAACTTGCTAACTCTACACGGTTTTATTCCAGCTATTACGGCCCCCACTCGGGTATCAGAATTATGCGCCAGTTGCATTGACCATGTCTTCGCTAAATGTAAATTGAATACCAAATCTCTCGTATACCAATGCACAGTTACAGACCATTATGCTACTATCACCTCCCTTTCACATGTTATTAAAAAATTACCTACATCTAAGATACCCACGAAGAAAATCTGCTATGACACGCTATTCAAACTGGTTTCCGAGGAAAACTGGTCAAATTTCTATGAATTCACCGATCCAAACATAGCGTGCGAATTTTTTATCGACACCATACATAACCATTTAAAAAGTTCCACATCCAACACTAACAACAAACAAAGTAGTCGCAAAATTAAACTTAAGCCTTGGATAACAAATGGCATTCTACACAGTATTCACAAGCGTAATAAACTTCACAAATTTTGTAAAAACAATCCCAATAATCACGAATCTCTCCTATTTTACAAACGATACAGAAATGCTTGTAAAAAAATAATCTCTAGAGTTAGAGACGAATACTATAGAAAACAGATCAAGGAAGCTGCAAATGACAATAAACAAATCTGGAATATTGTCAAAGAGATTTGCTATACCAACAAAACTACCGCACCTATAAATAAAATAACCATTGCAGACCAAACACTAGATACAACAACTCATCCAGAAAAAATCGCAAATCATTTCAATAAATTCTTCTCCACAGTCGGATCAGACTTAGCAAATAATATTTTAAATAAAAACGGAATGTCAGAATTTAACCTTGCAAATAATATATCGATCGATAATCTTAGCTATGATCCATTTAATCTCACTCCTACCACAGAACAAGAAATCACTGACATTATTTCATCACTCAAAAACACACATTCAACTGGAATCGACAATATATCCACTAAATTGATCAAACACCTCAAACCAATCATCACTAAGCCCCTTAAACATATCATAAACCTAAGCTTTCAAACTGGCCTCTTCCCAAATTCTTTAAAACACTCAACAATTATTCCTATCTATAAATCAGGGGACAGATCATCAGTGAATAACTATAGACCAATATCCTTGCTGAGTCCGATATCAAAAATAATTGAAAAAACGGTAAAACGAAGGCTATACAAATTTCTTGAAGACAATGACATTTTGTCAGGAAATCAATATGGCTTCCGCAAAGGTCGTAGTGCCGCAGATGCAATTGCAACTTTTACAAAAGCAATCTCTGATAACCTCGATAAAGGCCGCAAGCCCCTTGCTGTTTTCTTGGATCTAGCCAAAGCCTTTGATACTGTCTCTCACCGCATACTTTTGAAAAAACTCCTTCAGGTAGGAATAAAAGGTACTCCCCTCAAATGGTTTGAGAACTATCTAACAAATAGGTCACAATCGTCTCTTGTAAATTCTGCTAAAGAATACAGAAGTACAAGTTTACCAATCACGTACGGTGTGCCTCAAGGCAGTGTATTAGGCCCACTTCTCTTTCTAATATATATTAACACTTTATGTAACTTGGAAATTAATGGAACTATAATATCCTTTGCCGATGATACGGTAATCATCTTTGAAGCTGAAAATTGGAACTCAACTATGGAAAAAGCAAATAAGGGCCTAAATAAAGTAAAACATTGGTTAGACGACAACCTTCTGACTCTTAATATTGACAAAACAAAATATTTACTTTTCTCCATACGTAAAGTCACTCCTCCTCAAAACTGTTCTAATCTTATCATTCACTCATGCTCACAGAACCATATTACCCCTACGCCTCCCCACAATAATTGCTCATGCACCAACCTAAAAAAATCCGACCAAATTAAATATCTGGGGATTGTTATAGATGACCAACTGCGTTGGGAGGACCATGTCAATTTCACAACAAAAAGACTCCGCAAATTGTGCTATATATTTCTCTCTCTCAGATCAATCCTGAACATTCAAACAATGAGATGCATATATTTTGCACTATTCCAATCAATAGCCACATACGGTATCGTGGGATGGGGAGGCTGTGCAGCTTCAATTATATATCCCTTGATCTTAATTCAAAAGCTGCTACTAAGGATAATATTAAAATGTCACCCATCTCACCCATCAGAGCCACTTTTTAAAAAATTCGCAATCCTAGACATTAGACAATTATACGTTAAGACAATTCTCATACACATAAGGAAAAATGATTTAACACTCAAAACTCAACAAAATATTTACACCCGCTATTCATCACACCAAAAATGCAAAATTCCTCCAACAAAAACAGCTTTCGCCCAACGACAGTTCTCTTACATCGCGCCTAAAATGTTCAACTTACTGAGTATTGATATTAAGACATCGAAAACTGATGATCTTTATGCCATTAATATACAGAACTGGTTATTTACTCAGGGAAGGAAATATTATAAAGAATGCCTTACATCTTAAAAACTGTTCTTATTTTTTCATATTTCTCGAGTAAAAAATCTTATCTCTAAATTAATTTTCAACCAAAACTTTATATTACGCTGATGCTTTTTTTTCATATTTTTTGACATTGTTCGTCCATTTCATATGCTGCCTAGGAATACTTGCTTTTGTTTTTTGGGGTCTAAGACTATCATTGTTCATCTATATAGATGATTTATTCTTATTTTTTATTTCTATTATCCTTAAAATATTATTATTTGCTACTTTTATTCTTATTTGTTATTTTATTTTATTCTTATTTATACAAGATTCACCTAGTTTAACTCCTTTCCTGTATGTGATCATGTACATAATACTAGTATGAATATTTTCCTTAATATGTATGCTATATGCTTGTACTTTCATCTACATATACATGGATGATTATTAATATTATATACTTAATATCTTATGAATCTTGACTACCATAATACGGGCATTTGCCTAGCTTGGTAGTCGAAATACCATATAAAACAATCCTGTAATAAACAAAATGAATAAAGAAATTTAAAAAAAAAAAAAAAAATTTCGAAACGGAAAATGAGTTCTAAAAACTCAATGTTATTATCACTATAGTGTTACACGTTTACCCTTGTTTTAACATAGAATACGTAAAATGCAAATGAAATAAAATCGAATCTATTTTAAGAAGTTGGATGTTTATATTCAGACTAGCGAGTTCCTAGCATGCGTTGCTATGCCATTTAATAAAGAAATTTTTTCTCCCTGCGTCCTTTCCCATTCGTCAAGTTCCCCTTCCGCCTCCCCTTCCTCTCCCGCGCCCCCTCCCCTCTCGCGTTCCCACTCCGCCTTCTCTGCCTTCCCTCTCCCCACTCCTCTCGTCCTCTTCCCCCCTCCCAAGATCCCCTCCCCCCTCCCGAGTTTCCCTCCTCCCTCCCGGATTCCCCTCCCCCCTCCCGCATATACATTCATTCCCGGTACATTCATCCAGTTTTCAAACAGCTCGCGTGCCACCTATTGCGATATTTTTATAAAAAATTCAAAATTCCAGAGCTCCCCAGTTTATACAGAAGCCATCGCTGGCAGGCACACATCAAATCGGGCAACACGGGCATGTGCCTAGCATGGTGGTCGAAAAATCCTAAAATTAATGTAACAAACAATTCAATGAATAAAGAAAACTTAAAAAAAAAACAAAAAAAAAAATCGAACGCATAATTTCATGATGCCAGAACTCACTATTGTATATAGTAAGAATTGCGGGCATGCGCACATCAAATCCCCAAATGGTTTAGCAATGCATAGCATATATATATATATAGATGTCCAAATTAAAACACCCTGCATCCTCGACATTTCTATTATCGAAGATTCCTCGGCGTCCCTAATTATTATTATGACGATCTGTTGCGTAATTATTATGTTTTGGGCCCAATTTTATGGTCGCCTCGGAATAATAACGTAGGTAGATATTACATTATTTTTTATTCCCGGTAAAGGTGTGCTGTCATTTGACACAGGCACATCGTTAGGGCAAGAAAAAAAACACATATTTGAAAGTGGAACAATTTTGTGGCTGCATCCAATTTAACATTGCATCGCATTTTATTCGATTCCAATTTAAATCAATTATTCATTTTTGTTTCGATTGCGAAATTGATGGTGACAAACATTTTAGTTTTAACGTGAATGGTGTCAATAGCCTCATATTCGACAATTTTGTTTTAACGTGAGTGCCCAATTGCTCCCAAATGTATCGGGCCAGTGAGAATATGGCATCCCGAATTGGGGTATATATTGAGTCTGAAGGGAGTGGGAAGGAAAATGCGATGGTGAAGTTTAAATAAGGTAAATGCGGAGTAGGTACCTGGTTATTCAGATCTGGTAAGCAAACATGACTAAAGCCAATTCAAGCAACGTTTCGATTCTGAATGCTAACTTTTTACCAGGGCTATACTGAAAGTATCCAGCACTGGGTGGGCAGTGTTGTGGAAAGGAAAAAACAATGGGAATGAGGAACGATGGAGAGTTTTTTTTTACATTCGCTCCACACAGAAGGCCCCAAGGAAAATAATTTCTCTCGGGGCCTATGTCATCTTAGGGGAAACTATGTGGAGGATTTTTTTAAGGTAAAGAAGGAGAGGAAGTATTGGAGGGGACCCCACCACTTTCCCAACAGCGTTATAAGGAAACATATGGTTCCCTCCTTCATCGCACACGTCAAGACTCTACTTTTTAATTGAACGAAGCTACATTTATTTGAACGACTCTAGACCCTCCGATGTCCATGCATACGGGGTCAGTAAGCAGTATGCAAGTACTTATAATAACATTATACAAAAGATAAATAGAAGTAGCAGCTCTTGGAATAATTCTTCTGAAATAGATAACATAAAATAGAGATAATAGTGACAATAGTGATAACAGACGTATGAATCCATCTCTTCAACTGCGGTGCAAGGCGATGGTAAAAGAGAGTCCGGCTGGAGAGGTCAAAAGTTCTCCCTCGATTAGGCCCGCCACGCAGTCGGTGGGCAAATGCACCCCAGCTAAGTCACCAAATGTAGCGAACCACTTGGGGTGACCTACGGCAGAGGTGTTGGTTTTACAACAATTCGCCTCCCAAATTAAAAACTTGGCTATTCAGATCTGGTCACCAAATCGGCTAAAGCCATTTCAAGCAACGTTTCGATTCTGAATAGTGATTTTTCACCAGGGCAATACTGAAAGTATCTACCACTTACTACAACCCAATTGGTAGTGGGAAAAAAAGGCGATGGGAAAAAGTCAGGTTGGGGAGTATCTGGAAATTCAGAATTGAACACCAACCCCGTCTAAATCCATTTCAAACAACGTTTCGATTCTCAATCTTTCATCAGGGCAATACTTATTATCTACCACTCTATAAACTGGAATATCATGAGTACAATCAGTAATGGCCAATATACACGGTGTCCGGAAATTCGTAGTAGAAGCAGGAAACTGGTGAAGCTACAACACACTTGGAGTCAATTTTGTGGTATAACTTTTTTGATTTAAGCTTTCGTTTTCGATTAAATCGAGTCTAAGGTTGTATTTATTTAGATGAAAATAAATAAATAAAAAAATGAAATCGTTCGCTAGAGGCCAAATATCAACTTTTTTGTGTTTTTCAAAATGCATCGAAAACTTTTTTTAACCCCTTGGTTGCCGAAAAAAATGATAAAATGTTTAAAAAAAATCGATAAGCTACGATCGATAAAAAAATATTTTTTTGGATTCCCTGCTTGATGTAGGTTCACCATTTTCCTGCTTCTACTACGAGTTTCCAGACGCCGTGCATAAATATATGAGTAATATCCGTTCTGTAGTAAATGTAAGCTTATTAAACAATCTTCGATTCCCCAGAGAAAGTGAATTCCACACGTCCTCGAGAATTTAAATAATAACATAACTTGTAAATTATCATCTCGTCAGCCAAGCGCCACATCGCATCGTGGAGAAATAAAAATGAAAATAAAAGACGCGCGTTCCGATTTTAAAAATTCAAATTATCCAATTTCGTTCCCGCGCTTGGGGCGGCCATTACGACCGCCGTGGCGCCAGCTTGTAACCATATACTGAAGGAAGAAAAATATGTAGAGGAAGGTTGAAAGAGATTATGATTTCAAAGATGAAAATAAATTAGAGATTTTGGATGCCTTGACGAAAATAATTAAAACCTTTTTTTTAAAAGTAATTGGTAGGTACCGAGTTCAAAATAAGTATAATTCTAGAAATGCCTTCCGTACAAATTTTAGTGAAAAAAACGTGTTCATCGATTTATTACATTTTTTTTCATGAGCTCCATACAAGAGGCCCTGAGGAAAATAATTTCCTTCAGGGCCTATGTTATCTTTGGGATGCTGTGTGGAGGGTTTTTTAAGGAAAAGGAGGAGAGGAGAGTTCTGGGAAGGAAAAAGGTTTAAGGGGTGGGTAGGAATCTGGGGTTTTGTGTGTCCTGGTCATCCGCCTCCAAGACCTAGATAAACCTCATCCCATGAACCCGGGCTCCCCTGTTAAATCACCAAACGTAGCGAACCATGTGGGGTGACCTATGGCTGGGGTTCTAGACCCTTTAGCACGCGATTTGTCTCTCTTAAATTTCGTAATCTTGATGAAGCACAGTTTTGTATGGAAATATAGGCCGAAAGTAGGCTTATAATTGGATCACGAAATACCTCAACGTGTTGTGTTATACTTAACATTTATAAAACAAACTGCTGAACTGAAAATCTGTAAAACTGTGATCTTTATCAATTTGATGATCTTTCGATCTCAAACTCGAGAGGCCCATGAATTTGTTTCCCTTTCAAGCGCTTCTATCGGCTGTTCTCTCCAAGGGTAGTTATATTTCTACATCTAGCAATTCTTTAGGATAACTTTGAAAAACATTGGCCGCTGCTGGGGGGTTAATATCAGTGTTGAATGTATTTAAAAATGTGTTGAAGTGTATTCCCGGCTCCAAATTTTTTTTTAACCCTTAGTTGCCGAAAAAATTAATCGAAATTCTCAGATCGAAATAAAAAAAAAAACATTTTTTTTGGTTCACTTTGTGATGCAGATTTCGGACAATGTGTACATGTGATAACCGCACAAGCATCCCAACTATTTTGCCACCGCAATAATATGGCATTGATATATCACTAAATGATACGCGAGGAGAAGGGAATGGAGAAGAGGAAGGTAGGGAAGTACCTACTTCCTTCCTAACTATCTAAATCCATTTCACGTAACCTTTTTCAACTACTTTTGTAAAGAAAAGTTAAAGTCGCTTCATTTTGAAAATCGATTATGAACAAGATATTCTAAAGAGATTTAAACAAACATTTCATCGTCATCCTTCAAACTCCACAGTTACATAATTTACGAAATAAGTTTCGAAGTCATCACTTTCCAATCTACAAGGTACAATTTTATTATTTTACATTACAGTTTCTTTCATCGTACTTCGATCTTCTTCCTACAAACTCTTTAAAGTAATGCTATTAGAAAGAGATTAAAATAATCGAACAGTTATTCGTTTGTGTAATTTGTTTCGAGGCTACTAGAGGAGTCAATTTGGTTATAATTTATAGTATAGGTAAATGGATTTGAGTTAGTTCATTTACTGTTGGTTCATTAGGAGATCGGTTAAATCGTTGGTATTATAGTTGAGGGAAAACGGTTCGAATGCGAGCCCGGAGATTTTGGAAAGTGAATAATCGAATATAGGTTGTAGTGATGGTAAAACTCGAAATATTTAAAAATCGGATGTAATGTCGATTATCGGCTTAAGTGCTTATGACATAAATGGGATTGACGAATTGACGCAATAATAAAAACGTAGAATTGTAATTTTAACTATAAACAGCGCATTTGGGGTGTTTTTTTTTATTATTTATTTATTGAAACGGCGCTACACAAATTATCAAAATACTATTATATTTCAGTTGTAAGAGTGATAGCGGCCGGAAAAATTATAGGTTTTTAAAATAAAGGGAAAGGGATAAGCGAAAAAGGCTATATGAAGAAAATCAAAGTAACGGAATTATGCAATTTAGGAAGCGGGTAGGGGTACCGCCGCCCCGGGAACCATTTATTGGATAACAAACAACTCTGCCATATGTCACCCCAAGTGCTATGCTAGTGACTTAGCAGGGATGCCCGGGTTCATGCAGTGAGGTTTGACCGAGTCTTGGCGGCGGATGCGTCTGTCATGCGTTTCGGGCAGAACCGAAAGAGGCTTGTTGTGGGAGGCCTTTTGACCTCTCCAACCAGATTCCCTCGACCCATCCCCTTGCACCGCAGTTGGAGGAGTATGGATTCATAAGCTCTGGACACACTGAACCCCAAATTCTTACTCACCCCTCACTCTACCTTTTTCTTCCCAGAACTTCCTCTCCTCCCTCTCCATTAAAAGACCTTCCGCATAGCATCCCCCAAGTTGGCATAAACCCCGAGGGAAATTATTTTCCTCAGGGCCTCCTGTGTGAAATGTAAAAAAAAACAGTAAATTTTTAGAACGGTTTTTTACGCAGAAAAGTTCATGTTAATTTTCAAAATTTTGAAGGATTTTCGAGGGTTGTAAAAGTAATGTTTACTATGAAGTAAAAAACATTAGGTATTTAATACAGGAGAAATGCTCGAAAAGTGAGCACTGGCCTCATGAAACTTGCACAGCTTTTCTGTAGCAAATTTCTAGGTTAATGCAACTATTTTAAAATCCACAACCTAATTACCATCGCGTCCTACGAAGCTCTGAACTTTGACAATTAGCTATAAAAATTCTATAAAATAGCCATAAAATTTCCTTACTGTTCTTTTACTTTCATTTTCAAGCTTAAAAACTAGATATTCGAAAAAAGGACGAAACCGGCTGGTAACTGTACTTATCGTCAAAATAAATCCCATAACTTCAATGTTCACTTAAACAATTTACGTAACTATCATACCAACAAAACGTCTCACAATCAATAAATAATTATTGATATACAAAACCAATTAATGAATATTTTTGATTTTCGAACACCGACTCGAGGCGCCGTCTAGCGCTCGAAATTCTAATTATTATTCTCCTTTTTGTTTTAAACTTCCTCCCGTGGGGGGCGCCCGTGGAACTGTTTGGCGCCAAACTTTATAAAACCGGTGATTTTTAAGTACACACACCGAAGAGATTCACTAATAGAAGTGTATTGCGGGCGTGTCCGCGAGTCCTAAGTAAGCTCATTTTAATCTTTTTTATTCTAGTGACATTGATATATTTTTTTCAAATATCGATTTTCGTTCTTGAGCGTATCATTAAATTCATTGATCTGTCTAATGCTTTTAAAAGTCTTTTGTAAATCTCGGCGTGGTCAGAGTTTTTCAAAACTAATGCTGTATAAATTAAAATCCGACATACGAGTATTTACACTTTCAATCGTGATTCATTTTTGAATTATTGTGCCTTGTTGCGCTTTCTCCTTCTTCACCTATCATTTCGGATAGAGTTACGGTGTCCATCATCAGGACAGATGTACTTTGCAATCTACAGATTATTGTGAAGTGTGTGTTTATGTATGTAAAAGTGGTGTCTTGTTGCGCGCGTCAATCTCCTTATGACTGGTATTTCAGTATAATAATGATTAATTAAATTAACGTGTTTTCGGCGTTTAGTTTTAGTGTAGCATCTTTGTTCTATTTTAGAAGATTCCCTCAGTGTCACCCTAGTGAGACCAAAATCAGAATCGAATGTTGCTTGAAATTAGCTGCTTATGTTCTGCCTATTGTGGTTGGAAAGCAACCGGTTCTTCAGATCTAGTCACAAAGGATGGCTAAAGCAATTTCATGCAAGAAATTTTTATGTTCTGAATACTTGGTGATACTTTGGTTGAGGTAGTGATTTTTCACATAAATTTAAATATTAAATTGTCATTTTCAAGGTACCCGTTAAGCGCCGATTCTCGCTCCATTTTAGCTGTTGAATCAATTGTATTGAGATGACAAGCATAAAAATAAGACCGCCATATTTTTGCTAATCAGTGATTAGTAATTATAAATTGATCAAAAGCTGAAACGCACCGAGAGTCGGCGTTTAACGGGGAAGGTTCAAATGTCAAAATTTCAAAATGGTGCTCATTGTCCAAAATCCAAATAAATGGAATATTTTTTAATGTATCCGAACAGAAAAAACTGTTTTTGAAAGTTGGTAGAATATTCTTTCAAATGTTATCATTTATATAATATATATAAAATTGAAAATATGTTTGTTTCTGTCTATGTATGTCTATGCGAAACTTTGGGGATTTTTACTTTATACAATAGTGAGTTCTGGCATCTTGAAATTATGCGTTGTTGAAATTAAACAGTTCATCCTATCGACCAAGGATCGAAGGTTCATCCGATTGGAATGAAATTTTGGGGATTTGATGTAGATGATTTGTGGTATCAAATACGTTTGAAAATCTGAATGTACCGGGACTGAACATATTGAAAGCGGGAGAGGGGAGGGGATCGCGGGAGAGGGGTTGGCGGGAGAGGGGAGAGGGAAGGCGGAGTGGAATGCGTGTAAACGGAGGGGGAGGGGACGTGGGAGAGGAAGGGGAGGTGGAAGGGGAACGTGATGAATGGGAAAGGACACGCAGGGAGAAGCAATTTCGTTCTTAAATGGCACAGCAACGCATACCGGGAATTCTAGTTAGAAAGTAACAAAATTTCTGAAATATTAAGATATTTAATACAAACGCAGAAAGTTTTAAAAATTGTTCACCGTATTTTTTTTCCATTTAAAATTACTGATAACGAAAAAAAGAAAAACACAAACATATTTTATTAGGCAAATGTATTAAAAACGTTATTATCACCTCACGTTTTTGTCGATTCTTAAAAAAATAATTAATAAAAAATTTTCGATATTTTATACATTTTTTTTCTTTGGTTTCATGTATGTGCACATTTCAATTTGACTATGTTTAAATTCTTGATTTGAATTTAAAGGGTGGAGTTTTTGTCTTTCTAACAGCGTTTAGATCACACTTCTCACCATGACAGTGGGAGAGAGATACAACACATACACAAATATATGTAGATTTATATGAGTTGGGACAAATTTCGTCCCCTGTGATTATATGAGTTAAGGAATGAAGATTGTTTATCGATTTCTTGGCGTAAAAAACGCCGCAAAATATTTTAACTTCTTCATTAGATAAGTCACAATTTAACCAATCTAGAACACCTGAGGTACGTATTCACAGCAATAAAAAAACTGTCCTTTTTTTCCAAAAATCAAATTACCAAAAAGTGACAGACATTTCTAGCATTATCCCCCGGACTTGTACTTTATCATTTAAAAATACCCTCAAATCATTAACATTTCCAAAATATTAAAAAATATTTTAAAGCTTTTCCCTTAGCACAGCCGCCCGCCCCATTAGACATGTTTGTTTTTCTACCGTGCAAGTGCGGCCCATAAAACATAAGTGGGCACGCACACGGCGATACCTGTGCCGGTGATCCCGCACACAAACGGGGCTGCTCCGTACCGCGGCGGCCAAGGGACTATGATCCCGATACCGAACCTGCAGCGCCGTGAATGGGGCCACCTACACATTTATAATTTACATGTTCTATTGGTTTGAATGTTTGAATATTGGATGATAGTGTTGTACATGAAATAGAGAATGGAATCGTTTTTTTTTTTCAGTTAGTAATAATTAGTGATGTGCAGAAATATTGTTTTGGCCTTGTTTGGAAGCTTTCTAGAGAAACAAAATTGAGAAAAATCATGATAAGGAATTTAGAAGATATGATGTGTAGTTTTCGTGACAAAATCTGACCTCTTGAAATTTGCACAGATTATTGGATCAGAATTGAATTGGAAAACCAAAATTTTTCAGTTTAACGATCTTTTCCGACTCGAAATTTTTTGAAATAAAAATTAATTCTACTGTAAAAAATAAAGTCCGACTAAATTGTTTCTTAATATTTTTATCGTTATATAAATTATACTTTTTGAAATCTCCGGCGTTGCCCGGTCCCGGGCCTGTTGCCTCTTATTTTGAGTGTCCTCAAAATTTCATCAAGAAGTATCAAAATTCGGCTTTAACTTGCTGAAAAAGGGGGGAGGGGAGGAGGTTTTGAAGAAAATAATTTCCCTCAGGGCCTGTGTCATCTTTGGGGAAGCTGTGTGGAGGGTCTTTTTAGGAAAGGAAGGAGAGAATATTCTGGTAAGGAAAAGGGTGTGAGGAGTGGGTAGGAATCTGGGGGTCAGTGTGTCCAGGAGTGACTGACGTATGAATCCATCCCTCCCACTGCGGTACTAGGCGCTTTTCCGAGAGAGTATGTACGGCTGAAAAGATCAAATTAATCCCTCAACCATTCTTTCTCGATCCGGCCTGCCATGCAGCTAGTGAGCAGATTCATCCGCCGCCAAGACGCCGACAAACCTCACCCCATAAACCCGGGCACCTCTGCTAAGTCACGTGCGATCCACTTGCAGTTAAAATGGCAGAGGTGTTGATTATCCAATAAATGGTATAAACAATGACTTGATTGAATAATTGGTAAAGTGTGCAAAATTTCATCAATATAAGAATAAATTGTATATTTCCGTATAAAAAACCCACAACGAGACATTACCGTAATAAAAATGGTGAAATAAGGTTTGGAATGCGAATACGAGAAATCTCTAAAATACAAATCTGTTCGTATGTCTCACTAGTAATTTGAACAGCTTTTCCTGATTGAAATTTCCACACCAACACAACGAGTGGAAGAAGGTATCTTTCTTAAGAAAGAAAGTATCTATACTGAAAGCATCTTGCGGAGTTGAAGACGCTTTCATATCGCCCTGGTGTAAGACCACCATTCAGAATTGTAAATTCGCTTGAAACGGCTTTAGCCATGTTTGGTGACTAGATCTGAATAGCCAGGTACTGTCCCACTTTCCTCTTCACCGTCTCCTTCCTCTCCGCATCACCTTCAGCCCCACAACATTGAGGATGCCATAGTATTCACTGGCTCCAGACGGAAGCATTGGGGACTCTTGTGAGGTACTCACATAAAAAACGAGCCTTTTCCGGCAAATGCGGAAAATTGACGATTCTCGTTTTTTTCATTAAAACATATAAACTGTGAGCTCGCAATGTGATATCACAACATAGTATAAAATGAAGTCACTCCCACTGTCTGTACGCTTAGATCTTTTAAACTACGCAACGGGTTCTCACGCGTTTTTTACCAATAGATAGAGTGATTCAAGAGGAAGGTTTATATGTATAATACATGCATATTATATCAGAGAAAAGACGAGAAATTCAAAAATTCAATTCAGGCAGCGGACTGGCAAGCGGGCGGTGTGGATTTGATGTGTATGCAAATTAACAGATGGCGTTGGTTATAAATTTTGGGTAATGGCGTTGTGTTTCGTTAGCCACAGCACAGTGTGGCCGGGTCTGCTAGTTAACACATTGTGATCGGGCAGTTTTCGGCCGCGTATCGTGCTGGTAACGGGTGATTTTTCGCGTAATTTCGCGCTAACGTAGACCTCTAGAAAAATTGCGATAACTTCAAAAATATTTGTTTGATTTCAATAATTCTTTTTGCAAATTATTTATTTTATTTCATTTTATTTTATTATATTTAGAAATGTATTCTTTATCGTTAAACTAGTGCAGAATTTCACATAAAGCAGGAAAGTTATGAAAAAAATAATATTTACACTACCTCGGTACCTACCGTACACCCCATCTATTGTTCTCAAAAGGTTTTTACCTGCATGGCTACAACCCTACAGAGGCTATATAGCGAAAACTCAAGTATATTGGAACCCGCATTTTAACGTGACCCGCGCTCCACTAACAATCTATCAAAAACGTATAAATACGTGTTCCGCTCTCTAGCATTAATTTGCTAAACACGTATTAATACGTGATCAGATTACAATGTGTTAAATAATAAATTGCTACAGTGCTTTGAAATACTTACTTAACCGTAAAAAAATGTTGTATCATATTGTAATTAGGTACCGTAAAAATACTTTTCAGAAAAACAATTTTAATCAATCAGTACCTTCATGCCTTAATCTCTCTATCTAATAAATAAAGTTTAACTAATAGTACCTACTAAACCATTTACGTTTATCCCTTTTAAATTCCATTCATAAAATAATAATGCAATACTTAGGTACATATTTACATACCGGATTAACATAGCCCCCAAAAAAAGTTTGAATGAATTTTTAAGCCTTTAAAAAAACCTAAGAAATATTTTCATTGTATTTTCAATGATGCTGTCTGATCACAGATTGTATAACTGTACGGGATGAGTCTTGTTGATGATTTTTTCTTTATCACAGAGCGTTCAATGTTTGCATTTTAGTTCTAATGTTTCGTTATGTAAAATAACAATGTATTCAGTCGCCTTACTTATTAGATTCTTTTGCGCTGGTTCGATGTTAATCTTAATTAAGTCTGGTTTAAGGTCGTTCTAACCATATGCACGCCGTGGTAATAAGTCAAATTTTCCCCGTTGTGAACATCTAAAATAGCTTTTAAAAAAACACACTTTTCATACATATAACTTCTAAAAGTGAAATTAACGTGTTTTTAATAATTTTTGGAGCCTACTTTGCGATTTCTTTCTATCGAGAGAATTTCATATAATTTGCGTTTCGGCGTGGAATGCGTCTAGATATTATCTTGAAAAATAACATATTTTTTTAGGAGCTTAAAAACTTCAAATGTTTAAGGGAGATATGTAAGAAATCGGTAGAATTTCGGGTAGCGGCGGCAAAGATAGCTCATCGAGGACTATTGACTAGAAAGTCATAAAATTTTTTATTTTTTATTTTATTTTATTAATCTATAAACATAGGGTTTAATTGATGCCTGTCTCACTAGGATTTACCTGTGTTGAGACAGGCTTAGAGGTACATATTTAAAATTACAGGAATATTTTAAGTTACATACAGATTCAATTGAATACTATAAAAATGGAAAGGTGATTGGAAGTGTGGGTAAATACTTTAAAGAGAGTTATGTAAATGTAGGAAGAGATGAAGTACAGTAAATGATGATGTATAGTAAATCCTGTCAAATCTATTTATGGGATTGATTAATTAATTTGACATGATTCTATTTTTAAATTATTTTACATGGATTAGGTCGTATGCAAATTGTTTACTGTCTATTAATGATTTACTTTACAGATGTTTGCAGTAGTGTGGCTTCCAATACTAACAATCCATTTCTTTACGTCTTGTTTGAATTTTGTCAAGGATTCAGTATGTCTGATTGTAGCTGGTAGTGTATTGTATAGTTTGCATTTGAATCTTTGCTTATTATTATTGCACCACACATGAGGCCCCGGACGAAAATAACTTCCCTCGAGGCCCATGTCATGGGGATGTTGTGTGAAGGGGATTTTAAAGAAATGAAGTCAAAGAGTAAGATCTGGGAAAGAAAAAATGTAAATGGGCTGGTAGGAATCTGGCGGAGTGTCCAGGGTGTGCGTGTGTTTAAATCAATTCCCTGCCAAAACCTGGACGAACCTCACACCATGAAACCGGGCACCCCTGCTAAGTCACCAAACTTAGTGACTCACTACGGGAAAGGTATTAGTTATCCGTATCCAATGAATGGTTCCCGGGGTTTCGACACAATTTCTCACGGTTCAACCGTGGTATAATATCAGTGATTCCCAAAGTGGTCCAGGTGTACCCCTACGGGTCCACGTAGGCGCGATAAAAAATGGGGTCCACAAGTTTTAAGTGGGGGTCCACGAACTGGTTTCGATTTAGACCCATCCCGTGCCCCATATCAATATACCATTCATATCCCATTACGCCCTCTCCATAACAGAGCGACTGGCGTACAGCGCACGTTATTGTACCGATTACGCGTGAGATCTTAAAATGCCCAGTTAGGCAGGGGGGGAGGGGGGGGGGGGGTTCGTAATGGGATATGGGTGTACTGTACTGGGATGGAAACATACCCCCCCTAGTCCTATATCCCATTATGCCCCCTCCGTCGTGGCATCTCGAATACTGGTCCCTTTTGCTCGCGTTTGAAAAACGTTTGTCCAGTTTTGGGATATGGTAGAAATTTACCAGCAGGGGGTTCACGGTGACCAGTAAAATTTTGAAAGTGGTCTATGAGGTTTTTGAAAGAGGTCTAAGTTTGGGAATCTCTGTTATATATCCTACACCTAGCTCTTCAATATGTTATATTTAAGTTATTACTTTTGAAGTTTTACTTTTGTTTTACTTTTGTTTTAGTTTTGTTTTCCTTTTGTTTTCCTTTTGTTTTCCTTTTGTTTTCCTTTTGTTTTACTTTTTTTTTCCTTTTGTTTTCCTTTTGTTTTACTTTGTTCTTCTTCAGTATATCAACTTATTTAGCAACAAATCGTCTTTATCTCTTTCACACAGTCTCGTCAGAGGTCTGAGAGTTAAATGGCTCCAAGAGAGGTAAGATCCCAATATGAACTAATAACAGGCTGCCGAGGCAGACCCCCAATTTCATCCCGGCCATAACTCATCTGCGATGTTAAACGGAACACCGAGGGACACTGGGCAGACGGTGGTCTGCAGTCTGCAGTCTGCACCAACGGATGTGGGTGCCACCGAATGTAGCTGCTTTCTGGATGTGATTCATTAAACATGTTGTCTGTATTAGATTTAATTAGATGTTCATGAAATAATAATTTTGTTAATGCTTGTTAAGCACGTATATGTTACAAGTACAAAATATGTGGCCTTTCACTTTTGGTGCTTAAATTTCATTTGCTTTATTAGTTATATATTTCTTTAAAATATTAATTAAATAGTATCAATTAGTGTAAAAAAAAACAAAGCAAAAAATTGTTGCATTAAGGATATTAAATGTGGGCTTAAGGAACTTTCGGAAAATGAACTTACTAATATACTATATCACGTCCATTCGATATAGTAGACAAAATACCCTTTTCTATATTGATAGATGCAACACCAATTCCAATCAAAATGAATTTATACAAAGGACATGTAACTACCATAACAACAAATTTGCTAATATAGACACACGTGCTGACGTATTTACTGCTAGTTACTGTCGCTACAGAACTTCACTGTATAACATTCTAGGTGCGAATAACACATGAATTAATTGTATCTAATATTTTTATATTACTTGCGTGGCAACTTTCCCTTATCCCTCTCCTCCCCTTACCCTTCCCAACCCAAATCCCTATTTTGCAGTCTATTTCAGTTATAATCACACTTAGGAGGTATTTCACCATCCTCCGCATAGATTATTCATAAGGTAACGTACATTTTAGAATAATTATATAGGATTTATTTATTTAAAAAGTCTGATTTTACTATTCGGAACTTGAACCTATGAATAATGGCTACATACCGAATAAGTTAGCCGAGTTTTTTACCGGTCGCGAGTATTTTTTTTAAATTTATTAATATTCGTTATATGTATGGATAAGCTATGACGAGGTTGGTGAAATACCCCCTTATTTTAATGTTGTGTATTAGTTTACCATTTGTTGAATTCACATTTGTACTCTTATTATTTTTTTAAATATTCTAGTTTATATTCAGTTAGTCTTGTTTCTAAATACCTATCTGTGAACATTAATAATTGGTCTGTTTTTTATCATCCTCTTATATTTATTGTATTACTAAGACTGTTAATGTTCCTTAAATAAATAAATAAATAAATACTTAAAAAATCGTCGTAGAAGTTTATGGAAAACCTTACCCAAACCATGAAGTTAAGCCATAGAAGTCTCTGATAAATTATTCAAAATATAGTGTCCCTCACACAGGATCTCCTAGTGAGGGGGACAACGAATATAATTTTTATTATTTATGTATAACTTCCCTTTTTCAAAACTTGATAAAACCCATTCTCCATACAACGCGTAAATCGATTTCTGGCGTTTGTCATGACTCTTGCCAGCATATCAGGCGTTATCCTGGATGTTGGTCTTCCAATCTTGTAGGGTCGTTGGACGGTTCACATGAACACGGGATTTCTAAAAACCCCATAGAGCAAAAATCACAAGGGTACAAATCGGGAGAGCGGGCCGGCCACTCCAAATCACCCCTAATTAAGATGAGGCGCTCTGGGAACAAAACATGATCACAGAATATCCGTTCGAAAAGTAGACCTGCTGACGGTTCCAACGCATTATGGCGACTAAATTGAGTCGGGACAAAACTTTATAGTTCCGCCTCTCGAAGGAGATCACTAGCGCTCCGCTACGACATCAACCGACTGAATGGCGCGCATTTTAAAAAATAAAGTTATGCTGTCGCACCCTGTATATATCAAAAATATTTCATATAAAAATGTAATGGTGTTACTAAATAAAAAAACTTTCACACTCACCTAGTTAAAAAAAAATCTTATAAACCAAGATTCGAAAAAATCATAAACCTTGACGATAAACCAAATATTTAACGTTTTTTACGTAACGTAACAATTTTCTTTTCAAAAAAAGGAATTATACAATTAGTCCAAAGAAATTAACTCTAAATGATAATTCTCCTTTCAAACTTTCTGGCAGGTAGATACCACATTATTGAAAAGAGATTCTAAATAAACACGACGCGCGACGATTTCTTAAAAAATAATCTTTACTGAACCATTAAAGCGGCTACATCTTGAAACGGAGCGTATAAACAAATTAACAGACAGATGAAATACAAAAAGGTTGAGCTGATACAGGATTTCGTTACGCTCAATGAATAAACATTAAAAATGCAGAAATTCAATATAAACCGTAGTTGGCACCTTCGAAAAACATATTTCAAAAATTAGTTTACGTAGGCCGTGGGCAGTGAAAATAACGAACGAAAATCGCTATGTTTGTCGCACTAAAAAACTCGAACGGGTCACGGTTAAAAAAAACTCGAGTCTTGGAGGTTTTGTGCCCTGATTTTCTAGATCTTAATGATGTACGTAACCAGTTATATTTTCATCAAGATTTTATAACTATTAAGTTTCAATTGGGGGTAGGTAGACAAGTACAAACTCATATATTGTCTTCTAGATTATAGATTGTCTTCTATAATACACTATTCTGTTATAAGTTATAACCAACCCTGACATGGTCCCTCCCAAATGTTTGATAACGTCTCACGTAACTCTTTCTCGGGATTCCCCGACTTCTAGATTTATTAAGTCAATAAATGTTTGCTAATTACAAACTAGCTTTACAACAAACTATTCATATTTATAATAATATCAACAAAGTTACTACACATTGGTCTGTAACTACTTTCAAAGAAGATGATCCATTAGTCCTTGAATAATTCGAAATCGGAAGGGCCCCGCCTCCTTGGAAAAGGCTGGAGAAATATTTGAGAGTTATTTTTTACAGGTTAATTTCGTAAAGGTATGTAAAAAACACTAATTCATTTCTTACGCATTGTTTATTATAAAAACAAGGAAATTTAAAGTTGATTTCATGGAACCAAGTGATATAGGTTCTAGGGACGTTCACTCGCTACCGTATCGGGGGGTTAACTGATACAAAATGCTCATAGTCTTTATGCGTAAAGTTAATAGGCATAAAGTTTAATTCTCAATTCCAAATTCGTTGAACGCCGCCTATTTTGCCGACAAACACAGCACAAAATTGCATTGTTTTTGGAATACAGGCACAAATATTGAAATGTTTTCCGATCGTTTTCTAAAGAACTTTATTTGCCACATCATATAATAAAACTTTACCCAAAAATGGATTCATGTAGGAGACTTTGCTCTTTATGTATTTTTTAGAGGCCGATACTTAAAATTTTTTTAGACTTCCAAAAAGAATCATCTACAATATTTCTATATTAAATTTCCTATTCCTTCCTGCCATTTTCTTTCCCGCAGCTTCTCATGTATTTTTAAATAAAGAAACTATAACTAGTCTGCAAAATAATAACAAGTCTTCTGCAAAGAACGCAGAAGACTGTAATGATACTTTCGCAAGTCATCAGTGTCAAAAGCTCTCGCGGCAATTAGTAATGATGATGTCATCGTGATCAGTGATCAGTGATCTGTTAAATAATTATGGTGTGAATAACTAGTTTCCCTCTTTCCCCACGTCCATGAATAATGACTGTCTTTATTGAAGTGATCAACAACTCTCCTGTTAAATGGCCGGTGCAAACCGCACTGCAGTAATCACCATCATAAACAATTATGAACGCATAATCTTCAGACGTTTATATAATATTTTAACTATATCTACACACGGTGTCCGGAATCTCGTAGTGAAAGCGGAAAACTGGTGAATCTACGTCATATGAGAGTTCGATTTATATTTTAGCAACGTTTTGATTTCAAACTCGATGAAACGGAAGCGACCGATACTAAAAAGAGACAAATACATACATCTATAAGATTTAGAATGCGAGAGATTGAGATAGCAAAAAAATATTTATTTATTGCACAAGTACTCGGTTTCAATATAATACGATAAATCCACTCTCCCGCGCAGGCCTCCTATAGTCCAGTGGTATAAAGCGTCTGATGAACGTAGCGGCAAGACATTCAGAGGACCAAGGATCGAATCCTATTAAAATCCCAAAAATTCATTATTATTTTTGTAAATTCCGAAGAAGAAAACACAAATATTAATAAGATGACCAAATGTATAGGACAGGGTGCACTAAATATGGAAAAAAATGATCCTTCACATTGATAAAAAAAGTGCTTCGTAGTCTCCCTTATCTTGTCTCTTTTAGTTTTCTGAAGGTTTCACTCCTACCGAGTGTGAATTGCACTCTGATTTTTTTTGATTTGAGTTTTCATTTTTTGGTAAATCGAATCTGAAGTAGTTTGAGAAATATCGGTAGCTATGTGTTATCAGTTGTGTAATGTCATTTTAAATGCGTCGAAATTTAAGCCGGGCCTCAGAATTTTTTTTTATCCTTTGAATTGAAAAAAGAATAAGTTTGAAAAAAAAACAGTTTTTGGGTTTTCCATGTGATGTAGATTCTCCAGTTTCTCAATTGTGCTGCGAGTTTCCGGACACCATGTATACCATAGCCAAATTGCAATTTTTTTTATCAGTTTTACATTATTTTTTATGTGATTACCACACAAGAGCAGGTAACAACTGTACATTTATGAGAAGATTTCACAGGCTGAAAAATAAATGCCTTTTTAGCCTGTGAAATATCCCCAATATATTTTGTGAGGTTAAAGTGGATGAGGAGGGAAGCACATGAGGAAGATGAAGGTGCGGAAGTACCTGTCTATTTAGATATGGTCACCAAAGACGTCCAATTATTGGTAATAAAAAACTAACAATTATCTGAGATTCCAAAATCTCCCTCAATAATTACAAACGTTAAAAGAGGTACAAAATCCCGTACTTTCGAAATCAGTTTTGGATATTGTTTTAATGTATAATGTGGAAAATTACTTTTTTTAGATTATGTTCGGAATTTAAAAATTTTTTTTTTTGTTAATTAATCAATGTTTTTTGGTATAAACCACCTCTCTAGGCTGAGCCTGTCCCGAGGAGGCGGGAAATTAATCTAATTTTGATATCTTATAGACAAGAAAAAAATATGACGTGAAATTTAAATAGATTAATAGAAATCAAATAAATAAATAAAAAGAGAAAAAATGCGAGAAATAGAAAAGAAATGAAAGAAAGGAATAAAAATAAATGAGAAGAAAAGAGTAAAAATGCAGACGTGGATTGTGTTGTTATAATATTGTAGGAGTTATCTGTCCGCATTGTGCAATACCTTCGTTGACTATCCATGTACTGTGTGGTTCCATGCCAACTGAGAAAAAAGTCAACTCAACACCTCCTTGAAAGTCATTAAAAGCTATGAAAAAAATAATTTTAAATTAGCCGATAACCCTAACCTAACATAACCTATGTAACCATTTTTTTTATCACTCTAAATGACTTATGGATGGTTTTGAGTTGGTTTCATTCCGAGTTGTCCGGTCACCGTACGAATTTTGTGTTTTAGATTTACATTTTTTGTCAGTATGCCAATTGTCATTTTGTCATTTTAATGTCTGTCTTTTTCAATTAAATTACAAAATTTTGGAGCCAGATTATGGTGACGTTTTCGATCATAAGTGATATTTGTGATCGGAGTCATGTGTTGCTGTGTGTTGTGTAGTATGATGGTTAAATTTGTATTTTTGATAAGGTACATTTTGGCAATTAAGTCTAGAAATGTATTCAATTGGAACTAAATTTTTTCATTATTGTGGCAACACCGAATTACTCGCTTTGTCTAACCATTACAATATGATTTGAGGTTATGCTTAAAAATCCTAATTTGACAGTTCATATGAGGCCACAAGAAAAAGGGAATAACTCAATTTAAAAAATTAATGATAATATGCAACTTTTTTAAACTCATAGAAAAGTATTTTTTTCTTTCTTTCTAAATGAATTTTATCTTGTGTGTTTTTTTTAACCACCTTCTATAATAATAATTTTAATTATGTTTTTCACACACAGGTAAATCTGAATCAACGGTAAGACGAATCGTCAAGGAAGGGGAAAAGACAGGTGGAAAATTTGAAACACCGGGAAAACAGAAAATGGGGCGCCTTAAAAAAGAGTTGGATGATTTTGATATTTGTGCCATTCGACATTAGATTCATTTTTTTCATAGTGCGTAAAGAAGTCCCAACTGAACACGGTCAATCTAAAAAAACTGACAGAAAATGCCTTTAATAGCATAAGGCTGATGATTGGAAAAATTGTTGCAATCACGTGATGAAAATCGAAGCAGAATATTATGCACGAGGCAGTACTCTATATGATGATACCGATGAATGTTTAGAGTTTAGATGAAGATGAAGATACGGAAGAAGAAGAATCACGTGAGGACGAAGACAATAATTACATGTCAGGTGTTGAATTAATACTCAGATTTTTAAATACCCATGTACCTACGTTTTTATAACGAAATAAATGCCCACTTAAAACTTGTTGTTGTTTTATTTTACTTCTAATAAATTACAGTTGTTGTGCAAAAAATTTGAAAATACAGATACGTTTTGAAATATAATAGTATTTTTTTAAACATGCATTTATTGTCTTATGAGCCATCTTGATGTTGCCATTTAAACCTAGAAAACGATCGCAGCGTCATCATTTATTTCTACACTTAATTGCCAAACTGTAAAGCTATAAGTTTGATATACAGTCGCTCTATGTTCAGTAAATAAATAATCGAGAATTTTAAAGTTTTTTTTTGTAATAACTTCACCTAACTAATTTTCTTGTTTGTGCCTGAACTTAACGAAATAAAGTAAAACACGTATTTTGGCTACGTTTTTTTGTATGAATCAAAAGAGGTGACTGGAAATTTCAACCATGTTGCCATTTGCGTAAAAAGAAGTGCAAAATATCGTACGTACGAACCATTTTTCAGATATGGTTTTACTACATAACGTGACAAAATATGTTTTTAAATTATGGTTGGAAAAAAATTTGAAAATTTTAAATTATGGCTGGAAAAGAAGTTGGTGCCTGAACTTCACAAAATAAAATAAAACGTGTATTTTAGCGACGTTTTTTTATTGCATAGACGAAAACGGGCGGTACGAAACAAGCGTTATGATGAAAACACACTTTTTGCAAGTTATGCTTTAAAATATTTAGATGCATTATTTGTTTCCGTATAAAATTTTCGAGAAAGGCAAATAAATACAGTATTGAATTGAATCATCGACACCATCTTGTATTCGTGTGCGCGTCTTGGAAGAATTGAGTTCGTGCACGCACAAAACTATTTATCCATATTCATATTGCATATGTACGTGTGCAAACTAATAATTTATCTAAATATTTTGAAACATAGCTTGCCAAAAGTGTTTTTCCCTATGATAATTAAATTAGCGCTAATTATGAAAGAGCAAATTATGAATTCTTTTAAGTTAACGCTGAAGCGGAAATTTCAACCTAATCGCCATAAACTAACCAGCGGCCGAGAATTTAAATTTTGTCAAACGATGATATAGCAATCGTACCCTTGCAACGGTACAGGGCGGTTCCGTTGAGAAAGATTAATTATTCTACATACCAGAATTTGAACATAATATCTCAATATGGATTTTATATCATTCCAAATTTGCTTTGATAAATACCCACATTCAAAATGCTCAAACTCGTGATGATAAAACAATTAAAATTATGTACTTTTTATTATTTTTTGATCATAAGTATTTACAATTTTTCAACAATGTCTAAGCAAAATCACATCAATACCATTGAAAGAGTCCAACACAAATTTTTGAGGTGTATTAATTTTAGACTTGGAATTCCCTTAGAATCAATAAATTATGATTTTTTGTTGCACTCATTAAAATTGTTGAAATTAAGTGACAGAAGAAAAATTTTTGATCTGATATTTTTGTATAAAATCGTTAACTATCAGTTGGATAGCCCTGATATATTAAAGTTGATTAACTTTCATATACCTACAATAAGATCAAGGTTCCCTAGTTTGTTTTATTGTGACAACTATATGTCGGTATCAGGCTCCAATTCAGTTGTAAATAGATTACACACCATTGGAAATTTTATGCCAATGTGGCTGATATTTTTAATATTTCCATACTGAAATATAAGGTTGTACTGATCGAACATTTCAGCCAATTATACGTTAACGAGGTCACTACATAATGATTTTTTGATATTATTGTTTATTTTTAATGCCTGTATAATGTACTATGACTGTAATTAAATATACACATGCTTGTAAATGGCACTTTGTGCCGTAAATTTTAAATAAATAAATAAATAAAAATAAGATAGTAATTTTTTAAAAAACAAATTTGTTTGTAAGACCGTAAATAAATAAACAAACTGATGTATTTTCTTAACAAAACAAAGGGCGCCGATCTTTTTTATGATTTTATTCGAATTAAAATTAAAATTCTGACAAATAGCTTTCCCAAATAATTTATTGATTTATTTTATTGCATGTTTATATGATTTGAAATGAATGTTGTATAATACAAATTTTGTTTGAAAATTTAACAAACCTTATTGTACTAAAAATAAACATATTTTTTCAAAATTAAAAAAAAATATAGCTTTATTAGATAAAAGAACAGCATTTCGAAATCAATTTATAATTTTTTGTGGAAAAGAGTCATTGCGTCTAAAATTTGATTAAAAATGACATATTTTCGGTTTTGTCTGGTTATCCCCCCTTAAGAAGTGGTGTCCACAAATTACTTCTGTTCATTCCTTTACATTTCTTTTTGATTCTTTACTTTTCCCACAGAACTCAAGCACTTTTAACATGTCATTCTGCGCCACTTGACACTGCCACCATTACACCCGCCATCTCCAAGTTAACCCCGTGGCTTCCTCGTTCCATCCCCGTTCCACCTCCGTTCCATCGCGCTTCGTCTCCCGTTCCTCGCTCCATGCGCCGACACGAGCTCGCCCACCTCTCGGCTCATCTCCATCTCGGGGCCTGAGATCGCACGGCGGAACACCCGCGTCGGGGCGTGTTCACCGCTGTAGTTCACTGTACGGAGCTCGGTGTTCAGAATGAGTAGATATAGGATGACTGCCCACGGTGTAGCCAAACCTGGTGAAACATCGCCGGGGCATTTTGGCCCGTTGAGACGTGCTTCATTCAACAGAGATGGACTGGACGACATTGATGAAAAATGGCATTTTGGTTTTGGTTGATACATCTCGACTATAAAATAAAAATATATCGCAAAGATGATATTTATGGCGAAGCATGTGGTGTGCTTAGATCACTAGTTTGTATTGTTCACAAAAAAACTGAGCAATTGATTGCAAGCAAGAACTGGATCGAATAATATAACTGGATGAATATTCGAATGTTTCAAATTTGGTTTGACACCTTAGGTAAATCGTTATTGCCGAAGTGTTTCGGCCGCTTTGTTTTTTCTCATGTCAAGGCATTGTGTGAATTATTTTCTCTCCGGACTAGTAACCAAACCTAATTGTCTCCGTTAAATATTGAATTTGTGCGTGACGAACATTTACATTTTGGACTAAAAATACATCAAGGAGGCTGCTTGGGCTTACGCAGAACGAAGCGACATATGAGGTTAGTGTTTCTTCGTACACTTGCAGTTTTTTCCTTGATTGTCATTTTTTGCTTATATTTGATTCGCGAGTAGATTTCAACAATCAAAATTAATTTTTAGGGATATTACATCCCAGAGTGTTTGGGATTATTAACACACCCCAAACTCATATTATGATGCACGGGCCTTTTTCGAAAAAAAAAAACTCCGTCGCTTTCGAAAAACGGACCGCTCTCAAAATTTCGAACACGTGACATAGCTTGAAGTAAAACACCGCCATTTGTATTGTAGTTAATTCAAATCTCCCAGATGAACATGGACTTCAAGCTACGTCACGAATTTTAGCCAATTACCGCTCTACCCGCTCGATGAACTAATTCTACGAAATTTGAACTGAAACTATCTACGTCCAGTGGACCATAAACAATGTACAGAAACAGTAATATTCAATATTGCCCCAAATAAAAGACTATGTAGGGCTATAAATTCGGTAATCCACGGTAAATATTTAATATGTTTATTATTAATATTCGAAGGTCTGGTGTGATTTTTGCACAGATGAGCACAGCCGAATCCAAAACCAAATAACCTGAAATATTTTGGTCATGGCATTTTTTTTTAAATACGATATCTATCGCTCGAGTGGGTCCTTGAAATAAAATCGAAAGAAAATTCCAGTAGTAATAAGACACAGCCTCCGACCCTGTTCCGGCATCTTCCTGGGAGATCGGACCCGCCCCCCGCGGGTTGGTACCCAATGCCTAATGGCGGGCAGCAACCAGACTCACAGCACTGGGCACTCTGGGCTGTGGGCACTTAGTACTGGACAGCCCAGGCCCGGATGAACTAAACTCTGTACCGATTTGCTTTGTACCCTTTTTAATGGAATTGTTACAAATTCACTTTTTAGTGTCATGTCGATTTTTCAATCGGTTTCTGATGTGAATGGTTCTTGAAATAATAACTCCTTCACAAAAAAGAACACTGTCCCCCTTACGTATAAACGCTGTGTCAGAACAGTGAAAAACTTGACTTATTACCACGGCGTTTCTATGGTTAAAACGTCAAGACGATCAGGCTTAAGGTCGGCTTCACAGTGAGACTTAAATGCCGACCTGAACTTGATACGATCCATTCTCGCGCGTATATAATCACTTTATAATAAACGTAAGCGAAAGAGGATGATGCGTAACACAAACGTGCGACAGAGAAAGGAATGGGCGGGGAGGCACGCCACTTTCGGACTTTAAATTCGCCTTTTGCGACGATTTCTGTATCAACGTTAGATCGGTATTAAAGTTTGACGTGTACTATACCATACCAACGTTGAATCGGCTTATACAAATCTAATTAGAGAGATGCTGTGTCTTTATTTAGATTAAAACATCATATAATAAGGAACGAATGTGTAAGACGGCAAGCGTCCTCTATGTTTCGTTCTCAAAATATCTATTTCTCAAAACCTGATGGCTCTCGTTTCTATACCTATACTACCGACATCTATCCGATATCTCCATGATCTATCTACATCAGATACATATATTTCTCATAGACCGAACTCTTACAGTTCCCTCTCGAGAAAAGAAATGATTTTCCTAAATAAATAGTTTTCATATTTTTTGATATATCAAAGAACCTTAGATCGGTGGTCAAGTAAATGAGTCAAATGATTCGTTCACTAGTCCTAGTTTTTTTAATCGAACATCGAAATACTCGACGTACATTTTGATAAAAAAATTTGATTGGTTCAAATGAAAAAAAAAAAAAATTACTTAAATTGCTAGCAGTACCATATCAATACCATATCATTTTCATTCTATTTCTAACAATTCCTCATTTGTTATTATGTTTATTTTCCCATTCTTTCCTTAGATAAGTCGGCTTATTAATAAAAGTACACACTTAGTACGGATTATTTAAAGTAAATACTATTTTTACTTCCATAGATTCCTTTAGTAATGATAGCTGAGTTATTTAAAAACATTCATTTCACTAAACCAATTGATATTCTAAACAAATATCCCAATGACATACTATTATTATTTAAATACATCCTGTCATCGCTTCATCCAAAAATAACCACCCAGCACTATACAACAAATAATTAATTTTATTATTTATTTGAGGATGTTCGGGCCAGCCCTGGGGCCCTTGTTTGTTTAACAAAAGTGTAACGTATAATTATTAGTTATTATTCCATATTCAAAAGAGGCGAAAACAAAAGCCAGTGTGGAAATTGATTGGTCAGGTAGATTTATTTCGCGAGGCAACACAGAGTCAGCTAAGTGTTGCTTGAATGTTTATGAGTTTATGTTGTGGCTTCGATGGGCGAGTTGGTTTTACTGGCGATTTTAAAAGAAGATATTTATTAGATGTGACCGTATCTATTTCTGTTTCGGATTTTCGATTGAGCTTCGCTAATATTGTCTTCATTTAATTAATTATTACAATTTGAGTTTTACTCATTAACCTGTTGAATGTTGGATGGTATTTTAGATTGATATTGGCGTGGGTTATGGCCTTGTCATAACCCACGGTTTACAACATACAGTTTCTTTATACATAAGGGTTAAAATCGTATTTATTTATTTAAGGAACATTAACAGTCTTAGTAATACAATAAACATAAGAGGATGATAAAAAACAGACCAATTATTAATGTTCACAGATAGGTATTTAGAAACAAGACTAACTTAATATAAACTAGAATATTTAAAAAAATAATAAGAGTACAAATGTGAATTCAACAAATGGTAAACTAATACACAACATTAAAATAAGTGTGATTATAACTGAAATAGACTGCGAAATAGGGATTTGGGTTGGGAAGGGTAAGGGGAGGAGAGGGATAAGGGAAAGTTGCCACGCAAGTAATATAAAAATATTAGATACAATTAATTCATGTGTTATTCGCACCTAGAATGTTATACAGTGAAGTTCTGTAGCGACAGTAACTAGCAGTAAATACGTCAGCACGTGTGTCTATATTTGCAAATTTGTTGTTATAGTAGTTACATGTCCTTTGTATAAATTCATTTTGATTGGAATTGGTGTTGCATCTATCAATATAGAAAAGGGTATTTTGTCTACTATATCGAATGGACGTGTGGAAATTTATTTTGTTTAGCAAATCCGGGCAGTCAACCTTTGAGTTAATAATTTTGTACATGAGCATTTGATCAGCGACAAGCCTCCTGTTTATTAGTTTTGTGATTCGAAAATGTTTCTCGATTTCGTCGTAAGAATTGTATATGTTGAATGATTTAAAATTGAGGAATTTGAGAAATCACTCCTGAACTCTTTCTAACCTGTTAACACAAACAATATAGCGCGGGTTCCAAACCTGTGAACAGTATTCCAGGTGAGGACGAACATGTGAATTGTAGAGAATCAGATAAGTCTTAGTGTTTTTGAAAAATTTGCATGTTCTCAGTACGAAACCCAGACTTTTTGTATTTAATAGCAAAGCCCGCCGGGGGCCCACGACAGATGAGAGGTTAAGTTAAAAATAAAAATAAATATTCATCTTAGACTTGCAGAAAAGTCAAGAAACGTGGCACATTAAAAATAAAAACGGATAAAAGTTTATCCAGACACTCTCTAGATAGCATTTAGTTCGGGTTTGAATCTTGCAATCATACATAAAGATAGCAGCCAATAAAAATATGCGTTAAAAAATGAAGATTGGTAGTTTTTAGTCAAAGTTAAATATGACCGAATCGGATGGGAACACATTAGCTCAGTTGGTAGAGTTGCGCCCCGGCAAGGCGAAGGTCCTGGGTTCGAGTCCTAGATGTGACCGTATCCTTTTATGATTTTTCTGTTTTACAGATTTTCGATTGAGTTTCGCTAATATTGTCTTGATTTAATTAAGTATTTTTAGGTTTATGGATGATAAAAACATACATATCTATTTCAGGGTTTTTGAAGTCATTAAAGAAAAAAAACAAGAGGATGTTTCTCAAAAACCATTATACCTGGTGCAATTTCCTCCCTCATTAATTTCCTTCAATTATCGAAAGAGACGACCTCCGAGATCAAGTGGTTATTAAGTCGACTTCAAACCCGAAGATTCGGGTACGAATCCCCGCGTGCTAATTAATATTTGTATTAAAATTTGTTATATCACATCAAATAATATAGGTGTATCTATTACTGTTACGTTTTAGAGTGGTAGATTCTCTCACTGTATTTATTTATTTGAGACACAAACAGGATATTTACAGAGCATTATTTTGGTTAATGTATAACAAATTAAGATACAAATATAAACATCCCTAGACTAATGTGTCTACAGTAATAACATTAGCGTATTCACAGACACATGAAAAACAATGTAAGTATTTTTTTACATAATTTAGAAACAAATAGAAAATTTGAAATACATGCTAAATTTGAGCTACATAATATTTAAAGTGTTTAATAAAAATAATAAAACAACATTTTAGTTGCACAAATCATGGAGATATTTCTTAAAACAAGTAAAATTATTCACAAAAATATCTATTATAGAGTGTGATTTAGTGAGATCGTTGTAAGATCGTGACATTCTAGATATGGGATTAAAGTATCCCGTATTATTGTTAAAAATTTCGGTCCAAAATATGTGAAATTTTCTGGTAGATTTGGGCCTGGCGTATAAATTGATTTCATTGATTAAGAGTCTAGGAGGACAATCGATTTTATCAAAATTTGCCAAAATAGTTAAACTTTGTGTCGCTTGTGTCGCCCTCATCGAATTTTTAAATCAATTCCACCAAAAGCTAATGTACTTTTTACTTCAAATAAGTTAGATCCCAGTATCCGCTCGTAAAAACCCGAAGATTCAGCGATCATTCCCGAACACAGACTAAAAACGGCATATTACATGTTGGCCGTATTCGAGGATTGCCGAATTTCGATTTTTCCCTAGAACGTGGGGAAATCTCCCATGAGATTCCCTATTTAGTTGAAAAAATAATTGTAATATATCTAATAATAATCTAAGACTAACGGATATCCAAGATTCAAATAGTATGATTTTAGAATTAAATAGGGAGTTGTTTACTGGTTAATAAATAACACTACATTATTTAATGTTGTTTTTAAACGTTAAAAATATAAATGTCAAAAAGTTTTATAAAATCTACTTCTTCTCAATATGAAGTTAAAATAAGAGGGGTATTGATATATTTTTTGTGTTAATAATATTCCCATGTAAAGTATTTTTCCATAAATATTGGGAATTTTTCTATCAACTTTTATCCCTGAACACCTGCAGTTACGAGCGTCTGGCACTGTCTACGACTGGTGCCTATGCCAATTTTGAGGGCTGTCAAAACATGGAAATATAAAACACATTTGAAAAATACATTTATTTATTTAAAAGTTTATGTTTTTTGCAGAATAGAATAAAATAGTTTTACTACTTTAAAAAAAACACAAGCTTCAATACATAACCATGATTTTAGTATGTTTTTTGTTATGTATAATTTTTAACATTTCCTACAAAATAAAGGTATCTTCCTATGTTCGCAATATACTAATGATTTATTATATCACTTTTTAGGCATATGAATAAAAACATAATATTAAAAATTCTTCCAAAATTTGATAGGTAAGAATTATTCAACAAAAAAAAGGAGAATAATGTGTATCCCTGGTTGGAAATTATTTATTAATTTAGTTCTATTAATGTCCTAGCGGTATTTAACAAACATTAAAATTTTACAATAAATTATATAGTAAATTATATACTGGTTCACTACTATTATGGATAATTTGGGGGAAAGCCCTTACAAATACCTACTTGTACACAAACATACCACAAGATTTAGAAAAGGAAAGGGCCTAAAAACTCCTCGAATATTAAATAAATATGGAAGCCGTACTCTTGAATATCTAATACCAGTGATTTTCAATAAAATCAATAAAAACATAAAATTTGAAAAAAATGAGAGACTAAGTCCTAAAATGATAAAACTATGGTTAATCTTTGAATATCTTAATATAGCTGCCTACATATCTTTTATTAGATAGGTATATTGAAATATCTTATATATTTATAGTTGTAAGTTAAATTATCTAATAATACTATGTGATCTATTCTAATGTTTCCTTAAAACTATAAATGTATTTACAAATATTTTCTTAGATATTATATTAAGAATGTTTAAATTGTTAGAACCTGCAGACAAGCTGCCATATGACAGCTTTGTGGGTCTACTCAAATTCTTGTACAAAATGTTCTCTGTAATTTTAATAAAAAAAAAAAAATAAAAAAAAAAGTACTAATGAAAAAATAGTTTTTTCTCATTAGGAACATAATACAGGGTAATAGACCGAATGTAAATTGCCGGTATTAGGTAGATAATGCACTTGTTTTGCACAGTGTTACAAAATGGTACATAGTTTAGGTACAGTACGCGCCAAACTTAAATGTCGACCTGAAATTGATACGATCTATTATTGCGCAGATACAGTGACAGCAAAAGAAAAAGAAAAAACATACGAGTACGTGCAACAGAGAAAGACGTGGGCAGGGAGGCTTGCCGGGTTTCGTTACTTAAATCCGCTTATTGCGACGTTTTCTGTATCAACGTCAGGTAGGCATTAAGTTTGGCGCTTACCACACAAGAAATTCACATCTAAACAAAATAAAAATCTATACAATAAAAACGTTTTGGTAGTACAAGCATAAGAAAAATAGAATCAGAAAACCAATAATGTCACAGACGCCGTTGTTCATGCGATTTTATTAAGGGTAATTTTTTTGGAAAGAATTGCTTCCTCTATATAAGGAGGATTTCTTATTTCCATGCCTCTCTCATACCTCTGGTCAATTATTTCTGGCAAGTAGCAATCAAAGTAGAAATTTTGAAGGCGTTTTAACATTTTAAAGTTAAAGAAATAATCGTCTCTTCTTATAGTTTCAACCTTCAATGGAATCTTATTTGAGGTCCAAACACCAAACACATATAGGTATCGAACTTGGTAACATGGAGTTTCCCATATTTAAATTTTTATCCTGAAAAAAAAATACAAAAAACAAAGTGAATTGGTGATTATAGAATAAGTTAATATTTTTTTCTTTGAATCGCCACGATAATAGCTAGATTAAATACTTAAATGATTATAATAATTAATCATTTATTTGCATAGCCCTTAAACTTTTGTAGAACGAAATATGATATCTACCCGATATATTTTATGGTTTCAATAATATATGAGGTATATACTGACGTCTCGCTCTCACAAGCCCATAGCGACGCGCTAGGGAAAGAGACCACAATACAATTAAAACTTGCTTTGTTGTTTCGACTGATGACAATATTAAAATCAAGGTACCCTGTGCGAAGCTACACGTTTGAAGACAATATGTGAGAAGGTACAATCATTTCAACGCCCGCGTCTTGGATATCTTGTCCCTTTTTACGTGTTCTGTTTGAGAATTTTTAAGGGACCCTGTTTAAAGAAAGCGCGCATAAATAGCCAACATATCAGAAGGTACAATGTGTAAGGACCGTATCGTGCCCTCGCAACTTGCGTTATCCATTCCCTTTTGAAATATTTTTTTTTAGATGATAAACGGGTTATATGTGAAAAAGTTTAAGCACATGATCGTCCGTCCCCTTTCTACGCACGTTTTCGAAGTCCTTTTTGACATGTTTTCTTCAAATTACACGTAAAGATTATACGTTTTGATTTGATTTAGTTAGTCTATATGTATTATATCTTAATAACTAATACTCTCATGTTTTTCAATACATCTTCACGGAACAGAGCGTCACGGACAACCGTTCGAGCGGACAGACTTCCGCGTAATGACCAGAAGATCTAAGAAACCATAGTTTAAATGTATTTTGGTTGCACAAGAAAATTGAATATAATCAAATAAATCAATAAATTTGTTGATATTAGTGTATACATTTTATAGTTAAAGTACTGTTTTACTGGGAAATATTTTTATTTTACAGAAAAACTTGTTTTTTAGTACAAAAAAATGATTTTAAAGTACGCTGATTTACGTAGTGTAAAAAATTTAAATACGCCATAATTAAGCTTCATTATAAAAATATGCAAAACAGGTGGTATAAGTACAGATATTTTCTATTAAAAAATATTTTTTATATATCTTTTTAATATTGTATACGATTACAAATGGAAAAAAATCAGGGGGTCGATTGACGATTTATCGAAAACTGCTATTTTATAAACAGTTTTAAAGTACAAATTACTTTTTTAGTTAATATTTTAATGAAACAGGTGGAATACATCATACATGCATCTAATAAAAAATGATGACAAATATTTTTTTTAATGTGCTGTTACGTGCACAGGTGACTTTGAAAACACGCAAAATATTGAAAAAAATTTAAAAATCCCTCTCGGGCTCTTAAGTTACTATCTTCTAGGTTGTTAACAATTTTATAAAACATTAAAAGGTCATTTATATTACGTCTTTTAACTAGACTCTCTAAATTGAAATGTGTAAGTCTTTGTTCGTACCCGTCTAGAAGATGGTAGACACCTGACCGGTAAGACAAAATCCGTGTAAATTTCCTTTGGACTGATTCAAGTCTAGATACCTATTAGTATGTTATTGTCCTGGTAAAAGATCACCTTTCAGAACAGTAACGTTTTTTGAAATCGCCTTAGCCGTGTTTGTTTACAAGATCTGTACAGCCAGATTATTCCCAACCTTCCTCCCTCTCTTCCTTACATTTTCCTTACTGTTTTAGAGTGGTAGATTCTCTCTTGATGTTATCCTGGTGAAAGACCACATTTCAAAATCGTAACGTTTCTTGAATGGCTATCGACGTGTTTGGTTACAATATTTGAATAGCCAGAAAATTCCCAACCTTCCTTACCACCCAACGCCTTTCAGCTTCACAATAGTATCAACATATATCAATTGGGGGTTCAGAGTCCCACAGATTCCAGTTTAGGCGGCGCTTCCCGGATCAAAAAGAAGAAGATGGAGAGATATGTAATTACGAATGTTGGACAGAGCGCGCTAATACTTTAAGTGATAAAAATTAAGCGAAAATTGCGAAAACGCTTAATAAAACATGACTCGTTTAAAATAGAGCAAAAATCTCGTGGAAGGTATCGTATCATTTAAAGAAACATTGTGAATTTTTTCATTAATATAACTTGTAAAATAATAGAAATAGACTTGTTTTTAATACTTTGGAGCATACTTTGCGATTTTTTTCTACCGAGGGAATTTTATATAATTTGCGTTTCGGCTTGGAACGCATCTAGATATTATCTTCAAAAATAACATATATTTTTTTAAGAGCTTAAAAACTTAATGTTTAAGAGATATGTAGGAAATCGGTCGAAATTCGGATAGCGGCGGCTTAAATGGGACATTCACACAGTATTTACTTAAAAAGCACCTTTAGTAATCTTCATTACACAATAATAACTCAATCCTCTTTTTGTAGTAGGTACCTACGGGATACAAATTTCATACTTAGTAAACCCTCAATTATCTAACAAAAAAACCGTGATGAGATCCATGTCGTATTAATCCCTAAAGTCTTTTGGGAAACACATCTCCCAGACTGACAAGTACGTTTACGTTGTATATTATATCTCATTTTGTATTAAGGTGAGATATAAGATTTGAAATGTGTTAGCAAGATAGAACAAACGCTTATTAGTACAGACGCTCCCGAAAATTTTAAAATAAATCTATGAAACAACGTTTATAAATACCCAAAAATTGTCATCATTATCATAATAATTTTATGACGAGGTGTGCAAAAGTAAACGTCTTTATGTATAACAAAAGAAGTGAAACCTGTGAAGGCAATACTATGGCATAAAATTATAATTCAGCATATATTTACCCCGCAGCATAAAGACAAACTAGAACATAAATATAGCACTAGATTCACGCGCAAAGACGGGTTAATAGTTCCGAAATTTAATAATAAGTACGGACAGAGAACGGTTGAATACAACACACCGAAGATATTTAATTTATTACCTGAAACTATAAAGCAACTTAATTCTATGAATAAGGTTAAATATATGCTGAAAAATTGGTTATCGGAAAAAGAATGTTTATATTGATATTTATATTTATGAAAAAATGTATGAAAAAAATTTTGAATGTGTAGAAATAAGATGTTAATTATAACTTTTAAAATATATTTGTAATGGAACCATAAGCACCTGCTGACAAGCAAATGCAATTGGCTTAGCAGGACTTGTTTGTTGATATTTAAAATAAAATAAAAAAATAAAAAAGTGGCGATAACTGTTTAATTTAAGATGTCAACAAATGTCTCAGTGGTTCCACTTAATTTTCAATATTAGTAGATTCCTGTTTTTACAATGGTAATCATTTTCCTTCATACAATAGAGCGATTTCCGATGGATTGACTCAAATTTTTTACAGAACATTGCATTTTAGCAGAAAGTGTTTCTATATATAATGGTAAGCTCTGGCGTTATGAAATTTATATAAAAAAATTACCACAGGTGGGGCACGAGTGGTTTGAAAATGTGTGAATTTTTTAGTGGAAGGAGGGAAGGTAGGACGGGGAGGGTAGGGGAGGAGGTGGGGTTCGCGGAAAAGGCGATGAAGGAAGGGGAAGACGGGGAAGGTGGTAGGGGAACGCAGGAGGGGAACGGGACGCGGGAGGGGAACTGGGACGCATGAGAATGGACATGCAGGGAGAAACAATTAATTTCTTTGAAAAGCATAGCCGGGTATCGGCTATTATTTTAATAAAATTTCATAATTATAGGTCAACAAGAAAAGGAGATATGATTTAAAATATATATATATATATATATCTTTTCGTTCTCCTGAAAAATTAAATTTTTATCCTTTACAGCATTTCGAATTTCCGTGATCAAAAATATATTGTCTAGGCCTGAGGGGTTAAAGAATGCTAACAAGAAACTTTCAACATTTCCTTAAACAACAATCACTCAATACTCGGTTAGTACCAGATTGACTCTGATGTAGGTCTATGTCATTTTTAAGAATGCTAACCATCAACAATTACCTCAAACGGTCACTAATTCTAGCAATCCTGGTCACCGCCGACCACTTCCACCTTCCACCTCCCACAGCCGAATTCCATGACCGGCCACCAGCCACTAGCCATCAGCTATCAGCCATCAGCAGCTGATCGATGGGCCGACGATAAGACCTTACCCGATCACTCGCTGGAACTGGTTAGAATTATCTTGTTCTCTAGATTGGGTATCTTAATTATTCTGTAAGTAGGCAACTACCTGTGGGTACAGGTTGGGCCAGGATATTGAGATACTTAGAAATTCAGTAATTATATAAGATTAAATTAAACGAAAACATGTTTCAACATTTTACATTTACCTACCTATCCACTAAATTGTGAATTCGAATTTTGTGAATTATTTAAACGAATTTATTATTATGAAATGCATTTCGGCAAGTTCTAAAAAAATAAATAATAGTACCCTTTACACACAGAGTTCGGAGCGGGACGTGCCCCGCGCCACTTCAGGCCGCCGCGCAGAAAAGTCTCACAGTGAACTGCGCTGTAAACCGTTATCTTACTTTTAGGAGATGGGGAAGAGGAAGGTGGGAAGTACCTGGCTATTCAGATCTGGTCACCAAACACGGCTAAAGCCATTTCAAGCAACGCTTCAATTCTGAACGATGGTCCTACACTAGGGCGATACTAAGAGTATCTTCCACTCTGGAACATGCCGCAAAAATATTATAAAACTAACTAACTAACTAACCATCACGCCGTTTCCCCGCAGGGGTAGTATATATTTTTATCAAAAATACTATATATTATTTTAAATGAATAAATTGTGAAGTAACACAAATTAATCAAATAAAATTTATTTTCCATGCCGGGATTCAATCCCGCGACCTTCGGAATGCGAGTCAAGAGCCTTACTGCTGGACTAAGCCGGCCGTCATATGCCGGCATGCTTTTTCCTGTTTTTTGTTAAAATCTTTAGTTTATTTCTGCACTCAAACGAATCTCCAAAAAGAGCAGTATATGAAGGCTTTTTTAAAAATTACGCTTGATTTTTGTTTTAATATCTATTTCAAAGGTCCCCCTTGTACCAAAATATGCATATATATATACTATCTCCTGTGACATAGAAGTGTAGTTATTTTAGTTAATTTCTGGGAGCTTTCAAAAAAATAATAAAAATGCTTTAGAATGTTTAACTTTGTGGCTATCCATAATAATTCAATTAAACAATATTACTGTTTTAAATCATTTGTTCCGGAGAATATCTCTGGAAAGAACATTGGAGACATTTACAGTTAGTTAGTTTTGAAAAATGAATATAATTTTTTTTGTTTTTTTCCCTATCCGCTAGTTCACACTGTAGTTTTTTTTAACATACTGAAGGTATGCAGAGCGTTGCCTTATCCGTGCATGTTCAATATGTTGATCTAACTGCCAAACATTAATACGATAAGCCTGTAAACACCATGAAAAAATGCATTTAACTCTGTGTAAGTATCGATGGATATGAACCTTGCCTACAGATCTACGTTGTAATTGTTGATACCTAACGATAATTTACAATATAAAGTCGTTTATCTTCGTATGCATTGTATGTATAATATGCATGCTACATGCGATGCATATTCATGAGATGTTTAGTACATAGTGGAATAGGTAGGTTTGATCTATAAGTGACACATTTTAAATATTGTTTTGGTTAGTTTTTAACAGTTCCTTCCCCAGGGAAAACATATACTAATTTAACTTGAATAATACAAAATTATTTATTTATTTATTTATTGATCAACGCCCTTTTTCAGGGCTTTTACATATTAATGGTAATAAATACAATATTTATTGTACATAACTGAACTGCTTCAGTAACAATATTTTATATTTGTTTAAAGATAAACTGAAGATGTCCACGGACTTGGTGTAATTGTTTCCTTCCATTAGTATTCTGGGTAAAGAGGAATACATATGGTAGTTAGTCCCAGAATTTCTGCACTGAAATAAATCCTGACTTCTTGTGTTACGTTGTGGAAGCCGGAAGCTCATCAATTCAAGCAATACCGGACTATCAACTAAATTATGTAGAATTTTATATAGAAATACCAAGTCAGTGAAAATTCTTCTGTCTGACAATTTGAGCATATTCATATTATTTAACAGAGTGTTGTAGTTCAACATAATTGTTGGAATCCCCATTTTGAAATTTAGAAAACGTAAGAATTTGTTTTGTATTCTTTCAACAGCTTGTACATGTATGTTATAATGTGGATTCCAGACGGGAGAATTGTACTCAAGTTGACATCTAACATACGCAAAATATAACAGTTAAATACATTTTATATTGTTAAAATTTCTAGTCAGTCTAGTTATAAATCCCAACATTTTTAAGCCCTTATTACAGATTAAAAAATATTATTATGTTTGAACATATAATATGATTTGTTGATGTTGGGATTTTTATTTATTTAATTTAATTTTTAATTTTTAATTGTTTTAGAAAAGAATGTATTTTTACTGGGTTAACCCGTTTTAATGTCACATTGTACATGTTTTTTTGTTTGAATTGTAAGTGTAAACCTATTTTAAAATATTACAAGAGGAAAGTTATAAAGTTATATCTGAAAGAAAGCACAATTCAAGCATTAATCTCCATTAGGTTGCAAAATTGTATCGATGTTCTTCCTTCCCATATTCGTAATCCATATCTGAATTATTCTTTGGAAGTCGTTTATTTTTAACTGTTTTTATTGCAAGAGGGAGTATATTAAATAATTTTATAGAGAAATATTACATATTTCTTCGTCCAAAAGTCGTTTTAGTTGGTTGGTGGAATGCATGTTGTAATGTGGATATTGTGAATCGGCCTGGTTTGTCTGGGTAAAGTTATCCTGGTTTTTGAATGCGTAAATTAGAATATATTTTGCGTTTAATTTTTTCTGTGACATTAAATTCAATAATTTAAAAACGTAGTCTGTAGGAGTTCTGATGGTGACTATAAGTATACTTTTCAAGATTGCCCTTTGTGCTATGAGGACTGGTTTTATAGTGTAATCGCATGAGCTTCCCCATCAAATGAGACTATATAGATGAGGTTGGGAATGCATAATAAATTTTAATTATCTGTTCTTTATTTCAAATGTTTTTAATTGTTTTGAAAACGAGGTAAGTTTTTTTTTTAAATTTGTTGCTCACATTTTCCACATGGAGTTCCAATTTAATTTTTGGTCAATAATCATTCCAAGGTATTTCATTGCTTGTATTTCATTCAATTTTGGGCGTGACTATGGATTAGAGAAGAGTGAACGCGAACAAATGGTTTTAAACAGTAATATTGTTACTTTGAATTATTATGGATAGTAAAAGTAATCCATTCAAATGTATTTTAATTATTATTTTTTAAAAGCTCTCAGAAAGGACTCCTAAAATAACTGCATTTCTATGTTCAAAGTGTATAACGTCACAAGAGATGGAATATATGTATGCATATTTTGGTACAAGGGGGACAATAGAAATAGATATTAAAACAAAAATCAACAGACCAAATGCAAAAATGCATAAAGAATTTGGTGCAATTTTTAAAAAAGCTTTCACATATTATTCTTTTGAGATATTCCTAAGTGCAGAAATAAACTAACGATCTCCAAAAAAAAACCATGAAAAACGCATGCTTTCAGGTTGGTGCCCCTTTCCCCCCAACGTGTTATCCCGAAAATTTCTCCTGCAGCGCAAGGGGTTGAGAGGTTATTGTCATACCATCCCTTAGGAGAGATGAAACACAATTTTCAATGAACAGCATTTCTGAGCAAAAAATCTATTGCAACAAATAATGTATTAATTGTTTTTTTATATTACCATACTGCGCAATTTCACGCTGCCCGGAGCAAGTAGAATTGTGGCAACTGCATTTAGAGATTATTGTGACGTTGAAGTTTAGAAGGGAGAGGTATAGAAAATAGAAAAGTTAGGAAGAATATTTCTCTTCTGATTTGATCACAAAACATGGCTAAAGCAACTTTTTATCTCTCACTAGGGCAATACAATATTGTAATTAATATAATATCTTTAATTTGATAATATCTTTCATTTTGACACTTGGTGAAAACCTAGACTTATTATTTATTTAGGATGGGTTGTTTCACAGAATTTGAACAGTTCATCAAATTTCACAATCAAAATTAAAGTTCTGTTACTATCCAAGTATTGTGAAGTAACCGGCTTATGATGAAATACTAACACAACTTGAATTGACCTGTGAAATTTGATGCATTGTTCAAATTCTGAAAAACGACCCGTCCTTACATTTTGTTTTTGAATTTAGACAAATAATCGATATAAATTACTATTTTCCTACACCTGGTTCCAATCAGCAAAATTTTTTTTTTTTCTAATTCGGATAACCACATTTTAATTTTTTTTCAGAGTGGAAGATACTCTCAGTATCGCCCTGGTGTAAGACCACCATTCAAAATTGAAACGTTGCTTGAAATGGTTTTACCTGTGTTTTGAGACCAGATCTGAATAGCCAGGTACGTTCTAACCTTCCTTTTCCTCATCTCCTTCCCCTCCCCACTACCTCCAGCCTCACAACAGGCTCCAGCTCTGGTTCAGCTCCAGCTTCAGCTCTCACTGGGAGCAGCCGGGATTCTTGTGAGATATGCATATATACACACAGGAAACGAGAGTTATTTATTTAAAAAAAAAAATTTTCGTTCTTTTGGAAAATTAAAAGCCGTAATTTTTTTTAAATATTTAAAAAAAATCTTAAAATTAATTAATTTTCGTTGAACTATCTAACAAAATTTTAAGGTTCGTTTTGTTTCATGACCGTTATTCTTGACAACCGATCAAAATTTGATTTAAAGCTGAAACGGGTCGAGAAACGGAGGAATGTAACGTAAGTTGCAACACTCCAGTTCATATAGTGACGATTTTTCTCAATAACCAAAAATCTTCCTTAAACTTCTCCATAAACCGAACTGATAAAAGATCCTCCATCGCAACAATCTCACGTTTTAAAAATTCCGATTCACCCCTCGTTAGATCGCCATCTTTATTTCAACCCTTGCACCGGGCGAGCCTCTGCATAATGGCGCCCGGGGCGGGGGAGCACCCCACACCTACCTAGGGGGAACCCTGAGGGTTAACCTACCTGCCCCGGAGCAACCGTGCACCTATATAACATGTCACCTAGTTTGGGGGGGAGAGATTGGTGTGTGGGGTGTGTGTTACCCCCCTCGCCACTCGAATTATGCACCACTGTGCTCGCCTGAAACAAAAGCTCGGTTTGAGCGCCATTTTATGCAGCAGAAAGAAGCGAACTCTAGTGCTAGGAAAGAAAAGCTGTTTCATAAGTCATAATCCCATAATTTTTGTAAGCTCTTTTCAAGTCATAATTTGGCTTTGTGGGGTAAGTTTGTGATGTTAAGGATTATGCGTAGTTTTTCGAGGAACGTGATTCTAAATCCGCTACGCCCTTTTCCACTAAACCTAACTCCTCCCTTCTCTCGATTCAAGCTACCTGTTTGAATTTCTATACGAATCCCGACCGTTCAAAAATGGTTATAAAGTTTTAACGTAATCATCATCTTTTATTTATTTTTTTTGTTTGAAAAATTTACAGAGTGTTAACAATTATTACAATAATAGAATTGCGGATGGGGTGTACATAGACATTAACACTCCAATTAGAAATGTTCATAGCACGAATAATCAATGTTTAGTTGTTACTAGACAGAAATGCTTCTAGTGATAACAGAAATAATGATAATCAAAATGAAATATTAAACATAATAGTGTCAAATATATTATATCACCTGCAGAGAAAGAGAAAAAAGAAAGAAAGAAGGAAAGGGTATGACAATAAAACAGCTACATAACTGTTCTCCACGAAGTGTCATGGTAGGAGTTTGATAATTTGTTTTTTGAAATATGTGAGATTGTTCGCGTAGATATGGTCACATTCAATGGTATTATATAGACGACACATTCGAGACAGTGAATTGAAGTATGCAATATTGTTATTAAATAATTCAAGATGGAATATTTTATCATCATTATCATCATTTTCATCCCCTTATCCTATTCGGGTCGGGGACCCATTGAATCGACAAGGCTCCTCCATACGTCCCTGTCTTGTGCTGACTATTCGGCCTCCGTCCATGGCAGTCCCAACCTCACACAGTTTCTGGAGTTGCCTCGCCCAGCTGTGTCTGGGGTGGCCCACTGAACTTTCTACCCTCTGGAATTGCACTTAGTATCTTCCTCGGAATTCTGTCATCAGGCATTCTTAGTACATGCCCAAGCCACCTCAGTTGCGATTTTTCTATGAAGAGTAGCAGTGGTTCAATGTTTAGATCGTCTCGGAATATTTTATGACTCCATAAATTACGTCTATTAGGGACATTATTATGAATATTGCTCAGACAATGAGTGGTTTGAAGCTTATCATGAATAATTTTCACTAACCCTTTTTATTATTACGTCCACTCCTCTTTCCACACCAGTTTTTCTTCCAAATACTCTGAACACTAGGATTCTGCATGCCTATTACAAATTCTCAGCTGCAATTAAACTAATAAATATACCAGGCCAAAAAACGAATACGCAAAAGTAAAATTAAAACAGTTACTGAGAGTAACATTTAATCGAATACATTTTTATAACAACCGTTACTATTGTTTACTTTCTCGATTCAGTGCATGGTCAATAAAAAACCTGACAGAACTACAGATCATCCCGGATTTATTATGAACTCAAACCACACGTCATTCTGAACACTATAAATTATACAAATAAACCGCGGGAATACGAAATTATCGTACAGGTGTGAAATTCTAATACCGTTCTGACGTTTCAACTTTGTCCAAGTCCGTGTTTTGACTTTTGACTCCACAGCTTATTAAATGTCATCCTTATGACCAGCGCCATCTTGCTGTGCACGTGACGTACGCTTGGACACCATACACCATCTGTGAACGACGCTTGTAATCACCACGACGTGTTTTGAATAAGGCATGATTGAATATCTAAAAATAAAATGCATGTTACTATGAAAAGTACCGGTGTACCGCAAGGTCTCTGATTGGGACCACTTTTAAAATGATAAAGTTTTTTTGGTTTTCTCCTGAGATAAAATAAGAAATAAACTTTATAAGGTTTGAACCATGTTTTATTTATTTATTTAACTTTATTTCATACTTACCTTTTGTATTCAATGAACATAGTAAAATCACAATGAGTAAATTGAAAATTATGTCCGCCCCAAAGTCATAGTAGCGTAAAAATGCGTAGAGTAAGTTATTGTAATGATTTTTTAGAACTTTACCTGCGCAGAACATATAAGTACGGTAAATTATATGTTATTTTCTTAGTTATATACTAGTTTTGAAGCCACAGATTGAATGACTATACCCCTTTATGGCTAAGACTATTTTTGAGGTTTTGTATGTTCTAACTTTTTTCATTCTTATAAAATTATGCACAAAATAAATAAAAAACACTTTTTCGCTTACTTGCCTCGTGCAAATAAGACGCTCGATTTTAAATTTTGAAGGCATGAGAATCGAAATATTTCCAGCGTTTATATTCCTCTTAATTTAAAGAAAAGGCGCTTCTTGATTAATATTATATAATTTTTTTTTATTAAATATGTGTTTTTTGTGCGTTCCTTCATTTAAACTATACCTACATACCAACAGAGTATTTTCTCACCATCAATTCTGTTAATCGTTACATAATTGAATATTAGTCGAGTAATTACAGAGAGAGAACCTTCGAGAATAAATTAGAATACAATTGTAAGGACAATAACAATAACTTTGTGTGTCACTGTAATCTAAGGGCATGCTGTCACGCACGTAATTAATAAATGAGACAAGGAATCTATAAGACTTGATTTGTTAAGATACAAAGCCAATAAAATTAGGGTAATCCCTGTATAAAACAACTTTACCTGTGGTTTTACGTTTTATAAAACCACGTACTGAGAAGGCTTGTATCTTAAACGGAATAATTATACTGGGTGAATAATACATATGTGAATATGATTACGTGGCAGATTTCAATCTAATAAATACAAATCTTAATGTGTTTACAAGTTAAACGTTCTGATAATGGTTTATTGTTCGACACAGCCTTTGATAGTTGGCGGCTTCAATAAAAAATGCCAAATCGATGGGTAAGGTTAGTTGTTTATCTATGTTTTTTGGCTTTAAATCTCTTTACGCAAGGTCCATTGAATTTATAAACGCTCTTCACATCATCGAGACTGACACAGCTCGTAATTTGTAGACAAAAGTGCCTTAGCGAGAATCGAACACCAACCCTACAAATTTAAAGTCAAATGTCATGTCGTTGTCTCAAAAAATCGATCAATGTTTGTGGCCTATGTTTATTTAGAATAAATTATAAAATAATTGTGGCGTAATTAATAGACAAAGATTTGCACACCCTAAAATCTTTAAAAAAACAAAAAAACGTTTCGGACAGCGTTACAGTGTCCATCATCAGGGCAGATGACCAAATGATATTGGTGAGAGTGTTTACTTATGTGTGTCGAAGCGATACCGTGCTGCCAGCTCCATTTCTCCCAAGAATGGATACCAAGAACTATTGAGCTCAAGCTCAATAGTTCTTGGTATCCAGTAATTGACGGCTACACCAAAGCTAAACGCAAAAAACCATGCTGAATTTTTCTAACACCAGCTCGTAGAGAAATGGAGCTGGCAGCACGGTACATTACTCATAATAAATACAATACTTATTGTACATAACTGAACTGCTTCAGTAACAATATTTTATATTTGTTTAAAGATAAACTGAAGATGTCCACGGACTTGGTGTAATTGTTTCCTTCCATTAGTATTCTGGGTAAAGAGGAATACATATGGTAGTTAGTTCCAGAATATCTGCGCTGAAATAAATCTTGACTTCTTGTATTACGTTACATTAATAATTACGTTACATTATTCAAAAAATCTCGCTTGGCATAAGATTTTTTGCCGTTTGGAGCGTGTTTTAAATTAATAATAGTTCATTAATAATTCATTTACTAATGATTATTGCCTTGTTAAATATTTTTTCTATTTTTTTATATGTACCTCCTCTTTTCAAGTAAAAAAAATATGTGCAGTTCACACGTGGTATAAGCGAAACCTTCCGAAAACTAAAGTTGATAAAAGTGAGGAGGCTACAACGCACCGCACAAAGAGGAGACCGATATATAGATGTACTTGTATGTCTCTTTATAGTGTCGCTTTTTTGTTTCATCGAGTTTCAAATCACAACGATGCTAAAGAAAATTTCACTTCAAAAATGATAAATATTACATATCATAATGTTCATCTTAGGAGAGATAGGTTTTGGTAACCTATTCAGATGAACACAGCAGCAAAATCCCTGAAACAAGCATATATCTACCTCTCAAGTACAACAACGAATATTCGCGATTGCGCTGTTCACGGTTTTTTTCTGTCCTTTTCATAGGTTGTATTGGATCTGGATCCAGTTACAGCATCAATCAGCTCAGGTTTCTAATAAATCCAATCAAATCTTTCCTCCAACTCTCGAGTGCATGTTTCCTCTTCTAATGCCCATCTATTTCTGTCGTCTCAATAATTCGCTCCAACTAATTGGCACTTTTTTTTACCGCCTCATTTTTTCACCGGACAAGCGACATATCGACATCCCCCTCGCATTGATCGGTCGCATCTGCCGGCAGACAAGGATGGCAGGTGATGTATGGGGATGTGGTGTGCCGAATTAAAACGCCGGGCGCGAAACAGATAGGTCGTAAATTACCTGACAAGAGCGTGAAACTTTTCCTCGAGTCCGACATGGTGAAATCGGGCTGTTGCATCAGCCATGATGGTGGAAATACATTTGGTTTTATTTTTTCCTTAAGTTTACCTCACAACGGGCGGGTTGTTTCACATTATTTGAAATTTTGACCATGAAATTCATCAAATATACCATTCTCCACTTGCCGTATCTCCATCAACAGCACAACATTCCACAACGTGTATTTTATTTTATTCAAACGAGATTATCTCACATGAGTCTTATCTGTATAGATCCATTGAGACTATAGTTTAACTAATTTTGTGAGGCTGAAGGAAATATGGAGGAGAAGGATATGTAAGAGGAAAATTTGGAAATACCCGACTGTTCAAAGCTGGTCAATAAAACACAACATCTATTGCCATTTTAAACAAAGTTTCTATTTTGAATGCTGGTGTTTTAACAGTGCTTGAATAGCATTAAATATGAATAGCATTGAATATGCTATTCAAGCACTGTTAAAACACAACTAACTAACAACTAACAGTGCTGTAGAGTGACCAGATCAGAAAAGTAAGGTATGTACTTTCAAGCATTCCTCTTTGGCTTCTCCTTCCACTTCTCACACATCTTTCATCATTAAATGGGGATGTCATAGTCATCTTAGCATCCGATCAAAATACATATATTAACCTTCCATGCATTTTGCGTTCTCTGAGTCCTGTGTCCGAACCTCCTCATTGGCCATCTTCACTTCCTTCGGCCTCAAATCAGTAATGTCAAAACAATTAAGCGTTGTCAGGTATTCCACAGGGGTCAAATCTTGGCCCTCTCTTGTTCCTCATACTTATAGACATCCAAGTGTGTGAATACGTGCCAGAAAACTTCAGCCGTAGTCGTCACGATAACTAATTCTGGATACCACACGACAAAACAGATGCTGATGAAATTTGTATCTAAAACACTAATTTCAATCAAAAAATACAAGGACCTTTCATCCCGAGTGTTGATAATGTTAAGTAAGAAATCTTGTACTGATGTAAAGGGATGATTAATCTAACATACAATAATTTAAATAATTAAGATGGGGATGTCGTAGTCCCCTGGCTTCATGCAGTTACATCACTCGCTTAGCATCACAACAAAATGTATCTCAACCTCCCTGGCTTTGGCTGTTTTCTAAGTCCAGTGGCGTCACTCGAGCGGGCGCTCAGCGGGGCTCCGAAGCAGGGCCCGCACAAACAAGCCGCCGCGCTCACCAGCTCAGCACTCGCGCTCGTTGGCCGCTTTGAGCAGCCCGCCTCACATAAATCTGCGGGCCCGCGAAGGCCGCGGGATGGCTTGATTGATATTTTACTTGCTTGTCAGAGGCCAGAGGCGCAGCGGTGGATCTGATTGGGCCTGATCCGACTTTAATCAAGGGAATTAATCAAAACATATATAAAACAATATTACGTTTGATTTGGTTAGCCTCTCCACTTGAAGGAATATTGTAAATTCTCTACCTGCTGAAGCTTATAACAATTCTCAACCTAGAAACTCTGGAGCATCTTTGACTCTCATCTCATTTTCTTCTTCCCTTATCCCATCGGGTCTGAGACCCATCGGCTTGACTAGGCGCCTCCAGGTGTCCCTGTCCTACGCTACTTCGGTGGCCTTCGTCCATTAGAATTTAGAATTAGCCTCTGATATTGTTTATCTCAACTTTGCCTGGAGAAGTTCACTCGACGTCTTCCCTCCGGAATTGCACTCAGTATTTTCCGTGGAAGTCGGTTAGTAAATAACGCTTTTTTTAAATAGAAAATGCGTAGACGTTTGAAAAATCACGAAATATTAATTTACTTGTTGAGATTACCATTAAGAAAATTAAACTAAAATACCCACACATTTCAATTACAGAATATAAAAATTCTTCATGGCTTGTCTAAATTCTTGACATAACAGTTCTAATTTTGAAATTGGCAAAATAAAAAAAAAGTTTAAATATTAAGTTGTAGGGGTTTTGATGGCTGATCTCAGATGGTTGAGCTTCTTATTCGATCACACTTTTTTTAACACATCTCAAATATCTCATTTTAAAATATTAAAGACACAGGTGACAAATAACTTCACAATATTTGAATTACTCCTACCATCATTACAAGCGAAAAGTGTTGATTGTACAATAATAGAGAACTTGGCTAGCAGAGGTTTGAACCCGCGACGCCTAGGTGTGAAACCGAAGCTTTGGGTAGCTCGACCAAATTTTAAAATTGGTTGTCCTTGATCTCGAAAGAAGACCGTCAGTCATATTTGGTTAAGGGCCTAATTCTTGACCTAAAAACTCTGGAGTGCATTCTTGTTGAGAAACAGCGAAGTAAAACTTAGCTTGGTTACTGAATCTAGAAATCTAAACAAGCTATTATACAATTCATAAACCTTACCTTGCCTTCCAAAAAGTGCCGTAATAAAAACAGAAAATTTACACCGTCTTTAAACACGATCGTCTGCAATGCAAATTTTGGTTGAACGCATGTCGGTTCTATATTAAAATTCGTATCACACAATTTTCAAGCGAATCACAGTTTTGTTTTTTGAGTCGGTGAAGGCTCCCGTTGTGTTCATGCATTTTATTTAATTAAAACCATTCTTAGCTCTCGTTAATACATTAAATGAGTTGATAAATCTCTGATTGGCAGTTTTATGTCAATAATAATTGGCGTTGTTGGTTGGTTCGAAGGATTACATCGACAATAGAAAAAGGCTTGGTAAGGTTGTACCAATGAAAGCATCGATAAATTAATCCCATTCATACGCTTATACATACATTCATTTGTTGAAATCAAGGGGTTGATAATGGAGTACTCTTTTAAAATTTTTGAATTAGACAATTGTTTGTCGAGTTGTTGGCGTGGACTATTGATGAAACATTATTTTTAATCAATCTTTTGCGACTGACATAGGCATTTATGGCATTAAAAGAAGAGATATTTTAGAGGGACAACTTAACCTAACCTAACATTAATCCGACGTAGGTTGGCACTTCTAGCTTTAATCGTCCGAATAACCATCTTCTAACATTGAATCTAGGATTATTTTTTGTGCGAGACAAACTTACAAAAAACTTACATTGGCTCGCAAAAACGAACAGTTTTATGGATTCCCTCAATGTGGGAAATGTGTATAGTTGTGAATAGGGGAGAATTGGCAGAAAGAGGTAGAGATGTTGTGAACACGCACGGAAAGCATGCATATACAGTGAAATGCCACACACTTCCTTACCAGCATACGTTCCTTTACATCTTTTGCAAGTCATTGACATTCATAAATATTTTATTACACACTGCTCTTGACCCGCTTGTCTGTCTAAAATATTTGATTCTATTGATCTTGCCGTGTCTTCCTAGGGCGCTGCCGATTTCTTCATCCATTTACTTGAGTGTCTATCCTGACACTCCTTTTTCGTTCATCCGCTGTACGTGTCCAAACCATCTAAGCGTTGCATCTTTATCACTTGAATATTTGGATGCAGGATGCAGGATGCAGCTATAAGCATAAATCCTAGAAGACTGTTGGAGTAACGCTTGCCTTCTGCAGTGGGGTCTTTAACCTCAAAATATTAATTTAATGCGTCTTTCTAATTAAACAAGTAAAAAAAAGAACACACGACTTTGCATCTTTCTTATTTTTTGACAGAAAAACTGATAATCCAACACTGAGAGGAAATCACAATGCTAAATAAAGTTGCTTTAATCGAAAAATTTGCGGAAAAAAAAGGTTCGCAAATTTTAAAACATTAAAGCGAGAGTTTTTCGTGGAAAAAAAATAAGATTTCTACTAAGGATTATTTCGCATTCCCGAAAATTCCTAAATCAAAGCCGTAAACCAACTCATGCTAAAATAGGATAATTACTACGAGAATTTAAAGTTTAAAATAAATATTTGTAGTTACGTATTTGGATATATCATTTTATTTTATTTAAAAAAATATATGTAATTTGAATCTAGATTTGGAAGAGGGTATTACAATTTGAGAAGATGAACATTAACTCTTTCTGGTGTTTAGCGCTCTAAATAATAACACAATAAGTTACTATATGACAGATTAGCAGAAAAAAATGATAAAATGCGGAAGTTAAAGTTCATTATCACAGATGGAAAAACGAACATTGATTTTGGGTGGTTTAGAAGCGGGAGTGAGAAATATCCGTTATTTCAATATTTTATAGGAGTAGTCATAGCAGAGCTGTTGTTGGTAGGATCTTAAAATGTTGTTTCAGGGTCCACCATGTTATAATAATTGTTATTCCGTACCACATGTGTACTGGTTGAAGTCTCAATCAATTTACCTGTAACTCCAAAGGAATTAATGTCACTTTACTTGCGCACCTATACGGGGAACTTGTTCTGAGAGTGTTACTGAATTGTCGGATACAATGAAGAAATAAGCCGATAGAAATGTGATTGTCTGTACGCCAGAAGTGTGGTCAATTTTTTCTTCAAACACAGCAAACTTATTTTGTGGCATTCAAAATTAATAATAAACTTAATATTTAAAAGAATTAAAACAAACACTTTGTATTTCAACTTAAATTTAAATTCGTGGTTTAAGTACAAAGTGTTTGTTTTAATTCTTTTAAATATAATGTCTAGCCACAAAAAAACGCGGCCAAAACATTAATTTCAAACTCCCCCATATTCATAAGTGAAGTCCTAACACCGTACTATAGAGAATTACTTTGGAAAACGAAGCAAACAGCAAAAGACAAAAACTTCCAATTCGTATGGTTTAAATCCGGAAAACTGCTAGCCCGGAAAGGGCCGGGGGAAAAAATTATACAAATAAAACACGAAAATGACTTAAAAAAATTATGTAACTAATGAAGGCCACTCAGACCTCGAAACAAAACTATCCGGCTTTATACAACATCATGGCCGATCTACTCTCAATGAACTTAAATAGCTCTCACCATCATCATATAACCAATGACCCAAAACTATGCGATGATATTTTTAACAATCCAGATTCTCTGACACTGATTAACCAAAATATAAGATCACTTAATCGTAACTATGACGAACTTGACATACTCTTACACAACTTTAATACAAACTTCAAAATTATAATCCTAACGGAATGTTGGATATCAACCGCTTTTACAAAAAAACATAAATTAAATTATACTGAGTATCACACACTAAAAAACAAAAATCAAAATGATGGGATTGTTGTATACATACATGATAGTCTTAACGCCTCTGTTTCAGAAATCGACTTGATAAATACTAATTGTCTACAAATAATCATCGACTCAGATACGTGTGTTCTCGCCCTATACAGATCACCATCCACACATAACGTTACACCATTTATAATAGCTTTAGATACTCACCTAAAAAAACTCACTTCATACAAAAACATCATTATAGCTGGTGATCTAAACATAAATATACTTCCTAATGGCCACCCTCAAAATATCGATTACCAACTGATGCTTCTGGAACACGGCATTATTAGCATCATTAACACTCCTACCAGAGTAAGCAAAGACTCAGAATCATGTATAGATCACTTTATGGTAAAATCAAAAAGTCCAATATGTAGTGCAGTATACGAATCCACAATCACAGATCACTACACAATTATGATAGGCCTAACTTTGCTAACTAGAAACTCAACTCTCCAAAACAATACCACAAAAAAAATAATTGATTACGTTAACCTAAAACAATGTTTAGAAATAAAAACGTGGGAACATCTTAGAAATTATAACTCGGCAGAAGAGGCCTGGAATTTCTTTTTAACTTACCTACAAACTCTCATTACCCAAAATACCAAAACGGTATACATACCTATTCCACACCGTAAAGTAAGACTTAAAAAATGGATTACCCAAAGCATCATAAATAGCATTAAAAAAAGGGACAAATTACACAAACAAGTCAAACTGAACCCATATAATACCTCGCTATATTTCTTCTACAAAAGATACAGAAACATCTGTTCTTTAACAATACGTAAAGCCAAAGAATTATACTATAGAAACAAACTGATAACATCAAACTATGACCCTAAAAGCGTATGGTCAATACTGAGGGAAAGTTCGCATTCACAGAAGAAAAAAGACGATACCATAAAAAATCTACTCATTGATGATAAAGAACTCCACTTTCATGACAACCCTACACGTATCCTTAATTACATCAACAAACACTACACAAATATTGGAGCTAGCCTAGCTGAAAATATCAAAATTACCCAGCCTCCCCAAGATATTCAGGAACCTCAAAACAATACATCTAACGTAAGCAATGAAAATTTTAACAGACACTTCAAATTACAAAATATTACAGAAGAAGATACCAATAAAATAATTCATTCACTAAAGATTAACAATACTGCGGGTCCTGATGGTATAGACTCTAAAACTATCTTAACATTAAGCCAACAACTACTTATACCACTCACATATTTAATTAATCGTAGTCTAAAAGAAGGAATTTTTCCTAGCTTACTAAAAAAAGGCCTTATTATTCCAATTTTCAAATCAGGACAAAAAAATAATGTTAACAACTACAGACCCATTACGCTACTAAATACCATTTCGAAAATCCTGGAAAAAACTATTAAAAAACAGCTCCAACACTATTTAGAAGCAAAACAAATACTCTCGGTAAACCAACATGGCTTCAGGAAAAACAGGAGCACAGAACATGCAATAGCTACCGTAACGGACTTCATTACACATAATCTAGACGCTAAAAAAAAAGTTATCTCTATTTATTTAGATCTATGTAAAGCTTTCGACACAATTTCACATAAAAAACTTTTCAAGAAGTTAAAAAACATTGGCATTAATGGAGTAGAATTCAATTTAATTAAAAGCTTCATGTCTGACAGAACGCAACAAGTTAAAATTGACAACAAGACAAGTGAACCACTTTCAATTACGTACGGAGTCCCACAGGGGAGTGTACTTGGCCCTTTATTGTTCCTCATTTATATAAATGAACTGTGCGACATTAAAATTGAAGGTAAAATCGTGACCTTCGCTGACGATACAGTTCTTCTCTGTCAAGCAGCCACATGGAAAGATGTATTTATAATAGCCGAAAAAAGTTTATCAATCGTCAAAAAATGGCTAAACAGTAATACTCTTACAGTTAATACAATCAAAACAAAATATATAACTCATAGTATTACACAAAGAGGTCAACCTCCATCAAACATAGGCTTGATTCTACATGACTGTACTTTATCCAACTGCCAGTGCGAACATATAGAAAGGGTAAAACATACAAAATACCTGGGGGTTATTATTGATTCACACTTACGCTGGACTGACCACATTAATTTCATCACAAATAAACTGAAACGAGTAATGCACCTAATAAAGTACGTTAAAAACATCTTCCCACTAATAATACTAAGATCGATCTATTTTGCACTTTGTCAATCCATTGCCACATATGGAATACTAGCTTGGGGAAGTGCTACAAACATAGCAATTGACCCAATTCAAAAAGTACAAAAAGCAATAATTAAACTCATCCTGCAAGTACCATTTCACACAGATTCTAGCGAAATCTACAAAGCATTAGAAGTCATGTCAATAAGACAACTTTATGCCAAATCTGCTATAATATACCTTGTCCAAAACAAACAACACATTCCAATTCAACCAAAAACCATAACAAAAACAAGGTCCTCAACAAATAAAACACTGAACATACCGATAACCCACACCACACATGGACAAAGACACTTTCAGTATTATGCAACCAAACTTTTTAATTGCATGCCCATTACTTTGAAACAAATACTATCTGCAAATACATCTACAAACATTCATAAAAAACATATCACTGACTGGATTAAAAATCAAGATATTAACTTTATACAAAACATTATTATTCCCAACCAAACATAACAAAACTATAAAAAGTATAAAATTAAATAAACCTAAAAATTAAGTAGTTTTTCAAGTATCCAATAACTATACATACACTTACAATTTATATATGTGTGTACATATATATATATGTGTATGTGAATGTGTATGCGGATGTATACGTATGTATGTATATATTCATATGCATGTGTGCAGGTACATGTATTTATATGGATGTGTATGTATGTATGTGTATGTTTATATATATATATACATATATAATTTTTTTTATATTCCTCTAATATATTTAAATACTTTTTTTTTCTCTTCTATATAACCAATGTACAATAACTGTTAAAATTTGAAAAAAAAATACATATAAAACTTTATATTACAACACATAAATACTTGTCACACATAAACATAAATAAACACGTAAACACCTCAGCACAGGTTCTCCTAGTGAGGTGTTCACGAAACATACAACAATACCTATACACAGTTTCACCTTCACAAACCTACCTTACACCCAACATAATAAAATTATAAAGGTAAATACTGTAATGTATAGAAATAAATAAAAATAAAAAAAAAAAAAAAATAAATAAAGTAATTGCATCTTACGAAAAAAAATAAACTTAGTTTTTATCACCTTTTTATTGTTTACAAAACCAACATGTTTCTAAGCTAGGTTAGCTAAGCACACTTCTTCAGGGTTTACTAACTAATTATAAATAATAATTAGCAAAGCTCACTTCTTCAGGGTTTACAAACTGATTAAATAATAATTAGCAAAGCTCACTTCTTCAGGGTTTACAAACTGATTATAAATAATAATTAGTTATTAAACCCTGAAGAAGTGAGCTTAGCTCACGAAACATGTTGGTTTTGAAAACAATAAAATTGGTAAAAACTAAGTTTGTTATCAATTTTGAATGGTCAATTTTATTTTCTTCTTTAGTTGTTTCGTCACTTCCCCACTCAAAATCACGGTGAACATGTTACCATGGGATTAGTTGACAACTATATATAAATGTTATATATTTTTGAAATACGGCTTTTAAAACTGTCCACCCACATTGAGCAATGAGAACTCTACTTATGGCAAATGAATCTGAAATAAAGGATTAGGGTCTATTCAAAATGAAAAAAAGGTATTTGAAATACAAAATTTAGATTGCACTCAAAATAACATCCTGACTGGTAAAGGAAATGCTTATAAAATAGGACGATGGTGTGATATCATTTTGACGTTGCAGAGTAGTTGGAGATTGAATGGCGTGGCTTGCGGAAAACTCCTCGAGAAGCTTCCAAAAAGAACCTCACATCGTGAGATCGGGTCGTCTTGACAACAATGGCTCCCAGACAAAAAGCCCGTCCAGATGCAGCAAGAAAAGTCGATGACTTGCGATTCCAAAGTTCTCTAGTCTATTCCAATAATGGCGAGTGAAGGAATCATGGATAATCACGATATTGGCGAGTCGATCCATCTTATGTCAGTCGAGTGGGTGGTCATCACTCTCGACAGACACACAAGGAATGATTGTTGCTGTCATTTGAATTCCCAAGTTTTGTGTGCTGCCTGCAGGTTTGGCAACAGTTCAGTTCCAAATTTTCACACAATCTAACCAATGCACAACTGTCAATTGTGCAATCAATCAAACACTGAAGGTGCCATATCGAGATCGTAAAAGTGTGCAAACACATAATCATAAATGTTATCACAAATATTGTCTTTGATAACTTCAACGCATTGCTTCTCCTACCTTCCACTTTGCAAGTGACCTTGATTTTCTCCAGGATCGAGTTCTCTCAACGTTTCCAAAATATCCTAGGATTTGCCTAGCTCTTCCAGAATGAATAGATACGCCTGGCTGTTTTTGGAATCCTGAGAATTTTTCTCAAGCGCCACAATATTTCGAGGGCGTTTAACAGTTTTATTTTCGCTGGCTAAAAGCGAACAAATAATAAGTATTGGTCTGTCAGAGTCGATCTCACGTGAATTGGTAATGTCAGTTTCTAGGTATATTATAATCAGCGGTTACTAAAATATAGTTTTTAGTCGCTACAGTGATTCTCGGAGCGAAGTTGGTAACGAAGGCTGATAAAGCTAGGAGATCGACATAATATTATTTGGTCGAAGATTTCGATTTAAGTTAAGGTGACATTTTTTTATGTTTTTTTTTTCAACTATAAACATACAAAATCAGTAGATATTGGACTGTTAGGGTCGGGGTGACTCGGCTAAGTCGGTTTTTTTGTTTGATCAGAAGAAAAAAAATGGAAAAAAGACATAAAAAAATCACCAGAGACCAAAATTTCAAATTTTTTTTTTACTCCAAATAATGTCAGGAATCACTTGTTAAAGTAAGTCAATACGTCCTTAACAGCCTATTTGCTCGTATCTTTACTTCCATACTAATATTATAAATGCGAAACTGCGTGTGTTTGTTTGTTACGCTTTCACGAATAAACCAATAAACCGATTTTTTAAATTCTTTCACCAAGAGAAAGCTACATTACATGCGAGTAATATAGGCTGTATATAATGGAAAGCTCTGGCGTTATGAAATTATAAATATTAATAAATTACATTTTTTATACGTTTTCTGTTTCTAAAAAAAGCGAGTTATTGCTAACGTCAGAAAACAAATCGTTGCCGTGGAAACGATGTTGATATATTGATGAGAAATTTTATTTCTGGCAACGTATTTAATATCTATCTTTATAAATAAAAATGAATCTCCGAAATGTTTGTACGCGCATAATTTCACCAAATTGAATATTTCTTTATTTTACTACTGGTGGGTTCTAGCATTATGATATTTAGGTGGCACGTTTGAAAACTAAATATACCGGAAATGAATGTATGGAATGCGGGAGGGGGATAATTGATAAGTGCAAGCGCTACAGTAATTTCCACCTAATACCATGCGAGTGGAGCGGCGGGTAAAAGTTAGTCCTATATATAAAGCACAAAAATGGTTATCAATGTTGCTATCACCTGTAACAAGGAATTTAACTAAAATCCACCTAAATAATTAAGATTCACCTGTCGTGTATATCTTCAAACCGTTTTCTCACGCGGGTTTTTCAGAAGAAAGAAACTAAATCAATAAACCCACTTTATAAGTGGACATGAGTACCGCACGTAACCTCTGGATGGTTTATTAATTATTCTTACCTGTCCTCAGCGACCACTTTACGCTGGTGTGCCTTGTTTTGGACGTAAAACAGTCGGGATGGGGGAGTCAGGTGCCTATTCTCACGTTAGGTTTATTTTGGGTAAGTGGGCGGTTGACACCCCCTGAATAATAACCATTAAGGATGCAGGATGTGTTTTTTCTTTATTAATAAATTCCTTTATTATTTATTGACATTTTTATAGTTAAGTCCCGTTGAACTGATTGAAATGAGTTTGTAAACGGGTTTTTATAACATTTACTTTTTTTAAATTGAGACATGTACATTACATTACATTATATATATACATAAAAACCTTAAGTTTTTGGAAAAAATATTTGGAGTGATTGTAGTGTAGGTGAAAATGATTTTTATTATTTGAAATTTAACTTAAAAAGTCAAACCTCAAATTATAATATTTAATCAATGAAGAAAATATTAGAGACTCTCAATCGAACATTTTTATTGGTTAAAATATGCGTTAAGGAAATTAAGATAATGTTTGTAGTTCTTATTTGAAGTACGTTAAAGTTAACTTTAACGTACTTCGTACTTCCTTCAGTCATATTTAAATATGACTGAAGGAGATAGAGTTCCATTAGCTTAGTGGTACAGCATCGCCCCGGCAAGTCTAATGTCCTGGGTTCGATTTCTAGATGTGACCGTACCTTTTTTTGATTCAAATTTTCGATTGAGAGTCGCTAATATTGTCTTCAGTGATTGGATAAAGAATTCATTTTAAATTAATTTTTTCCATCTTACCTTTTGCCTTCTCCTCCATAAAGGTATTCTGAATGTAAAGATTTTATTTGACGACCTCTGTGGTCGGGTGATTAAAATCCTCGGCTATGAATATATTTAAAAAATAATTAATACTTACCATATTTGCGGCACTTTTCAGAGTGGTAGATACTCTCAGTATGACCCTGGTGAAAACCCGATATTCAGAATCGAAAGTTGCTTGATATGGCTTTAGCCGTGTTTGGCGACTAGATTTGAATAGCTATTTACTTTCCAATCTTCTCTTTATTCTACCCTTTCCCTATTCCAAGCCTCTCAGCTTCGTAAAATAACCCAAATGGGGATGCCTTTATCTCATCGATTCCGGACAGTTGGCACTGTTGTGTGGTATTCACACAAAAAAAACAAAAGATTCGGTGAGGCGAACTTCGACTTTGAAACGTATATGTCTATAAAGGTAAAAAAATATTGGATCGACGTACGCTAGGTAGGTGACACATTTCAATATCTTGACTACTTACAATCCATACGTTTTCTAAGGAAATAGGTGCCTCAGAATCACATTGGCCACACGTTGCGATGCACGTGATGCATGTGCATATTTCGATGTCTGAAGAGCGATTATCTATCTTTTGTGGGATCGTTATCGAGATAACGGACGTGATCTCTTGTCAGATTTGTGTGATTTTTACATATTTACTGTAACATATTTTAGTTTAGCTCGTTTTAAACACGAATTCCTGCAAGTATGCATGATTATTTATTCATTTAATGTACGTTGCTTTTGAAAAAGCAAATAAATCACACAAATCTGACAGGAGATCACGTCCGTTATATAACGATCCCACAAAAGATAGAGAATCGCTCTTCTGGACTACTTACAATCCATACATTTTCTATGGAAATAGATGCGTCAGAATCACATTGGCCACACGTTGCGATGCATATTGCCAGTGTGATTCTGAAGCATCAATTTCCACAGAAAATGTATGGATTGTAAGTACTACACATATCATACGTCAGTAGCGTACGTCGACCCAGTATGTTCTTACATTACTTCTTTCAAAATTTCATTAAAAACATAATGTTTTCATTTGCGCATTCTTTGAGTTTGTGTAATTTAATATAATAAAAACTAGTTAGGTAGTAGAATGAGAAGATACACAGAATTCCACGTGTCCTTCTTGACATAGGAGAATGTGTAGAAAACCGACATGCTATTCAGTTTAAAACGCGGTAAAATGCAGACAATGTGAAGTCGACAAGAGCAGAATAAAGAAGAGTTAAGAAAGGAATGTTTAGATTCCTTGATCGTAAAATTGATCTCTGTCGGATTCAATTAAAGAAATATTTATACTAATTTCGGTTGTCGGTGCACAGGTGCATGCCTGATTTGAAATAGTATTTCTGAGTACCTAATGAAAAAAGTTCAAAGAACTTTTAATTTTCTAAATTGAACTGATTAGTATAAACCATATCAAACGAGCGATAAAGTAGGTTGCAGGAACTACTACTAGTGATTTGATTTTTATACTGGCAATTTTCATTCAGTGGCCACAATGCGACGCATGCTCATCGGACCGCGCATTCGGCCGTTATTCTGTTTCGAATGTCGCTTGCAATAACTTCGTTGTTCTTACATATTTAAACTTCGTGTTTCGAACTGTTTCGAACATTGTTTGAAGCGGCTTTAGCCGTGTTTAGTGAATAGCTCTGATTAGCCAGGAACTTCTCAATACTCATATATCCATACTATCTTCAGCCTCACAACACACCCCAAATTGATCAAACATACGATAGAATAGTCGGTAGTCCCAATTTGGGTGGTTTCATGTGGTCTGGTGACTAGGTTTTGGTGGCGAATGCGTTAGCCCATTACTACGTGGCGGGCTGAATCGGGAGAGACTGGTTGAGGAAAACCTTTCGACCTCTCCAGCCGGAATTTCTCGACCCATCGCCCATGCACCTCAGAGGGAGGGATAAATTCATACGTCCATCACTCTTGGACACATTAACCCCAAGATTCTTTCCCAATCCTAACACCTTTTTAATTCCCAGAACTTCCTCTCTTTCCTCTCCCTGCACTTTTTTCAACAATTTCTTCAACAATTTCATAGCAACAATAGCATTTTTTCAACAATTTCTGAGAATTATCTACACGAGGGAGTATGGCTGTTGACCGTTGCTCTATTTTACTGACTTTCTTTTAGGTATGCTCGAAATAAACCATCTACGGGTCAGAAGGGATGTACACATTGCTACGCATTTTTTCAGATTGATTCAAGGATGATTTGAAAACTCGGCTGTCAGGTAGAAATTTCATTTCTGTGTTCCCGGAAGTTATCTTCGCCACCGACAGCTTAGACTGTTCTATCTTCCGGCCTGCAGGACTAACTTGCCACTAGTCATACAGGTCGGGAGAGCAATCTTGCTGTTGAACAAATTAATTCGGATATTGACGTTTTTAGCGTCAGTGAAACTGCTTTTTTAAGACAATATACCCTATAATATATTCAGAATCTTTTTTTTTTGTTTTAGGCAATTCACCCTGGAGAGAGTGCTTTGTGATTCAGAATCTTAACGACGTAAGTAAAGAAGTCGTATATACAAATTGCGACTCGCGACCGTGTATTGAACGGACCTACTGTCGAATTTGTCTTATCAAAGAAAAGAAGACGGAGTAAAATAATGTGGGAAAAATAATTAACGTAATTGACGTAAGTGAAGAAAGCGTGTAACGACAGTGGCATGGCGGATTGGACGAACGTACGGTCGAATTTGACCTAGCGGGCCTGGGGATTCGACCTTTCCGCCGCGTTCATTTTAATTAATTATGAAGAACGTGTTATATTTAAATTGTCTATAAACGTTTCGCTCCAGAAGTTATTAATTCATCGTCTAGAAAAATAAAATCGGGTGCTTACTGCTAACTTTATAGTTGAAAACCGGTTATAAAGATTTAAAATCGTTGTACGTAAAATATATTAATGGTAAGGTATTGTTTTAATTAATCTTAAATATAAAGAACTTACATCCCTAGGGGTCTGTTGGAATAAAAAAGTTATTATAGATATGAATTCGCCAGAAAAGATTAAAATGTGAGTTTTAAGCAAACAAAAATTATTGGGGTTGTGTACCGCCTTAACGCTAGTATAGTTTGTATACCTACCACTTATGTTTATTGTAATTCTCTTCCAAAGGTATTTTAAAAACGTATAAAAATTTAAAAATTTTTTTTTTGAAAAAATAAATAAATTGATACAGACCCTGAGGGATTTTTTCCTGGGCCTTCTGGGTGCAGCTAATGTTGAAAAGAGGCTTTAGCCGTTTGTAGTGAATAGCTCTGAAAATTCAGGAACTTCTCAATACTCCTTTTCACCATTTCCTCTCCCATATACCTTCAGCCTCACAATGCACCCCAAATTGATTAAATATTCGTTAGTATAGTCGGTAGTCCCACTGGCGCCGAGCAGTTAGGACTCTTGTGCGGGAATAACATAAAAAAGTTTAATGTTTGTTTTAATGTTGAAAACTTTGCAATGTTAAGTGTCGATTTTATTGGTTTTGCCTTCGCCGTGTGCAATCACCTCGTTCAATTACCAATTCAAATTATTCCCAAAATAATATTTAACGACAACGATTTCAGTAGGTTCTTACACCGCCGTTCAATCGTCTGGCCCAATAATAAACATGATTAATATGCGGGCGGAGAACGAACAAACATAAGAACGTGTCACTTAGAATGGCTTTGTACGGATACGTGGTCGGGTTCAGACCGTATGCGCGTGTTACACAGGCTCATCATAAAATGGACATTAAACATTTGCTTTAGGATGACCGGATCGAGTGTGGAATCACAAATAAACTATTAAAATATGAGGAGCGATTCAAAAGTGTGATGAGATTTGCTTGTTAAGAAATCTGTCAAAATGTGTCGTATAATGTCGTCAAAATGTCCTGCATCGGTTCATTAATAACTAAATGGTTGATTGACTTGGGTAGGATGGAGTCTGAAAAACTATTAAATAATGTCACTTAAAGTTTTACATGGTTACCTAAAAATGGCACATTAAATATAAACTGAGTACATATTTTATTAGAAAAAATAAATAAAAACAACATTTTTTTACAAAATACATGTCTGACTTTTTCATCAGCAATTGGTTCCTTAGAACAGGCAATCTGCCTAGCTAGGAACTATGTTGACCTACAAGACATAATAACACTTGTACACATTTTTAATATTTACAGTTATCTTTAAATATATTATCATGTTATTATGTTATTTTGCTATTTAATTGTATATAATGTAATATAATAAATAAATAAAAAAAAAATAAAGCCGATTTCACACGCGTTAGATACAGAATTACCTTTCTGATTATTTACTTAGAAAAATCGACCTTTTGGAATAACAAAGTTCCATCTAACGTGCTAACATCATGCTATAAAGGGATATATGGTAAGCTACTTTAGAGTTCATTATCGCGTTCATTATGTACATATTTATATTCGTGTGCGAAAAGTCACTTTTTCGTAATATTAATTAAAATTTCGACCCTATGGAATGCCATATGTTACCTATCTGCCATAGGTCACCCCAAGTAGTTCGCTACGTTTGGTGACTTAGCAGGGGTGCCCGGGTTCATGGGGTGAGGTTTGTTTGGATCTGGCGGCGGATGACCTGGACACACTGAACCCTAGATTCCTATCCACCTCTTTTTCCTTCCCAGAACTTCCTCTTCTTTCTTTTTCTTAAAAAGACCCTCCACTCAGCATCCTCAAAGATGCTATAGGTCTTGAGGGTAACTTTTTCCTGTATGGAGCTAATGTAAAAAAATGAAACCTGCGTTTCTACACTTTCTAAGTTTTTTTACATTTTCATGTCAAAATAACCACATTTCCAAAAAATAAATTTTCAGGTCCCTAATAATAACTAAATTACGTTCGTTCTCCTCGGGATATTTCCTTGGGTATGCACAGTTTTCCAGCCTTCATAAACTGCCTCCAATAATGAAATATTTAGATATATAGTTTTCACTGCCAAAACTTGGTACCTATATAGATAGATATACATTTATAACTTTGGATGTACATATGCACACAGCTACCAAGATTCGGGGACAGTTCATAAAGGCTGGAAAACTGTGGACCCCCGGGGAAAAACCCCAAGGAGAACAAAAGTAAATTAGTTATTATCAGGGATTATATTTTGGAAAAGTGGTTATTTTGATACGAAAGTTTTTCTATCTTTTCAGAAAAAGGTGACTTAAGTTTATTATGTTTATTTTGTACAAAAAATGTTTTTTGGAATTTTCATACATATTTTATGAAAATGCAAAAAAAAATATTTTTCGGCATTTTCGACATGAAGCTAGCTGCGTTTCATTTTATTGGTATACAAGATTGTTAAAACCGTAGACTAAGAAACATAGAACGTTTAATATTGCTTTATTTTTATACACATACTTTTGTAATTTTTTTTTAAATTAGGAAAATTCGCGTTAAGTCACCCGAAAATCGTGAATTTCGAAATGCCTAAATTCGTGAAAAAAATTCAAATGTCGGGTCTCATTTTCAGATCTTTAAAAGTTGTTATATCTGTCCAGATTTAACCATTAGAGACTAGATAGATTGATAAATAGGTAGCGCCCAAGTATCTCAAAGCGAACATACCTTTCTTTTTAGATGGAACCAATTTGTCGTTAATTGGTCAAAATTTATTATTTCTCAATAATTAAGTGTTTGAAAAATATCACAAATTATTGTTATTTTTACATGAAATTGAAATAAAGTGGAAATTTTCATCAACACCAAATTTTTATGTATTTTTTCCTGTTTTCATCTTGAAACCTTCAGAACGACCTCCGAAATACACTTCAGTATTCATCATATATCTCCGGTACTAAATCTAAAATTTCACACGGTCCCCGCTAATCTGTTTTGGAAAATTGTGTGTCGCGTGGGACCCGAATAGAAGCATTAAAATAATTTGTTGGCCGCTAGGTGTCTTTTACGTGGTCTCAAGAGGTCCACAGAAGAGATAAATGAGAATTTTGACCTCTGATGTAAGAACAGCACCAATAATAATAATGTTTGGATTATTTCCATAGCGCTGTTTTCGTGAGAAAATCACCTCAAGGTCGCGAAGTGCTTCTTAAATTTCACGTAACTTTCCATAGTGATCCCTAGACGTTTGAAGTTTTCTTCAGGAATTTACAATTATCGTTGCGTTCTCCTCCTATACACGAACGACTGTGCACCAGCACGCCAATATTGGAGGCAACTGCCTGACTTTTTTTTTCAGAAAATCGCAAAAAGAAATGGTTCTTCGGCGTTTTGATTTTTAATTTATTTGAATCTTTAGAATCTATGCTGAACTTGAATGGGTTCATTTGTTCATAAGATGCTTTCTGATTATCCACAACTGCGTTTTGTTATATATAACCCGTAACGTTGATTATGCTTTCGTTTCAAATGAGATAATTTGTTTAATGATACAATTGAAGAGTTCCATTGGCTGGAGTCAGTGGGATGATGAAACCCTAATTGAAGAAGTTTGTCGTGGATAAGACAATATGGTAAAGGAAGGGGAAATAAAAGATTGTAGAGCATTTCCTGGCTGTTCGAATCTGGCTACTAAACAGAATTTAACTGGAACTTACTGATTTTGTCAGTACGAACGTATTCCCTTATTTCTTCTCTGAATTTTAAAAAAATCCAAATATTTTTGAATGCAATTTAGATGTCGATTGCGTGCGTGCCGATACGTTTTGCTTTTTTGATATGTTATTTCTTATAGGAGTTGGGTCCTTCCAAAAGTTTTGGTCCTTCCAAATTGCCTGATTTGAATGCCTTCAACGGACGTTCAATATACAAATTAGTCAATGTATTTAAAAAAAAAGGCAAACGAACAAGTGTAATATATTCTTCTGATGCAATTGGTAAAAAATATCTTAAAAATTGGTCCAGTTTTAGAGCAGAAAAATGGGGAGTACGAAACTCAGATTTTGACGAATTTATTTAGGTTTTAGCAGCATGAGGCGCAGTTGTCTCTTCCGCTCATTATTCGGGGGGTTATAGCGACAGTGACAGCAACAGTATGATAAAATATCAATTATTAAAAACTTTTAGCGACCGTGTTTCCTCTTTAGGTAAATATTTTGAGTGTCGACCTCTTATTAAAAAATTTAAAAGATTTATTACAAAATTGAGGAGTGTCGTGATGTTACGTAATTTTTATATCATTGGCTGTTCAGATCCGGTAACTTAATATTACTAAATATTTCAAATGTTGGTATCCCACTAAAAAAAATTATCTCTTGATATTCATTAGATTGGTCATGCCAAAATTTTAACAATGTTGACATTTTCCGATCTTAAAACTTGGTTCTTGTTGATCTACATATCGGTTATAAAATGATTTTCGCGGTCGGCTTTTAAGTTTTCTATTTTCTATATTATTATTGGTCTCTTCAAGTCCTAGGCTCACTCCTTCCTCTCCTTAAAAATATCCTATTTTCAACACCCTAAAAGATGCAGTGCCTCATGAGCAATGGGCACACATGAACTTAGGTATTATTTTTGTGGTTACAGGCGTGAATTTCACATAGTAATAATATTACACTGCCAGAATTACAGACAGACGGAATTACGCATGAACAAAATCACAAATAGACCAGAATTATACCTCATTAAATAATAGCTTTTTTAGAAAAGATATGCAAATATTCCCGGTTTACGATTAACCTGACAATATTTTAAAATCTCCTACTACCACCACAGTAAGCGGAAAATGTTGTTTGTTTAGTGATGAAGGACTTAGACAGACAAAAAAATTAACTTACCTTATTTTTGATGCCTGAGCGGAATACAGACGCGATGCTGACTCGGCCACTGACCGTTCAGTGTTTTATAGAAATATATTTTTATATAGTATTTTGGGAACAACCAACTGGAGCCAACCACTGAAATCATTGTGTCTCCCTTACTATCGTGGTGAGAAATATGATTTGGCGTTTTTTTTGTAATTTTAGTTAGGAAAAACGTGAGCAATTTTTATAACTTATTTATGCTTTCATTCAAAAATGTTATATTTAAAAAATTAAATGTTTATTTTGAATTAAGAAAATTGATAGCGCATTTTATCGCCTTTCAAAAGCAGATTTTAGTTTTCGGATACGTTCAGAAATATTCCATTTATTTGGATTTTATTGCAAAGCGGAAATATTTTAATTTTCTGACAAAATGCGCTCGATTCCAGAGTGTTAAACATTTTAAAATTTTAACGTATCAAAAATCAGATGTATTTGACATGTGTAATTTTAGTAGGTGTGATTTTCGAGGTGTGTGTGATGGAATATTGCTATTTGAAATTCATGCCTGTATAATTTTATTCCAATACCTTTTACTAGATATTATATGTAGTAATGGATGGTACAAGAAAAACATTTTATATTACTTACATCATTTATTATAACGTGTCAATCAAATATCGTATTAGCAGTGGACATCACATATTCCCACGAACGTCGTGTGACATTAAAATTAAAACAAAAATCCTATTTGATTGGAAGAAAGCATTCCGCATTAAGCATTCTTTGCAGCCGCAATATAAAGAGTAACGCTGAAAGTACCGAATACATCAAACGAATCATTCGGTACTACTCTATCACCTGATATCGCGGATCATCTGACGATTAGGAATAATAGCGGCTGAAGACCGATTCAAAAGGATGCCGAAAGCCGAAAGCCGAAAGGACATGCGGATGCTGGGCGTGAGAACTAACTGGTACTGGTCTGCCAAGGAATAATATTATTTAAATGGTCTGCCTGTTACAAATTTTTGCATTTTATAGCATTATTTTTTTGCCTAACTAATATGTCAGCATTTTTAAAAGCATGTTTCGTTGTAAATATCAAAATAAATTACAGTTTTTTTTTAATAGTTGATGACGTCACTTAGTTATCAACTTGGTCCGCGATGGCATGTCCAGCGGTTTCTATGACGTCAGAGCCGAACATATTGTTTATTTGTTAGTTTTTTGATTATCTTTACGATCACGATAAAAATTTTCCTTAAGTTGTGTATGTTTTTTTAAATAAATATGCAAACTGTACAATGTGAAGGGTTCATGGCCTTATTAGATTGTGGATCAAACGAGAGATAACGTCAGTGCCGGAGCGTTTTTTTAGTATTTAAGACCGAATTATTTCTATCAAACCCGTGGTTACAACGATTCCCCCATTTTTTCAAAATTCCCTTTTAAAAATAAATTTTTCCTGACAAATTCGATGAGAATTGGACATTATTCCGTTCCTTCTCATCTTTTTAAAATTCAGGTCCTTGAATCTCCAGATTCTACATTCTGGAGTCAAGGAGAGGAAGGAGAAGTGGGAACTTTAGATCACATATTTCTTGTTTGCCCCTCTCTAATCGGTGACCGGCCAACTCGGAATGAAACCAACTCAGAACCATCTCAGATAAGTCATTTAGAGTGATAAAGAAATATATAAAAAATTGGTTAAATAGGTTATGTTAGGTTAGGGTTATCGGCTAAATAAATATTTTTTTTTCATAGATTTTAACGAATTTTAAAGGAGGTGTTGAGTTGACATTATTCCCAGTTGGCATGGAACCTCTCTAATCAAATCATTCCTTCATTCAACATCTCATCTCTTCTAAGTCTCCAACTCCATATGATTTTCAAATTTGCACCTTTGAATAAATTTAATTTATAAATTCACCTTTCCTCTCTCCATAATTTGAAATAATGGCTAGAACTCCCTTGAAGGGTAAAAGCCAAAAAAATATCAACTCTATGGACCCGCTCTTGCGCCGCGCACACGCCAAAATGTTCAATTTTTTATTATGTTGGAATGCGATTTTAACCCTTGTATGTATAAAGAAAACGTATGAAGAACAAGGTCAGAATCGCTTGGGGCATTCTTGTTCTTAACGTATAAAATATCGTGAACACACCTAGCCACTCGGAATAATTTATATTAAATTGGCTAGCGTCGTTCTTGTGAAAAAGATCGTAAAACATATAAATTTATGAAATAAACGCAAGGAATGCTGTTTTTATGCATATTTTATTGTCCAAGGAATGTAATATGCATAAAAACAGCATTACTTGCGTTTATTTATGCATATTTTTATTGTCCAAGGAATGTCCCTATCCCCATATGGGGGTGTGATGGACCTCGTTCCTGCTTCATATTTACTTACATTATCTGTTTTGCAGGTCCCTCTCAAATCTTTGCGCCTCCCCCAATGACATGTGTAGGCTTGAGGCTTGATCAGGCGACCTTGACTGTCCTTTGTTCTGCCTCTGACTACTCAATGCTGAATTTTCTTTTAGTCTTCGGGTATTTTACCCCAAATATTCAGTTAACATTCCTTGAGGCTTCACTGAGTGGTTGGCTAAGGGACACGGAAGCTAAGTGTGGTTTATGGTCAGACCGAATGCCATTCACATTTTTTGTTGGTACTTGCCTATTGATTTGAGATTTATTGTATTTTTTATGTTCTCCATTTTATACAGGTGCTTGCAGGTTTTTTTACACGATGCAATGCCGCCTCACGGAGTCTCATGAATGAGTTTTTCTTTTCATTTTGCCCTGTTTAATTCATATTTGCTTTACTAACATATTTTTGCATTTTGTTTTCCTGTTAAGCACTTGCATACTGCTTACTAACAACGTATGCAGGGACACTGGAGGTCTAGATTCGTTCAAAAATAAATAAATGTAGCTTCGTTTAACAAAAAAAATTAGTATCTTGCGAGAGCCTTGGAGGAGTAACCATATGTTACTTATACCAAGGCGTGTATGTGGTGGATAACCTCCAATGTCCAAGGAATGTGTTTTAGTAAATATAATATACGATAGCACAAAATAAACCCACAAAATATTACGTCAAAGTCAAAAGATCGCAATTTTACGTCGTTTCCTCTTTGGCATTTGACAGGTTTTAATAAATTGCACGAATGACTTCTAGAACAAAATTATTATTTTCAGAAACAACCTTGTTCTTGAAGAAAATCACAAGAATTCCTAATTCTGACAGTTTGAATTTTTATGTTTTTCCATTACGTTTTCCACTGAGTTTGTAAGTTTCGTGATTTTCCGTTATGCATTTCTAATCTTTAACATAATCACTCGAGTTTAATTAAATAATTCTTTAAAAAGCTTTTTAATAGGTTTTGCAAGACACACTATCTTATTGACCCCATGGATTCTGCTCATAGAGGTAGGTACACACCAAGTAGGTACCTGGCTCGCAGATCGTCGGTGAAGTTCAAAGCTAAAGCTCCGTGCAGAAGACGTGTGCTCGTACTACGTTGCTAGGTACCTACCCGGTGCCTATTTGGTATTTGCGTTAATTGATTTCACATGAACGTAGGTACCAGCGGTAAAAATAATTATTTTAATTAAAGCCTCGGGTGCATTGTCGCTGTGTGGGTTATGCGCAGAATAGATGGATGATGAATAGCGGATGGACTTCATTATATCGTGTTAATGATTTTATACAATGGTTGGTTTTTGAGGATAATTTATAATTTTTTTTGGTTTATTGAATATTGAGTAGCTGTCAAAAAAAAGGAATACTGTTTTTCTAGATATTTGGCATCCCGGAGAATCTTATTTATAGTCAGTGAAGAATGTTGAATGTTGTAAACGGCCTCCGTGGTCCCGAGGCAAGACTCTCTACTCACAATCCGAAGGTCGCGGGTTCGAACCCGGCGTGCGCAAATAAATTTTATTTGATTAATTTGTGTTATTTCACAATTTATTCATTTAAAATAATAAATAGTACATTTGCGGCACGTTCCAGAGTGGAAGATACTATCAGTATCGCCCTGGTGTAAGACCACCATTCAGAATTGAAACGTTGCTTGAAATGGCTTTAGCCGTGTTTAGTGACCAGATCTGAATAGCCAGGTTCTTCCCCACCTTCCTCTTCCCTATCTCCTACCCCTCCCTACTACCTTCAGCCTCACAACATACCCCGATTGGGGATGCCATAGTCTCACTGGCTCCAGACGGGAGTAGTTGGGACTCTTGTGCGGTATTAACTGTAAAAAAAAAAAAAACTCCTTGTACGATTGAAAAAATTGCTTAATGATTTTCCTATCAAATAATTTCTTTTTTTTGTGTCTCGATAATCAATGTTTGTGAGTTATTTCAAATAGCAAATACAGATAAAATAATAAAATTGGTGAATTTTGGTGATATGAAATATTCCTGTGTAATGAACTCAAATTTGTTTTGAAATTTTCGGAATTGGAACTGACCGTCTGTGTGCAAACAGATAAGCTATAAAGTAGGTAGGTGCCTACCTGGCTGTAATGAGAAATTTATTTTATATATTTTTAATTAATAATAAATTAACTATAAATGCACTGCCCAACTGTAACTGTAATGTTAAAATAACTAAATTTAATACTTCTTTTGTATATTTTTATTAAGTTTAAATTAATGTTTTCTTTTAATTTCACTATTGTAAAACTGCACATCTCGATACAGGATGCCCTAATGAGAATTGCAGTTTATGTATTAATGTATTATTTCATTTTCCAATAAATAAATAAATAAATTCTACATTTGAAATGCATTTTTATTGTTTGAATTTTTTTAAGGATAATTTTTTCAAGTTTTCTAACGTTAACAAAATTAAAATATAATTATTGAAAATTGATTTTTAATTTATGCAATAAAGAAAATTTGCAATATTTGTTTTTGAAAGGCCATGTGATTCAGATCAAAATTTTTATAAATACTTTCAGCTTCACAAATATTATGAATATAATATCCCGTGTTTTTTCACGGTTCTCGGCCACGCATATATTAGCACCACGTTCAGGAGTGCTAGATACTCTCAGTATCGCCCTAATGAAAGACCAGAATCTACGTTTAGCCTTGTTTAGTAACCGTACAATATAATTATCTGATGAGCCAGGCACCTAAGTAGCAACCTACATCCTTCTTCCAATCTCATTAACCTTCCTGAACTATGGTGTCTTGAAATTTGAACAACTTTTCCTGTAAAAAAATTACAAGCTTGTTGTAATTTTTTTCTTGTCGTAGAAATCTGAAGTATCGAAAATTAAAACAACATAATATTACGCAGTATTACTTCTTAGTTTAATATATTTGGATAATTACTATGACTACGTAACTCCGAAATCAGCATTTTTGAGTTACACACTAAAAGCATAACTTTATTAATCATCAAGTTATTTGGATGTTTTTTGTGGGTATCTCCAAAAAACGATATCTTTTAATTCTAAAATTAGGTAACTCTAGTCACCACAAATGTTTTTCCGTATGTCGATTAGGCAACTAGATTTAGCTTAGTTGTAGCACTAAATTTTGAGGGATGCATCGTTGCATTTTTATACGTAACAACTAGGTTTAGGAAAGGTGTTTATTGTTGGTGAGCTGTATGTTAACCTCCTCAGATTGACAGCTAGCCCTTTTCAATTGCCGTAGCCGCAATCGTGTATAAGGAGATGTTTGTGAATAATACTTCGGATTTACCTTTTATTTACAATAACTTTGCACAAATTAAGATAAGTCGCGGTACACTGGAGGGAATTCATAACACCCAGAGGGCCGGTGAGTAAACAATAGAATGAGCTTGCAAATTTCGTGCACTCAGTCTGTCGGTAGGTCATGGTGTTGCCAGACGGTGAAATTTGTTTTTATTAATTATAAGGCTGTTCGCCATATAGGTAATTACATTTTTGTAAATCTATACATATATAAAAACCAAAATATACTTGCTTATATGTATTATGTAAGTTGATTAAGTATTGCTATATTAAGCACGGGAAATGTTTGAATATTTCAAAGTACCACCTTCCCGCCCTCGCGAAGGTTTCTGGATTATTACAACAACATCACAATGCATCTCAAAAGTTTTTTAATCATTACAAAAACTCTTACGAAACTGACACATTTTTAGAATGAAATTTTGCAAACCAACGATTGTTCAATCAAAATTCAATTTTCGGATAAACTCTTTAAATTAATGAATTATAGGTTTTTTAAATAGGTACCTGCATCAGGTACTAAATTTGATTGATTGTTCTTATAATGTACAAAAATGAATGTTTGTAATATATGAAAAATGAAAATTTTAATTAAAAATAATGTAATAGGTGGCACGCGAGCTGTTTAAAAACTGAATGTAATGGGATTGAATATATGGAACGCTGGAGGAGGATTGATGGAGCGGGAGAGGGGAGAAGGAAGGTGGGGAAGGTGAAGGGGGAACGCGTGAGGATAAGTGGACATGGGAGGGAAGGGATCGCGGAAGGGGAATGGGACGAATGGGAAAGGACACGCAAGGAGAAACAATTTCTTTATAAAGTGGTATGGTATGTGCATATGACGGGAAATCGCTAGTAAATACATAAAAAAATATTAACTTTTTTTATATTCAAAATATAAGTAGGTACTACGGATCCAAACAAAAATCTACGATTTAACCATACTTATCAGTATAAATATACAACCGATTTATCATATTGATTACCATCTTATAATTCATTTTCCCAAGAAAGCTTATTCAGAGTTACCTAGTTGTAGTAATTAACTCACGATATGAAAACACATTTTGTCATAATGTAAGATGATTGAAATTCTGCGAACCGGTGATGGGTTCCTTTTTTCCTCTCTTTTCAATAATTCAAACACATAACTGATACAACCAACCCCTTTAGTGCATAAAAACAGCACGTGTCCGTTTATTGATAATAATCGATCTACCGGTGATAAACATCACTGCCACTAGCGGCCGATAAACGAATCAGGTTTTCAAATATTTGAAATTCGACCGTGTGGGCGTTCCATTTGACAGCCGGCGGAAAATGGCGCTCACGTCTCAAAACAAATAACGACAGACGAATAATACTATCCGGTTTCATTTGTCTCTGACATACGCGGCCAGAATTGCTCGGATTCGGTGGGTGATGAATTATAGTATGTAGGGAATGTTGAAAAAAGAAACGGCGATTTAAAATACACTAGATGAGCTATTCGATAGACAAGTCGACTAACAATTTTGGTCTGGAGGTGGACTGGGAACCATTAATTGGATAACCTACACTTCTGCCATACTATAGGTCACCCCGAGAGGTTCATAGTTTGGTGACTTAGCACGGGTGACTGGGTTAATAGGGTGAGTTTTATTTATTTATTTAAAAAACATACGGCATAACATGTGCCATTAACATAAATTATATTTATATATGTATTATAATACAATAACAAAACGAAGTAAAAACATAAATGTAAAGTTAAATATAAAAACAAAAGGTAAAAAAAGGAGTTGAGGTAGTAAGCAGTAAGTAACGAGTAAGATGGATAAATTAAAGTATAAAGTAAAAGCATAAATTATAAAATATAAAGTATAATGAAAAAGTTAAAGATTGAAATAAAAAGTTAAAAGGTAGAAAATAATACGGTCAAAAGTAAAATGTACAGACTGTAAGATAGATATATTAAAAATAATAAAAAGTACAAAGTTATAAATATTTAAAAAAAGTGTAACAGTAAAGAGTAAGAAATGCTCCTAGGAGCCAAAAATTGAAGATAATATAAAATTACCAAATATAAAAGGTATCACTTATATGTTTCTAATCCATAGATATTAGATATTAGGATTTTGTCCAGGTCTTTCGGCTGATGCGTCTGCTCTGCTCATCTACTGCGTGGCAGACCGGCTGAGTGAAACACATTGACCTCTGCAGCTGGATTCTCTCGACCCATACCCTACCACTTGAGAGTGGTGTATTCGTATGTCCGTCACTCTCCGTGACTCTCAGATTTTTACCCATCGCTAATTCTCTTTCCTTCCCAGAACCTCCTCTCTTTCCTTTTCTTAAAAAGACACAACATCCCCAAGGATTATGACGTAGGTTCTGAGGGAAATTATTTTCTCCCGTTTGGAGTTATTGCAAAAATAAAAAAAGGGGAGCTTTTTTTACGAAATATATATCTTTACCCGAGAAGCATACGGATGCAAGTCCAAAATTTGAAGAAATGAGTTTTTGATGCAGACTTGAAGTAAATTATCATGTTTATAAGCGGTAGAAAGATACAAGTCCTATCATGAAGAACAATAGGATTTTCAAAAATACATACGGATGCAACTACCTTTGAGGCAACAACTATCTTAGAAGCAGAAAGATGTACATGGACTTGCATCTTTATGATTTAGTTGCATTTTGAACATTATGATTCAAATTCATTTGCATTCTTCTGCATCCAACATTATTACAACGCTTTCTATGGAAGTGAACAATTTTCAAACATTAATCCTTTCATAATACACCACATGTCATAATAAAATATTCCATTTCATTTTTTCATTTTTGAAGCAGGACTCAAGTCCGTATTTTTGTTTGACTCAAATCAGCGTTTTTTTAAACAATATTTTTGAAATTATTATTAATATTTTTATGCAATATTTTTTAAAGGCTTCAAATATACAATATTTAAATAAACAACGTTTTATTTGCTCGTTTTTAAAACAAAACTAATTGATTTCATAATTACTTTTTTTGTTATCTATCAGCATACACGTCCGAAAAAGTTATTAGACCACATTTACAGAAAAAATAGTTTTTTGGCTCTCCTGAACATTTACCTTTGTGGACTTGCATCCGTATGTCGACTTGCTTCTCGGGTACAGATATTTTGATGGGCGGCAAAAGGAACGAACGAACGCACTACAATCCGCATAATAAGATAAGTTCATTATTAACAGCCTTACTAAACTTTTTTTAATTTTACACAACTGATAAACAGCCGTTAATCAAACGTAATTTTTAATGTTGTTTATCAGTTGTGTAAAATTTAAAACACGTTTACGACATGTTAAGTCTGTACCATGTCGATCTATGCATTTTTTAGGATTTATGTAAAAAAGCTTTAAAAACATACTAAAAATCATAGTTCTCAAAATATAACCAACGAAATGCACACTTCTTTACAAGGGTAGAGCCTAGAGTCATTGAAACTATGACAAACCCGATTTGATTGGAAGGAAATGAGAAAGAGCTGTTAAAAAATACTGGTTAATGCAAATCTAGTCATCATACCGCGATAGGTTGAAAATAATTTAGATCTATCTGGTTCTTCTAGGTTGTGTAGTTTTTGTAGTTTTAAGGGCCAATCTGTGCACTTTCTATCAATGGTAGGATCCAAAGTCGGCAAATTTCCTCAGTTGTTATTTCAATGGTTAGACGTAAAAAAATATAATGTACGCACGCATCGCGAAACGAGATATTCAAATGGGAAATTAAGCGGGTTATCAAAGGTATTTTTTATGGTGATATCCTTCTGCATTCAAGATTCGCCGATAGTCAAGGGGCGGACTGGGTAAAACGTTTTGACGTGTCTGAGACCGCAAAACTGTTTTCATCAAATAACGGTAAGTTTAGAAAAAAAATGAATTAAGAAAATTGTATATTTTTGATTTATGTTCTTTTTCTAACTCATGTTTTATTGGCGATTTTATTGCAATTTTTAATCAGAACAAACTAAGAGAAATGTATTACAACAATTTTTTTTCGTTAACTCCACACGAGAGGCTTGTGTGGAGTTAACGTCATCTTAGGGGATACTCTGTAGAGGGTATTTTTATGGAAAGGAAGGGTAGGAAGTTCTGGGAAGGAAAATCGTACGAGGGGTAGGAATCTGGGGGTCAGTGGGTTCAGAAGTGACATATGAATGCGTCCATCCAATTGCGAGGAAATGCGATGGTTCAAGGGCGAGAGATGAAAAGGCATCCCCTGATCAGTCTCTCTCGATCCGGCCCGCCACGGAGTGTATAGGCAGATGCATCCGCCGCCAAGACCTGGAAAAAACTCGCCCAATTAAGTCGGGCACCCCTGCTAAGTTAATATATAAAAATTTTATATATTTTTGTCATACCTATGAAGTCACCGATTTCAAAGGAACTTTGAAATAATGAAAACTAAAATTGGGCCCCTGTGGCTTCACAGATATGAGACGAAATATAAAGCAAATGATTTTTTCGCTGATTACGAATTTTTGTGGGTTGGGCCACTCTTCCGCTGAGCGCCTCAATTTTTGGTGTAAGCCTAAATGACTTTCGGCAGTCGATACGCAATGTGTAATTTTTAAGGTCTTTTAAATCCATCTTCAAGCTTTGACTTGTAGTTGTCTTCTACATGTTCTTTTTTATTATAATTTGTTAATGCTATTCGTTTAAATGTACTTTTTTTCATTGTCATCTCTTTTTTTATTCGTGTTATTGTTTTATTATTAATGGACTATTTGTCCTTAAATAAATAAATACACATTGGGTATACAGGATTGATCTTGAATTGACCAATAAAAAAATATTTCTTGAAATCAAAACACCCCTGGTCAACTAAAAGGACCTATCATTCATAAATATGTACGTGAAATAAATCTTCACAAACAATTGATAGCTCAGAAAAAAAACGACGGAAATTGGTCGTATAAAAATAATTTCACTTCTAGACAAGGGCGGCGTTTGTCTTTACATTGTCTTTTAAGTCGCATACAATGCATTAGCAAAAACACTTCCGTTATATTGAGCTAAATTTGCATTATGCAATAGAATAATTCAATATTAATTTCAGACTGAATGTTTGCATTGTGCAGCCAGTTTTGTGTAGGTACCTTTATCTTTTTTACAAAGACCACACAAGAGTTTGTTTGTCCGAACTACGGATATAATGAGAACTAAGAAGGATATTTGAAGGGTAATACAATGAATTTATTATAGACTTTGAAACATGTTTCTCTTAATACTGCGCTTTCCGAGAAGATGCCATTTAGCCCCTTAGGCTGATTTGTTCACTTTTCGGAACAACTCACAGGTCTCATAAAAATCGTTGTATCTCCCGGTGACCGGACAACTCGGAATGAAATCAACTCAGAATCATCTCAGATAAGTCGTTTAGAATTTAGAGTGATAAAAAAATTGTTTAAATAGATTACATTAGGTTAGGGATCGGCTAATTTAAAACTATTTTTTTCATAGCTTTTAATGACTTATAAAAGAGGTGTTGAGTTGACTTTATTCTCAGTTGGCATGGAACCGTATCTCCCTTACTATCATGGTTAGAAATATTATCTAGGTGTTAGAAAGAGAAAACACCACGCTTTATATTCAAACAAAAAGTTTACCACAAAATAATTAAAATGTACAGTCTTATAAAACCAAAGTTTCCGACTGCAATTAAAAAAAAAATTATGTTAATGCGGGCCTTTTTTATTAATTATTTTCATTTGGGCCTTTTTTATTAATTATTTTCATCTTAAAAAAATGAAGTGACGATAACATTTGTAATACATTTGCTAAATAAAATATTATTTTTTCGTTATAAGCAATTTTAGTTAGAAAGATTCATTCAAGCATTCTTAATACTTTTATATGTTTGCATTAAAAATATTTTAATTTAAAAGATTATATGTATTCTTCAAATCATAAAACGTGAAAGCGTGTTTCATCACCTTTCAAAAACGGTTTTTAGAATTACTTAATTTATTTGGATTTTAATGCAAAGCGGAAATATTTTGATCTCTGTCCAAAATAGGCCTGAGGGGTTAAAAATCCAGTTGAAATGAATACGAAAGTGTATTGCAATTTTAAGAAAATATTTACATATAAATAAACCGTCGTATATATGTCAGCACAAAATCACTTGATTAGGTACCTCTTAACCATAACATAAATAGATTTCTGCACAAATGTATAATTAATTGAAAGTGAAGTATTGAGCGATCGATAGGAAAATGAAAATTTTCTTAATAATGACAGCGTTTTCGCCTTCTGAAGACATTATCAAACTGCGGTTAACCCACTTATAGATATTATTTTTATATTATTACTGTTTAGGTACTTTTAATTTTAAGGATTGCTAAAAATAACGGCTTCAAGGATAGAGTTCTCTTCTACCTCTCTCCAAAAAACCCTTCACATATTTATTGTTATCAAGTTTAATTTAAAAGCGGCTAAGTACTTAGTTGGCTTATTGGCGGCCGCTAGGTACTTAGTTGGCTTATTATCGCCGCTAACTACTTAGCGGCATAATAAGCCAACTCCTTTACATATACAAAATAAAGGACATAAACTAAATCTTTTAGAACAACTAGAAATTAACAAGCACTTTAATAATCCTAAAGCTATTTTAATAAATGAACAGACCAATATAATTCACTCACCGTTGTTAGATATGTTCAAACCAATTTTAAAACAATAATAATAATAATTTTACTAGAAAATTAAACCACGAGTCATCATTTGGGAATAATTCACATTAGGAATAATGTTTAGAGTATTAACGACCTTAAACTTAATTATACAGAAAATAAAACCATGAGTCATCATTTGGAAATGATTCATATTAGGAATAACGATTAGTGCACTTAACGACCTTCAGTCGAATTTAAACAATATAAGTAATTGGGTATCTTTTAAAAGGGTAATAACCATTAATAATTTTAGTCAGTTTACTCATAATTAAAATTAGTCATCAAAATCTTATCTAGAAATAACATAAATACCTCGTCTGTATGTGGCAAGACCACAGTTTGATAATGCCTTCAGAAGGCGAAACAGCTGTCACGTGTAAAAATAATTACCTAGCAGAACTTGTTTATAAATAAACTGTTTTTATAAATTGAATAATAATATTATTAAATATATAAAAGAAATAAATAAAAAAAAAACCCTTCACATAGATCCCGAGGGAAATTACTTTCCTCCGGGCCTCCTGGTAGTGTTAATGTAAACAGAAGTTGGTAGGCACAGGACATTTTTTTCACAATTTTTGAAGTGAAAACTCTGTAGCAGAAACGAAATAGCGACTCTAAAAACAGACAAAGACAAACATGTATAGGATTTAGACTGCGAGAAAATGAGATAGCATAAACGGTCTCCTATTTGCGCGGTGCTTTGCAGCCTCCCCATTCTTGTGTACTTTAGTTTTCTGAATGTTTCACTTCTGCCGCGTGTGAACTGCGCACAATTTTTTGAAGTGAAAACTTCTTTAGCATCGTTGTGATTTGAAACTCGATGAAACGAAAAATTGCGACATTAAAAAGAGACAAACACACACATCTATAAGATATAGCCTGCGAGAGAATGAGGTAACATAATCGGTTTCCTCTTTGTGCGGCGCTTTGTAGCCTATCGGTCTCCTCTTTGCGCGGTGCTTCGTAGCCTTCCCACTCTCGTCTACTTTAGCTTTCTGAAGGTTTCACTTCTACCGCGTGTGAATTGCACACACCGTTTTTTTTTTAGTAAACCAGACTTGGATATGTTTATTGAACCCCAAAATAAAAGTAAGCGCATCAAATCGACTATATTTCAGGATCCCAAACGTATTGAAAAAACTACTAAAAATATCAGTTTTTTTAATCTAGTCTGAAAAAGTGTAAAGCCCCCGAAACTAATCGTTCCCAATCTCCAAATACCTTTACTTCTTCACCTAATTATTTCCACTAATTAAATCTTTTTAATGGCGTGTGTTTTTTGTGTTTTACGCGTCTGGTCGCGTCGGAAATAGCTTACAAATATCACCGCCAGAGTCGCTAATGAATGCTGGCAATTGGGCACGGTGGTGTGATCATTCACACCATTAAGAGCTTTTGTGGCTAAAACACAGTAAACACATCTCAAAACCCACTCAAAAGACATCTTAAAATCCACTGTTCATAAGGTACAATTTTCTATACAGTAAGGTGCAATATAATCCCTTTTCCATAATTTTCTTTTAGGATTCGATTTTCAAGTTTTACATAGTTTCTAAGGCAATATGTAAAAATGTGATTTTATGTGTTTGATGATTTTACGAGTGGTTTGTGATAGGTAAGGATTTTTGATTCTGATGTTTCGTTTTACGTAACTTTTGAGTGATTTTCCACGCACCGCCTGTGTGCTAATGAAGACATATTACCCGATCACCGCTTCTATTTTCACACTTTAGCTTGGGTTTATTAACAAGGACGACTCGTGATATATTATTTATTGGTAGTTATTTGAGTGACCACTCAAATATCCAATCTCGTCAAAAACGCTTTTCAAATAATGTAACATTGTGTGACAAGGGGTATGGGAGGGTCATCCGCTCTGTGACGTCACATGTAAAAATCTAAATATTTTTAATAAAAATAAATTTTGAACAACTGTTTTGATTGTTTTTAGATGTAAAATTGCAAAATATGTGACGTCACACTAGGGGGGAGGGGGGGGGGGGGGTCTCACAAATGTGACTAATGACTTTGGACGCGCAGAATCTCGAGGCTCTTATCGGACCCCTTCCCCTCTCGATGTCGTAAGCGCACTAACAAGCAACAATCTACAGTCTATTTATAGAATATACACGCTACTTTGCGCCACAACCCCTGGGCCACGAGATATATTCCACTGTGAATGAGTTTTTTATCTGACCCCCTCCCTTCTCGATGACCTATGTCCAATAACAAGCAACAAACGGTGGTCTATTTTTAGAATATTCTCGCTACTTTGCGCCACAACCCTTGGATCACGAGATATATTCGATGTGAATTTCGAGGTTGACCCCCTATCCTCTCAATGACGTAGGCGCAGTAACAAGGAAGAAACGACCGTTTATTTTTAGAATACACACACCACTTTGCGCCACAACTTATGTGCCACGAAATATATTCCGCTGCGAATTTCGAGGTTGACCCCCTACCCTCTCGATGACGTAGGCGCAGTAACAAGGAAGAAACGACCGTTTATTTTTAGAATACACACAACACTTTGCGCCACAACCCTTGGGCCACGAGATATATTCCGCTGGGAATTACGAGGTTGACCCCCTCCCCTCTCGATGACGTAGGCGCAGTAACAAGCGAGAAACGATCGTTCATTTTAAGAATATTCACACGACTTTACACCACAACCCTTGGGCCACGAGACGAATTAAAATATTTCGCAACAAAAAAGCATTTCATCGGTAGCTTAGCATGGGAGCCCTTTAAAAAAATCATATCATATAGCGTCGGTATCTCTGCTTTGTGTACAAGTGAAAATGTTGAACTAGTCAAAGAATATGTTTATTTAGGTGTAATTATTGATTGCTTTTTCAAAAGGGATTTACAAATAAATAAAGTCTGTAAACGACTCAGATCTATTGTTAGCAGATTAAATAAATTAAAATTTTATGTTCCAATTTGCACACTTCGAATAATTTATTTATCATTAGCTGAATCTATTATAAGATATGGAATTACAGCTTGGGGACTTTCCTGTAAAACAAATGTAAATCGTGTTAAAATCAGTTCAAAATTCACTAGTTAAATTATTAGCTCATAAAAGTTTATATGAACAAAGGCATAATGTTCCGTACTTTTACCAAAATCTCAAAATTCTCTCAGTAAGAGCAATTCTGTGGTATAAAATTATATAGTGGTCCAGTTTATTTATGTAAATGGGGCTATAGCCCCATTTACATAAATAAACTGGACCACTCTTACAATACTCGTTTTACGTTAAATGAAGGACTAATTGTAGCATTTAAACAAATATGGACAAAGAACGCTGGACTATATGATACCTAATTGCTTAAATATTATGTTAGCTGCCGAAATTAAAAAATGTACAAATGGTAAAACAAATATTTTGTTGAAAAATTGGCTTGCCGAAAGAAATAATTTGTATTAGACTAACACAAAAATTCTAACGGCATTTAATTATGTAAAATAAGTTTATTTATATCTCCAAAGTAAAAGTACCCATAGACAAACTGCTAAAAGTAGTTTATTGGGACTTTTATTTTTTCTGTATAATATTTTATTTTTTGCTGTCATATTGTATTACTTTGTATTTATAATAAATAAATTAAACCTTGAAAAAAAATATGAACAAGACTTTTTCTAAGAATCATCACATTTTGTTTTGGTTTTACTTTTTGCATGTACCGCCACTGCGTAAATATCCATAATTACCGTAACAGATAGCAGCTTCTGCCCAAATGACAACGCCAACTTCACGACGTCAGCGCCCGAGCGTGGCGCCTGGTGACACCAACTTCAACGGAACCGCATCAGCAACCAGCATCCAACATACCGTCACATGTGCTCACTTCTTTACAGAAGATCATTTGTTTAACAGAGCAAATCTATTAAGAAGAATGTCTTCTCATTATTATGTAGTCACTTTAATGTGAGTACACATTTATATAATGGATGCTATTTTACAGGAGGAGAAATGAGATGGCTGTATCAAACCCAGTCTACTATTTACTAACCCCTCAGGCATGTTCTGTCAGAAGTTCAAAAAATTTCCAAATAAATGGAATATTTCTGAACGTATCTGAAAACTAAAAACTGTTTTCGAAAGGTGATAAAATACGCTTTCAAAATAAACATACAATTTTTGAAACATAATTTTTTTAAAGCAAATATAAAAAGATTAAAAAATAGCTCATTCAAAAACAAATAAACTAAAACATATTTTATTAGACAAATGTAGTACAAAAAAAGAATTCTAAAAGTTTTACAATTTTTTTTAAAATTACGGTCAGACACTTTGGTAACTTCATAAAGATGTACATTTGAGTTATTTTGTGGTCAACCTCTAGATTTAAATATAATGCCTAGTGTTTTCTCTTTCTAAAACCGTTTAGAACGCATTTCTCAGCGTGGTAGTAAGGAAGGCACAACGATTTCTATGAGACCTACACGAGTTGTTCCCAAAAGTGAACAAATTAGCCCGAGGGTTAAAAGAGGTATTATCAAAGATATTGAAATATAAGAGATGTGCTATCTGCAGTTTTAACTGGGTGGGACTGTGTTTCCTGGCGTCGCCGATATTGTTAACCAATACTACTGCACACCTTTAAAAAATCAACTAAATGAACGAATTCTTTCCGTATTCAAACTATGCTCATTAGGCAGTAGTTCGTCGACGATCGGACGGCCATCAGAGCACATCTCTTGTATTTCAATATTTTAGGTTAAAATGGTACAAGTGTCATGTTTAAGCTTTGCGATTTTTCAATAAATAATTTCATAGACAAATTTAATAAAAATTATTCCAAGTGGCTATGTGTAGGATACCTCATAAATAAAGAATAAGAATGCCCCAAGACAATTTTGACCTTGTCCTTCAAACGTTTTCTTTATATATAAGGGTTAAAATCGCAATTTAAAAATATATATTTTTTAAATTTCTGGCGTGTGCGCCGGCGCACACCCGACAATTGACCTCTATCAGTTTATATGATAAGTTATAAATATTGACCATTTTCATAAACTTAACCGTTTGGACAGAATGTTTTATCGGTGTGCCAAGTTCTCTCAGGGTATTTTATTTGGTCGTTGAATATAATTAATATGTTTTAAAATATATTTAATTTATTTATAAGGAGAAGAAATTATCAAGGAAAAGTGAACTGATGAACTTAACTTCCAGAAAATAATTCAATATAAGAGTTTTAATACGAAAAGGCCAAAATGTATTCTTTAGTGCACACGGTTCACAGAAATTTGTTGTTCCTAAAAGCGGGGTTAATCTACATCACATTCGTCGAACCGATTTAAAAAAAATTGTTTTTGAGTAAAACCGTTGGAATTAGGAATTTCTTTAGTAAAATTTAAAAAGAATTGATCGCTAGGGGGTTAATATTATCTACTTAATGAATTTAAAATGTGTAAAAGTGTAGACTGAAATGCAGTTGCCGAAAAAAGAAAAAATATCGTAATGCCCACATCGAAAAAAAAAGTTTTTTTGTGTTCTCTACTATGTGGTGCAGATTCACCAGTTTCCCGCTTGCCTTACAACTTTTCGAACACCGGGTATAGACCTCTGAACTCGCATGATAAAACGCTTGATGGTGAATAAAATTGCTACGAAAATGTTTGCATTTAAGATAATAGTATACATCTACTAAAATTACCGATGCCTATGGTTGAAAATGGTAACCCCCCCTCGTGAGGCCAACATTATTCAATTATACTATAAAATTTAAAAATGCAGCTATCAAAATAAATAAAAAAAATACAACTTAAAAATTATGGCGCATTGATAAAAAAAATATGTAAGACGTATTATGTGTTTCTAAAAGCGCATAAAAAAGATAAAATGCAAAAGATTTGGAGTGACAGAGGCATAATGAAGACCACAAAGATGTGACTCGTCCGGGCATTGATTTTCCCCATATTTCTTTACCAGCCAGGGAAAGAAAATGGTTAGACGTCCTCTAAACGCGGTGCTAGAGTGCTTTAAAAATGTTGAGGATTCCATGAACAGCCAGACGCAAAAGTGTGTCGATCCTGGAAGAGCTAGGTATCCACGGAAGGCTTACAGCTATCTGCCTACAACATATCTGAAGATACTTTATGTAATGAATGCGGAGCCATGTCTAAATAGGAACAAAATAATAATGTTTGGGATACTTTGTTTGGACACGAATTAAGGTATAAAAAGCATTGCATGGGAGCCCTCTCTTCACCGTTGACCAACACGCGATAAACATTACTTTAATATATTCTATAATTATAATAGTAATATTATTTTATTTAACGGTCCCGAACACGGTAAAGTCACGACATCTTACTTTAGACACATTGCTCGCCAAACTGAGGACTTCAACTTGGAGAAATTCATAGTCACTGGTCACTGGCAAAGTGGAAGCAGAAAAAGTAGCGGAAGATCACGAATGCGCGACCAAACATCACTAGCGTCTAGTCCACATTGCAGCTTTCCACGCAGCGCAGGACCGCAAGAAGTGGAGGAGCCTTATCCACCATGGAAATTGGACTAGGACTAGATTGGACGATCTTCAGCAACGGGGAACCGGCTTGAAAAGAAGGAGAAGATTAGTCGTATATTATAATTAGTTATAATTTCTTAATTATAATTTTAACTTGGTTGGAATGCAGTACTCATTACAAAATATCAAACGACACCCGTGTTTCAGATGCATTTACTTTTCCCCGTGTCCTCACTTCCTGTTGACTCAATGTGTTGATAATCTTAGAACGTTGTGACCGTATGATAATTTGTACTGAAATATGGAAATTCATTTTAGTTTTTATAAAATGTGTGAAATGTTGACATTTCTACAATTATTTAGGTGAGTACTAGCGTACCTAAACCAAGAAAAGCCTACCAAATAATATATTTTATGCATTACTTAATTGCCCAAGAAGTAAAACTCACATTTTGAAAGCATATTTAACATGAATTTTGAAGTCATTTCATTAGGTGTGGTATCTTTTCGTGTCTTTACCACGTCTTTATCAACTTTCCAATGGATTTATTTATTTTTTGACAATTATTAGGTCTATATTAGTAGGGCTTACACATATTTTTGTACCTATCTCAATAGGTATATAAGTTAAATTCGATAGGTCCATTTTTTGTTGAATTTGAAGCACAATATTTGAGAGAATTCAGTGATGCTGGTATCGGTAACAGTAATGGAATTAGTGATTTTTCACTTAGATTTGGATGAAACGGTTAATCTTTGCACGACCTTGATGATTCAATGATTATTCAAAAGTTAAAATTTGTTTAGATTTGATGACTGTCTTGTATTCTCAGGCACATTTAGTCGCAATGAATTTGAAGTTCAAGTGCTGTATTTGAAAGAGTTGGTTGGATTGATTGGCATTTTTGCCCCTTAGTGCAGATTTCTCTTCATATATCTGTAGGTCCTCGCAAGTTTTCGCTATTTGAAGAAGAATATCTAAGAATTCTAGTTTCTGTTCCGTGAACTATAAAACTAAATTAGGAACATCTTCCGAACACGCGAAGTAGTTAATTGACCGTTTGCATTTCGTCTATCTGCACATTTGTTTGTGCGTTCCACATTCGTTTTCGAAAATCTGCTGCATCCACTTTACTATTCAAACCAACCTTACTTTGACTAGACTCTGACTGTGGTTTAGTAAGGATTATTTATTTTTCAATTGTGACATCATCATGTTCATTTGGATTTTCTTAATCATATTTTTTCGATACTATGGTTATAAAAAAAGGCCTGAAGAAAGAATTTTTGTCGAGATAGTGAATGGATAATTTTTTTGAAATTTTACAATTCCTTGAAATAATTTTACATACCAGATTGTAATTTATTAAGTTGGTAATTATTTGTATCTTCTTGTAAAACTTATGATTTCCGAGGAACTTTTGGCTTCGATTTATTAAATATTTTTGGACGCGAGGTATATTGTTCGCAGAACTACTAGTTGTAATGAAGCGTTATGTAACTATCTACTAAATTATATTCGCGACTGTTCAAATGTACAAACGGCAAACCATTGTCACCTCTAGGAAAGGTCGCGTCCCAAAAGTGTAGCATTTTGGCGCGATAGATGATTGAGATAGGGCAGATTGATGATTTTCTCGGGATGCGGAGCGTACAGCCGTTCGGGCGGACGTCTGGCGTCTGGCTCTCTCTCCTCTCTGACTGTGCGAAGCTTATCTACACACAGATCGGTTGCTTTACCATTACCTACTGCTACTTACCTCATACAAAACGTCCAGATTAATAAAGAAGTAGCGTTAAAAGACAGTCCGCTAAAAGTTGGTAGTTTTTTTTACCAGAAACTACCAACTTTACAGAAATTATCCTTCTTAATAATTTTTCACAGAAGTGAAGGAGGTGGTAAAAATTAGTCACAAACTGAAATAAACGACATTGGCGGAATATATTAATATTCCATTTATTAAATGAAAAACTAACATCTTTCAAAGTAGAAGAAAAACATTTCCGAGATGAATTAGCAACTAAAAAAAGGATATTTTTATATCACTACCCCTTATATCTCTTATATCACTTTCCCTCCACACAGCATCTCAGATGACATAGGCTCCGAGGGTAATTATTTTCCTTGGGGCCTCCTGTGTGGAGTTAATGTAAAAAAAAAACCCAAAGCAACAGAGACATATCTCTGAAAAAAAAATCGCTTTCGTAGGTATACAGTTTACAGGGCTCTTGCTCGCCAACTGAGGACTCCATTTTGGAGAAACTTATGGTCATTGAGGTGTACATAAGTGTATGTAAGCCATAAGTAGCACGACATTTCTTATAAGTTTCGTTAGTAATTATATTAATTATATTTCGTTAGTCGTATATTATAAGAAAGACCAAGATCCCAGTTGCTTGGCGGCCCATCCTCTCTGCCTACCCCCGCGAGGAAACGGCATGGTGGTTAGTTAGTTAGCTAAGATAGAATTTAAATTCTTACCTCTCATTAAATTCCTTATTTTTAATATTTTTGGATGATTACGAAAAACATTACAAATATTTCAAAAAGTCACAATTTCGGAAAGTATCCTTATTTCGATCGAAAAAATCCGGTGACCGTACAACTCAACTAAGTGGCACTTCATCACGGGTGTTTAATTGCCACTTTGTTGAGTTGTCATGGAACCGAAAAATCCATAACCAAATATACTCAATTAAACAAAAAACCTATTCCTTTTTTTTATAAAGATATCGGGGATGATGGATGAGAATTGTATGTACCTACATCACACTGCACTTTACTTACGGGTTTATTAAACAATTATTCAAGCACCTTAATTTAAATTTCGAGCCATATTAGTTATTTGGAAAGTGGGTAGCGAACACGAAGCAATTCGCGAGCTGTTAGATCGGCGGCAATCGGGAACAGAATGAATATTCTTTTACCAGTACGCTACGCTCTAACGCGGCGTTAGTACGTCACGTTATACTTTTTTACATCATTTTATTTTACGCCGGGCGTACTTGCTTGACTGTGATAAAAATTATTATTGAAAAATTAATTAAAAGTGTCCGAAAACATCCTTGTTTACATGAAATGAGGAATAGCGCATACAAAAATATTTCTATGAAGGCAAGATTATGGGAGGACATTGGACTTGAAATAAATGAATCGGGTAAGTAGAAGAGAACTCTGCTTTACGCCGAGGCCGTTAACAGAAAGTACGCGGCGTTAAGGCGTAATTTACGCAGCGTAAATTACGCCTTCTGTTTGACGAGGCCTTTAGTTCGACATTCGTTGTTGATAAACTTCGGTGGTAAAAAGGCCTGTGTCCACTATTGGCGTACGAACAGCCAATAGGAGGTAATCCGCAGAGACATTAATTTAATTGATAGCTCCAGTTTTCACAGATTAGTCGCAGATGCTTTCGTCGGCATTTACCGGTTATTCTTCTGAATCTCCGTCAAAATTTAGTTTATTAGTGAAATAGTTAGCGCAACGATATTTAGCAGGAAGGGTGATAGCAATCACTGACATTAGCGGTGACACAGTGATAGCTGTTCCCGTTCAGAACTAATTTAGTTACACCGAATGTCACATTGGCGACTAGCATTAATAATTATGATTTTACATCGCAGTTTTGGCAAACATTAAAATAGTTTGGCGTTAGACTAATATTGAATTTAATATTTTAGACGGTGGTAAAGTGGTTAAAACAAACTACAAATATTTTTTGGAAAATGTGTTGTCCAGGATTATTATAATTTTTAGTGTAACTAATGACGATTCTTGCAGTAATTCTAATGGTCACGTAATCGACTTTATATCGTGATGTTTAAAATTCAATTCCGGCGCTAACAATCTTTGAGTTTGATTAAATTGTATCGCATCGAATAGTATTAATAGGTTAGCGTCTGCGTGGTTGAATTTCAGAACCCGGCTTCGAGTGCATGTCTGACGCCACGCCGTACGCGCCGCGCCATAAATAACATCTGTGTACGTGAAATATTAAACAAAACTACCATTGTCATTCCGTTTCGAATTCAAGAATTCGTCAAAAGATGTCACTACTTCCGTAAGCAGGCCGAATGGGGACGTGTCTCCCCTAGGAGGTATAAGTGCTACGAATTTGTGAATATGTAGTATCTCTCCGGATATCAAAAGATTGACGGTAATACAAATTTATATCAAGCGACTATATATTACATATGAAGTCATTGCCTGTCTCGGTTACTTTGTCCTGGTGACTAGCTATCATTGGATGACAGTTGATCCAAGGAACGGGCTATTTTTGGAAACAGTTCCTGTTGGATTTATAAAATGGTCACCAATACTAACTGGGCGAAGCCGAACCAAAAGCCACCCGCAAGGCCTAGCAGCAAAAACCTGCGAAGCGGGTTGTTAATTGCTAGTTAATGTTTATAATGCTAACTTACTAACACTCTTCAATTTAGATTATTATCCAAATTAATTAATTGTTTCAATGCATACTATTCTTTTTCATCTTTGGGGAAATATCTTTTGGGGAAAATTGAAACCTTTTCTTCTTAAGTCGGTTCCTCATTGCTTAGGATCGTGACCTCTACTCCGATTTCCATGGTAGACAAGGCTCCTCCATTCCTTGCGATTTTGCGCTACTTGGAGAGCTGCGGACACCGACGTACCACACGCCAGTGATAACTTTGCCACTCCAGCGCATTGGTGACCCTCCTCTGCCTGTTCTGCCTCCCACTTCACCAGTGACCATGAGTTTCTCCAGTTGGTATCCTCAGTTTGGCAAGCAACGTGTCCAAAGCATCTTAAAATGCATTGTAGGCAGATAGTATTGTGAATGCCTAGCTCTTCCAGAATTGACACATTTACGCCAGGACTGTCCGTGGAATCCTGAACATTTTTCTCCAGCACCACCCTTCGAAGGCGTCTGGAACCTTATAATAGATATGATCTGATATTTTGAAAATCATGTATTTTCCTTTAAAAAAATGTCAACGATTTTATGTTCTAGCTACATACAGAAGATACCCACAGGTAAAACATTTAAAAGAGACGTTTGCTAGGGTAATGATGTAACAGATGGATAAATAAAAATTAGTTATAATTATTCGTTCGTTAGAAACCTTAACCACTCGGACCCGTGAGCTTGATTTCGAGACAATAAAGCATTTCCAGACATGTATATGACATATGAGGTGTACGTGACTTTTTAAGAATCAAACACAAAACTTAGAAAAGAACATTACAAGAATCGCGAACTTAAATTTGAACGGAATTAAATGCTATCGATGTACCAAACTAGTACTATACTATCGGTATGCCAAACAGGTAGGTACTTTACTATCGATGTGGTCTCTTTAAACTGGTTTGCATGTGCTATAATCGATACATTTATCTACTTTTAAAAGAACTTTAATAGTTCCTACTTAGTACAGTTTATTTTATTAAATTTTTATTGGCATAAATAATTACGTCCAAAGGTTTTTAAGTTCTAATTTTGTCTCAGATTAGATTAATTGTTATAATGACTACGGCAGTGATAAGTAAATACACAGTAATTACACATGAAATAATTCCCATGCGGGTCAGTCTCCAGAATCTTGAAAGAGTTTTGTTTAGCCTCTTAGCATATTTATAATTGGTTTAATGTAGGTACGGATTTTTGTCAAAACACCTGTTCTAGATTTCATTTAAAAAAGTTTAAAAAACGTAATATCATCATGCATCGGTTCTATTGTCTTACATTGTAACATCGATTTTCTGTTTTTACTTACCAATTGTGGACGTTTTTGAAGTGTCTGAAAGTATAATTTGAGTACATCACAAGAGTCGCAAATACTCTGAGCCAGTAAAAGATCATGGCATCCCCAATGGGGGGATGTTATGAGGCGAAAGGGATGGGGAGAGGAAGAAGATGGGAAGAAAAATTTGGGAAATTCCTCGCTATTCAGATCTAGTCACCAAACATGCCTGAAGTCATTTCAAGCAACATTTAAATCTAGTCTATTCAATCTAAAATCTTCATTTTCAACGTAGGAAGTGTGGGTTACTTTTAGAAACAGGAATATTGCATCTTTATTTACAAAGATCGGTTAAATTGCGATATCTTCAAAAACAATAAAATCTTTTTATTGTACAAAAAACGAGAAAATATATACTTTTAATTTAATAACTTCTCATACTCACTAAAAATGTATTTTTAAGAAATCGGTAATTTCCTCAATATTTTATTTTTGTAATAATTGTCCGTCTTCCGTGAGAAAAAATCTGCTGTAAAATAAAACGTATTGCCGACAGGAACAGTCTTACGTCTCAATTTGTTAATTTTTATGATGACTTCTAGAGATTAAAGCAACTATTCTGTAACTTTGCGTCGTGTGACATAAAAACGGTGATAAATCTCCTGGCTGAATAGTTTCATGAAAATATTTCTAAGTCGTAGCTGTCGTGACTGTATTTTTGGGTAATTTGTCATGAAATTTAGACTCCGCAATGTAAATCTTTTGAACAAAGTTACCAAATTAAGGTTGTAACTACATTTTAATGCAATATTAGTTTTTAGTCGGATTAGACTAAAAGACTGGTTTATCGTATCGCACCGACCGAATATTACAATGCGGGTATTCCAATTTCGGTCAAGTATTTTCTTAGTAAGATGGTGCATAGTTTCATTAAGAGGAAATCCGGTCACCGAGAAATTTGAATAATTGGTATTTTATCAACTTGTTGCTGTCACCATCGCTTTTACTCTCCCGAATACTGAGCGAAAGGGACAATTGCACCTCAGACTGAAAATACCTAAATTAAATCATCAAAACAGGGATTTTGTTGAAGAAGAAGATAACAACGATAATTCAAACGAAAATGTGAACGAGAACAAGACACAGAAAAACAGAAAAAAGATAATGGTCGAAACTAAGACTCGAACCTAAAACCTCTCGTTTATCCGGGACGTGCGTTTACGAATTTCACCATTTTTTTTTACATGAGGAAAATAATTTCCCTCGGGGCCTATGTCATCTTTGGGGATGCTGTGTGGAGGGTTTTTTTTTTTCAGGAAAGGAAGGGGAGGAGAGTTCTGGAAAGGAAAAGGGTTTAAGGGGTGGGTAGGAATCTAGGGTTCAGGGTGTCCTGGTCATCCACCCCAAGACCAAGACAAACCTCACCCAATGAACCCGGGCACCCCTGCTAAATCACCAAACGTAGCGAACCACCATTGTTACCTACTGTCAAACCATCAAATTAGTGAATCTCATATTTAAAATTTTAGAATTAACAATATTATTTTCAAGTAATTTTTTCCATATTACAGGCAACTACCCTTTTTATTGGAAACAATCATTCAAAGAATTGATTTATAACCTAGACAGCGTCACGGAAAAATGTATCGATGACGCTGAAACCCGAAAAATTCTTTTTTATAACTTTTGAAGGTTATTCGCATCAATGTAATACATCATTGAAGAAGAAGATAACAATAATAATCTAAACGAAAGTATGAAAGAGAACAAGACACAGAAAAACAGAAAAAGATAATGGTCGCAACTAAGACTCGAACCCAGAACCTCTCGTCTATCCGGAAATAGATTTGGTAATACTCTTTGTCTAATTTGTATACTGAAGTTGGCGTTCAAACCCGACAATTTTAATGATTTTTGAAGGATCCTAACTTCTATAAGTAACTTACCAAAAAAACCAAAACCTACCGACACGGTAGGTGTCGGTAGGTTTTGGTTTCGGCTAATGGTCGATGTCTACATTATATTAAAAAATATTTGCAATATTGTCAAAATCCAGAGAGAAAATTGAGGAATACGTTTGTGTGGACAAAACGCCGCGCGGTTTCCTATTAAATTAGTGCGGAGGGAAAATTTGCTCATTTCTTTACATGGGCGCTGCCAGAGTGACGTGAAAAATCACATTCTAGGTGTCGAAAGGAACGTCAGATCAGAAAGAAAAATTCCACGAAGACAGGCGGAGTGATGATTGACCAATACAAAATCGTAAAATGGAGGCCTTGGTCAAAAATTGGACATATTGGAAAGATAAAAAGGAGGCATTTCCCTGGAAGGCGATAAGAAGGCAAGACAATTTTTTCTTCCACTTATAAACGTAATAAGATCTTCAATTATTGCTAATTCGCTCTGTGGCGTCTGAATTGAATGAACACAAATCATTTTGTCAAATATTTATTTAATATAAATATTTACAATAATATTTTTTTTAGACATCTTCGTAGCATCTTTGATTATTTTGTGTTAATTTATAAACGTTTCTAAAATACAGGGAGTTAAGGGACGTTCTTGACCTACGTCCTGACATAATTTGGAGCAAAACGTGTAATTGAAATTTTGGTCTCCGGTGACTTTTTTTGATTTTTTTTTGTAATTTTTTTCATTAAATCCTAAAAAAAATTCTTCCGCATGTCGTCACTGGTCACTCAGTAACCAAAGTAACCAAACAAACATTCACCAGACCCTAACTGTCCAATACCTTTTTTATGTGAATACCATAAGAATCTCAGATGCTCCGTTTGGAGCCAGTGAGACTATGGTATGGGGAAGGGAAGGAGGTGGGGAAGAGGAAGGTGGGGAAGTACCCGGCTGTACAAATCTGGTCACCAAACACGGCTAAAGCCATTTCAAACAACGTTTCAAACTGAATGGTAGTTTTACACCAGTGAGGGTATCTTCCATTCTGGAACGTGCCGCAAATTTACTATATATTATTTTTTAATGAATTAATTGTGAAATAACACAAATAGTGTATATTTAGGTTGGGTTGTTTCAAAAAATTTGATGAGTTCATCAAATATTTGAAGTTAATTTTCACGTTCTGTGTAAGTTCTATTCCAGTTCTGTTATTTTATCATCATAGGCCAGCTGCTTCTTAAAACTGAAATCATCACAGAACTTGAATAGAACTTACACAGAACGTGAAAATTAACGTCAAATATTTGACGAATTCGTCAAATTTTTTGAAACAACCCATCCTTAGTGTAGTATATTTGCGGCATGTTCCGGAGTGGAATATGGTTTAGCCGTGTTTGGTGACTAGATTTGTATAACCAGGTAACTTCCTCTTCTCCCCATCTCCTTCCCCTACCTACTACCTTTAGCCGCACAACTTGCACTTCTTTAATCTACGCTCACAACATACCCCAATCGAGAATGCCATAGTACTCAAATAAGTAGGAAAAATTACATGTAGGTATTGGTATTGGTCTGTCTTTTACGGTGACCGGACAACTCGGAATGAAACCAACTCAGAACCATTTCAGATAAGTCATATAGAGTGATAAAAAAAAAATGTTAAATATGTTATGTTAGGTTAGGGTTATCGGCTAATTTAAAATTATTTATAGCTTTAAATGAATTTCCATGGAGGTATTGAGTTGATTTTATTCTCAGTCGGCATGGAACCGCTCACAACTTACCCCAATTGAGAATGCCGTAGTAATCACATCTTCTTCTTCTTCTTGTGCCCTATCAGGTCTCCTGACGATGGCGATAACTCTGGTAAATGTATCCCTATCTTGCGCTGCCCGAAATAGCTCCTCCACACTTCTAATATCGGTCCACTCTCGTACATTTCGAACTCTCGTAAAGTACTCACATCAGTAGGAAAAAATTCAAGTAGGTATCTATTCGAATTGGTCTGCCTTTTACGCGTGTAGCCAAACTTCTTTTGCAATCTCTAGTCCAACTTTAAAACCATCTAATAAAATAAATTTGCTGGTATTTTTCCCAGCAGCGCATGGATGGCGTACCGATATAGTACTCGTTATCTGGATCTTCCTCTTCCCCCTCCCCCTCCAGCCCCTTCATCACTTGCTACTCTTGCTAGCCGCCGCTGATAATGTCTCCTCGAGACAATGTCCTCCATTGTGGCACCAACCACAAAAGAGAAGATGGGCTATTTGCGCTCTGGACCAGGGTAAATGTACGAATAATGGCAGATTATTTTTATCGTTTTTCCGCCGTGACATATTTGCGTGTTGTTTTTTTGATAATATTGACCACCCAGACGTTATAATACTATCTCACACAACTATCTTTACTTTAAATTGTTTTTACTAAAGCAAAGATTAGTTATTATGGCAAAATTATGGAGTGTAAATAATAATATCAGAATAAGTTCATAGTTTTCACGCTCCCCCTCACTAGGGTTTCCTATTGTGTAGTTTTATTTATATTTTTGTATAGTTTCTAATTGTCTTTACACTGTCTGCATAATGTTAGCAAGTTGATTTATCACTCTGTTCTCTCAGCCACCTTTTTACTTTAGTTATGTAGTGTCTTTCCTCTGTGTGCATAGTCCTATCTTCTCTAAGCATAAATTTTCTAATAAAAGTTTTCTATCGAAAGTGACCTGCCAGGTAAGTATGTTTTCTGTATGTGTTTGTAAATAAAAAAAATAGATAAACCTACCCTTAGAACTCACAATAAATTGTTCAGCGCCCTTGGGTGATTTTTCACAAAAACAGCGCTCTAAAAATTATTCAATATTATTATTTTTAAATATATTCATTTCTGTTATTTATTGTTGGATTTGAGAGAGCATTATAGTTTCGTAACATGAAATTTAATATTCCTCTGTCCAAAAGCTGAATTCAAACTGAGAATATGCACTATATGCAGTATATTTTGGCTTACTGCCCTGGTTGGGTATTTATGTTTGACAGGGGAATATTCAGATATGTTTTTTTTTAAGTTTAACTAAAAGAAATATACATTGAAAACTTGAAAGTTTTAAATACTTCGGAGTTCAAACAAGAACTTTCAGAAATGTCCATGTTTTTCTGTAGATACCTGAGGCATACCCCCATCCATTTATCCCGTCCTCCATTTGTGATTGACACAAAGCATACTATACTTTTTTAATGCCTTTTATGTTCAGGAAATTTGATAAACTTGGTAATATCATCAAATACTTCTTTTAATTTGGCAATTATAACTTTTTCTGCGGTTTTTAATATTTCATCCAACAGCCACTGTCTGAATACATAACCACAGAATATAAACCATTTTTAATTTACATATTCGTAAATGAAATGCTTTGGCTGTTACCAAAATTTAATTTTGTTAAATGAATTTGTTATACATCTTCTTCTTGTTTATAGTCCTCTAAATAAATAAATGAAATTATTGCTACCCTACGTAGAATAGACCTTGTCTTGTGATGCAAGATGGTATGAAATAAAAGGAAAATAATTAACATTTTACCTATGCAAACTAATAGGCATGCAATAATTATTGATTAGGCAATCTCCGGCCTTTTATAACTACGAAAACTAGAAAAACTTCTTAAAAACATCACTGACTTTGAAACATTGAAAATTTTAGCAACGTTTTGGCAGTAATGTAAGATTGGTCCAAAATTTCACATATCACATAAATTAAAGCTTGCTCATCTTGCGCATCTTCAACGATCAACGGAAAATGAAAAATAGTATATACCAAGGAACGCGAGATCCTTTTACAGAAACTCAATAGGACTCGCAAAAACCCAACAATAATCAAATAAATATAACGAATGGTTAGGACCATAATCCGCCCTCGCATGTCCTGTCCGTACCTATTATACGTGTACCAACATTTATCAACGAATGTAAATCTTCCAGGGTCGTGCCTCTGTGCTTGTCGATAAATATTTAAATAAACCCGATACAAATAAATTACAGCAGAAATGCAATGTGGATGTGTGTTGCCGGCGGTACCAGTCGGCACCGCCAGCTCTCTGGTGGTCCTCGGCCTGATATCGCCCGTACCCGAGAATCTCAATTGTTCTGGAGTTCCGCAGGGTTCTCAACTGATGCCACCGTAAAAAAATATAATATTTTAAATTAATAAATGGCAGAATGGGTATTTAAATTTAAGAATTTTGAAAATTTCTGCAGATCTTTGATGGTCCCCGGCCTTATATCACCGGTGACAGAGAATCTCAATTATTCTGGAGCTCAGATTCTAAAATACAAAATTTTAAACAAATATGTTGTTAAATGAGAATGTTTGTTAGCATTTCAAGATTCGCCGTTCTGATCGTGATGAATATACCAAAATACGCCAATTTTTTTGTAGTATTAACAGTTTAAACAGCGAATAATATTTGAGTATTTTTATTTGAGCCTACTTTGAATTTATTATACAAAGCATTGAGTGTTACAAAGAGTAAACGGCATATTTTAGCCGCATTTTAATTAAAGCAAATACATGATTATTAAATAGCTACTAAATGAGCCATCGAGAATTTCATTTAATATTTAGATGCAAATAAAATATTTTAGGGTTCCATAAATTAAATTATTAAATGTAGTATGCGAGTAGCGGTGAAGAATTTTGACCCAAATTCAAGTAAGGGAAGAGTTCCAATTTGTTTAATCTACAATTGTAATACCAATTGATTAGGTTCGATAAAGTGTGATTTAAAAATTGTAAAAGCAAAGAGCCATCTGAAAAATTGTAACAATGTATTTTCTAGAGAAATACTTGTCTTTAGTGGTAAAAGTTGTTAGGCATAGTAAAATAAGGATTATTTGAAACAACATTCAAGATTTTTTTGGAAATTCCTGAAAGAAAATGAGTTACGAGCTTTTCAAAGTGGGTTGGTGGAAATTGTCCCCTTCCTTGAAGTATTTTTGGAAAAAAGAGTTGGATTTTGTGTCCCGAAATGAGTTTTCTCCAACAATCCCGTGATTAGGGTCCATCTCCCAAACACGGAAATATCTAAATAACTCAGCATGTAAATATGTGTATAATATCAGCATCCAATAAACAATAGAGAAACCAATACACAGTCCGGATGAAAGAAACAGAGCGACGACCACACATAGGTACGTACCCTGGCCGCATGAAGAACCGACGTATTTTTTACGCCAGCTACGAGACAACAGTATGCTAGGGGGAGTGTGTGTGAGGGAGACAGAGGCAGCGTGAGATGATATCTGGTCGCGGCGCCACCGCGAGGCGCTTCGGACAAGCGCGGCCCGAGGCGCTCCGAGGCAGGAATCGACAACCTTTTTATTAAATATTATTTATTATAATAAAGAAAAAACCGAAAAACCCTTTTAATTGTACCATTTGCGCGATTTTTTTGTTTGTTTATCAAATGATGTTTCCAGTCCCGTTGAAATTTTTAATAAATATCTCAACATATTTCATAAAGCCACATTGTAAATATCCCCATTTATTGGATATCTATAGTGTAATTGTCTCGGAAAATTGCATTTTAATTATCATCATCGTGATCACGGTTCTAAACGATCGGGTTTGGCCTCCTCTGCAAATGTTGTCTACCATTTCTAATCCCCAGTTTTTCTCTTTCAATCATCAGGGTTTCCTATTCTGCTTCATTCCTTTTCAAATCAACTCTGATTCTTGGTCACTTCCACTGGATCCAACTGGTCGTTATTGTCGGTGTGCCAACATCTTGCATTTTTTTCCATGTGGCGAGCGTAGTCTTTTGGGATCTATAAAAACTAACGGTTGCTCCACACTCTATAAATTAGATTTTTCAAATACAAGAAATAATATCGGTAATTTTTTAAGGAACGTTAAAGATAAACTCAATGAATTAAATCACTCCGGAATAGAGAAATTGAATTGTAATAACTGTTTCTCGCTTTACATCGGAAAAATAAGTCATAATTTCGACATTAGAATCAAAAACATTTTAGGTGTCCTAATAATAATATTTTTTCCGATCTCGTGAATCATATTATTTAAAATAATCAAAGTTTTGAAAATATGCAGGGGTAGATAATTAAATATTAATAATAAAGGAAAACGCTTTAAAAGTCATAGAAATTAAGAAATCCCTCAATGATAATGATTCTATTATTAATAAACAAAAATACTATCTTGCAGCCCATCTTAGATATTACGTTCCCATTCTCGGTCCGTTATTTCTCCTTCCCCACTCTTCACTAACCTCTACTCACATCTCATCACTTAACTCCCACTTCAGCATCTAATATAAGTTAACCCCTTATTTTGTAATATTAATTTGATAATATGTATTTGATGAAACCGGTCGGCGTTAATATAAAAAAAATGGTGGCTAAAATAATATTAATGTTTCATTTAACTTTATATCTATTTGTTTAATTTTTTCAGCGTAGGCTCAAAAATTTTGTGATATTTGACGTTTAAGGATTTTTTTTTATTAGACCCCATAACATGTTAAACCTCTCCGGCATTCTGGAACAACTCATCTGAACTCCTACTATTAAGTGCGGTGTCGTCTTCTATTTCTCTTTCTGGATTATTATTCGGTTAATCCACTATATGTCGCTATTCATAATGTGAGACAGATTATCCCCAGGTACTATTATTTCAAGTATATTTACCATTTATGATTTAACTTAGTGGTCTTATATCTTTGCACATTTGAAAAAATAAATTCTCTGGTATTCAAAAAAGTCTTAATAATCTAAAAGCATTTAAAATAAAGTAAAAAATCATTAAACAAACAATTTACTAAATGAAAAATTAGATTTGTTAAATAGCCCCATTTTAAACATATTTCCCTTTCCCATGCCTTCGTTTACCCCCTTTCTCTTGGGTACCTCCCACTCGCCCCCATAAAGTTTACATGTTCTCTCCCTCCTCTACTTTACCTTTAAATATTCTTTAACTCTGTTATGTAATTAATTTGTTTTATACACCCCTGATGAAGGACAGGTTGAACCGAAACCGGTTGGATAGAATATTTAATAAAGTGGTAAATTGGTACAAAGTTATTTTATTATAAATATTATAATTATGTGTACCCACAAAGTGTTTGCTATACGTGAAAATTTATTAAAAAAAACACCATTTCATAAATTACCACAAAAATAGTAGCAAATACACATCTCAAGGTTCGGTACTCCTGGCCGTCTGAGTCCCAGACCCCCGTGTGCCCTCAGCAGATGACTGTTAAAGGGTGTTCTTAAAGTCAACATCATTCTTTCATTAATCAGCTTTAAACAAACAAACAAACCCACAAGCAAATGGGAGGATCTTGGAGGAAACTAAATTGCAAAAACCTATAAATCTTCGCCGAAAAGGGCGAATGAAAGGATTGTTGATGCAGGGGTGTGGATGTGGATGTTGCTCATAAGGATGAGATTATTTTGTATGCATACTGAAAAAATACGTGGAAATTTTGTTTGCCATTGGTATTTTCATATTTCTTGAAATGAGACAAATTACACATCTGCCCTAATGATGGACACTGTGACAGATGTGTAATTGTGTCCTGATGATGGACATCTGCCCTGATGATGGACACTGTGGACACTGTAACGCTGTCCAAAACGTTGGCTAAAGAAGGAGGTAGCGCAACATGGCATAACACCCCAAAAACAAATAACGAAAAAAAAGGCTAAAATTTATTTAAATATACTATTTGTCTCATTTCAAGAAATATGAAAATACCAATGGCAAACAAAATTTCCACGTATTTTTTCAGTATGCATACAAAATAATCTAAAAATTTATCAAAGTTTAGCCTATCTAATTTGTAGTGGTACCTACCTAGTGGTACCTACATCAACTATTTTCAGCGTTTTAAGTCTTCATTCATTCATTTCTGTATTTCTTATAACTTTTAGAAATTTTGTTGTTCTTCCAATTTCATTTTCAATTTGGGAAGACTACTACTAAGACTACGTCATCGGAATTAAATGTCAATGTGGTTCGAATTCCTAAATAAATTGACACTTCGGTCCGTTGAAATACTTAATAAGATATCGGGTAAATCTTATTCTTTGCAAATTGTAAAACAACGTACTGCCTTTTTTGTAAAACATCAAAATGATTAAGCATAAAATCTAGTGAAAATTATAGGTTTACTCTTCTGATTTTGCCTTTATAGAAAGTGTACTAATATATTTTATGAAAAGCTCAAAGCCAAGTGACTATAAATTCCAATTTCACAGGAAAATGACTCATTACTTCTGTAAAATTTAACATTTTGCCAAAAACACACTGTGCAAACATTGCTCGGAACATGTAGAATTGGTACAATTTGTAAGTTTTGAAAGAAAAGAAGCACGGAAATGAAATTCAAAGAAAACTAATACCATAATGCACAAGGTTTCAACTTTATTTTAAAATTCATTATGAAGAACTTGTAACAGATTAAACAACAAACCCCGAGAATCATGGAATGACACGCTAACGCGGACTTGAATTCTCCAGACAGCTCAGGTAAGATTTATGCTAGAAAAAACAGCTTGTATGATATTTTTATATTATTATTGTTTTTGTTCTGTGTAAAATTTTGATTTAAAAGACATTCAAACAAACAAACTCTCCGAATGCGCCTCGCATAAATTACCCTTCGTTTACATCGGCCAGGTATTTGAGCCCATAAAGGTAGCCGTTCATCTTCTCCCGTTTCTCCTCATCGGCTGCATTGTTCCAGTCATCGAGACCTCCGACGATTAGACGGGACCTATCGACATCTTGTTCCAGATAAATATATTAGGCCCTACTGGCTTTGTTAGCGCCGAAAGATGGATTAGACTACACCAAAAGAGGTGGCGTTTAACATTTTTATCATAGTTTTTGGGTTTTATGTCAGTTTGTTGATAATTTCTTCTACCTCTTTTCGTAATTCGCTGCATTGTTCTAGTCTTCTGGATCTCCGACTATTAGGCTCAACTGGATTTGGTTGCGTCGAAAGATGGATAAGGGAAGACTGAGAGAAGTGGCGTTTAACATTTTTGTCATAGGTTTTGGGATTCGTGTTAATTTGCCGGTAATTGAAATGTTTAGGAATGGGCGTAAAGGTCTTTTTTCCTGGAAAAAAATCAAACCAATTTACAAATCGTTTTTTTTAGTATTACGCCATATCAACGTGAATTACCAATACGGCGTTAACGTGACCGTTGTTTGGACAATCAAATATTTTTCATATGGAGTTATTCACAAATTTATAAAATGTGCAGACTCGATATTATACTTAGGTTAGGTTCTAAGCCGATTTTAATTGAGTTTTATGAAATATTTTCTCATATTTATACTTCTGCAAAAATGATACTTGCAAGAAAAAAAACCCTGGAACATATTCATTAATAACGGACTCAATCTTGTAACCGAGAATTGCGTGGATACTGCAAATATAATCAATATTTTATAATACGAAAAATTTAAAGTTTCCGAATGCAAAAAGCTTCTATTATTAAATGCATGCCTTCGACGTATTACGGGACACCACGTTTTAGCTTGAAATAAGTCGATTTGAGCAAAATGCAGTAAAACAAAAACAAAATTAAACCTTAAATTTACTACTTTCTGGATTATTTTAAGCATCAAAAAGCGCTGCGCGCACATATGAGAATACAAGCAAAAACATTTTTTTTTTAAATTCATTTTTACAATTTTATTATTAAGTTCTTCAACTTTTTCAGTTTTTATTATTGTGACAGCTGTTTCGGTTTAAAAGGCAACTTTCAAACTTTTGTTTGAAAATGGCCTTGAAATCTCAAGAAACTTTTTTTTCAACAATTATTTATAAAACTTATTTATAATTTCAATTTTGAAGCTGTCTAAAATGTCAACTGGTTAAATCGGCCAAAAACATGCCTGAACAATTTGCAGTAGCAATTAACAACATTGTACAACAATAGTGATTTATCAAAAGAACTACATACAAAATTTGTAGTAGCAATTAACAACATTGAACAAGAAATGAAGTGGAATATCCTATACTATTCTACAGAAATGGCGTGATGTACATACCTTACCATAATATGTATTATCATTAAACACTGTGTAACAATAATTTCGATGCATAAACGTATTTTACACGGTCCATGTGAGATTTACCGAGCCGCGCGCCGCCGAACGGAAAAATGAACAAAAAAGCGCCCAAAGCCCGGCATCTATGAAATGTACCATAAAGCAGTGACAGGGAGATCAAAGCACCTCCGACGTTTCGCCATGATCACGGTTCCCATTCATCATCATATCTTCATCGGAGATCTGGGAATAGACGACTACCACGAATCGCCAATTGAACAGAGAAAAATGTCGGGCGCGATGGTACAGTGATATGTAACATAATTGAAAACGTTTAGAAGGATATCGAAAGCACGATCAATATTACAATTTTTTTTAAGTAGAGAGATGAAGAGATCGGCGTAACATAACAACGGCAAACATCGAGTATGTTTGATAGTGAATATAGCAAACAGCGAAATGGTAAGCCACATCAAGGTCGTATCGGCAAATTTAAGATCGAAAATACACACTTGCAAGTCACAAGGCTCAAAAAGCTTTCAATTAGCAACAAACTCAGCTACGGCTCATATGGAAATCGCACAGAAAATAATTAAAGACTTAGACATAGACAGACCAAATATTCAACATGTTTTATGTGCTTACTAGATGTAGCCAATCATATATAAAAAAAACACTACCAAACTACATTTTTGACCAAAAAACCAAATTTCAACAAACCCGAATTGTCAGTTAGACCAGTTATAATGGCGGACAAAAAACTACTTAAGAATTCCGACGGGAAACAAGCTTTGGACAAAGATGCCGCATACAGGCCATAAAAGTATTCATAATTAGAAACAAAAATAAAATTCAGATTAAAAAAAAAAACAAAAAGGCAATATCACAAAAAAAATTATGACCAGAATTATAATAAAAAAAACTCAATACCATTACAACACACAATTCACCATATACAACCGTACCTTATGATATTTATCAATTTTTTTTCATAACGTATTTTATTTAATTAAAATTCATTATATTTATTAATTGTAATAAAACAATGACTTTGTTTGTAACCACGATTAATTAATTAAATATTTTTAATACCGACCGGTTTCGCTTAACACAAGCATCTTCAGGGTATAAAATTAAACCGATCAAAAATATGCATTACGTAAGCTTAAATATACATACAGAAAGAGACAACACATACTATAAAGGAACAGTGAAAGAGTGAAATCAACATCGTATGTACATAGTGAAAGAGCAAAAGAAACGTTATATTTATATTGGAGACATTATATTTATATTATTCTGAAAAGCGCTACGAAAGTTTCCAATCTAGGAGGGATTCTTACAGAAATAGCTTTTAAATTTATAAACTATTTTATTGACAGCCCATACCTCTTGGAATGCTATAAATTGTTCGTACCGAACAACTACCGCTAGGGTCGTCACCACGACTTGTTCTGTATTCCACATGGTAGAACGGAAGTTCTGACCCAGCAAAGAATGACAAGAGTATGATGCTAATGATATATAATGATATCTCTAGAAACTCTTGACATTTTCAATATTGGCCTTGAAGGTGTTAAAAGTCATTTTAGGTTAGAACTCTAAAATATGTATTATTGTAAATGTTTTTATTTATTTTTTTAAAGTTACGTTTATTGAAATAGGTTTACATTTACTATAAAAAATAATCAAACTTTAATTAATTTTATTAAATTGTAAAATGGGGGCCTCAACATGGATAGGATGAGATATGAGGCCAATATTATCTAATAATGTTTTAAAATTTAAAATAAAATAGTTTGAAAGTTCAAAAACTTAAATGCTCGAAGTGTAAGGCTCGAAAACGGAAAAGCTCAAATGGTAAAAGCACAACACCCTTTTCTAATACGCAATTTCGATGATTAATAAATATTGGAATAATATTCATAAATGAGATCTAGCTGAGTACTGCACTACCTGTCTTCGGTGGACCAAACTGACAGATTCGAGCGAATAAACCATCTTTTGACAGCCGAGGAGAGATCACGTACGCCGTGAAGGTGCTTTACCTTCGTGATGTTCCTCAGCCCTGAAGATGGGCGCATAGATTGCGTCGAAATGTCACCACTGTCGCATCTCCAGTCGGCTCCTTGGAATCTCTGACCTCATGGTACGGAAAAGGACGAACCGCGTGTTAATGAAGAGGACACCGAGTAAAATATTAATTTTAAATATAAAATTATTACTTTCCAATAATTACAAAAAAATTCTTGAAATTTTCGTGCAGGTGAGCTTTTTAATCTTCCATTGCAAATACAGAACTACAATTAGTTGTTCGTTAGTGGTGAATCTTAATTGGAAACATTATTACTTGAAGTCCATAAAAAGGCGTGTACAGTTCAATCAATCCTTATTTATTTTCAATATTTTCAAGAACCATGCTATTAATAAATTGCAGCGCGAGTTCTTCCACGATGCAATTACTCATATAAATATTTTTTTTTTGGAGTGTATTTTATTTAGCTATAAAACTTAACATCTTATATCTAATATTATAATCTAATCTTAAACTACTATGATATTAAAATTTGGACTTCACAACATTGAGACATAAACTACGAAAAACTGCAAGACTTTTAGCCTCCTTAACATTTACCGGGAGTTCGTTGAACATTTTAAAACCTTTATAATAAATACTCGTTCACACAGTCTAAAGTAAATAGTAAGTGAAAGTAATACAAAAATGTTCCTAATATAAAACATGATTGTAGAGTTAATAAAATCAGTAAATTTAGGTAAATGGTGAAGTTGTAAAGTTTTGTGAACACCTCATTAGGAGAACCCGGGCTGAGGTGTTCGCATTTTTTAGACAAAGTGTTATTATGTAGTAGGTTGATTGCAGAAACATCTTAATTGCTTATAGACATATGGTAACGATAGTTACTATTCTTCCTGCCGCTTCTAACTCAATATATGCCAATTGTAAAAATATATTTATATTTAAATCTTAGATACATTTTACCCTTTTCACGTCGCCGCAATTTAGTCGCAGCCTCATTCTTACGGGGATCATTTTTGAGCTGTTTTGCCGGCACATTATGGTGTCGTGTTCGTCTCCCACGGGATATCGCCCCGTCACGTGGGATCACAGCACGTGACTTTATGGTGGGTGTTGTTCTTTATATTGTAGAGAGAGAGAGACCGCGAGCTTTCTTATTTATGAGGAGAATTAAGAAAATGTGAAGCACGGTGTTTTTGAGCATAACATTGGTGCTTCATGGAACGAACATTTTATTTATTAAATGAAAAAAACACTTCGTAATAAATCCTTTTATTTGAATTTACAAATGACAGCCAACCAGGTTGCGAAGTGTAATATAATAAGCATGTTTTTCATTTAATATATAATGTCACACCCCAAATACTTCCATAAAATAAATACATTTTATTGTTGAGATAACAGTTTGATTGGGCTGTTAAAATAAAGAAATTATTTTATTAATGTCACTTTTGATGGCTACATATTTTGGTCCATAATAATATTTGTCCTGCACCCAGCTGTGAAAAAGAGATTTAATTATGGTTTCAATTTCTATCGTTTGATTAGAGTCTATTCTTCGGTTATTTCAATGGAGCCTGCTCGAAGGAACTAGCAGCATTAATCGACAGATTTGAGAATCGCTTTATGAGAACGGGTCGTTTCTTCGACTCTTCGACTCTTTTGGCGTGGTATGGCGGTAAGGCTCTTGACTCGCAATCCGAAGGTTGTGGGATCGAATCCCGGCGTGGCAAATAAATTTTAATTGATTAATTTGTGTTATTTAACAATTAATTCATTTAAAATAACATACAGTACATTTGCGGCACGTTCCAGAGTGGAAGATACTCCCAGCGTCGCCCTGGTTTTTAGACCACCATTCAGAATATTGCTTGAAATGGCTTTAGCCGTGTTTGGTGACCAGAACTGAATAGCCAGGTACTTCCCAACTTTCCTCTTCCCCATCTCCTACCCCTCCCTACTACCTTCAGCCTCATAACATATCCCGATTGGGGATGCCATAGTCTCACTGGCTCCAGTTAGGAGCAGTTGGGACTCTTGTGCGGTATTCATATAAAAAAATATAAAAAAGTCGACTCGTTTGTTGATGGAGCTGCCAGCATCTGTTTTTCTTTCACTATAAAATCCGAAACTCTTCAATACCCGTATTATTGAAGACAAATCTTTCATTACATATTATGGAACACACTTAAAAAAAAAAACTGAAAGTAGTAAGAAATCTTGACTCATGGCACCCTCAACAGGAAAATCTCATAAAATGGATAGATGGATTTTCAGAACCGTTTTTCATGAAAAGTGGGGTCAGAGAGGAAAGATGCTTACTGCTTGCACACAGTATCGTTAAACATATACATGGATGATCTAACTCATAGATTGGCGACAGGGTAGCGTTTTACATAATTTTGTGAAAAACGAACATTAAACAATGAACCAGGCATACGGGTAGCAGCTCAATGGGTGGAATATGCTTTTCAATATTTGGTTTGGCACGAATGTTCTAACTACACAAATTTAGTAAAACTATGGCATCCTCGCTGGGGAATGCTGTGAGACTAAAGGAGTACGGGAAAATGTGAAGAGTAGATGTTTCTAATTGAGTATTCAGATATTAAACAACTGAACACATTTGGTCTACAAATTCTTCTAATTATATATTTAGGAAGGAATAACTTATTTAGGAAGAGTCCATTTGGAGCTGGTTAGACCACGGAATCCTCGATTTTGGCAAGTTTATGAAAGGGAAAACGAATGGGAATGGAAATATATAGGAATATCAAAGAGAGTGTGGCGACTCATTATGTGGCGAACTGACTATTTTTGTAGTGGTATCATTGTTTCACGTACGCTGGCCACACCGGAACCCCGAGAATGTGCCAGAAAACACCAAGCCCGTCATTGCGGTTTCTGTATCGGGGTCGATAACACATGTATTTTGTCAATCTAAATCCTTCTGATAATTGTCGCGGTTGATAATTTACCTAATGTTGTATGTTGTATGTTAAAGTTAGAAATAAATTCAAATCACTATCGCCAAGTGTTATTATTCAGAGATTCCTGCGATCTTATAGCATGGTATATTCCTGGTAAGTTATAATATACCATCAGCTATAAGAGCAATAAAAACGTCAATTAATTAACTTGATTAATTTTTGGATAACTATGCCGTGTTGCGCATCCCTTTCCTTTGCTCGATGCGTTTTGCCTGATTTTCTATTTTCGATACTTAACCGTCATTGAAATTTCACTTCACCATAATCTACACATCTGTCCTGACGGTCATCATTGTAAGGCCGTCCTAACCGTTGGCTTAATAAGGAGGAAGAGCAACACCGCACGATAACCAAAAAAATAATCACGATAATACTTTTGGTGTTGAAGATCTAAAATCACACATTTCAATTGATGTTTCTACTCCAATTGGTTTTTTCTTCTTAATAAGAGTATCTACCCGCTCTTTATTTTTATTTTTTTGTGAAACCGCGCAAGAATTCCAACTGCTCTCAACAGTCTGGAGAAAGTGAGACTACGGCATCCCCAATTGGAGTACGTTGTGAGGGTGATGGTAGCGGGGAGGAGAAGGAGATGGGGGAGGGGAAAGCGGGGAAGTACTTGGCTATTCTGATTTGGTCACCTAACGCGGCTAAAACCATTTCAAGCAACGTTTCAATTCTGAATGGTGGTCTTACAACACGATGATGCTGATCAGTGGGGCTGACCGGTGGCGGATAACGTGGTCCCCACCCTATTAAAGTTGACTTTGAGAAATTAAAAACGCTTATTTCGACTTCATAAAAAATAAAAACATTAAAGTACCTAGTCAATTATGTAAAAAATTGGTCGGTCCTGGGGGTTTGTTTTCGGTGTATGAACGCATGACAGAATTGAAATGAATTTAATTTTTATTCATAGATCTAATAATATTCGGGAACGCGTGAGGGGAAGGGGACATGGGAGGGGAATGGGAGGCGGAAGAGGAACCTGACGAATGGGAAAAGACACGCAGGAGAAACAATTTCTTTATTATTGGCATTGCAATGCATGCCGGGAACTCGCTAGTAATTATATAAAACAGTAGGACGCTTCGATCAAATCTGTTGTCGTTGATTTGCGATTTTTGTTTTTCGACAAAGGGACTATAGGAGACGATAAAACAGGAATCTACAGAAAATGGTTATAATTTTATGAAGGAAAAATAGTTGGTAAAACAGGAATCCACTAATACTGAAAAATTAAATAGATTACAGAGACATCTGTTGATATATAAACATATTTTAAACAACAAATATCGCATTGGAATACCTACGTATGTAATAATATCTTGGACTTTAAACTATAAAGATATTAATTTGCCGATGTCGGATTAGCCAGAAACAGTTCAGAACGGAAGAAGCACGAAAACGAAGAGACCATTAACAATAATGAACATCGTGTCCGCGAAATGCAATTATCTGCTCAGAATCCTTAAAATAATGTTACATCACGAGGATGTGCTGATATGCGAGTGCCGTGCAGCGTACTACAGCCCGACATGGGTAACTTTGTAGACGGTCAACAGAGGAACTAGAAAAATTAAGTTTGTTGAGAAATTAAATCCATTTTTATTAGAACAACTCTCTTTTTACAACTTTTGAAAGTTATTCTTATCATATATCATTGAAGAAGATAACACTTATAATCTAAACAACAATATGAAAGAGAACAAGACACATGAAAATCTTCTAAAATTTGAATTTATTCTTCAATGATAAACTACATTGATGGGAATAAACTTAAAAGTTATAAAAAGAGAATTGTTCTAATAAAAATTGAATATTCATTTAGATTTACAAATAGGTCAATAGGTATTCCATATAAATAAAAACGGATATATTATTTATCCGAGACTATCTAGGTAACAAACCAGTTCTTCGAAGATTTGTGTCCAATAAAAAAAGGTAGGTGCAAATAAAACGGAAAAAATTAGTCGAAGATACGAATAAACCTCTATCAAAGCGACACTCGCGGTGCCCGAGGTTTCATGCTAAAGTGGTTCATGACCAATTTCCCTTGTTTCTAGTATCTATGGTGAACCTATAAAATAGCCCACTAATGATTGAGAAAATTATGGAAACAGAACTCCAATAAGATGATTGCGCGATAGAATACAGAAATTATTTTTACTGTTAATATAGGAGGGATTTTTATTAAGGGAACAATAAGGGGAAATTGAAATAATGTCAAAACATTATATGAACATTTTTATTTATTTGGTTTATTAAAAAAGATACTGAAGGTAACAAAGAAAAAAAATTTAAATTAATTTTGTACCAATCGTCTTTGATACTACTGTATTATAAAAATGTATTGAAAAGGTAACATAATAATATTATAAGAATAATTTGATTAAAAAGAACCTAAAAATAACTTAAATGTAACTGATAGGACTCTCCACAGTTAAGCGAGAGCAATCGTTTTGAATCCTTCCATGAAAATAAATAAATGGCGGTTATTACCGTTAATTTTTAGATTTTAATGGTCTTATCGGTAATTCGGTGTCCAAAAACGTTATTATTATGAAACCGCGAATTTCAATGCTAGAAGATCAGGTGAGAAATGTGTGAAAAAAATATACTGGTTGGGATTGATCGCGAATACACATTCCTAGTGTGGCCACACGCCTGGTCCCTTTTCAAGCAATAAAACGAATCTCCCGTCGAGAGTCCTAGGCCTAATAACAAGAAAGTGCTAATTTCACGAAAAATGTATAATGTTAATTTGATAAATTTACAAGAACAATGTTTTTTTTCTTTTGTATGAAAACCAAAATCCAAAATATAGAAAGCTGAAAACTTAATTTTGGGCCTCAAAAAACCTTCAACTGAGCCGCAGGCTGGATATGCCTGCTGTAGAATACTGAGAGTCGGACGAGAGATAACGACATTATTTTGTACACAAAAGCAAAGCAGCGGAAAACGCTCTCTCTGCCTCCACAATAGTTGGTGGGACAGTCATCAAGAAGGTGTATACTAACTGAAGATATCTCCCTCTGATATAGCCTTTCTGAAAAAGAGACATCACTTTCTTCAAAATCGTTTCCAGGTGTTGAAGATTCTGAGCCTGAGATGCGAGTATATCCTCTATCGTAACATCAAGTTTACTTCCTCTAATTGGATAATTTGTGGAGCGCCGTTTTTGTGAAAAATCACCTCAAGGGCTATACAATTTGTTTTGAGTTCTTAGGCTCTATCTAATTTCATTATTTACAAACAGATTCAGAAAACATATTTACCAGGTAGGTCACTTCAAGGTAAGAATGTTTTCTGTATCTGTCAAGTTTATTATGTAAGCTCTTGCATACTGCTTCCTAACACCGTATGCAGGGACACTGGAGGTCTAGATTCGTTCAAACTTAAATGTAGATGCGTTCATTAAAAAAAAATTACAGTCATTGAGAGAGCCTTGAGAGAGGAGTAACCATCTATTACTTATACCAGGGCGGGTAAGTGATGGATAACCTCTAATGTCAAGTTTATGCTAAGAGAGACACAATTTTCCACGCAAAGGATACTTTATCTAAAACACTGGACATTGCATGATTTTACATTTGCTACCGTAGCTTAAATACCTATTAATGTTGATTTCACATTTATGAGAAGATTACTGGCAAAAGCAGAGTTGATATTTATTTTGAATGACTGGAGAATTTAGGATTTTTACATTGCTGAAATCTCTCGGGGTTATGGCATTGTAAACCCTAAACGTGTTCATCTCCAAACTTAAAGATGCAGCATCTCATGATACAATTTATATGCAGCATCTTGTTGGAAAGACACAGAGAGCATGCGGGAGTAATACACGTTGTAATTCCGCGAAGATAATTATTTATTCGTGAAGTTGGCTGAATGTTTGCAGCTTCCATTTCATCTGGTCGGGCCGTGGACCACGTGAGGTGACATTTGCATTTCATATTTCACAGAGAGATATGATTACTGTGCAGGGCCGCAATCTTAAGAGGAACTTGAGATCAAAATACCCAACCGAAATGAAAAATTATTTTTTTAATCAAAAGGTATATCAAATATCTAGTACGGATGTGAGCTACTTTATTTATTTTTGCTTTAAATTATAAGATAATATAGGCCATTACAAATTTTAGTGTTTCATGATTTTAGAGGCAATTTGGGCAATTATTTTTGAGTATATGAAAAACATAAAAAAAATAATTTTCTTTGTATTATTTACATTTGTGTAAAATTATCTTGGTATTCCAATATTTCTACAATTCAATTCGGAAGGCCGTTATTCAATTTGGGAGTATGTATGGGTATTGCCGCACAGAAACCATTTGTTTGATAACCAACACCTCTGCCATAGGTCACCCCAATTAGTTTGCTGTGTTTGGTGACTTAGCAGAGGTGCCTGGATTCATGGGGAGAGGTTTGTCCGGATCTTGGCAGCGAATGCGTCTGCCAACCAACTGCGTGACAAGCCGGAACGGGAGAGACTGTTTGAGGGAAATCCTTTGAGAAAAAATCTGTTTGTGGGAAACCTTGACCTCTCCAGCAGGACTCTCTCGGAACATCGCCTTGCACCGTAGAGGGAGGTATAGATTCATGCGTCCGTCGCTCATGGACACATTGACCCCAGATTCCTACCCACCTTGTAATTTGATACCACTTATACCCTTTTCTTTCCCAGAACTTCTTCTCCTTCCTTTCCTAAAAAGTTCCTCCACACAGCATTCCCAAAGACGATATACAGGAAAAAAAAATAATTCCCTCAGGGCCTCTTATGTGGAGCTAATGTAAAAAATGGGTTTTTGGAATAATATTCCTGATTTGAATGGCCAAATAGATTTAACCTTCCTGTTTCTCTTATATTTTAAGATGAAGCCATGCGAAATGATGCAAAATCATGTATTTTTGTTTTGAAAATTTGATCGCTTAGAAGTATTATAGATGCTTCAATTAAATACTGCGTGAAAAACATATAGCCCTTAAAAATATAGGTAATTTTTTTAAAAAGTCTTTTAATAAGCCTAGAAAAAAATAAAGTGTTATGTTTATAAAAAAACACTTTCAAGTGTGAACTCTCTTACTTATAAACCCCCTTTTGGATATGGTTTTATTGTTTCATGTAGCAAATTCAGTTTCTTTTATGATAATCGCAAAACAATTGATATTTATGCCCGATATTCACAAAATTAAATAAAATATGCATTTTCGCGTTGTTATTTCAAAAGGCCGGCAGTCGACTAATTTGGATTTTAAAGTGAACCTTATGTCGTCCACCCAAGGACTACTGGCTTGCCACACCCATTTTGTATCTGTTCCCGTCCGGAGCGGGGAATAGACCTATAGGCTCCGCGTCGCTTGGTTCCGTGAAACCAATTTTAAATTTCCTTGTAATTATAATAAAAAGTGCTTAAAAAAGAGTAAATGTTTTTTACAGGCCTTTACAAAATCAACCTTTAAAAAAATTTCTCAAATACCTTTTCCAACCTTTCCAAAAGCTTGTTCTCAATATTTTTAAACTTCTCCCAAAAAGGGGAGTGAATTTCGATTTCGATTTTTTCCATGACTATTGGATCACCTTAGGACTCGCGGGGAAAAATTACACTAGTTCTACACAGAACCAAGATCAGCTTAAGTTAACCTTGTGTTATCTTCTCAGTAAATAAGTACCAACTCCTCCATTCCATTGTTATTTTAATATTTACGATAGCCTTTATTTTTAAAATATCCATCAACATTCAAAACAATAGTTTACAATTCTTAGAAAAACCTTGTTTTGCACATCGTGTGCTTGCCATTTAGTTATTAAATAAATAAAAATATAACCTCTCCATCAAAAAGGTCGATAAAGCATTGGCAATAAATAAAAATACAATAAGTTATCGTAGATCTTTAATTAATTGCTAAAAATTTTCCAATGCAAAGAATTTATTACAAAGTCTTATGTTAGATAGACTCAAATTAATTAATTATGTCGAACAAAACGACAAATAAAGCAAACACCTAAATTTCAGACCACCAACATCGAAATGGGCAAAAAATTTAAAAAGAGAACAAGGTATTTGAATTTCGAAAGAATTAAAAGAAGGTTAGGACATTAATGTCTTATTTGGAGGTTCCTCCCTGTTTCTTATGGTCAATTTCCACGTTATCTTGATGGCTCGCCGTCACGTACTGCGGAGCTGTGGGAGCCTGGCATGCTGCGTGATGCACCGACGAGTCACTATGTTCCTGATTGTGAACTATGAAACTTTAAACTGTGTTTGCGGTTCCCAATGCAACAAAGTGCTTGGCTGTGGAGATGATAAAAAAAAATATAAACAAAAAATAACATTAAAAATATAAAAATTACTCTAATTCCTTAGAATTTATTAGTTTTCAAACTTATTAGATTTTTTATTTTTTTATTTGAATACCTCATAAAAGTCTCAGCTGCTGCCGTCTGGAGTGAGTGAGACTATGGCACCCCCATTTGGGGTATGTTGCTGAAGGTACTGGGGAGGGGAAGGAGATGGGGAAGAGGAAGGTGGGGAAGTACCTGGCTATTTAGGTCTGGTCACCAAACACGGCTAAAGCCATTTCAAGCAAAGTTTCAATTCTGAATGGTGATCTAACAACAGGGTGATGATAATAGTATCCTCTGGAACCTGCAGCAAATATGCCATATATTATTTTTAATTAGTAAATAGCACAAATTAAATAAACAAAATTTACTTGCGCATGCCGAGGTTTGAACCAGTGCATATCGATTGTCCTGTTGATTAGTCGCACATCTCCAAATACTAATTTCCAATCCAATTCTGGATGGTGGTCTTACACCAGGGCGATACCAAGAGTATCTTCCACTCTGGAATGTGCTGCAAATATATTATAGATTATTTTAATTTTTTTTTTTTTTTTACAGTTAATACCGCACAAGAGTCCCAACTGCTCCCGTCTGGAGCCAGTGAGACTATGGCATCCCCAATCGGGGTATGTTGTGAGGCTGAAGGTAGTGGGGAGGGGAAGGAGATAGGGAAGAGGAAGGTGGGGAAGTACCTGGCTATTCAGATCTGGTCACTAAACACGGCTAAAGCCATTTCAAGCAACGTTTCAATTCTGAATGGTGGTCTTACACCAGGGCGATACTGATAGTATCTTCTACTCTGGAACGTGCCGCAAATATACTATTTATTATTTTAAATGAATAAATTGTGAAATAACACAAATTAATCAAATAAAAATTATTTGCGCACGCCGGGTTCGAACCCGCGACCTTCGGATTGTGAGTCGAGAGCCTTGCCTCGGGACCACGGAGGCCGTCAATGAAAAATTGTCGTCAAATGAATTAATTGTGAAATAACACAAATTAATTGAATAAAATTTATTTGCCCACGCTGGGATTCGACCCCACGACTTACCTACTTAATGTTTTTATGGGCGAAATCGAGATAAAAGCTTTTTTTAATTTCGTTATCTACTGCTGCTGAGAACTCCGTTTTCATTTTCATTTTTCATTTTCTTTATGTAAATACCGCATGAGAGTCCCAACTGATCCCAACCCACTGGAGCCAGTGAGACTATGGAATCCCCAACGGCAGGTAATCTGAAATGAACGAATCAGCCGTTGGCGCTAGTGTAGTTGGATATGCAATGGCAAAAGTTTTTTTTACAAAAGTTTTTTTTTTTCAAAAGTTCAATAATAAAAGTGATCATACCCATTGTATTGTGCCTTTATATTCCCTGAGAACGTCTGGACATAGGTTTCCAAGTGATGAACATTTTAAGAAAAAAGTAAATTACGCCACAATTATTAAATTCGTAAATGTATACGAATATCTATGAAAAATTCTTGTGTTTTCAATATCATTTTGCTTTATCAGATTTTGATGTCTCTGGAATGTGTTATAACCAATCACAAGTGTCTAATTTGCGCAAAAAGTTATTTGAATATCTTTATTTTATAAAATTTTATTTATTTAATTTATTTTAGCCCGATAGGGCTTTTACATGTAGTTGACAAAATACAGGTAACATAAAATATAAGAAACAAAATATGGGTTACATAAATTATAAGAATTAACACAAAGTAGGTAACATAGAATGTTAGTTAAGTAAAAATAGTTTATGAAGTCGTAGAAATAGTTGGCACATACGTCGTTTCAAGTTTGCCAAATTCAAATTATTGTCAAATACATCCATATTGTTTAAATATTTGTTACCAAGACTATGTAAGCGCTGTATTGGAGAATGCAAACTATAGTTGGAATGGGATGTATGTATATAAAATGTTAATATTTATCTAGTTGTTCTTGTAGGAACATGAAGATTTATTAATTGCGTCAGTTCACAAAAATCGAATTTTGACTGTAATAATTTTAATTGAAAGGTTAGGTCGTTTATTTTTCGTCAGTTTTCTAAAGTTGGAATATTTAAAATATTAATTTACAACGGGTAATTTATTTGCTCTAAGGGGATATTATGTTTAAACTTCACGAAAGGTACCAATTTTATTTGAATACTTTAAACATTATAAATATGAATTTGTAGGTGACCGATCAACTCAGAATGAAACCAACTCAGAACCATCTCAAATAAGTCATTTAGAGTGATAAAAAAAATATATTGTTTAAATAGGTTACGTTAGGTTAGGGTTATCGGCTAATTTAAAATAATTTGACTTTTTTTTTTTTCGACTTTTCAAGGAGGTGTTGAGTTGACTTTATTCTCAGTTGGCATAGAACCGAATTTGTAGAGGGGCGACCAGACTATGGAGTTATGTTCCTTTAGGCTTGTAACATAAATTTGTGGGGCGGTTATGGGTACCGCCGCCCAGGAATCATTTATTGGATAACCAACATCCAGGTCACTCCAAGTGGTTTGCTGCCTTTGGTGACTTAGCAGGGGCGAGGTTTGTTTAGGTCTTGGCGGCGGATGTCGATAGTCTGCCCAACTACTTCGTGGCAGGCCGGACTCTCTCTACCCATTGAAAGGATGGATTCGTACGTCGCTACTGAACACACTGACCCACAAATTCCTAAAATCAAAACAATCTGAAATACGGTTGCGGTTTTAATCAAACTAAATTGTCCGTTTTCTCAATTACTTTTGCAATTACATTATTCATTTTCTAATAACGCCTAAACACTCCAACCACCATATTTATTAATATATTTTTAATCCCTTTAAATCCTTAAAAAAAAAATCTTTTCAACTGCATCACATAGCTGTCATATCCTGCAAATGATATTAAACCACACCAGCGCCAACTGTTTGAGCTTTCCAGAATACCTGCCTTTAGACGCCTTTATAATTACCGTGACCATTCACGGTAACGGTACCGTGGCGGCATAAAAAAGACAATAAACATAAGTTCCTTAAAACGATAAAGCTGCAATAAATTTGACACGTACGTAGGTCTGTTTACTCCAAAAGAAAGAAAAGTGATAATTATATAAAATTTTCTTGAATCTCACACCGCACCGTGACATCTTCGTAGACCCTACAAAACTACTTGCCGTGACGATAATTTTGAAAGAATGAAATAAAGTTACAAGGATAATATTGAAGTGTGAGTGAATTCGAAAAATTAAAAAGTCAAATTTTTATTAATTATTTTATTTATTTATTTATCGTTTGAAACATTTTTAGTGTTTAGTTTTACATAACATAATATTTCACAACTCTCCTAATACAGCAGATTCTTGTGCTTAGGAGAGGACAACTATATATTTTTAAATCTATTTGAAATTAGAATATTACAACTATTAGTAATTAACATAAAAGTAAAAAAAAAAGTACTTGCGTTATAAATGATACATTGGAATGATAAGTAAAACATAATATTATCCAACAATAAGTAAAAGTTGTGAGATCCCCTCTCCCTACTTACTACGAGAGTAAGTTGGCCGAATTTACATTACAAAAATACTGTCTTGCATGTTGGTATTAATTTCGCTACACCAAACCGTTAATAAAATTTAATATCAAACAACACACCATCAGCATCATTTTTTTTATGTGATGCATAATAAAATGCGTCCGCTTAGCAGAAGCGCCTTCACGCCACTATTTTCAACAGAATACAAACGATGAAATCAGTCGCATGACCCCAGTTTTGCAAAAAATCTACCAGGGTGAGAAAATAATTTTCTTTCACAAAACTAATGCATGCACGATGAAACTATTTGTTTACACGTGAAACTAATGTCGTGACACATATTTGGCGTAACTAGTTTCGTAGTAATGGAAATTCGGCGTTGCATGCATTTCATTGATAGCTTATTGTAACCCCTCCCTGTTTCTAATAAACATCACATGCGATAGAAATGAGCAGTATACAACGGAGGGAGTTATACAACGGAGCTCTCAGCGACATGCCGGTATTGTTACAATGCCTTGGCATCATAGGTACAAATAAATCCGGCTCTGCTAGTGCCCACGTATCTCCAACTGATCCTACCTGGTACGCACCCAAGGGTAGGTTCTGGGAACGAACCCCCGCGCGAGCATTGAACAATACCCCTAATGAGAGACATTACGAGTGAGCTCTCGTTAGCAGACACAGGATGTTGGCTAGAGGACAGAGGGATGAATGGGGACATGTGGGAACATTGCTTTCGAAATATTACGTATCATTCAAATGTAGCGGGGTTTTCTCACTCATTTATAAAATTATTATTTTTTGTACCCTGATTCTTGTGGATGTATAGTGCAACGCATTGTAATCGAGATATGCTGGAAAATCATAGTTTATTTTTAAACATTAGGGTGGCTTACCTTACTTTTTTTTGCTACAAATTCTCACTTTGCGTAGGTTACGAACAAAAAATTCTTTGGATTTCAGGCCAGGGTAATGGCGATAGGTAAACGGTGGGTTTAGAAGTTTCATCCGGCGCAGCCTTAGGAAAATTGTATTATATATTTTTCATTTTCGAGACAACCCAAGAAATGCAAAATTTATTTACTTTATTATTTAAATTTATTTTATTTAAATAGGGGATACGCGCAAGTAGTACAAAAATGTTCCACATATAAAACATAGTGCAGCGGTACCTCAAAATACGAGTTTAATTCTTTTCTTAACCTTTCTCGTATGTCAATTTGCTCGTATCTCAAAGCAATTTTTGGCGTTGAAATTAATTGAAATGACTTTAATCCGTTCTAGCCCCCAAAATGCCTCCTTTTGAATAAGAAAAATGTATTTAAAAATGACAAATATTGTATAAAATCACAATAAAAGAGAATGTACAGAAATAAACTGGTTTTATAAAGTGTATTTGTATTTTGGTCACTTAAATGCAACATACACACAACTTAAATGTTACTGTATGCTTAGTTTTGGTCACTGCTTTTCTGGTCTTTGCCTTTTTCGACGGAATAAAAAAAAACCTTTCGAAGGAGGTTTGTTTCTTCCCCCCTTTCAGAATATTGCGGAAATGAGTTAGGCACGCGTCATTAAATAGATCCGATGCACGACTGTTTTTGAAAACATGAATAGTTGCACTCGGAACATGAAAAAGGTTTTTCTCTAATGAGTGAGTCAGCATGTATCTTATCAGATAATGCTTGTGAGAACATGAATAGTTGAACTCCTAACATGAAAACGGTTTTACCCCATGGTGAGTCAGTATGTGGGTCGTCAAATTGCTCTTTTGAGAACATGAATAGTTGCACTCGGAAAAAGAAAAAGGTTTTTCTCCACTGTGGGTCAGCATGTCTCTCGTAAGATGATGCTTTTGAGAACATGAATAGTTACAGTCGGAACATGAAAAGGGTTTTTTTTCATTGTTAATCAGCAATCTGGAACACGACCCATGTGTGCAGCCGGCCGTTCCTCGAATCTCAAATGTTGCTCGTATTTCAAAGCAAAACTTTGCTCGCTCGACGGCTTGTATCTCAAATATCTCGTATGTAAGGGCACTCGTATCTCGAGTTACCACTGTAGTAGAGTGTAAAATGATCAATTTGATAATGATAACTTTATGTAAATGGTTAAATAGCATAGTGAACACCTCACTAGGATAACCTGTTCTGAGGTGTTCGCATGTTTAAGATAGAGTAGTGCTGGGATTAGTAATTAGGTTAGTAGCAGTTAAAATACTTACATCATAATAGTATAGAGACATTGTAGTAACATTCTAGTGAAACGAAATTGGTTCACGAATTGACTCCGCCGTATCGTTATTCCAGGAAAGTCGACGAAAGAATACTTATAATAAATTATTTATGAAGACTTAGTCAAGTTTAATGAGAATAAGAAATGATTTAATATGAACAATCGCCCTATTTGTTTAGGCAAATTAACAGGAAATGATACATGAATTGTTATAGAATATCTAGTGTTCATTTCTTGCTAACTGCATAAAAAATAAGTTCTTCTGAAAAAAATAAGTTGATCAGTTAGGCCACGTCCGCATAGGCAGGTGGCTTACTTAGCGCCTAGTGCCTAGTGGCTTGCACCCTGGCTACTCCCTAGGATACACGGTGGCCGCACTGTAGGTGGTTTGCCTGGTGGGTCGCTAGGTGCCTTGCTCATTTGCTTGTCGGCACGTCGCTAGGCGACTCGCTAGGCTCTAGGCGCTAAGTAAGCCACCTGCCTATGCGGACGCGACCTTAAGGAACCAAAAACCAATTTCTATTAAAACAACTTTCTTTTTATAGCTTTTGAAGGTTACTCCCATCAATGTAATATATCATTGAAGAAGGAGATAACACTAATAATCTAAACGAAAATATTATGAAAAGAACAAGACACCGAAAAATAAAAATATAATGGTCCCAACTGGGACTCGAATCCAAAACCTCCCGTCTTACTGCGACAAGTCGGCAACTAAGACCTCCTATTTAAATGTCATTTTTGTTAATCTCATATTTCAAATTTTCTATTAATGTTAACATTTGTCTCGTTAAGACGTTATATTTTTATTTTTCGGTGTTTTCATATTTTTGTTTAGATTATTAGTATTATCTCCTTCCTTAATGATAGGAAAAACCTTCAAATAACCGGCTATTAGGACGTACGATGATGTGCGTACGATATCTCGCTGGGACTAGTAAACTTACGTATGTATATCGTACTTTTTTCTGTTTCACTTTGTATATCGTAGGTGCCTTCGCGGTAAATAATATGTATTCATCCTTCACCTTCCCTTTTAATGTTTCAAGTTTCTGTCATCAGCAAAGCTCGGTGATTCCGAATCCAGTTTCAGGTTCTCAGTAATCCAAGAATCCCAAACGATTCGCTTATTTAAGTATTCGCGACAATTCTTCGGAAAATACATCGTCCATTTTGGATTTTTTCCCGCGGATTCCGCACGACACGGAATGAGCGGTGGCCATCTTGCAAAATGGCGGTGGGCGCTTTTCCTAGAATTGAAATGCTTTCGAGACAGCCCAAGAATTCGAATGGAGCACGAGTTATTTGGTGGCGACATGTTGCTAGTTGTAATATTTTAATGTCACCCTTATTTACAAAGAGACCATTTTTGGAATAAAAAATTACAAGGTTACTCACATGTTATTTGATACCTACATCAGGGTGGCAGATTCTCTCAGTATTACCCTGGTAAGAGATCATCAATGAGAATCGAATCGTTGCCTTTTGAAATGATTTAAGCCGTGTTAAGAGACCAGATCTTAAGAGAAATATAAACGTTAGAAATATTTCGATTCCCATGCCATACAAAATTTAAAATCGCGCGTCGTATTTGCACGAGTTGCCTCTGAGTTACTTGCGTAAGCGAAAAAGTGTTTTTTTAAAATTTATTTTGTGCATAGTTTTATAAGAATGAAAAAATTTAGAACATACAAAACCTCAAAAATAGTCTTAGCCATTAAGGGGTATTTTTTAAATTTTATTGTTTCTTATGTTACTTCATAGTTGAGTCATGAAAAGACATGTTTTTTTAGTCGTTAACGTTTATATTTTTTGTTATGTAAATAATAATTTTATTGTAATTCCAATACATAGAGAAGCTAGTAAAAGCTTCAATTTATCGAAGCTTTTACTAGCTTCGTCGTCGAAAACGATTCGTCGTAAAGATGAATCTAAATAGTATCTATACAGGATTTCACGTATAGCTTCATCTTAATAGCCAAGTAGGTACAAGTTAATCAAGCGCTTTAAATAAAGCGTTATTACCCGCCTTTGAGGTGATTTTATCATGAAAATGGCGCCACAGAAATCATACAAACATTATTACTATTATTAACCACAAAAAAAACAAAATATACCTTTATGAAATCAAAGTTTCGGACCACAATTTGAAAAAAAAATTTTTTGAAAGCTTATGAACTTTTTATAAATTATTTTCACATGAAACTACAAAAAAGTAAAACACTTGTCTAATAAAATATGTTTGTGTTTTTATTTTTTCGTTATCCGTTATTTTAGTTAGAAAAATGTAAGATAACCTATTTTTAAAACATTAAGGACGGGTTGTTTCAAAAAATTTGATGAGTTCATCAAATATTTGAAGTTAATTTTCAGGTTCTGTGTAAGTTCTTTTCGAGTTCTGTTTTTTTTATCATCATAGGCCAGCTGTTTCACAAAACTGAAATCATCACAGAACTTGAATAGAACTGACACAGAACGTAAAAATTAACGTCAAATATTTGACGAATTCGTCAAATTTTTTGAAACATCCCACCTAGGATGGGTTGTTTCAAAAAATTTGATGGTTTCATCAAATATTTGAAGTTGATTTTCACGTTCTGTGTAAGTTCTATTCAAGTTCTGTTATTACATCGTTATAGGACAGTTGCTTCACAAAACTGAAATAATCACAGAACTTGAATAGAACTTACACAAAACGTTAAAATCAACTTCAAATATTTGATGAATCCATCAAATTTTTTGAAACAACCCGTCCTTAATGTTAGCATTAAAAAAATTTATATTTCAAAAATTATTTGTTTATTTCGAATTCTAAAATTTGAAAGCGTATTTTATCACATTTTGAAAACAGTTTTTAGTTCTCGGATGCGTTCAGAAATATTCAATTTATTTGAATTTTATTGCAAAGCAGAAATATTTTGATCTTCTGACAAAGTATGCTTGAGGTCTGAGGGGTAAATTAATCGAATTATTAAAAAATTTTAGTGATAGATGACGGTGGATCCAATAATTCTAAATCATTTTTAAATGCAGTTTCAAGGATCCAAACTCTTTGAAAATCCAAGAATACATCGAATCACACAAACGGATCCAAATGAATTTAAAAAATTAATCAGGCCGCCTAATAATCGGTTTCAAAATTTCTGAAATACATTTTGAGAATTTGTAACATTTTCTGAAAATTCTTTAAATGGAGAGCCGTGGAAATTTCGTCAAATGTTATAACATTTTCTGAGTAAACGCAAATTCTAAAATGCCGGGGAGACGTTTAAATTCGGGGAATTCTGATTTTGTGATAGTAATTACCATACGACAATGATTTTCCAAATGCGAACAGTAATATTAATTATATTAACGATTGGCAGTATTTTTTTATTGCATTTTTATTATTATTAGAAGTCTACCTATGTAATACAAAATCTTAAGAGACACTAGAGGGCATTTAGTAAAATATGTTTGCGCGGCCCGTTTTGGCCCATTTCATACAAATCTTAATTTGGGATTTATCTAACAAACTGAAAAATTATTTTTATAATCAAAAGGTATAATATCTAGTACGGATATGAGCTATTTTATTTATATTTGCTTTAACTATATGAAATTAAATCAAAAATTTTAAGATATCAAGATTTAGGGGCATTTTTTATTTTATATATGTTCACACATAAAACAAAAAAAAAAAAAATTTATAAGAGAAATCATTTTGATGAGTGTAAATTTAAATGAGTTGGCATCGCGTTTGGGCCCCACTCGGGCGTCGCGTGTTCGATTCCTTGGCTGGCCTAGTCCTCCATCACGACTCAAGCAACATTTTCTGCTTACTGTATTGTAGTAGGAGATTTTCAAATTTTGTCGCGTTATTCGTAACTCCTTTCTTAAAAGAAAAAAAAAACCTTGGAACAAAAATTTGTCGTTCATACATAAAAAATACTACTAAAACACACGTATTTTAAACGATGTTTTATTTTAATTAATTTTCATCATATTTTTAAAATAAATTCAGAAAAATTATTTTTTTAAATGTTTTTAATTTACTCAGAAATAATGGCCCAAGTTGCCTGCAAAATCACGATATGTTAAAATCTTTAATGGCTTATATCTTATAATTTAATGCAAAAATAAATAAAGTAGCCGATGTGCGTACAAGATATTTAATATTTTTTATCCACTTTAACTATTACCGGCACAAAGCACTCTTTTCAGGGTGAATTGCCTAAAACCAAAAAAAATATATATACTTTTTGATTACAAAAATTATTTTTCAGTTTGGTTGGGAATTTTGATCTCAAATTCAAATCTAAGATTTGTATGAAACGGGTCGAATGGGCCGCGCGAATATTCCTCTCAAAAAAGTTAAAAAATAGTCTTTCTCTCACACGTTATTGATGACGATGGAAAATTAATAATTACTTCATTTATATCTTCAGAATGGAAGATACTATCAGTATCGCCCTGGTGTAAGACCACCATTCAGAATTGAAACGTTGCTTGAAATGGCTTTAGCCGTGTTTAGTGACCAGATCTGAATAGCCAGGTACTTCCCTATCTCCTTCCCCTCCCCACTACCTTCAGCCTCACAACATACCCCAATTGGGGATGCCATAGTCTCACTGGCTCCAGACGGGAGCAGTTGGGACTCTTGTGCGGAAAAAAAAAAAAAAAATATGCTCCCAATCATGTGTACAAATTGCATCAATCCACAATAATTGAGGGGTGCCAAACCATAACGTTTTAAGTGCCAGAAAATGAAATTTTCAGGAGACACAAAAAACATTTTTAATGGAAAAATAAAAAGAAACGTAATTTATAAAAAATGGATTATCAAATTATCATTTATTATTAATGATTCAAAACAAATTTTGTGCTCTGCCAAAATATGGAAATAATTTTAGAAAAATTATGAAAAAAATTAAAAGAACAAAACGTTTTAAGTGCCATTATTTATGCAAGTCATAACGTTGTAAGTGTTGTATTACTTGCACATAACTCAACTCTTTCAATATCTTTATTTTAAAAGGTTTTCATAAAACAATTTGCTTTCTCGGCTAAATACGGCAACATGCCATTAATGTCTTTCTTTTTTTTCGGCAGAAAAAGGTACTGGTGTCTCGACCATGTCAACTTGGAGGTCCTCAAAATTTGCCTTATTAATTCCAGGTTTAAACACTGAAGTTGATTTCCATGGAACAAATTCGCCGTAACTTTTCTTTGTACGAATAACACCAAAATCTTCAGATGTTAGGCAAATTATCGTTGCCGAAGAAATCTGCAGTTTTTTGGTATTAATCATAGTTTTAGCCAAATTCATCTAATTAAAAAAGGTTTATTTATCCATTTTATTACCAAGACTGGGATTTTTTTGCCAGCATTTGCAATAAGCTCAATCTATTTTTAATTAAAACACATTTTCTCGATATTGACGCACCGTCTTCTCCAACATTTTTAATAAACTAACATTTGCAGCTCAATTGGCACTTAAAACGTTATGGCATGCTGTTTCACAATATGTAGGCTTAAGTGGCAATAATGGCGTTAGTAAGCCTTCTACTTTAGAGTACAAGTAAACATCAGCACATACAACGTTCTACTGCAATAACACGCATTTGAGTTCGTATGGCACTTAAAACGTTATGGTTTGGCACCCCTCAATTAGTGAAAATTTATAATAACCTAACTTCATAATATTTTAAACAAAACAATGCTTGATTTTAGTATACAGCGCGTATTCATTCAATTAGTAAACATATTTCGAATTGATATACGATACAGATATCGTAATGCTCAGAGAATTCATTTCTCAAAACAGATATCAGAATTTTATAAATCAATTCATCTTTTAATTTATTTCGCACAATTACAAGCACTGTGTAAGTTTTACGCAACAGATAGCCGTTAGTGATTTTGCCAGACGTTTATATCTTTATAAGACTTTCGCAAATTCCTTTCATTGGTGTAGCATCATAACATGAAGATCTTGAAAGTTCCTTGATATTTGTTATCCGGCTTTGGGTCAAATGTATAACTCAGGCTGACAACTCATGTAAATATCGTAGAAATCTGAGTGTCTCCCTTAATAGCATAGTGAGATACATAATATATACGGTGTTAAAAAAAGGCGTTACATATTAATTTATAGACCCTTTATTTGTTTTAAAAAAGATGATGAAGAGATATATAATTACGAATGTTGGACAGAGCGCGCTAATATTTTCAATGATAAAATTGAAGCGCAAATTATGAAAATGCTCAATAAAACATGACTCGTTTAAAATAGAGCAAAAATCTCGTGGAAGGTATCTTAAGTATCATTTAAAGAAACATTGTGAATTTTTTCACAAATATAACTTGTAAAATAATAGAAATAGACTTGTTTTAAATAATTTTCGGAGCGTACTTTGCGATTTTTTTCTATCGAGGGAATTTCATATAATTTGCGTTTCGGCGTGGAACGTTTCTAGATATTATCTTCAAAAATAACATATATTTTTTTAAGAGCTTAAAAACTTCAAATGTTTAAGGGAGATATATATGTAAGAAATCGGTAGAAATTGGGATAGCGGCGGCTTAAGCCTCGATTGAGCGAGTTTACAAGCTACTAGCCGGTAAGTTTAAAAGCGGGAGAATCAGCGAGTGAGATTGTCATGATGAGACACACAACTATCTACTCGCTCAGTAGCGTCAGTAGCAGCTAAAATAACGACTCTCGCGCGAACCAATTCCGTCGATATTTGGTAAAAAACTTGAGCTCGCAGCTAGCGCACGTGCTAGAATTACGGCTTCCGCGCGAACTTATTCAGACAGTTACAAAATCAGCTGTTGGTAGGCCGCCATTTTGAGCGAAGAGCGAGTAAAGTTCCAACTTCCAACTTTTTTCGTAGATTGTCCACAATCTGCTAGTTAGCTAGTAACTGAGCAAGTTTACCAACAGATAGTGAATTTCCCAGATAGTAGCTTGTAAACTCGCTCGATGTCATCAAGGCTTTACTGTCAATCTAAAGTCCGTGTGTCTGTAACTGCGAGAATGGATTGTATCATGTTCAAGTCAGCATTTAAGTTTGGCGCGTAATGTATCTTAATATAAATGATTCCAAAATTCCATCAGCTGTTACAAGATCTTTTTCAATAAAACGTTAATAACTTATCAATATGTTCACCATTATTAAAAATTTAACTGCCAATAAACGTAAGCAATATCAAATAAGCAGTAATAAAAAAGTTAGGCCCGCCTCACATATGGCTGGTGACCGCAACGGGCGCGTAGCTCTGCAGGTAGATTAATAAATAAATGATGATTATTGCATACGTAACACGCGAGGCCGCGGTCTGGTATAATTGGGGGTCGTTGGCTAATGAGGATGGTTTTAGGGGTCTAGAAGGTTGTTAAACAGTGGTCCGAATGGATTACCACAATGCTCTTAGAGAATAATTTCTAAATAAATAGGTATGTACATACGCAACCTTCGCTTGTTAATTTAACTTTAGATAATTTTAAAGAGTTAATAAAATATTAAAGAGCCAATAGCAAATTTATCAAATCAAAAAAGGCCAATTCCACATGAATGGCGTAGGGGTATAGCAAGGCTTAACTCAAACAATAATAATAATAAAAAATTAAAAAGTATACAGATTTAGGAAATGAGATAAAAAGGATTTGGCATTCTCAGACTATAAAAATATTACCATTTGTTATTTCGGCTAATGGCATTATACCCAGCTCTCTAATTCAAAATTTAAGCTTATTAGATTTGTCAAAGAATCTATATATAAAAATGCAAATCAGTCATATTAAATACATTTAGGATTACGAAAGATTTTTTAAAATATTTATATTGAGGGATCAGTAGGATTTAACGGTCCAGTTAAGAGTTCTATCGAGCCAAACCCTCTTATATGAAAATATCTGGAGTCGGTTATTTTACCATTTGGTCTCTGGTAGGTTGACATGTTGTTCTTGTATTGTTTTGTATTTATTAAACTTACATAGTGCAATTGCATAGCGTGGATTGACTAGATGATCATTTGTGGAAAAGTGTGTGGAAGGGTTAGGTTTTTCCTGTAGGGTAGATTTAACCCGGACATAAAGCCAAAAGAACAATTAAAATAATGTATATCTTTATTGAATGAAATTTGCATGATTTAGAAGAAGTACATAATTCAGTTTTTGTTTACAGAGGTTTATAAGTTACATTTAACAAAAGGTTAACAGAAAATAATATACATAAAATGAGCAGAAGAGTATAAAAATAGTAGAAAATAGTAATAATTTAGGTTTATCGTAACCTGCCTCACTAGGCTAGCCTGTGTTGAGGCAGGAATTTTAAATCAATTTATAATACTTGTGAACATACCTAACCTAAGTACACTTATATTAATATATAATCACACAATAGATTGGTTGCATTAAAAATAACAATCACATTGGTACAATAATAACAAGATTACTAATAATAAATATTGCATAAGTTTCTAATTTTTTAACGTAAAACTTTCTTTAGCTTATCGACACGAAGTCATTATTCAAGTTCAATTATACAGGGTGTTGAAGGGCGTACTTGACATACTTTAACCAGTGATTCCTGACATTATTTGGAATAAAAAATGTATATGACATTTTTGATGTTTTATTTTTTGAATTTAAAACATTAGCAGATAATGGACAGGAAGGGTCGGGGTGAGGGGTTGGGTGGTTACTCGGCTGAGGGAACAGTAATGGCACGTGGAAGAATTTTTTTGTTTAGTTTTGAAGAAAAAAAAAACCAAAACGTCATCGGAGACCAATTTTTCAGTTACATTTTTTACTCCAAATAACGTCAGGAATCCCTGGATAAAGTAAGTCAAATTAATTTTGAAGGCGGTTATGGATACCTCCGCCCGGGAACCATTATTGGATAACAATACAATGCTTTGGTTAGAAGTAGGCTTGAGAGTGGTTCGGTGGTTTGGAGCCCACACCAAGTGAAGTATTCCCTCATGTTGGAGAAGGTTCAGAAGAAATTTCTGAGATTTCTTTACCTGAGGGAGTACGGCTACTACCCGTGGCTTTACCCTACCGACTTTCTCTTGGGCATGCTCGGTATGAACCGTCAACGGGTCAGAAGGGATGTGCTCATTATAACACATTTCTTCAGACTGATTCGTGGACGGTTCGAAAACTCGGCTATTATGGAGAGCATTAGTTTCTATGTTCCCGATGGTTATCTCCGTCACCGACGGCATAGACTGTTTTATCTCCCGGCTTGCAGAACTAACTTGCCAATGGTTATGCCAGTCGGGAGAGCAGTCTTGTTGTTAAATAGAATCACTTTGAATATCGACATGTTTAGCATCAATGAAGCACAATTTAGACAGCAAGTTTTATTGCTGTAGTCTGATTGTGCTTCATTGATTTTTAAATTATTCATTGATGTTTATATTGTATAATTTGTTTGAATTGTTTATATTATTTAAATTGCTTAAATATGCCTTAATGTTAATATTTTCTCTACTTTAAAAACGATTTGAAATTTTAATTTTGTAATATTTCTAAAGTGAATAAATTGAATTGAATTGAATTGAACAAACAACCCTGATTTGGTGATTTGGCAGGGGTGTCCGGGATCATGGGGGCGAGGTTTGTCTAGGTCTTGGCGGCGAATGCTAATATTGGCGGTCCGGATCGGAAGAGACTGGTTGAGGGAGACCTAACCTAGACCTTCTCAGCTGGACTCTCCTGACCCATCGCTTTGCACCGCAGTGGGAGGGATGGATTCATAAGTTCGTCACTCCTGGATACATAGACCACAGATTCCCACCCACCTCTCATATATTTTACCTTCCCAGAACTTTATCTTCTTAATTTCCTAAAAAAAAAACCTCCACATAGCATCCCCAAGGATGACGTAGGCCCCGAGGGTTATTCCCCCAGGGCCTCCTATGCGGAGCTAACGTAAAAAGTACGTCTCTTTATATATTGTACATGTTTTTAGTGTGGTTTTTACATTCCAAGACATTAGATTATTTTAGAGTTACTTTACGCTCGTCCAGTTTTGAAGACAGTTTGAGAACAAGTGTGACCGCAAGGAACTGATGGCGAGTCTGTTGGTAAAATGTAAGAATGCCTCCAATATTGCAACTTTCCTTTGTAACGTTGAAGGTTACGTCAATGTACGGAGCACCAAAAAGAGAATGATTTTATCGTTTTACAAATTTATCTATTAAGTAATTTAGGAATATTATAATCAGTTATTGTTCATCCTTCGATGTATGAGGGCCTGATCATAACGCACTATAATTTTTTTTACGTAAATTTATTTTAATTTTTTAAATGTGAATACCTTCACGAGAGTCCTAGCTGTTCCCATCTGAAGCCAGTGAGACTATGGCATTGCCAATTGGGATATGTTGTGATGCTGAAGAAGGAGAGGAGGAGAGATGGAGAAGAGGAAGGTGGGGAATTTCTTGGCTATTAGGATCTGGTGGCCAAACATGTCTAAAGCCATTTCGAGCAACGTTTCAATTCTGAATGGTGGTCTCACACTAGTGCGATACTGAGAGCTTCTTCCACTCTGGAACGTGCTTAAAATATTATTTTAAATTAATAAAATTGTGATCATATTAATCAAATAAAATTTATTTTCGCACGCCGGGATTCGAATCAGCGCCCTCCGTTAGTCTAGATCTAGAGCCATGCCGCTCGACCATTAAAATAAGTTTTTTTTAAGAAATAAATTATTTTAAAAAATGTGATTTTTGAAAATTCACCCAATGAAAAATAAAAACGAAATCACACTAAAACAAAAATAAAACAAACACCAGCGATAACTCAACTCAAAACAAAAGTTTTTCCTTGAAAAATATTTATCTTCGAAGTTACCATCAACAATTCGAAAATTAACTATGATATTTGATGAATTGTTCAAATTGTGCATAATAACTTATTACGTTTATTGGAAAATATTATAAAATAATATTGTATCTGGATCCATTCAACTAAAAAAGCTCAAACATCTTTCTCGAACAGATACTTCAAGTGAACGAAAGCGAAATGGTTTCAATCTTCCTCTTACCTAGCTCTTTCTCATCGCCACTTCCCACAGTCTTACCACGACCCCCACAATCATTCGAGAAACCTTAGTTTCACTAAACCAGGCAGTAGTTTTCAGGTCTCAAAACTTCTGTACGGTTGTTATTTATTTCAAAAGATATAATGTTACCTACCACAACAAAACACAACACAATAATGGCATTAAACTTTATCCAAAAACCTTATCCCACCCCTATTTTGAATTATCGATGAAACTTTAATCAATTAAGCTCAATAGGGGTGAGAGTGACCCATTAGAGTCCACGTGCCCCTAACGGAGACCACGTGGCTGCAATGGCGACTGGCCACCAGGGTAGCAAGGCCATTAAAAGGTAATAGCTTAAGGACTACTGTTGCTATTCTGCCAGAGTGGCTGGTACAGTAATGTCTATTTAGACAGCCAGTTGGCTAATGGTCAAAACAGTTTATTTATCGAATTTATTGAAGGTTTTTCGTGTTTATTGATTTTTAGGGGCTAGGATATATTTAGGTCACCGGACAACTCGGAATGAAACCAACTCAAAACCATCTCAGATAAGTCATTTAGAGTGATAAAAAACATATATAAAAAAAATTGGTTAAGTAGGTTACGTTAGGTTAGGGTTATAGGCTAATTTAAAATTATATTTAGAATACATAGGTTGGCAATGAACTTAGTGATGTCGCTGATATATTTAATTTAAACTTCGACACATTTAAAGCCAAATTAGTCTATCGCTTTTTAGATGTAAATAACGAATGAGAAATCATTTTATTTTATTTCGATTTTTTTTTGTTTGTTTTTATTCTAAATGCTAACAATGAGTAATTTAGTTAAAATTTGATTTTTTAAAAATGTTTTTGCTGCTCGTAGGTACATGAATTGTACCTACGAATTCTCTTAAGTTATTAGTTATATTCTTATTTATTATATTCAGTTTGTGCTTTATTTATATATCTTGTAATGTCCTTTATTTAGGTTATACTATTGTTTTAAAAGAAATTTGTATGTTATATGTAAAAGCCCAACAGGGCGTCAATAAATAAATAAAAGCTTTTAATGACATTTCAAGGAGGTGTTGAGTTGACTTTATTTTGGCACGGAACCTATATTTATAGGGGTGTTTAATGCAATTTTGTAAGATTATGTTTTTTACAGTTGCCGAACTACACATTATCTACTTAGTTATTATACCCACAATAGCCTGCGACCAGTAATAAATTAGTATTTTTTTAGCTCCACACAAGAGGCGCTAAAGAAAATAATTCCTCTCAGGGCCCATGTCATCTTTTGGATATAAGGATGCTTTGTGGAGGATCTTTTTAGGGTAAGTTTTGGGAAGGAAAAGGGCATGAATGGTGGGTGGGAATCTGGGGATCAGCTCGCCAGCAGTAATGTATCAATCCATTCCTAGCATTGCTTGCTGGAGGCAAAATTTCTCCCTCAACCAGCCTCCCGCGATCTGGCCATGCAGTTGGTGGCATTTGTTGGCATCTGCCACCCGCATCCGCCTCCAAGACCTCACCAAATGAACTTGGGCATCCCTTCTAAGTCACGAAACGTGGTGAACCACTTGGGATGATCTATGACAGAGCTGTTGGTTCTCTGATAAATGTTTCCCGGGTTGGCATTACCCATACCCGCTCACCAAATTTTAATTACTCTTGATTAAAAAATTTTCATTTTGGATGGTTATTAGAAGAGCTATTCTCTAACTTTTGTGAGATCGAGATAGATATCGGGCGAGATCTCCTGTCAGATTTGTGTGATTTTCTACGGCTGTTAAATGAATAAATAATCATGCATATTTGCAGGAATTCGTGTTTACAACGACCTAAACTAAAACAGCTGTGACCACCAAAAAAAAAACCAGTGACAGCTCACAGCTGAAATTCTGACATCGGCACATAGAAAAAGCAAATAACAGCCGTAGAAAATCATACAAATCTGACAGGAGATCTCGCCTGAGATCTATCTCGATCTCACAAAAGATAGAGAATAGCTCTTCTGATCTCAAATCCAAAATTAAGATTTGTATGTTGCAAATTTTTCACTTAAATACATACTCGTACATTTTTCATAAAAATATGGGGCATGAAGTTCTGTTATACTTTCATACAAAAAAGCTGATTTACAAACCAAAACAAAAAACACAAAAATATTGGTGCCTCTTCTTTGAATAATTATCGTATTGTTAATTGCATGTAACGGTCACCAGACAATTTACAAAGACACTTATAACTGTCAAAACGATGTGACTTCGTAACGTCATTATTGAGAGTTTACAGGGCTGAACTAATGATTTTTTTTAAATAAATTGATTCAACAGATGGCACTATGCCACATTACAGTACTTTTGGAGTACTTTTAGAAATTTGAAAACGCTCGCGAAAACCGGTAAAATTCCGTGTTAGATTCCTCTCTACTTCTGTTTTGACAAGTGAATAGCAATATTAGGTCATACGTAGATGGAAATTTATATCAATCATACAAGTTTTCAGTGGATGCTCTTTGCCTGAATTCGTTTATATATTTGAAAACCATAACAATTTGGACGAATTATAAGACAGGTAATGATTTTTTTCAAAAATCTTCACATATTTGGAGTTGTTTCTTTAGTGCGTTAAGTGACGGTGCTGGAAGAACCGTATAATTTGCGTAATTCATATTATTTACCCACACTTCTTGGCCATGGCAACCTACTTCAACATTTAATTCGTAAGTTTTTGAATTAGTTCATTAGTATAAACATTGAAGAGATCTAGAGACATGCTTCCTTTTTGCCTTACGAAAATTCTCCAGACTATTTCACGACATTTTCTTGCTGCATGTGTCGAATTGAAAAAAATCGCTATTAAAATTTATGAAACACTTTATTTATTAGCCAGGTAACAATATGTTCCATCCGTTTGCTGTTGAATTTCTGTCAGATTGTGTATATCTATATATATATATAAATTTATTCTGTCCCTGTGTTTGTCACTGAACTCCTCCTAAACGGCTGGACCGATTTTGATGAACTTTTTTGTGTGGGTTCAAGGGGATTCGAGAATGGTTTAGATTCACAATTTGGTCCACTGGAAAATGTTTTTTTAATTATTTTTTTTTTATTTCTTAGGAGTTGTTGATTTTGGAATGTTTTACATTGGATCCGGCAGACTGCGCTACCATCGCAGTATCGAATATTCAATATTATTCTATTTTAATTTTAGTTTGTCCCGACAGTTGTGTACAGGGCAATGTCTGTCGGGTCCGCTATAAATAAATATAATAAATTGTGGAACATTCCAGAACACTCTCGAATGTTGTCCTGAGCGAAGCCGGGTAACCCAGCTAATAACATATATTATTTAACCGTTAACACATTTTTTGCACGGAGTAGATTAAATCCTTAACTGTAAAATAACTGAAAATATGAATCTTAAAGTCACGTTAAAAATAAGTACAATGAGGTCTGTTGACATTTTTTTTACCTGTCTCAAAAGCTTCAGAAGGAGTTTTGGTTTTAAGAATGAGTGGAATCAGGTTCAGATCCGCTCCTGCACCACAATTGCATTTAAACACAACGACAAAACTTTGTAAGGAAACGCAGTGTTATTAGCCAAAAGAATATTGCGGTGGCAATGGCGTGTCAGCTTTCGTGCCGCCACTCGTGATTGATTTACTCCGCTTCCCACACAATCTCAATAGATCCTTAAAGCCACCTTCCCCTGTTAAGATCCTGCCGTCGATAGCTCCGCTGTAACCACTCTTTCAGGTGTAAGGACCGATCACAAGAAAGAACGAGATGTTACGACGGAATCATCAGCGGTATGCCTTTAGGGTTTTGACAAAAGTAATTGTAATGCCCTTCCCTCTTTCTTCCTTGCTCCCGAAGCACGCACAGGGAACAGAAATGAATTTTTAATGAGCCAAATTTGTGTTTACAATATTTTTGGTAAGCCACAATTTTGCGATTTCAAAGGGTTTTGTGAGGGAAAGCATCACGATATTTTGAATAAGCCACAGCTTGGCCTAAAAATGAAAAAAAATGAGAGGGTTTTGTAAAGATGGGTTGCACAATTCAGTGTGTGCGTTTTACGGGTCAATGCATCGTGCCACTTTTGGTCATAATGCAGACACATTGGCATATTTTTCGAAGTTCGTGTGCGTTCCTTTTTTTAATAATTAAAATAGGGTCAACCATAGTGGATAAATATTTGTGCCTCTACATAAATTATTTGCCTATACAATGGAGAGACCTAAAGTCATTGAAGCAAGATTTTTTTCCAAAAATTTGTTTCGCAAGAATCTTGAAAACGGTTCATGGAAGCTAATCTGGAGACTCGGTTTTGTTGATATGTTTTTGCGTACCTACCTTAAAATTTGCTTATTTGGGACAGCCGTTTATTTGCGACAAAAATCTCATTCCAACTATAGTTTGCTTTCTCCAACACAGCGTTTACCTAGTCTTGGTAACAAATACTTAAACAATATTGGTGTATTTGATAACAATTTGATCTTGGCCTCAAACGCCGTACGTGCAAACTATGTGTATTTCTACTTCATAAACTAATGTACACACCGATTTTAATCATTTTTATTAAATAACCCTGATTTGGGTACCAAGACATAAAGGTATTGAGGGCAATGATCGGGCTAACGAACTAGCAAGGAAAGGGGCGAAAGCACCACTTGTGGGATCCGAGCCGGCTGCTTGCCACACAAAACTACATATTGATAGGTGGGTCAAATCCCAGCACTGTATTGAATGGGAGAGGGCACCTAGAATGAGACAATCCAAAGTACTCATAAAAGGACCAGACCCTAGACGAACCATGAAACTACTCAATATGGACAGAAACTCGCTGAGGGAACTGGTAGGGCTACTAACGGGACACTGCCATCTCAGGAGAGAGATATTGGGAGTGGAAAACACCAATAGATGCAGGAAATATGAAGAGGATGAAGAGACTCCAATTCACCTATGGTGCCAATATCCTGCCCTGGTGGGAAAAAGGCTCAGATACCTGGGAAGACATACAGTATAACCAGAAGACATAGCCACATATCCAGTGACAACTCTGGTGAACTTTATTAAAGGGACTGTTATTAAAGGATTGAGGAACGGTTATTAAAGGATTGAGGAACGGTTATTAAAGGATTGAGGTAAAATGGGAGATAGCACAATGGGCCTATGGCCCAAGTGCTCACGGGAACTACTTGTAAACCGTCTCCGCCTTTAAAAAAAAAAACATTTTTATTAATAGTTATTATTGTTGATTTGGAGAATATTAGGATTGTCTATTTTTACTTATTCTACGTTATATTGTTCTATTATGTTGTTGTTCCTACTTTGTGTCAAGTCTTATATTTTATGTAACCTATATTTTGTTTCTTATATTTTATGTTCCCTGTATTTTGATATCAGGTTGTTTTTTTAAACTCGTAGTTAAAAAAAAACAACCTGCACTGCATTTCATGTAAAAACCCTATGGGCGTTTTAATTTTTAAAATCTATACTTTAAAATGCTTGGACCCCATGTCTCCCAATTAAGCGGAACCGACTGTATTAGGAAAAAAATTGACTTCTAGAAATGGAATCACTTATATGTTTTTATTAAAAATAATCAGGCTACTAGAAGATTCTTATCGACCTCTCGTAGACATTGTTACCTACCAGTACTCTACGCCTAAAACATGTGTTTGGGGTTGTGTTTATGTCATCTCAACCTAATTCGCCGTTGTAAAGTGCAATGTATTAAGACTTGATCAGCCTTATTAATAACCAAACACTCCTCAACCGTTAAACGGCATTTTAGTTACACGTTACATTAAATTATACAGCATCTTATTGTGTAAGAACTACGGAATTCTTACTAATAAAAAATGTCTTTAACTGGCTGCAAAAGGGCTGGCGACGCTCGATTGCTCGAAGAATTCCGACTAGGTCACACTGAGAGCAACCTCCGTTAGTGTATTGGCAAGAAAGGGTTGAAAGGCATATTGCAGGTGTTCAGGGATCGCAGAAACCTTCAGCTCTGCCACAATTAAGCGACAAAGAGATGCTGAGCGTCCATTGTGACGGGCCGCGGATTGGTGCGGGCTAAATTGAAGACGCGGGATGAATGCGACCGCAATGGACCGGGCATATCGATTATTTCTTTAAGGATTCGGAATTAAACGATACTCCTTTCGGCGTTTTAATAAGGCTTTATTCATTCGTACACCTCAATTTTACTTGTTGATATTAATGATTTAATTCATGGTTGTTGGTTCAAAACCAACATAAATATATATACAATTTGCAGTAGGTTTAGGGAGAATACGGTATACCTACTTGCACAAAATATAACTAAGCGTTCCGAAGGTGTTTGAAGCTATGTGGCTGAATAACCCTAAAAATTACTAAAGCTAAATTTTACCGACTGGTTTCCCCGAGAGTCGCTCTTCGGTCCAGTGCATGATATTGCAAAATTATTCCGGTTCCCGCGTTCGCCTGGTTCGGCTGCTTTGTATTCCCTCCCGTGTCACTCTAGTCGTAACGAATTTAATTTGTACTAAGTTTTATTATAAAATATAACATTTTGTTTTTTGAAGAGTTTTATTAAATGTACATTTGTTACATAAATTTAATTTTTCCGCGACCGGTTTCGATACAACCGTATCATTCACGAGCAGGATTAAAACTGCTGCTTTCACTGCTCGTGAATGATACGATTGTATCGAAACCGGTCGCGGAAAAATTAAATTTAAGTAAAAATGTACATTTAATAAAACTCTTCAAAAAACAAAATGTCTAGAAATTTTTACATAGTTAATGCCCAAGAAATACAAAGAATAAAATATAACGTTACTTGTAAATAAATTTGACCGCATAATCAAGAGTCCTTATTAGCAATTTCTCCCTACACACGCATCTCAATTTACAGTGCTCAGAAAGACTGTAAGCTGCAAATCCAAGTGAGAATAAAATACATAATTTACCACCTTTCCAAACTGGTGAACCCGACGAGATCAACTGGTCAGCACCTTTCCAAACTGGTTAACCCGACGTGATCAACTGGTCACCACCTTTCCAAAAAATAATTTACCGTCGAATAACAAAAGCATTACTTATTTTCATTCAATGCATCAAGAATAAAACCACTTGTCTATATTTGCATGTACCAGTCTATAAGTAGAAAAAATCGCCACTGCAAATAAAATCCTTTGACGTCCATACCAATTTATTATTAAAGGTATTTTCGAAGGGTTGGGCATATTAGGTTTAAAGTTGGTAAATAATACACACTAAATTATAATTTTATAATAATTATAATTTCGAAGGCCAACTGTTGGGAGATTGACTGTGGTTTTTAATCAAACATGGTTTGTGGGGTTATGTAGGTTGTAGGTTCTTTTTGTTTGTGTGATTACCGCTCAAGATCCTTACTTGATAATACCTTCAGTTTCACAAATCCTGCAATTATAATATAGCGTGATTTTTCATGGGTTTCAACATAACGGTTAAAATAAGTGATAAGTATAATATGAATTATGAGACATTATTTGCAAGTCTCTCGAAACCTTCAAGGTAGATTTATGTGAATACCCCAAAGAGTACCAACTGCTTCAGTCTGGAGCTAGTGAGCCTTTGGCATCCCAATTGGGGTATGTTATGAGGCTGAAGGTAGTGGGGACGGGAAAGATAGGGAGAAGTACTTGGCTATGCAGAGCTGGTTACAACAACACATTTTGTTAAAAAAATGTTTCTCAGTGAACAATAAAATAACATTAACTTTGTTTGTATCAATTGGTAACTGTATGAATTCCAAAATTAAAAAAAATAAAGGATTAAAAAATTATATATAACTATTTCAACACCACCTTACAATTACTCATCTGAGATTCAATTGTTTCAGTATTCTACCCTCTCTCTTCCATCCTACCCCATCCCCCCGCAGCCTTTATTCCCATCATCATCCCTTACAGTGGGCTTATTACCAGGGGGTGGTGGGGAGGGTGGGTATCGCATAACAAAATCACGGCAGAGTTCACCGATTTCTGATACTGCGAGGAGCGAATTGGCGAATTCTTTAAATCAATTTGGCACCATAAAAAATAAATTGGAGAATGTTTTGAACTATCGAATCACTTTTTTTTTTACATGAATCTTTTCATATTGCACGGAGAGCAATCGATCTTGACTCTCACGATAATTAACAGGCCTTAATAATAAAACATCAATTTAAGGATGTTTTTTCTATCGATTTGCTTTGATGACATATCATGACGATATAAAAAGAATTACAATGTCATAACATTATAATATACGCGCAAATTATGATGATTAATAATTTATTCTTACAATTTCCTAACAAGACATAGTACATCCCAAATCATAATATGGCATTTCATAATATTCTATTTAGATAATATGTAATTAACAAGACGACTTAAAAATTTGCAAGTAAAATTTACCTATTTTTTATTTAATGAAACGATTAATAAGTACGAGTACATTATTCGTGTTTCCTGTGAAATTATACATACAGATCTCTTTTTTATGTTCCTTTTTTTAATGCTCCCAAGAGAGAATGCTCCCTTCTGGAGCCAGTGAGATTATGGCATCCCCAACTGTGGTATGTTGTAAGGCTGAAGGTAAGGAGAGGAAGGAGATGGGAAAGCAAAAGGTTGGAAAGTACCTGGCTAGTTAGATCTGCTCACCTAATACGGACAAGTCCATTTCAAGCAATGTTTTAATTCTGAATGGTGGTCTTACATCAGGGCGGTACTGGAGTATCTTCCACTCTGGAACATGCCTCAAATACACAAATATATTATTTTAAATGAATTTATTGTGAAATAACACAAATTAATCAAATAAAATTTATTTGCGGAAGCCGGGATTCGATCCCGCGGCCTTTGGATTGCGAGTCAAGAGCCCTACCCCTAGACTACGGAGGCTACTGTAATGCTATGGTGACGTTGTTCCTGATTACCATACTAGGAATGTTCATTTGCATGTATTCCAAATGTACACAAACAAACTATTCGCATATTAGAAACAAGTCTTTTATTTTTTTTAATTTATTTTATGCGATTTTTAAATTAGTTTATTTCCAATCCGTTCCCCATTACCGAATCAACTCCACAAATAAAACAAACCCAATAGATTTTGTACAGGAAATTTAATAAGGGCTCATTGCAATCAGCAACCGACCCCCACCCTTTATTTATTCGGCCACCGATCCTTCTCCTTCCCCTCTCTTACCCTAACCTAACCGATACCCTGGCGCTATTATTCTATGCTGTATCGACGGTGAAATATCGACAGTCAGTGTGCCCCGGGCCTTGGCTTTATTCGATGGGTAAATAATGCTTCGTTTGTGGGTAAATTGGTATTTAAATATTGGGTAAATTAAGGATTTTCCCCCTTCACTTTTAGTGTGTACACAAATATTCACCAGTATGATGCAAGGTTTTAACCCGATGAGAAAAAAATAATGAACAAATACCTTTCGGTTTAGAAAAGAACGCTTTCTCAAATGCTACTGTCAAGGTTAGAATTTTTCCACGCGAGCTTATGCATTATTGTTTGATTTCCATCTATTTTCATTTATGTTGAACATTTATTGGATAACCAACACTCTGCTGTAGGTCATTCCAAGTGGTACGCTTCGTTCCGTGACTTACCACAATGCGTATGGTTTCATGGGGAAATTTTGTTTAGGTCTTGGTGGCTAGTGCTAGAGCCCACCTACCATATGGCGAGTCGGATTGCGATATACTGGTTGATGGAGACATAACCTATACCTCTCCAGCCGAACTTGCACCGCAGTGGGAGGGGTGGATTCATATATCCGTCACTTCGACCTCCAGATTTCTACCTTTTCCTTCCCATTTCACTTCCTCTACTTCATTTCCCTCCAAAAAGACTCTCCACACAGCATCCTCAAAGATGACATAGGCCCTGAGGTTTTTTTTCCTTAGAGCGTCCTGTGTTGAGCTAACGTATAAAAATCTATTTTTAATTTTAAAAAATAAGAAAGCTTTTGTATTTTCAGAAATTGTTATTTGAATCCCTACTAAGAATGTAAGTTTGAATAGGAAAAATTGTGATAACGGTAGGAACAAGATTACCTATTAGCCTAAGTACTTAATTATTAAGTTATAGATAAAGAACGGAGAACAAATGTATAAATGAGGAAATCAACAAACATGAAGATGAGGAAACCGTGATGTAACCAACACAACTACCTACAGTCTACCTCGGAATTGAAATCCTTAGTGAGAAGGTTTGAAAATTTACTAGTACTACATAATGTATCTACATAGATATTAAAATCTAATAATTTTAATTTAAAAAATCAGAAGGTGTAATTCAAATGCGGTAGAAGTGAAACCTTCAGAAAACTAAAGTAGACAGGAGTGAGGAGACTACGAAGCACTTTTTTTTATCAATGTGAAGGATGATTTTTTCCATATTTTTGCTGTCGAATTCCAGTGCACCTTTTCCTATACATTTGGTCATCTTATTGGTATTTGTGGTTTCTTCTTCGAGCCGTTTTCTTTTGCCTGTTCATTTTGGATATTGAAGATTGGATATTGATTTAACAAAAATAAAAATACTTTTCTTTTTGGATTTCTAGGAATCGACCTCTGGTCGGCTGAATATCTGCAAATATTCGTCAGGTGCTTTATACCACTACACTAAAAAGTAAACTAAACTGAACCGTTGATTTATCGTATTGTATTGGAACCGAGTAGGTATTCGTGAATAAAATAAATATTTTATTGCTATGTCATTCTCTTGCAGGCTAAATCCTATAGTGTTTGTCTCTTTTCCGTTACATCGAGTAAAATAACAAACAAGAATTCTGTTATTTTGGTATTCAACTCTTGTTAGGAAATAGAAATCCCTAAAAGTCCGAAAAACTTTTAATTGAAACTAAACATATAACATCGCAATCAACCATCTCTATTTTAGCATTCAAATTTCTATGCCCTTAGAAAAATTAAGTGTTTTCTTGTAAGCAAGAATAAGATAAAATAAATATTTCAATAAAACATTTTTACTGCTGCATTAAACGTAGAAATGAAAAGTTAATAAGGATAAATCGTACCCCCCCCCCCTCTGCGATATGGGATATCTTAAGGCGATATAGGCACGGCTGCCATTATGGTAGGTTTGCGGCACGACGGAGCAGTGGTTGGTTTGGTTGTGTTTAGCCTCATGTGCAGGCGACGCCATAATAATTTATTCAGCAGCAAGGGTTCGACTCCCGGGAGGGGCAGATCGCGTGACCGAGCGAGCTTTCCGCCACCGATAGCTGCCTCAGCCCCAACACCCACCACAGCCTTATTCAAGGTTTCCCAAAATATTATCTACACTATTCAATTAAATGGTTACACGGTTTCCTTCCACAGAAATCAACAATCACAAATCACAAATCTAATGAAAACAAATACCTTTGTGTACACCACTTTATAATTAATATTATCGACATATTTCAAAAACTATGTTTTCTTCGTCAGGATAATAAATTATTATAAAAATAACAAAAGACAAACAAGTATAGACAAATAAGGACATAGACAAAATATTTGAAAGAAGAGGTGATTAATAACTTAAAATATTGTAAAAAACAATTATATAAAATAAAATATAAAAATTATTTTAGGATGTATAAAAAATTACATTTAAATAATAAAATTTCTTTTAAAACAAAACAGGAAGTCTAAATAACAAAATAACTTATTACAAATATAAGTATTCATATGAAAATAACTTTAATAGACGGCTATTTTTAAAAAACGTTTTGGTTATTTAAAATATTTAATTTACCATTAACACTTTTCCTAATTTCTTAAATTTCTAAATTATCCAATTGTAAACCCGTTGTGTTGGTGTGTAAAATTTTAAAAACTTTATTAATATCAAAAGAATGACTTGTTTCTAAAATGTGGTTGGCAAATTCTGAATACTCGTAATAATAATAATTTAAACATCTTAGATAAATAAACTCTAATGTTAAAATTTCTAGAAGTCTTCCCTATATAAAAAAGGTACAGTCATTACATACCGATAATGTTAATTATATAGTGGTGTACACAAAGTTATTTGTTTTCATTAAATTCATAATAACACCACAAAGTGGATTTGAGAAGTTTGAAGAAGTAATCACAAATCTGCTTAATTTTTCACGGTTGGTAGCCACCAGTTTAGACTCGAGGCACCAAATAGATGTAGTTTATACCGACTTTGCTAAAGCATTTGACCGTGTTCCCCATGATATAATTCTGAGGAAAATGTTTAAACTAGGCTTCGATCTACCAACACTGAACTTTTTCTTACGGTATTTAAAATTCAGAAGCCAATTTGTTTCGGTAAATGGACATTTACGTTTCGTAAATGGACAAAAAATTCCCTGCGCAATCTGGAATTCCTCAAGGGTCTAACCTTGGACCTATGTTGTTTCTAATTCTAATAAATGACACCCAAAACTGAGTTAGGTGCAATGTCTACTACGTCAAAAATGTCTACTTTTTTCTGATGACCTTAAAATTCTGATGGAAATAAGCTTCAAACAAGATTGTTTTAAAATGCAAGCAGATCTGGATGCACTATCTGAATGGTAGTCGATAAACAAATTAGATTTTGACAAAAAAAATGTCACAATATCTTTCACTCATTGTAAAAACATTCTAGTTTATAATCATAAGATAGAGGGCGAAACGTTATTACGTTATCACGTGTAAAATCCGTGAAGGATCTCGGTGTTGTCTTTGTTCCCGAACTGACATTCTCTGGCCATATATCGCAGCTCATTAAGTCTTGCTGCTGAGTGAGCTGCAAGCAGTCTGGGTTCATCATCAGGACTTGTAAGCAGTTTGATAACCAAGAAGCAATGCTAGCATTATTCGATGGCATACTGAGAAGCAAGCTGGAGTACGCGAGCAATGTTTGGGCACCGTACCACCAGAAGTATATTGACATGTTGGAGCAAATCCAGAAGAATTATCTCAGGTATGTTTATATGCGGAAGCATGGAACTATCCAAGGTTCAATGTGGTAACATTGACTTACTTAAGAAAACTGATTCTGTGAGTCTAGAAACTAGGCGGAAAGCAAGTCTTGCTATTCTGTCTTTCAAAATTTGGAACAATTTCCCCGATAGCCCATTTCTTTTGGGATGCTATGATTTATATGTACGAGACCACTACAGCCGAAGTCGACATCATGATTTATTTAAACTACCGAATGGCAGAAAAGACGTCTTGGCAAAGCAGAGCATGACGAAGGGAGTGGTGCTGTTAAATGAACTTGTAAACCATTTGGATGTAAGTGATTGGTCTCTCTATGCCTTAAAACTATTATTGAAGAGTCACCTGCCTAAATGCTGATATGGTAACTAAATTGTACTGTAATTGGAATAATTCTGTTTTAAAATAATAATAAAAAATAAATAAATTAAAAAAAAAAAAAAAATTAATAAAAATAAATAAATATATTAGCGCCTTCCGAATACACTTTTAGACACAATCAGGTTTTAAAAATAATTCATCAAAGTTTGGTAATTAAACATAAATTGATTGAATGCCGTAATGTAGTACCATATTATGAATACGAACCAAATTCGTTTTTAGAAAATGAATTTTATAAAATATATTATGATAAAACTATACTAACAGACAGAACGATTCGTCATAATAGACCCGATATAGTTTTACATGACAAAATTAAAAAAATAACTTATATCATTGATGTCGCTATTCCAAATTCCTGTAATATTCAAAAATCTGTTTCTGAAAAAATTAGAAAATATACAGATTTAGGAAATGAGATTAAAAGAATTTGACATTCTCGGACTATAAAAATATTACCATTTGTTATTTCAGCTACTGGCATTTTACCTAGCTCTCTAATTAAAAATTTAGGCTTATTAGATTTGTCAAAGAATCTTTATATAAAAATGCAAAAATCAGTCATATTAAATACATGTAGGATTACGAAAGATTTTTTAAATATTTATATTGAGGGATCGGTAGGATTTATCGGTTCAGTTAGGAGTTCTATCGAGCCGAACCCTCTGATATGAAAATATCTGGAGTCGGTAAAGTATTTTTCCATATGGTCTCTGGTAGGTTGACGTGTTGTTCTTGTATAGTTTTGTATTTAGTATACTTATACAATGCAATTACATCGCGTGAATTGACTAGATTAGCATTTGTGGAAAAGTGTGAGGAAGGATTAAGTTTTTCCTGTGAGGAAGATTTAACCCGGACATAAAATCTAGAGAACAATAACAAAAGATAAAAAAAAAAAATTAATAAAAATAAATAAATCGATTTCAATTTACTATACAAAGGTGGGGGGTTAACATGCTAGCAGTGGCGTATCTAGTATGGGTGGCGCCCAGGGCGGATAACGTGGTGTCCCACCAAGAAAGAACGTGGTGTCCCACCAAGAAAGAACGTGGTGTCCCACCAAGAAAGAACGTGGTGTCCCACCAAGAAAGAACGTGGTGTCCCACCAAGAAAGAACGTGGTGTCCCACCAAGAAAGAACGTGGTGTCCCACCAAGAAAGAACGTGGTGTCCCACCAAGAAAGAACGTGGTGTCCCACCAAGAAAGAACGTGGTGTCCCACCAAGAAAGAACGTGGTGTCCCACCAAGAAAGAACGTGGTGTCCCACCAAGAAAGAACGTGGTGTCCCACCAAGAAAGAACGTGGTGTCCTACCAAGAAAGAACGTGGTGTCCCACCAAGAAAGAACGTGGTGTCCCACCAAGAAAGAATGTGGTGTCACCAACCCCCCCCCCCCCACCATTAAAGTTAGCTTTGAGAAATTCAAAATGCAACTTTCGACTTCATAAAAAATAACATTCCTAGTGTGACGGACGTATTGAGAATGAAACATGCGAGCCCCAGGCAGCGCTGAGCGCTGTCAACGAGCTTCTAAATAATGCGTAAATACTTGTAATTATTTGTATATGATGAATAAAATGTTGGAGTGGGGATGAGCGAGCGGGCGGAGAGAACGGTCGGTTGGCCACACGGCACGGCCATAGCATTAAATAGGGGTGCTGCCCCCTTTCCGAGCCAGTTATCCAGCACAACCCGTCACTACAACATCTCTCTCTCCGCCCGCTCGACAATGAAAAACAGAAAAAGAAATAGATAATTTTTTTAGTCAGTTATCGATCGATTCTGATTTATTTGTATTCGGGTTTTGCGTTTATGAGTTATCGTTTATTACAAAAAAATGTCTATCCAATCCACTTAGGTACCCTTGTTTTCATAAATTTCATTTTATTTTATTTATTTAAAGACAATATCATAAAAAGTAAAAATACAAAGTGAAGTAGTTTGTTCTCAGTCCTCCTCACTAGGTATTCCGAGGCGGACCGTAGGTTGTAGTGTGGTGTTGATCTCCTCCACATCTAGTTTGTTTTTTATTCCACAAAATAGAAATAGATAAAGAAAAAGTATCTGTAAGTTGCGTTGGTTTTACTTCATAATTTTAATGATTTTCTCGTCTTCGTGTTTTGTTAGCCATAATGTGATGTCTGTTTTGAACTTTTGAATCTTCATGGTGATTTTAAATTCAATTGGAATTATTAAAGATGTCTTTCAACACTTAAAAATAACAGAATAACAACTTTTTCAACAACCAACAGGTAATAATTTTCTTCCCGAGTTCACGTCAAAGGGAATGTACGAAAAAAATGAGAATGACACATTTGACAAGCAAGGAATATTTCAGGGGAATCTCTAACCAAACAATAGTTAGAGCTAGGAACGAAAATAAAACAACAGAATTTTTGCTGAATCCCTGACCGACCGAGCCACAGAGCTACGAACATATAAATAACAGACAGTGTTCATGTGTAAAATATTTTTGTGACAATATTCTACCTTCGTTATTTTTTTCCACGGTCGGGTGTCACTCCCCATTGCCCAGTATGGTGATGTAATGTATCAAATATATGAAAATGTTTTATCATTTACGTATTTTATAAATAAATAATAGCAAAACCAGTTAACAAATGTATATCTGAATACACATGGCGGATATGATTGGGAGGTATGGTTATGCTGAAGACAAAAAGCCTTTTATTTAAAAGAAAACTAAACTTGAAGAAGCCCAGTTTAATAAAGATAGACAAGCACCATTATTCAATTACAATGGACGCTAGGTGTACGCCGGGGCTATCCAACAATTTCATATCAATGTAAATAAGTGTCAGTTAGGTCCATGCCCAAGTAGCCCCGGTGGCACGCGATGTTTGTAATCGAAGCGGACATAATGTCATTTGTTTTTGCCACCCCGGCCCCCAGCGGCCGACCCACCCCACTCTACCTTGCCACCGCGGCCGTTTTATTTAAAATGGACGGTTCACGTATCGATATCAGGGCTGTCAGATTGATGGATTTTTTGTGAATTCATTGAGTTCAATGGCGGCGATTTATTAAATTAGCTGTTTTTTTTCGGGAAAAATATACGGTTATTGTCGTAGTTTAGTCGTATACATACTTAGTAACATATTGATCAACGCCGAGATATCAGAGCCTGTTAAAGCTCTATTAGATTATTGATAGCCCATAGCCCATACTTACTACAAAATATTCATTTCAGTTGTTCATTAAGAGTTACTCGATCTCCGGACACATTTTATATCCTTAGGAGCAATACAAATTATCTTGAAAATGTATTTATAAGAAGAAGCTGTAGCACATTTAACAGATTATGCCTAAATAAAAATAAAAATGAAGTAAATTTTTTTAGTTATTTTACTTTAATTGTTAAAGCACATTATGTTATGTTTTAATAGTTTTTATAGTGTAGCCAGTTCGATGCACTTGTTGTTTTTATTTGTTAATTCTTTTTTTTTACAGAAAAGACGAAGGGTTGTCATAAAAAAAATATAACATAGCATCTGCCCAATAACAGTTCGCAACAGTATGAAAGAATAAAACAAATAGTACATAAATAAAAAAAGACAATAATTAACGTCATATTGGTCAAGTTAAATTAAGAAATTTATTAAAGTTCTGGGGGCCATTGATGAATAAGTATGTCCTGATTCTTGCCAATACAGTGGATGTTACAAAGTCGGCAAATTTGCGTAGGAAGTTGGACGAAGGTTAAGTTGTTTCGTTGGAAAGAAATATGGAAAGTTTCGGGTTTTTTTAGTAGACTAGAAATTAGTATTGATTTTGATTGTGTTCAAAAGCGAAGATTCTTCATATTGTCATATTCTATTCAAAGTGGTAAAAGGCGTGATAAGAAATTTAAAAAATCTGCAGAGTTCAAAAATGTTCTTTGTTTTACCTAATTATATATTCATCTTTGATGCTAAGCGGATTTTACTGTGAATCCAGCTTCAATAGGATCTTTTTGAAAATAACACACAGTCTATCTCTAATGCGGCTTTTGTCCAATTGAAGTCGATAAGAATTAAAAAAAGTATAAATATTTTATAGTATATACGAGCAATGTCACATATTTAAATAATAAATTGAGGACGTGGTGATGTAAAAGAAAGATCGATGAATGTAAAAAAAATTAAAACGGTGTAGTTCACACTGAGTGGGAGTGTCTCTTCAGTGTTAAACTTGGCCAAGTTTTTAAACTATCTGTAATTTTTAGTAAACGTAAAAGCCAAAATTAAAAAATGCGTTTGACAATCATCATCAGTTATTGGAAAAAGAATATTTATTTTGATAATTATGATAAAATTTATGAAAAAATGTTTAAACTGTAGATAAAAGATGTAAATTATAACTTTAATATATTTGTCAGTAATTATAAGCACCTGCTGTCAAGCCAATTGCAATTGGCTTAGCGGGACTTGTTTGTTGATTTATAAAATAAATAAAAAAAAGTCATTTACAACTTCAACTATGTAGCAAAACATGCTCAGAATTCCTGTACAGCCAGGCAAACAAATGTAAGAAGGTGTAAATAAATACCAAATTCGAGTTATCAACGTTTAAATAGTTCAAAAATAATTTAAAATGTCGAATTTTTTTGGTTACTCTCTTGGAACAAGTGTTAATTTTTAATTGTGTGTTTTTCAGACTGTGTTTTTTAAATTTTGAATTATCCAAAATTTTTCGACCTTATCCTTTCAATTATGTATTTAATAGAGTAGGTTTACGGTAAGCCTGTTTTATTCAACTTTTTTCATGTTTGAAGCTTAAAATACTACCACTTTAAAACACAAAAGTATATTTTAGATACAAAAATCTAAAAGATAATGTTTTAAGGGTGTCTTAAAAAATAAGAAATATACAAGTCATTTAAAATAAATTGGAAAAATTCCAAAATTCGTTCAGAAATTATTATTAACAAAACAGAGATAAACTACCCCCTCAGGCTGTTTAAGCAATTTTTATTTCTTTCCATGAACAATTTTTTAATTTGTAATGTTTTCACATCTACGCTCGTTTATGAAATGAATAAAATTTTCACGGGGTTTTTTTAGTAAAGCTGAAAAAGTTTAAATAAAACAAACTTTTTATATAGTGCATTTTAACGATGGCTATTAATAATTAAAAGCAACGTTTTAACATTATAAATAATCACCAATAACCTTCCCAAGATATTCAATTTTCAAGTTTTCATGGTTGTTAATTGCCCTATATCAGAGTTCCAGAATACCCTGGCACTAAAAAGGGGCAGGTTATTTCATAATATAATATAACTTAACCATAGCCTATAAAAATTAAATTGATTGCTGTCGTAATTATAGGCCTGATTTCAACAGAGCTCTTACATGATATTCTGTACGACCGATAATTCGCATTTTGAATTAATTACCTGGCTGGGAAATATTTTTTTATCACACGCACTTTTATGCAAGTTTTTTTTCATAATTGTTTTAAATATTATATTAATATAGTATTGCACAGTTTTTGAAAAACTCACTTTTTTCGTAATTTAGGCAAAAGACGACCTTGCCGCCCCTTAAGTTTTACCCGTTTCGAGGTTCAGTTTCGCTTGAAAAACAGGGCTTTTTTTTTCAGTCAGGGCCTCCCACGCCAAAATGACCTCTCCGCTCTTCGAGTTTGACCGACCGCAGAGACCACTATCGCAAGACAGGAAACTCACACGAAATTCTTATTTTAGAAACGCCAAAAGTCAACGGAAAAAACTGATACAAAATCAGCGGCGATAACTGGAACCTCCGGCTGAATCTCTCATCGACGAAGAAATCGGCCAGGTTATATTTCCCGCCGACAGGTTCGCATTTGCAAAAAAGATAAGAAATCTTAATCACTATTTCCTTTACGCGAAACGAATTTGCTAGAAATTTATTCTTTTATTTTAATGGCGATGCTGCTAAAAAATGACATTTTATAGGTACGACACGCGGTACGAGATATCGTCGAAAAAGCGCGTTCTGGTGGAGATGTTTTTTAATAAATAGGAGGAATAGAAATTAAGGAAGCTTTTAAAATCGACAAATATGTCGGTCACCATTCAAAATGTTACACGATAGCGCGCGGAAAAATGATATTTTCTGACGTTTCGCAAAACTCGCATTTTTCACGAGGGTGCATTATATAGCTGGCCAGTAGAACACCTAATTTTCTTACAAATAAATTCAGGTTGGGTAAATTTTCTCACACCTGGTAACACTGGATTCTGAAATTTTACAAATGGCGGAAGGCAACACTCTCCGCCAACTAAAGATTTCAATCCAGAGACATCTAGCGGTGCGGAATATAAGTACGGATCGTTCACGCAATACAAAATCAAATGTCTGTCGAACACGCCTGTAGTTCTATTTCAATCCGTTCAAATCGGCAGGTTCGTCTGTATCGAAAGAAATTTGCTCAATTCACGAAAAAAGATCTCCGTATCGAGTGTTGCTAGACGCTCGGTTTTGGAATGCCTATTTTGAGTAGGTAGGTACCTGCACATAACAACACGGAATCATCAAATAAGAATTGCATATGTTTTTTTTTTTGGAAATTTGTAATGAAATTATTTGAAGTTGAAAGGATAATTTCTTTTGTAATAATTTTTTGGGCTGTTATGCCGTGTTGCGCTACCTTCGTCTTTAGCCTAGATATTTAAGGGATTTATTTTTTTTAAATATTAAAGTTACGTAACGCTTTTTTTGTATTTTGCTTCTTTATGATAATTATTCAACGTTAGAGGCGGGCATTGGCACTGCCGCTCAGGGAGCCATTCGTTGGATGAGCAACACCTCATAAAAATAGGTACACAATAATTTTGATAATTATATTTTTATAGGACCGTTTTTGTAAAAAATGACAAAAAGGGTGACGTACAATATTGAAAATCTACCAGGAGCTCATAATACGCAGGAGTAAAATATTACAGAGGGTACATTTATTTACTGGGCTACTCAGACCTCACTTTGGAAAAGTTTCACTTCTACCGCGTGTAAACTGCACTCGAATTTTTTTTGACAACGTACTCGGACACTATATATTCTGAACATTTCTAATAAAATGAGTAAATTTAAATAAAGATGGTCCATTTTTTTTTTGCGAAATGGTGTAGGTACCTTTTGAATACTGTACGGGAACTAATCGTTCGTACATTTTACGTTAAATTTCAATGTGAAAACCGCACAAGAGTCCCAATTACTGACGTCCGGAGTCAGTGCGACTACGGCGTCCCCAGTTGGGTTTAGTTTTAGTTTCTGAAAAATTCTGAATAATAAATTTTTATAGCGCCGTTTTCTGAAAAACTACGGTAAGCTGCACTCGAATTTTTTTTTGACAACGTCCTACTCGGATACTATTTATTCTGAACATTTTTAATGAAATGAGTAAATTTAAATAAAGATGGTCCAATTTTTTTTTGCCAAATGTTGTAGGTACCTTTTGAATACTGTACGGGTTCATACATTTTAAATTAAATTTCAATGTGAATACCGCACAAGAGTCTCAACTACTGCCGTCTGGAGTCAGTGAGACTACGGCATCCCCAGTTGGGTTTAGTTTAAGTCTCTAAAATTTCTGAATAATACATTTTTATAGCGCCGTTTTTTGAAAAATTACTTTCAGTTATAAGTTCAAAAATTTCCGAGATCCAACAATTTTTTTTTTTTCCAAAATTAAAAAATTTCCAGAATCCAATAATTTTTTTTTCCAAAATTAAAAAATTTGCAGAAACCAAAAAATTTTTTTTTCACAATTAAAAAATTTCAAGAAACCGAAAATCCGAAATTTTTTTTTTCCAAATTTAAAAAAATTCCAGAAACCAAAAATTTTTTTTTCAAAATTCAAAAATTTCCAGAAACCAAAAAAGTTTTTTTTCAAAATTAAAAAATTTCCAGAATCCAAATTTTTTTTTTCCAAAATTAAAAAATTTTCAGAATCCAAAAATTTTTTTTTTCAAAAACAAAAAATTTCCAGAAAACGAAATTTTTTTTTCCAAAATTAAAAAATTTCCAAAACTCAAAAAATTTTTTTTTGAAAATTCAAAGATTTACAAAATCCAAAAATTTTTTTTTTAAAATTCAAAAATTTCGAAAATCCAAAAAAATTTTTTTTTTTAAATTACACCCTACAGTACCCGAGATGGATATCAAATTACGCGTCTCGACCTACACAATCCAAAGGGCTGACTGAAAAAATTGAACGATTACATCCGAGGACCCTTTTAGGCTCTATTGGTTTTTCTAATTTAAATTAAATGAAAAACTGAACGCCCTGGTCGTTGCGGCTGGATTGGTTCAGTACTGAATTGAGCGGTAAGCTCCTGGGACGTTTTAAAGTGTCGGCGACCAAAGAGGCACAGTGGTAGGAGTCTTTGCAACAGTAAATTATACGTTACGGGTAACAAATTACAAACATCGTTTTTTTCTTCATCTATTTTATTAAACACACACTCCTCGCTTCATCCGCGTTCACACGTCAAATCGCGTAGTGTTTAACCCCTTGGTTGCCTCTGCAACAGGCAAAGCTAGTGTTAGCTTATTGCTCTAGGTTTATCAATTGATTATTTATTGGCACCAAGAATTACCGATCAATTTACTGGTTACTGGTTGTTTACTACTATTAGGCGGCTGGCAGAGGCAAAAACATTGGGTTTGTACGGCGAGCGATACGCTAAAATAGGCCAAAATCAAATGATCTTTTATAGCTAAGTCTGTTGGCCCCATACAACAAATTAGATCGGTCAAATAACGATAGTTTAATTGTTTTGCCGTTAATAATTAGCGGCTCTGGAATTTTCGTTCGGCCTCCGCATTCCGCCTTCTAGGCATTACAAAAGAGCATCTAGAAATCTAGATAAAAAATAACAATTTTAAAGTCTTTAAAATAATATGTCATTGTAAGCTAATACAGAGTGGAAGATACTATTAGTATTGCCCTCGTGTAAGACCACCATTCAGAATTGAAACGTCGCTTTAATGGCTTTAGCCGTGTTTAGTGACCAGATCTGAATAGCCAGGTACTTCCCCACCTTCCTCTTCCCCATCTCCTTCCCCTCCCCACTACCTTCAGCCTCACAACATACCCCGATCGGGGATGCCATAGTCCCACTGGCTCCAGACGGGAGCAGTTGGGACTCTTGTGCGGTATTCATATAAAAAATAATACAATTAATTCTTAAAAAAAAAAAAAATTCTTTCATCAAAGAAAATTGAGCAATTGTTTGTTTTGGGCACAGTTTTTAATTTCAGCAGGTAATATATTTAAACAACTGGGAATCGTGTAATTTAACGTTCTTTGTCCATATTTATTTGTAGGTACAATTGGTCCTTCATTAAAGTTAAGGCGAGTATTATGGTTATGTTCCAGTCTGTTTATATATAAAGGGATATTTATGTGCTGAAATATAATTTTGTATCACAGAATTGCTCTCACTGAAAGAATTTTGAGACTCTGATAAAAGTATAAAGTATGGAATATTATGCCTTTCTTTGTATACATTTTTTTCGTCTAATAATTTAACCAATGAATTTTGCACTGATTCGCTAATTTTGGTGATTTAGCAGGGGGAACCGGGTTCATGGTGTGTGATTTGTCTTGGCGAAGGGTGCGTTTGCAAACCTACTGCGAGGCGAGCCAGATCGGGAGACCTTTGGTTGAGGGAAACCTTTTTACCTCTCGTCCCAACGATGACAAACACTGAGGTATTTTTTCCCCTCAATTAATCCTAATGTAATAAAGTATTATGTCAGCATAAGGTTTTTCGGTTGAGTTTTTTGCACTTAAAATAACGTTTAATGCACTAACCCCCATAAAATGTGGTTAATAAAATAACTTATTATTAGATGGCTTAAGTTCTCTCTCTCTCTCTCTCCGATGGCGCTACAGCCCATATCGAGCCTTGGCCTCCCGCAACATTCGCCTCCAACTCCTCCTGTCCTCAGCGGCTGACTTCCAGTTTGTTATTTGGAGAAGCTGTGCTGCATCCTGTCGCACCTCGTCTTCCCACCTCAGTCTGGGTCTTCTCACTTTTCTCTTTCCACCTGGGTGTCCAGTCAAAATTCTCTTGGGGACGCGTGTATCCGGCATTCTCTGTACATGTCCAGCCCATCTCAACCTGAGGAATCTCATGTGGGCTGAGATGTTAGGGGCCTGATATATATCATACAGTTCTTTGTTGTGCCGGATGCGCCACTGTTCCCCCTCCTTCACGGGTACACATATTCTTCTCAGCACTTTTCTTTCAAAAGTATCTAACATTATGTTCTACCTTGCTGTTATTGGACAAAAAACGTGTTTTTTATTAATACAGACCTTCAAATCGAAAGAAAACATGCCAATTAGGCTACTAGTAAATTGGAACTCTTATTATTACCGAAAAGCGAACAAAACAACTAGCTGAAAAAAGGTGCTTTGAAACGTTGACCGGACAACCCAAAATGAAAATTTTATTTTTTATCTTTTTATCCCATAAAAACAAAATTATTATTAAAGGAATGAAAATGCTTGGCTTCATTCTTCGAAATTCCAGAAATATTTCAACTTTTAGAATTTCGTATACATCCTTAGTACGTAGTCAAGTCGAATATAACTCTTCGATCTGGTCCCCCCATTTTAAAATACATTCAGATTCAATCGAGAAAATTCAACATAAATTTCTAAGACACATTACTGGGGATTTCCATTCAAAACATAAACTATAATTACTTGATGAAAACATTAAATTTATTTCTCAGATCGAAGAATTATATCCGACTTAATATTTATGTTCAAAATTGTAAATGGTAGAATAGATAGTCCTGATTTAACTAAGCTCATTGAATTTCATATACCCACGAGAGCCACTCGTTCTAAAATCCTGTTTAAATGCTACAATAACCGGACAGTATGCGAAATTCGCTTGTACCTAGATAACATGAAGTTACTAATAGATATGCTGATGTGGCAGATCTATTTAACTGCACGGAAGGGTACAAGAGGGCTATACTATCAAATCTTTGCAATCAATATTAATTTTATTTGTACTTAAGATTTTTGTATGTTATCGCATATCTGGTGTCATTCTATTTCAAACGCCACAATCATTTGTTATAATCTTTATTTACTTTTTCTAATATGTTTCCTATGATTTTGTGACATGTGTCCTTATGGTATATTTATACCATTGATATTAAATAAATAAAACAACTCGGAACCTTCTTTAAAAAGTCATTAAAAGTATCGAAAAAAAAATTGGTTGTCTGTAAAGTCGGTTTACGGACGATAATTTTACGTGATAACGTCATATAATAACGATGGAGTGGAAGAGAGATAGATGCGTCACAAGCCGAAGGCTTAGGCCGAACACTTGTTCCGCGCTCTCGCTTGCACGCTCGGCTCAGGCGGAACGTGACAATGAGTCATGCTTTTTCGTGAGTGCAGCCGGCTTTCATCGATTTAGAAGACGTTATCACGTCAAAATAAATACAAAATTGATTAAATAGGTTAGAATTGAGACATCTATGAAAAAGGCATTTAAGGATTTTATCAGCTGCATTATTATGTAAGTCTCGGATCGCGGGAGTATTTGAAAATGTTGCAAAAAAAAATTTAATACGTCTATGGAAAATTTGCCTAAAACTGGCAGCAAAGCAATCCGAGGTATTTCAAATGGTGCCGTATTGTGGCAAAAAGCGCTCCAGTGGTTATGGGTTATTTTAAAATATTTTTTTTCACGACTTTTAATGACGATTTCAAAGTCGTGTTGAGTTGACTTTATTCTGAGTTGGAATGGAACCTTTTAAAACATGTGAAGCTGCTGTGGTCGAAAATACGTTGTGACGGGGCAAATTCACATCAAAGCAAGACCAGTGGTAGATTCCTAATGCAAAATAAGAAAACAAAAGAAGCAGTCTTTGAACACAGAATTTTTGGATCTATATTAAAAAATAATTATTAAGTTCACACTACCTTTATTGAGTAACTAAAGAAATCAAAGACTTTTTTCCCAAAGACTGCAGTGGACTGGCAATGTGAAAAAATGTCAGTTAAATTTTTCATTTTTTTATGCTTCATCTCACAAGAGCGCTTCTGTCTTTACGGTACAAAGTCAGGGGAACTATGTAGCCACCCGGTTGGGCAGCGTTGTGAGACGGGTTAAGGTAGGGGTAGATGACCGTATGATGTAGACTGTGACTGTAGTGTATGACTAGATGTGATTCTCCCACCTTAACGAACGGATTGCAATCTTTAGAGCACAGGCGTCGGGTAGGAATGTTATACATGTTCTACCGGTATGCTCTGAGGAACAAGCGTCATTGATCCTTTCGGCACTGGTGCGTAGTCGGGAGACACGCCAAACATGGTTGACATTTGTCACATCAGAACGGGTCGTTTCTACGACTCGTTCTTGAGTTCAACAGCTCGGCTGTGGAACGATTTGCCGGCCTCTGTGTTTCCTTCCTTCTACAATATGGGTCTCTTCAAGACCCATGTTCACTCCTTCCTCTCTTCAAAAAGACCCTCCACACAACATCTTCAAAGATGACATAGGCCCTGAGGGAAATTATTTTCCTCAGGGCCACCTGTGTGGAGTTGATGTAAAAAAAAATATATTTATATAATGTTAAATATTTGCAGTAGTGTCGACAAAATCCATAGAGAATATATTTTTTTATTTATTCATAGAGAATTGTGTACAGTTTTTTTTACAAGTTTTTCGACCAACACACTCTAGGGGAATATGTTTCTAAGAACAAAACACCGCCCGATTTCCTCTTAACAAGATATTTATTTTTTAATGAAGAAACTTCTTTAAATATTTCAACCAATGAAAAAATGCAAGGAGTGTAATGCAATACTCCCCAGGGAGGTGGATACTTACCGGGTAGAATTGAATGAACTTTTTGCACAGGTAAATATATCCATAGATATGTTTTGTACGGAAGAGGGTGTCAAAGGTAAACACACATGCACATTGCACACTGCTGCACTCAATGCCTCCTGTAAAAATGCATTTTTGCATACTGTAGTGTGATGGGGATGCACCTGCGGTTTTTGTAATGGGTGTGTTAAGAAATCACTGAAATTATGGAACGTAATATAATATTTTTTTAATCATGTTTTTTGCGTGTATATAAAATACAATTATTAAAAAATATTTATTTTTATATAACCTAATTATTTAATAGCAGTTTTGCAGCATTAATGTTTACGGTATCTCGATTTCACCACATCACATACTCGTATTTCTACTTAAAACATAAAATTTGACAACTTTTCGTAAACGATGTCAATGTACAATATTTATATTTTAAAATTTAAATGATTTTTTTTTACATTCCGATAGTATGTTCGTATAAGAAATCGCATTTAAACCATCTCAGATACATTTTTAAAAAGATTTTGTCAGGTTATAACAATGATGTTATATATAATGTATAGAGGTGTGGTTGAAAACTCACAGTGGTGAGCCAAATACAATGCAATTGTATTGTCTTCGATTTCGTTATTTTAGTAGGTACTCATTAGACAAGCCTCGCTTGAGGTCGTGTCCTAGCAATAAGTAAATGCTCTCGTGTCTGATGAGAAAATGTTTCCATTTTCATTTCATTTCCATATACCTCAAACACTAGTAAAAGCCAAGGAATTTTTCATTCGTAAATACATGCAAATTAATTATTATTATATTATTTTGATTGTTTTCCGAAGATTTTAAATGCCATTTGAGAAAGCGTGATAGCAAACATAGCAACAATTAAGTAAAAGAAGGACAATCTTTGAAAATGAGTCGTCTCATACAGCCTTCCATATTCGTCTGAGTGTGAGCGAGTAAACGTTTCTTGGCATCTCAGTTACACCCGTGATGTAGAATGTAGTATTCGGCACAAGTACGAAAACGCTGCCTGGTTTCATATCTATGACGTCCATACTTTTACTTTTGAATTAAGTATTTACTGAAAACATTAGAGCGTTTCTTATTTGCTACATCGTTACCAGGTGTTGTGATGCCAATTGTTCAGTAAGCCCATCGTGGCAATCGGCAAACCAAACAGTGAAAATTACTCTAAAATGTTCACATATTGACTCACCTAGCTAGAGTAATGTATAGGTCTACAGATTAAAGCCACGATTACATAAGTTACTAGCCGGCGAATTAGCTATCTGCTAGTAAACTTGTTCAGTGTAAAATTTGCTCGTTAGCTAGTATACATGATTACACTGACCGAGTTTACTAGTAGATAGAGAATTCGCCGGTTTGTAGCTTGTAAACTCGCTCAATTTAATCGAGGCTTTACAGATGTAGCGGACTGTGAACGTTTTTAGATTTTTGGATTAACTGTCAAAAAAAAAAAAAAAAATTATACCAATGTTTTGTTACACCACACGCCTCGTTGAATTAACAGTCACAAATGTATTTTAGTTGATGTAATACAAATAAAAAAAAATTATAAATAATTTATGAGTTTTGACGTAGTTTTTTTAACTCACACTGCACAAAAGGGCGTCTCTACAACCACCAAAACTTGAGCTTTCACAAACGTACATCACGACAAATCGCGTCACGGTGACACCCCCCACCCCTTGACACATCAGCACCTCTCGCTCTCTCCCCACAAACAGCCAGCAAGCCCAACAGGGACAGGAATACTTTCCTCAGCTCCCCCTCCAACGTGTGTTGTTTCACCTAATCATGGTTTTAATGACAGGTAGCATTATTACTTCAAAGGAATTAGCCAACAGTGTGTTAGTAATAGAAGTAATGTTGTATGGAGAAGGGTCTTCAAGTGTGTGTTTGATGTTTTTTTTCATGCACTTAAACTGCGCTTGCATTAAAAAAATATTGTGAGACGTTTTTTTGTGAAGACGCAGTACCTACTTACTTGCGTTTTTGAGAGGAACGTTTGCGCGGCCTTTTTCATACAAAACTTAATTTTGGTTTTGAGGCTAAAATACTCAACCAAACTAAATATATATTTTTTAAATCAAACGGTGTAGCAAATATCTAGTATGCACGTAAGGTATTTTATTAATTATAAAATACAAGATATTAAAGAATCCGATTTTTTCCACTTTTTTATGAGTTAATTAACCATCTGGTGATTGTAAAAAAATCATTTATAAAGAAATATATCAAATAAAAACAAAGCGTTGTAAAAAAATCAAAATGTGCAATTAACACGCTGTAGAAGTGCTTCAGAAAACTAAAGTAGACAAGAGTGTGAAGATTACGATGCATGGCACAAAGAGGAGACCGATAGGCTACGAAGCACCGCACAAAGAGGAAACCGATTATACTATCTCATTCTCTCGCAGGCTCAGTCCTCTAACTCTAGATGTTTGTGTTTGTCTCTTTTTAGTGTCGCTATTTTTCGTTTCTTCGAATTTCAAATCGCAACGGTGCTAAAGAAGTTTTCACTTCCAAATTCATTTTGGGCAGAGTTAACATTTTTGAGAAATATTTGTTCCGACTTAAATCAGTTCTACTTAAATTTAATTTAGGCCCACAAACGCTTTTTTAATTCTTTTTATTTTTCATTTTATGTTACACCTCATTGGTGTAGTATAGATAGAAAGAGGAAAAAAACACGTTTTTAATAAGTGTTCAAATTTTTGCAAATAATTTCCAAAATTGCCTCTAAAATTATGATAAATGAAATATTAAAAACACAAATAATTAATAAAATAAGTCTTTTCCGCACTAGATATTTGTTGTGCCTTTTGACTTTTTAAAAATTATTCAGTTTAGTTGAGTTTATAAAATAGGTCGCACAGTCAAATAAAAATGTAGTTTTTATTTATTTTTTAATCGCCTTACGGCTATTCTTAGAATACTTACAATTCGGCACCACCCACGGGATGAGGAAAAAAGCTGACCTGCATTTGGAATATAATGTAAGTAAATCTGTATCAAACTTTATATTTTCTTTTTCGCTAAATCTTCTTTAAACCATAATTTTTTTTCTATATCAAATTCTCCAAGCCAATAAAGTCAGAGAAATAATGGAAACCCAACCTAATTATTACGAAGGTATGAATTCTTTCATTTCTTTCGAATAGGCTACCAAAGCAGGTACCCGTTGTTACCATAGTGATTATCTAAGTCGATTTGTCCGACTGCTAGCCGAGGGTTTTACCTTACCGAGGAATTATTTTCACCTAAGATGTTTAAATAATAATAATTATTCAGAATTTGCAAACCACATTTTGGAAACAGGTCATTCTTTTGATATTAATAAAGGTTTAAAAATTTTACACACTAACACAACGGGTATACAATTAGATAATTTAGAAATTTTAGAAATTAGAAAAAGTGTTAATAGTAAATTAAATATTATAAATAACCAAACGTTTTTCAAAATAGCCATCTTTTAAATTTATTTTCGTATTAATACTTATATTTATAATAATTTATTTTGTTATTTAGACTTCTTGTTTTCCTTTTAAAAGATTTTTTATTATGTTAATGTAATTTTTTACCCATTCTAAAATAATTTTTATATTTTATTTTATATAATTGTTTTTTATGATATATTTTAGGTAATTAATCACCTCTCCTTTCTAATATTTTGTCTATGTTCTAATTAGTCTATACTTGTTTGTCTTTTGTTATTTATTATTGACTTATTATCCTGACGAAGAAAACATAGTTTTCGAAACATGTTGATATTGTTAATAAAATAGTGGTGTTATACAAAGGTATTTGTTTTTCATTAAATTTTCATTAAATTATTTTCAATTCTATACAAGTATTTTTTGTACATACAAAATAATTATAAGGAAAGTCGAAATAACTCTAATTACAACAAGTGATTATTAATTTAATTTGCACCAAGATCATAAAATGAAAAAAGGATATTGTAAGAATTGTTAGAATTTTGATTTTTTAAAACTTTATGACTGTTGATACATTTGTCATGTGTTATATTATTAAGGGTGACCCCACAGTCGATCCCCCGACAGTTGACCCTCCGAAATTAAAATTGATGTAAAATCATAACTTTTTGTGCAATTTTAACCAATGTCAATCTTATAATGCAAATTAAAGACTTGGGCATCACTTTTCAATCAAATTTTTCATTTGTTAACACATAACAGACATCTGTAATAAGGGCTTAAAAAGTTGGGGTTTATAACTAGGCCAACTAGAAACTTTAACAATATAAATATTTGTATTAAACTGTTATATTTTGTTTATGTTAGAAGCCAACTTGAGTACAATTCTCCTGTCTGGAATCCTCATTATAATATGCACGTACAAGCTGTTGAAAGAATACAAAACAAATTCTTACGTTTTCTAAATTTTAAAATGGATATTCCAGCAAATATGTTAAACTACAACACTATTTTAAACGATATAAATATGCTTAAATTGTCAGACAGAAGAATTTTCACTGACTTGGTATTTTTATATAAAATTCTAAATGATTTAGTTGATAGTCCGGTATTACTTGAATTGATAAGCTTCCGAATTCCACTTCGGAATACTAGAAGTCAGGATTTATTTCAGTGCAGAAATTCTAGGACTAACTACCATATGTATTCCTCTTTGCCCAGAATACTAATGGAGGGAAACAATTATACCAAGTCAGTGGACATCTTCAATTTATCTTTGAATAAATATAAAATATTGTTATTGAGGCAGTTCAGTTATGTACAATAAATATGTATTTTTCTTACTATGCTATATATGTAAAAGCCCCGAAAAAGGGCGTTTATTAATAAATAAATAAATAATTGACTTCAAAAATCCTTTAATAATAAGTTAATATGGATATCAAACGAATTTATTTAGTGTCGGTTTTTGGTACTTTACCTTAGTGCATTTAAATGAAAATATGTTTTTTTTTTGTTATTCGACGGTACATCCTCTTTGCCTGATTTTGATGAAATTTGAAAATTCCATCAAAATCCTTCGTACAGACAAAACGGTATTTAATTCATGAAAAATGAAAAATGAGCTTAATTACGAAGTTTAGATATATCATATTATGATAATAAAATATTTTTAATATTGTAAAGGTACCTTCAACAGTTTTTTTAGATAACAGTCAATTGCAATTCGATCGTCCAGTTGATTAGTCAGACATCTCCAAATACTATGTTTTGAGATAATGAGGATAGCAGTATTCGAAAGCTCAACTTGATAAAATATTATTGACACGTGTTTGTGATTTACATAAATATGATATAAAGTAACCCCGGGAGGCATAACGATCCGGTACATTAGTACGATATTTTGAAATATCTTGCTAGCGAACCAGACAACATCAAAATTTTGTTCAATTCACTGCAAGTTTTTCTGCATTATAATTGTTTTGGTGGTGTTTATGAGTAATCTGAGTATTGTACCAGAAAGGGGGCACACTTTTACGTAAAACTGCATACTCTCCTTTTTTTTTTATAAAATGATTAACTAAAATATTTGTGTGTTTTTAATTTTTTTTCATTATCAGTAATTTTAGTTATATTTAAAACTTTTTAGGTTTTCACTTAAAATTATAATATTTTTAAAATTATTTCTATAATAACATTTGAAAATATTGATGTACATTCAGAAATATCCATTTTTTAAATTTTATTGCAAAGTGGAAATATTTTGATCTTCTGCCAAAATGTGCGCTAAGCTTGAGGGGTTAAAAAGACCCCCAAAACAGCATTCCCTAAGATGACATACGCCCTGAGGGAAATTATTTTCCTCAGGGCCTTCTGTAAGGAGATAATGTAATACAAAAACGTATTTATACATCTCTGGCTACCCCCACAGACGGGGTTGACTTTAGCTAGTTAGAAAAAAATCAACGTACACGAAACTGCTAAACCGCATGAGTGAATCATGTTTTACAAGGGTAATTAAAATTATGTACCGTCTGAAACTACGAAAATCCATCCCCTAATATCGCTACCCTTCAATAGATGTCACTGCCTTCCCTTGAATGCAAATCGTTACTTTGGTTGGACAAGATTCTAACTTCCCTTTACCTTTTTTTTTTATTTTTTAAAAGAAAGACAAACATTCCCGGATTACGAATAACCCAATAATGTTTGAAAATCTCCAGCTACCACCACAGTAAGTTGAAAATGTTGCTCGAGTCATGATAGAGCACCTAGCCAGCCGAGGAATCGAACACGCGTCGCCCGGGTGGGACCCAAACGCGATGCCCACTTGTTCTAAGATATGAGATATCAAAGTTTGCAAAGACGATTTATTGTAATCTACTCGTATTTACCGATTTCTGATTTCGAGGTTGAAATCTTGTGAAAAATTTTCTAGTTTAACATATTTTGAAGCAAAACGTTTAAGCAGTATACTTACTTTTTCAGAACATACCTAAACATGCAGATAGAATCACATGCAACCAGCTAGGGTATAATAATTTATTGCAAAAGGTTTTAACTACATTTCCCTAATGCCAAAGTAGGGCTACGTTATAATTAAATATTTTCCTTTAAAATGTGACTAAAATACTTTACACAAGACTGAGCCTCATAATCAAAAACTGTTAAGGTGATCCACTAGTCCCCGCCTCTTTTTGGGAGGAATTTAAAAAGACCCGAAAGATTTGAAAAGACCTGAGAATATTTTTTTGGAAAGGTTGGAGAAGATATTTGAGAGTTGTTTTTTAACGGATTGATTTCGTAAAGGCTTGTAAAAAATATGAACTCCTTGTCTTACATATTGTTTATTATAATAAGAAGGAAATTTAAAATCGATTTCATGGAATCAATCGACGAAGAGCCTACGGATGATTCGCCACCGAAGTGGGGCGTTCAGTGTTTCAAAATGAATATAATCTATATGTGGACGGCATGAGGTTTAATTCTCAATTTCAAATTCATTGAATGCCGTTCGTTTTAATTCATGTCGAAAAACCTTTTAACTCATGTCGAACCTTGTACAATAAAAGGGAGCTTTAAGACTTTATATTGGAACGTCGTCATATATGTAACGAAAAATATTTTGGTTATAGGAATGTTCATAAGAAAGGGTTTTGCATTTAAAGCTCACTTTTGAAAAAAAAATTCATTTAGAACCTAGTGTGACTGAGATGACAAAATAATACGGCCAAATGACCAGAGGGCGCCGCTCGCCGGGGTGGTGAGATTTTGCATCATTGTCGCCACACTCCACTCGCCACTCTTCACTCGCCACTCTCCACTAGCCGCTCTCCTCTCCCGGGTGCAAATATTTACCCGCACTCGGCCTGTAAATATTTTGCGGACACTCGGACTATTGGACTGAGGGTTTGGGCCTTAATACACAGTGGTCGCTGCTGAGCTTTTAAGGGTTGAAGGGTGTAGAGGGGGCTGTTTTTGATTACCGGGGTATGAAGTTATTTGATTAAAATTTTAATATTTCTATTTTTACTGACAATAAATTCGTGGTGGAATTCCATTGTAATAATAAATTAAAACCAATATAATTTTTTCCACTTAATTTAAATTTGGCCGTAACCAGTTTCAGCCTATTAACGCATATTCACCCCCATCATCCTTCTCCATGTGTTACATATTTAAACCGAAGATCAAGAAACAATTGTACCAGTCTGAAGATGTCTTTAACAGGCTGAAACCAGTGACGGTCACAAATAAATTAAGTGGAAAAAGTTTTATATTTAAAAAAAATATATATAATGTTAATACTTTAAATTTTAAAAGTGTCAAGTTAGCCTCTCAGCTTATACAACTGCTAACCCTATAAATCGCAAGTGCGTTCCGCGGTTGAATTTGGTAGCCACCTCTGGTCTGAAGCCTCAAAAACCCCCAAAATGAAAAACAAAACCCTTGATTCTATACAAAAACGGGCGATCCGTTTGATAGATTCTCCTATCATAACAAACGATTTGCAATATTTAGAGCAAAGGCATAGGGTGGGAATGCTTTCCTTGTTCTACCTCTACCGGTATTTCAATGGAAGATGCTCCGAGAAACTAACGTCATTGATTCCTTCGGCACCAATGCAAAACACCAAAGATGGCAAACGCGTACCCAATATTTGTATACAGTTGATATTTTTGTCACAAGAGAACGGATCGATTCTACTACTGTTCTTGAGTTCAACAGCTCGGCTGTGGAACGATTTGCCGGCCTCTGTGTTTCCTCCCTCCTGCAACCCGTGTACGAGTCCGCAATAAGTTCCGCATACTTCAGTTGTTATTATTATGACAGCTGTTTCGGTGTTCAAGACCACCATCAAACTGTGGTTAGGTATACCAAATTGAGACGAATGATTAATTTGAATTTCGACCGATTTCTTACACATCTCCCTTAAACATTTGAAGTTTTTAAGCTCTTAAAACTCTATTTTAAATAAGTCATGTTTTATTAAGCATTTTCGCAATTTTTGCTTCATTTTTATCACTTAAAATATTAGTGCGCTCTGTCTAACATTCGTAATTAGGTAATTACATATTTCTCCATCTTCTTCTTTTTGATTCGGGAAGCGCCGCCTTAAACGATTTTTCCTTCCCAATGTTTAAATAATATTTTCGATAATATAAAAAAAAACAATTAACTTAAATCAGAAAAAAATATTTGATGGAATCCACGAATTGAACATCCATTTTTTGTAGTTATGGTGATAGTTGGTGAGTTTGCAGGAATTCGCCAGAAGGATTGAAGGATGGTGGTGGTAAGGAGGAGGAGGAGGGGGGAGGGGTTCGGGGTAGTAAGTGTGATGTGTGATCAGACCTGAGGGAGTCTGTCTCCGGGATAAAATTGGATGTTTTGTGTCCTATCTTTTTGATCTTGGTCTCACGTCAAGTGTCATTTCTAGGTACCTTAGAGAAGCGTTCACACACTAAGATTTTTTAAAGTTTTTTGCGTTTGACAACAAAACATCACACAGTCGCTCTGATAAGGTAACGTGGTACAAATTTTAATTACATGCTATCATCATAAAACCAGCTTTTCACTTGTCTATTTATTTCACTTATCTTTCTCTCTATTGTCTAATAATAAAGATAGATAGTAGGTACGTTACAAAAGAAAGGCACTGGTTGTAAATTGTAATTATAACGTTTATAAAACATATTTTTCTACAGGTACCTTTAGGTATAAAGACGAGTATCCCGATATGGATTTTATCTAGAGATTTATTTGGAGATTGACGAAATTTTGCACACAACCATCAAAAAACGAAAATGTTGTCAGGTGAGATTTTGAAAAAAAAAACCGTACACCCTTTTTTCCAACAACTCGTTAATGTCCGGGTGTGCGCCGGCGCATACGCCAAAATTTTCAATTTTTAAATTTTTAAATGCGATGTTAACCCTTATGTATAAAGAAAACGTATAAAAAACGTATAAAGGACAAGATCAGAATCGCTTGGGGCATTCTAGTTCTTGACGTATGAGGTATCTTAATTACACCTAGCCACTCGGAATAATTTTTATTAAATTTGTCCATGACATCGACCCTCCATTTTTCGCGGGATTTGAGCTGTCAAACTACGAGCGTCGTAGATCGTGAAAAAGATAAAAAACCTATAAATTTATCAAATAAACGCAAGTAATGTTGTTTTAATGCATAGTTTATTGTTCAAGGAATGTGTTTTGGTAAATATAATATACGATAGCACAAAATATTACGTCAAAGTCAAAACTTTGCGAAATTTACGTCGTTTCTTCCTTGGCATTTGGGAGGAGAATTTTGATACTTCTAGGTAAATTTTTACAAACTTGATGTTCAAAAAAGAGGAAAATTTATTACTGTCAACATTTGATTTAGAAAAACTCTGTGAGTACTACATCAAATGTTTATTTGATTTATCATACACTTACATCTAAACATCCTTTCATACACTCATTATTGTAATCAATTAAAGCAAACATTTATAAAAGTCTGTTTTTATATTTTGAACATGTTTTTTCTAAACGTAACTCCCAATAATTCAGCTAAAGCCATTTCTGATGATAGAATCCTCACAGCACACAGCAGCTAGCAAGTGCGAACGCAGCTCTGGCGGAAAACCCCTGACCGCGGTTTCATCACTTCATTCGCTGAAAAGCGCCGCTGCATCCGTATCCTGCGCCCGCATCTGCATACAGGATATGCAATATACATTACATACTGTACAGTGTGTCCTTATTAGGTACTAGGCCGGACCTTCAAGCTTTTTTCATTTAATTCTGATATTTTAAAAGTCTCAAGAAATGCGTATTCGTATACTGGTAACTTGAAAAAGATTTTATTTTCTAATCCGTCGAGTTTTTAGTCCTTGACAAGTCCAAAAGAACACAAATTCATTATTTCATTATGACACATGGAAAATACTACATTTCTTATATACTAGGTGAAGTGCCCGACATTGCCCGGGCTTTACGCAGAGTTTTTCGAAATCAGATGTTAACTGTAATTTTGCAAGTCAAATGTGCAAAATTACATAATGAAGAGTCAACATTTTCATTCAAAACGTAGAAAAAGGGGAAGGCGGTGGTTTTTATAAATCGCACATAAACAGACCTTCATAATATATAATATTTTATCAATATCGGAATAAAACTGTACATTTGTTTTAAAAAAACTTGCACGTCAAACTTGGGCACTCTTCATTATATATGTAAAATTTGGCCATAATTCTATTAGTTCTATATATTTTTTAGACTTTTGAAAGCTGCTGGCGATAAGAGATTTTGGGCAAAAACTTGCTAAAAACCTATTTTTGTCAAATTTGAGATATCGAACCGCGAAAACAGGTATATCTATTAACATAACAATTCTAATTTTGTTATTCTTTCTTAACTATTTCCTATTAATATCCTAATTTTGTTAAGTTAGGTGAGGTCAAGTGGTCCAAAGCACCTGGTTCCCAAGGGGATTTAATCTCTGCTAAGAAAATCGGACAATTCAATACGAGGTTATGAGCTAAATTAATAGTCAGAAGCAACTTTAGAGACCCTAAAATAATGATACAAGAAAAATTCCAAACATTTAGGTCCAGCCTAATGCTTTGTGCATTACGAAGGTTCATGATGCACATGCAATAGTACATCACCTTTGCTTTGATTTAAAAAAAAATACCTTTGAATTAAAAACCATTTCTTTTGCTCATTTCCATAGCCAAAATGATTTTCGGAGCTATTTGTGTTGTATTTCCATAGATGACAAAGTTCTAACTCTAAGCTTTTAGGCTTCCATTTATTTTACAAGGTCCTATCATCACTTTGAACCGTTTATAATTACCATTTTGTATCTGACTGTTGGTCGTTTTTATGGGGCGCAGTGTAGTTTGACACTATCGTTAGATAGGGTTCTAAATTCACCTTACCATGTATTGAGTTGTTAAGGTTTTCAAAGACGAATTCTCATAATTTCTTCAACATTTTTTGATTTTAAGGTTCAATTCTGTATAAATTATTTCAGTTTATCATATTTTAAAGAAAGATATTTTAATATAACGTTTCTCTATCTTAGAATGGCTTAAGGTAAATGTAATTAGAACTTTATGATATTATCATACCCTAGCTGGTTGCATATGGGTCTATCTGCATGTTTTTTTTTTACATTAGGAGGCATGGAGGATTATAATTCCCTTCAGGGCTCATGTCATATTTGGGGATGCTGTGTGGAGGGTCTTTTTGGTAAAGGAGCGTATATATTATGGGTGTCAGTGTGACAAGGAGTGACGGACATATGAATCCATCCCTCCCACTACTGTGTAGAGTGCAAGGGTGTAGAGTCCGGCAATAGAAGTCAAAAGGTCTCTCCCAATCAGTCTCTCCCGATCCGGCCTGCCACGTAGCTTGCGGGCAGAAGCGTCCACCGCCAAGATCCAGACAAACCTCATCCCATGAACCCGGGCACCTCTGTTATGTCACCAAACATAGCGAACCACTTGGGGCGATCTATGTCAGGGATAGCGGTTGGATACGTTTTTAGATTTTCACAGCCAAAAGTATTTTCGTTATTTGATTTTGGGGTGTTATGCCGTGTTGCGCTACCTCCTTTAGCCAACGTTTTGGGCAGTGTTAGTGTCCACTGTACGAAACGTTGACTGAATAAGGAGGTAGCGCAACACGACATTACACCAAACAACAATTAACGAAAAAGGGATATCGGTTATCCAATAAATGGTTCCCGGGGCGGCGGTACCCACACCCGCCTCCAAAATTGATTTTAAAAATAGTAGTAGGTATATATAGATAAAAATAAATCGTTTTTGCAAATTTTGACATGTCATATCTCAGAACAAGGTAAAGTGATGTTGGAACCCTTGGCAGATCATATGTGATTGGTAGTTGCAGGTAGCAGGTTGAGGGTTAAAGTGCATTGCTGCCCCCTGCATATCCCAGCGCTGCATTCACGCCGCGGCCGGTCCCGGTTTGTGGACAGTGGAATGTGAAATGTGGACTTGGGGATGATAATTATTACTCGGCACATGTTTGCGGGGTGGAAGTTGACGCCCTTCCAAATGATAAGGAGAGGTGTTATTCTCAGCAATTTGTTATGTCCAAACTGTACTTATTTGAAGTGCAAATAAAATACATAGGTTTTTTCCATTATGCTCGTCACTCTACCGGATGGTTTTGGATTTTATTTTAATATATTTTTATTAGTTTCTACGGCAAAGTTTGTGATATAAGTAAAAGCATAATATAAGAAAAATAATATATTCCAGAAAAATGTCACAGGGTTTCCTGTCTGAGGCGAATTGTGGTATTTTAAAAATATTTTTGTATTTATTCTCCACAATTGTTTTTACGTTACTACCGTGTTTGCAAGTTGATTATCACTCTGTTCTCTAAACCATGTTTTTACCTAGTTTGAAATGTATTATTTTCATTGAAGAAGAAGATAACACTTATAATCTAAATGAAAATATGAAAGAGAACAAGACCCAGAAAAATAGAAAAAGACAATGGTCGCAACTGGGACTCGAACCCAGACCTCTCGTCTAACCGGGACGTGCGCGTTGTCCAATTTCGCTATTGCCACCTTCTGTCAAACCGTCATATTTGTCAATCTCATATTTCAAATATTTAGAATAAACAATATTATCTTCAACTAGTTGTTTTTTCCATATTATGGGCAACTACTCTTTTTATTGGAAACAATCATTCTAAGAATTGGATGGAAAAAATTATTTTCTGTTATTTATTTGGAATAATATTTTATTTTGACTTATTGGCCTGGTTGAGTATTTATTTAGTAGTGGAGTTTTCAGATACGTTTTTATAAAGTTTAAATAAAACATTTTAATTTTATAGTTGTATCACCAGTCTTTTTTTACGTGACGGCTCTGTCAGTTTTCACCATTCTAATATCGTCGATCTCACAGAGATATCGCTTGATTCTGTCTATTTCTGAGTTATTTTGTTTATAAAACCTTATTTTACCTTATTCTGTCTGCCATATTCGCCGTACGATCATATTTTGAATTATTTTACATCCTTCTGCTATATTTACATATTCTACCTATTTCTGTATGATTCTGATGTAATAATGAGACCTGCTCTTCTGGCGATTTTTCATAAAAACGGTGTTATACAAATCGGTCACGAAAATTTGAATCGCTGTAAAGGACAATATGTTAATTGTTCAGGAGAGTGAAAAGATTTTTAAAAAAAAAATATCCTGCTTTTGTAGACCCGACTTCAGAAAAATAATATTCGTTTTCAGCTACAACAACATAAATAACGTCGTATTTTTCAATCTTAGCACTCTAGCTCACTGAAAACTCACGGACCGCCATTGCTTTACTAATGATATTTTTATTATAAAATAACGTTGAATAGATCTTTCAGAATATTTCAACGTTTTTTGTAAATTTCTTTTATCACACTAAGTAATTAATTTTTAGTTTTACAGTGTAATCCTGTTAAAATCCTTTCCCTTCCTATAAAAATGTTGGCGATGAGATCGAAAATATGTTTCCTAAATAATGTGAATAATTTTTTTTAATTTATGCTTCACATTTTATTATATTACCGCACCGGTCAGAATAACACCGCGGGGTTGTTCCGGCCGCACGAAGAATGTTTGGATTGCCACAGTCATTCACGGCCTGTTTGTTTCTGGGAGGGTCTGTCTCCTGTCTCCTGTCTGCATGTTGACTGTTGGCTGTTGACTGTTTGCAAACCATTGGCCAGAGAGGCTGCGGAGAGGCTACTATTGTAAGGCGAGGTGAATGCGAGGAGAACGCGAGGAGATGGGATGTGACAGGGAGGAAATAAGCGGGTTATGTATTATAGATGCGAGGCGTTACAATTTTTCTACACGTGTTTGTTTTAATGGTGGTGAAGCGATGAAGATTTTACACCGATATTTTTGCAATTTAAAAAGCAATCTGTTTGTTTCTCTTCGCGTTTCGTTCCTTCTGAGTAAATTCTCAGTAAGCATTGATGTGTGTTAATGGAGATATTTTATAAATAATCATTATTTTTTTAACAAGTCGTGCCGACGACTACAACTGAAGTTTTCAGGCACGTATAAACCGTAGCATTCCAAGAGGAATGGGCTGTCAATATGGTTATGGATTATGTTAAAACTAAGAATTGCAAGATTTGCATAACGTCTAGTTTCCAAACTAAATCTATTTGTTGCCTCAAATAACTCTATATGGTGCAATAAACCTCGGATAAGTTCCGTGCATTCGCATATAGACATACCTAAGGAATTTTTTCTGGATTTGTTCCAGCATATTAATATATTTAGTGTGGTGCGGAGTCCACACACCACTAGCATACTCTAGCTTACTTCTTATGACGCCATCAAACATGGCTATAATTATATAAATGTGTAGTGGACAATAAGTTTAAATGGGGTTATCAAGAGCCTAAAATACGTAAGCAGCTTAAAGCCTTTGCCAGTTATTTCTAGAATCGAAACCTCAATGTGAAATTCGAAGTTGGACCAACAAGCATTACTTATATTAATATGTTCACATATCAATGTTATATATGTTAAGGTAGAACCTTCAGACACACTTTTTTCATAAATTATTACGTATTTGTCGTTAATTACCTAACTAGTTAGAAGGTACTCTTTGAGAAGAATTTTTATGAGCCGGTAAAAAACTTTCATAGATACAGATGTTAATTGACAATAATAAAACAGCAACTAGAGAACTCACCTGCATCCAAACTATTTTTCACCAATTGACTTTAACAGCAGATATAAACCTATAAAAATATTTTTTTACGTATAAACAGGGAAAAAAGTTTTAACACAAGAATATTATTTTACAAATAGAAAAATGAGAGAAATGCGCAAAATCCTTACAAAAGTCAACAAATTATTTTTGGAAAAATTTAGATGGTAAGGCAAAAAAAACTACATATATAGATAAATAATGTTATACAGAAATCAAAAGAGAGAAAAGTACTAAAAATTGTAAACAAAGTTTGTCGAAAAGAAAAGAACTTAAAATTATAAAGTATGTCTATGTTGTTGTACTTTGCAGGAAAACTAACTTTTTTCTACTAAACGCTGGTGTCAGGGATCCAATCAGAAGAATGTGTGAATCGTTTAATCAAAATCAAAACCAAGTATGTATCAAAAAATAAGTCGGAATCGTTGAGGTTTTGATTTTGATTAAACGATTCACACATTCTTCTGATTGGATCCCTGACACCAGCATTTGTGCGCGTCCGGCTAATGTGGAATAAGTTGTTAAACCTTGTTGCTCTGGGTGGTATTTTGAAGTTTATTAGTTTCAGTATGTCAGGACAGTCAATAACGTTGTTGCAGATTTTATACAGAATCATGAGATGTTCGCCGGTTAGATAGAGTGGAGACGTTATAATTCGAGAGCATATGTATGTACCCCCGTTTAGGTGTGCTCATTCTGTAATTGAGGCATTGCAGAAATTTCTATTGAATACTTTCAATATTGTCTTTATAGATACCATAATGTGGAGTCCATATGGAGGTACAGTATTCGAGTTGAGAACGGACCAGCGTGTGTGGTAAAGAAGATAGGTTTCAGGTTTTTGAAATTCGCGTCTGTTTCTGATGATAAATCCTAGCATGCAGTAAACTTTATTAAAAATTTAGTAAGGACTCGTTATAAGGATTACTTCTAAGTTTATTATAGTTAAGCGCACTTGAAGTGAAGTAACACAAAACTACGCTATACAAATATTACGTTATTATTATTATTTGTGCGATTCTTCATAGCCTTCCCAATCTTGTCGTCCATTAATTATGTGAGCTGTTTTTTTTTTCAATTTAGACCCCCCCCTGGTGAGATTAAGTGATATTTGGTGGGACCCCTCTACTCCTCACGTGAGATTTACACTACACTTATTAAATGACTATATTTATTTACATATAGATAATAGCCATTAGATTTTCTCAGCCGGCAAAATGGAACACTGCAAAAGAAGTGAAACAATTTTTTTTATTTGGTGAGATTGTACTGAACCCCTCCCCTCATTTTGAGCTCACGTAATTAATGAATGCCACCTTAATTTAGTTTTCTGAAGGTTTCACTTATACCGCAGGTGAATTGCACACTCTGATTTTTTTATTTGTTGGGATATTTTTACCACTACGCATCAACGACATTTTAAAATGTAGCACATACATTCACGACATTTACGACGCTACTGAAAAAAATCATTTGAACAAAAAGAAGTTACAATGTAAATATAAAAACCGAATCTCTAAATGAAATTCGTTGAGATATAATCCTATTCAATCCCTACTCTCTTTGTGCGAATACGAATGATAAATTTTACAAATTCCTCTCCATACATTTCTCCGAACAGCAATGACAGAATCAGAAATCAGGCCCCATATTTATATTGATATTGATTTCAATAAATACATTCTCATGCCAACCCTTGGAGGCCATACCAGGCACATGGATGAGGGGTGTTTTCCACATGCAATCAGGCTAAGTGATTACGTCTTCGACAGGATAAAAAAAACATCCCTATTCGAAGTTGATGGATGGAAATTCAACCGTAAAATGCGTATCCAATATACGCTGGTGCATTTACTTTATGTAAGTACATAATGCAATATGTCAAAAGCCTCGATGACATTGAGCGAGTTTACAAGCTACTTTCTGGGAAATTCACTATCTGTTAGTAAACTCTCTCAGTGACTAGCTAACTAGCAGATTGTGATCTACGAAATCTACGAAAAAAGTTGGAAGGTAGTCAATTTTACTCGCTTCTCTCTCAAGATGGCGACCAACCAACAGCCGATTTCGTAACTGTCAGAATTAGTTCGCGCGGGAGCCATAATTCTCGATACTGGTTAGCGTGTGTTTTTAACAAAATGTCGACAGAATTGGTTCGCGCGAGAGTCGTTATTTTAGCTGCTACTGGGCGAGTAGACAGTTTCGTGTGTACATTCGTGTGTGTATTAAGAATAGTATACGTTATAAATAGGTTTTTTCGTTATTTTATTTGTTACATGTACGAAAAAATTCACAGTATTTCATTAAATGCTATTTTTTATTTTTTATTTTTATTTTTTTTTTTTATATGAAATACCGCACAAGAGTCCCAACTGCTCCCCTCTGGAGCCAGTGAGACTATGGCATCCCCAAATGGGGTATGTTGTGTGGCTGAAGGTAGTGGGGAGGGGAAGGAGATAGGGAAGAGGAAGGTGGGGAAGTACCTGGCTATTCAGATCTGGTCACTAAACACGGCTAATGGCATTTCGAGCAACGTTTCAATTCTGAATGGTGGTCTTACACCAGGGCGATACTAATAGTATCTTCCACTCTGGAATTTTAGATATTCCCCACGAGATTTTTGCTCTATTTTAAACGAGTCGTGTTTTATTAAACCTTTTCACAATCTTCGCTTAAATATTATCATGTTTAATATTAATAAGCACCTCTTACATTCGTACTTACATTCGTATTTATCTGTCTCTCCTTTTTCTTCTTTTTGAGCGGATACTGAGGTGCTGAATTGTATGACCTATTAAATACGCTATTATATTGGTAACAAAATTATGCCTTTTTTTAATCTATCAATAAATGGCGCCACGCACACTGTACAAATTGGCCAATTAGTATCTTTTAATTTGGAACGATTCGCAAGTAGTAATTATCTTTATTTATTTGTGTAAAATACACGAATGGTAGAATACTAGAACTCTGGCTCTAGTATCGGGGAATTTGGCCGTATTAAATTTTTGCGATGCGGCACAACCAGCCAAGTATATCAAAATAAATTCCTCCTTAGAATGAATTTAATCAAATCGAATTTTTCCATTGAATTAATGATACTTCGAAGGATTACAAAACCACTCCAGTGATGTACTGGGGAACTCGGTAGTAGCTCAGAAGTGCAAGGATTATTCAATTCACCGCAGTCTTCAAATAAACTGGGCCAAAGGAGAACAAAATATAGAAGATGTGGATTTTTTTTTTTAAATTACACAATTAATTATATTGATGCACAACAATTTTTTTTAATGTGTCTCCATTTCTTGCCCTCTAGCACGGTCGATCGATAACAACATCCTGACAACTGGACAACTGCAGATTGCTATCGTACAAACAACACTTGTTGTCGAATAAATTAAGAACACTTAGTCATTGTGAACTGCTTTCGTTGGCGATATGCAGACATGCTAGGGAACGATGAGAACTTACCGAAAGTTATCGATACAATCCTTATCGATCGGCCGTGCTAGGGGTCCAGGTATCTATTGACATTATTATGAAACCTAATTATGGAACGGCAATTCGTAAACAGCAAAGGTGATTAATTCATATGATATAACAATAATTATTTAATAGCACTTAGAAATGTTTTGCTGTTAGGCCCTGCGGGCGGCTTTTGATTCGGCTTCGCCCAGTTAGTGTTTGTGTTTGACCATTTTATAAATCCAATAAGAACTGGTTTCAAAAATAGCCTGTTCCTCGGAGCCACGTCATCGAGGGATAGTCACCGGTTAAAGTAAGCGAGAGAGGCAATGACGTCATATGTAATATATAGCCGCTTGATACAACTATGTTTTGCCGTCAATCTTTCCATATCCGGAGAGATACTACTTTTTAACAAATTCGTGGCAGTTATATCTAGAGGGGACACGTTCCCGTCCGACTTGCTGATGAAAGTGGCGACATCTTGTGACGAATTCTTGAATTCAAAGCGAATTATAGCGGTAGTTTTGTTTGAAATTCCACGTACACAGATGTTATTTGTGGTGCGACGCATATAGCGTGGCGTCAACATGCACTCGAAACTGGGTTCTGAAATTCCACTACGCAGACGTTACCGAATTAATACTGTTCGACGATTCATTCCAGAAGGTATGCGGTGTAGTGCAATGCATTGCATTCCATAATTCAGAGTTCAGATTTGTAAAATAAAAACAGAAAATAAGGGAAAATTTTACTATAGTCGTTTATGAAGGATATTTGACCGTCTCCCATCCATTTCGGGCCAAAAGGAACTCCATCCAGGCAGCTATGTCAGCCCTATAAGCTTCCCAAGCGATGGTGAAGAAGTGCTCTGAAAGAATACACTCTTTCCTCCAGGAACATTTCCGTAGCGTTGCAATTTCTCGGTAGGTGAAACTAAATTTTCATTTGTAAGTAATCTCTACTTGGCCTAGCAACAGTTTAAAAAGGATTCCAAAGCCGAAATAGCTGTCTCGCAAAAACAATGCTGAACCCAAACTATTAGAACTTTATATTAGAATTTGTTAATAAAAAGTAATTTTAAATATAAAAAATACCCAAAATAAACAAGAATGTTAGTGAAGACAAATTTAATACCGCTATTGCGAAATAGAAAAATTACGACAAAATGGCATTTTTTAAAATAAAACCTTGAATAAATATTAATTTAAAATTTAAAGTTACCGCGGTTGAGAATCGAAACCTGATCAACTGCTTGGAAGGCATTTGACCATTATTACCCCACCAACTATCTTAAGAACGGCAGCATAAATTCATTAGATTATGTAGGTTGTAGGTACTGAAAATTGTATTCTGAATTTTAAAATGTTCCGTACACATTCACATCACAATCGAAAAGATGTTTTTTAATATATTGAAATAGAAATTTTAATAATCCATTATAACCTATCCTTTTCCTCTTGGCTCGTACCGGCGTAGTCCAGCGGTACCCCCTTTGACTCGCACTCCGAAGGTCGCGGGATCGAATCCCGGCGTGGCAAATAAATTTTATTTGATTAATTTGTGTTATTTCACAATTAATTCGTTTAAAATAATATTTAGTATATTTGCGGCACGTTCCAGAGTGGAAGATACTCTCAGTATCGCCTTGGCGTAAGACCACCGTTCAGAATTGTAACGTTGCTTGAAATGGCTTTGGCCTTGTTTAATGGCCAGATCTGAATAGCCAGGTACTTCCCACCTTCCTCTTCCTCATATCCTTCCCCTCCCCACTACCTTCAGCCTCACAACATACCCCGATTGGGGATGCCATAGTCTCACTGGCTCCAGGCGGGAGCAGTTGGGACTTTTGTGCGGTATTCATGTAAAAAAAAACCTTTCCCCATATTTATTTTGGACTAAGAACATTTCTCATAATGGGTATGCTATATTCCCACTAGGATCCAGGCAGTTGGGACTCTTGAGATGAAAACCAACACCCAAGAGCTAATAAAACAATAATTAAAAAAAATATATGTTCAGCGATCACGAAAATCTTTAAAAAGACATTACATTGTAGCTCGTTCGAGCTCTGATTTTTCTAAAATTCTTCACTCCAAAAATTCAGTATGGTAATCCACCCCCCGAAGACCAGGGGAATCTGACTGAAAACTGAAAAAAAAAATGGTGAGGGTTCTTTTCCAAATTTGAATTTAAAATTTCAGCGGTGGTAGGTAATTTATTCGGGGGCACTGGCGGCCCGCCCCCGCTCTCGCTAAATCTTACGGGGAAATCAGCAACTAACTGGATAACTTGTAGAATTTATTTAACAAAACTAGGTTGTTTTGATTGTCGATTTTGAAAGTCGCGATTGTTCTTGGAAACGAGGTAAAATACTTTGGGAAAGGTAGAAGAAGTCATAAATAATGTACCGTTTTTATGTTTCATGTGTCCGAAAGACGGCAATAAAAAGCATAACTGACGTTTCCACATTCTTTATCGTAATTATAATTATAGGTATCGAGAGCATCTCATATCCTTATCCTATATTCTCCTTCCCCTCCCCCTCCTCTCCCCTTCCTCTCCCCTTCCTAAGTCTAAAATTTAACTCAAGATAAATTAAAACTCCATCTAGAAAATATATTAGCATAAGAAACTCTTTTGGCTTCACTGCAGTTAACATGTATATTTTTATGTCTATTGTATGTATATAAGCTGTTTGTTTCTTACAAATAAAATGAAAAAAATATAAAAAAATAATTAAGTCACGTAACTTTAATCAGTGATAAAGAGAGCCGAGCTCAGCATCAAGACAAAGGTGGCAGTATTCAAAACGGTATACCGCCCGACGCTCACTTACGGCCACCAGATATGGATGCTAAACGAACGAACACGCTATAGAGTACAAGCTGTCGAAATGAGGTACTTGAGAGGAGTGGCAGGGGTTACGAAATGGGATCACATAAGAAACACGACGATCCGAGACGATTTGAACATTGAACCACTGATACTCTTCGTAGAAAAATCACAACTGAGGTGACTTGGACACGCACTAAGAATGTCTGATGACCGAATTCCGAGGAAAATACTGAGTGCGATTCCAGAGGGTAGACATTCAGTGGGCCGCCCCAGACACAGTTGGACGAGGCAACTCCAGAAACTATGTGAGAGGAGAGGAGAGGATGGGACTGCCATGGACGGCATCAAGACGGCATCAAGACGGCATCAAGGCAATTAGCACAAGACAGAGACGTATAGAGGAGCCTTGTCGATGCAATGGGTCCCCGACCCGAATAGGATAAGGGGAAGAAGAAGAACTTTAATTAAAGATGCCAAAAATTATATTTAAAAAAGGTATTATTTTCATTAAAAATGATTTGGCGTAGAAATACTTAAAAATATACATTTCAATATTTTTTCTTGTTGTGACAGTTTATTATGTATTATTATAACAATATTATAATTTAAAAAAATTTAAAAAAATCTAAGTGGGCGATTCACAAGCAGTAGTAGTGAAACCTTCAGAAAACTAAAGTAGACAAGAGTGGGAAGACTACGGAGCACTTTTTTTATCAATGTGAAAGATGATTTTTTCAATATTTTTGTTGCAGAATTCCAGTGCACCTTTTCCTTTATTTGGTAATCTTGTTAGTATTTGCGTTTTCTTCTTCGGAGTCAGATTTAGCTAAGATTCAGGCCCTTCATACTACTAGACCAAAGGAGACTTGCGTGGTACCGTGAATTTATCGTTTTATATTGAAACAAAGAAAACAAATAAAGGGCTTTTAAATATAATGCAGGATATGCTTTTTTTAAATAAATTGAAATTTAAAGTTGATAAAACACAGGCAAAATAAAATACAAGAAAAAAATATTAGTTAAAAGAGTTGACACAAAGTAGGCACGAGCTAGAGGTTTTAGAATCCACGGCAAAATGACTTTTAATTTACTTATAATGACAACTATTAAATTTTATAAGTAAATTACTCACAGGAATACGGTTTGACGGATTCTCCGCAATTTTTGACGTTCTGATCCTCTTCGGCGTTCTTCACTATATGTATTTTTTTTTATTGCTTTCACTTCGTATTGTTTCTAAATCAGTTTGCAACCCGTCTTGCATGCGATTGGTATCGTCCACGGGAGAGGTTGTCACACCGTTACTAGCGAAATAATAATGACATGGGGAACAAGAGGGGAAATGGAATAATAATTGCCATGGAACAAAAAAAGTTTTCGTTCCCAAATAAACACAAAAATAATTAGCCGAGCGCAGCCAATTATAATTGGCGCTATCATATAAGTAGAATAAAAGTTAGAATATAAGATGAGTAAAAATAGAAATTCTGCCAATATCCTTCAAATCAACAATAATATTAATAAAATTGTTTAAAATTAGTGCTCACAATAGTTTATGAAATAGGTAGAAATGGTTGGCACAGTCGCCTCTGAAGTTTGCCAAGTTCAAATTGTTGTCAAATACATCCATATTGCTTAAGTTTTTGTTACCAAGACTATTTATATGTTGTATTGGGGAATGCAAGCTATAGTTGGAATGAGATAATTTCTAAAATTAAATATGTACGTATATAAAATGTTTATGTTTGTCTAGCTTTTCGTGCGGGTGTATTTAGATTTATTAAAAGCAGGAGTTCAAAACAATTGGATTAAGAATTTAATCATTTTAATAAATAGGTTAGGTCGTTTATTTTTCGTCTGTTTTCTAAAGTTGGAATATTTAAAGTATTCATTAACGACGGGTAATTTATGATCTCTAAAGGGATGTTAAGTTTAAAATTTACGAAACGTAGAAATTCTCTTTGAATTCTTTAATCGAAGTAATATTTATTATAATCGCTCAGGTAGGCACAACGAAGTTATTATGTTCCGTTACAATTACAATCTTGTTAATTTCATCTCGTTAATCTCATCAAATTCTTCATTCAATTCGTGAGCCCATTACAGTCATCAGAAATGATAATTAATTCATGTGTTGGACTCGTATTCTGGTATACCGGTGTAATATTATGAACTTGTATGTATTATGTAGGAACCTACCTAACTGCTGTACTTGCGAGTGAAGGGGCCTGGCTACCATTGTACTAGACACTAGTCACTAGTCAGAGGGATGTTGCGTAGGGGTTGATATCACACGGCGATTGAGAAGTATCGATCGAATAAATAACCAATAAATTGTAATTATACGAGTTGTTACGTTTATAATTTTCGTATTAGAATATTATCATGTCAGTTTTTTTAAGAGTATCCACGAGGTTTTCAACTGTTCCCAACCGCCAATTTTATTGAAATCAAGCCCTTAAAATATGATATGGCAGTGTGACTAACTTTATTGAAATTAATCTCTTAAAATATGGTATGGCAGTATGACTAACTTTATTGAAATTAAGCCCTTAAATTATTATATGGCAGTTTAACTAACTTTATTAAAATTACGCACTTAAAATTTGACAGATAACTTGTGGCTAAACGAAAGTAAATTTTTATAATAATAAAAAGCATAATGAATTGCGTGGCAGAATATGATATGGTATTTTGACTAACTTTATTGAAATTACGCGCTTAAAATATGCTATGGCAGCTTGACTAACTTTATTCAAATTACGAACTTAACATTTGACAGATCTCTTGACGTAACAGTAGTAAATTCAATAATAATGAACTTGGCAGAATATGATGTGATACTTTCATTAACTTTATTGAAATCACGCACTGAAAATATGCTATGGCAGCTTGACTAACTTTATTAAAATTACGCACTTAAAATTTGACAGATAACTTGTCGTAAAACGAAAATAAATTTGATAATATCGAACTTGGCAGAATATGATTCGGCAGTGAATACTGAATACTCGGTGCAAGTGGACGAGAGATGAAAAGGCTGATAAAAAATTTCCAAGAAAGGTAAATGCATGAAACTCATGATTAGTAGTTCACAAATTGAGCTGATGCCATCCCTAATGCATGACAATGAGTCATGGAACTATCAGAGAAAAGATGAAAGTAGACTGAATGCTGTACAAATAAGATCAGGAGGCGTGTGTGTGTTAAAACCGTAGATAATTGTGCGGGATACGTGGAAATCGAATTTCAATTTGTCAGTAAAGTTAGTTAAACCAATTTGTATACTAAAATAATCGAATAAGTATGTATTTTAGATTTGTAACAAAACTTAAAAAAATATTCTAGATTTTTCCCAAACACCCTACCGTAACATCAATGGTGTCGTAGCTCGGTGGAGGGCGCCACTAACAATAATGACTGTGTTGTAGCCGTAGGTCCACGCAACTATAAAACTGTCAAGCATTGAGATGTTGCCTTACCGAATCATTGGTGCCATATCCCATACTGCCACCAACACACTGAACACCCTTCATACCAATACATTGCTCCCTAAATACTTCAATAAATGGTATTGCTTATTGCTATTGGGGAGCTGTAGGAATTGGGTGTATATTGAATGATTTTAATTAAGGGACTACTGGTAGTGGAGTGTGGCATGCAATGATATTACTGAATAAAGTAATTAAAAAAGATACGGCACGATTTTATCGATCCACTCGAGCGCTTGCGTCAATAATATAAAAAAACGTCGAGTTTTCGAGATTCCTAGGCGTTCAATTTGGAAATTTTTCGCCCAAAAAATCATACATACGAAATTGAAAAAGAATAACATGAACTTATTATACTTCTATATAGCCAATGAATCCACAACTATTTTAACAAATAAACCATATCTTTATAAAAAAAAAAATTTAAAATGGTAGACTGTTCAGAAGCGCGAATTCAGTATGGTGGCTCTTTGAAATTTCTGAGAGAGCTACTAAACTCGATTTATATTGCATGTGTTCTATTTCTGTATGTTATACATGTTTGTTATGGTATATTATGGTATAGACCAGTGATTCCCAAAGTGATCCAGGTGGACCCCTAGGGGTTCACGGGAGACCCGACGGGGGTACACATAGTCGCGATAAAGAAATGGGGGTCCACAAGTTGTTAATGGGGGTCCACAAACTAGTTTCCCCTAGTGGACCTACCCTGGATCCTTTTAGTGGACATACACCATCTCACCCCCGTTTAATATCCCATTACGCCCCCTTCATAACAGAGCGACTGGCGTACAGCGCACGTTGTTGTACAGGTTATGCACGATATCTTAAAACGCCAACATACCCATACCCCCCCCCTCACGTTCCATATCCCATTACGCCCCATCCGTCGTGGCAAATATAATCTCGAATACTGGTCCATTTTGCCCCCGTTTGAAAAAGTCGTAGATCCGGTACTTCTCCGTTGTGAGAGACCACACCTCGCCATTCAATATTCAGTACAACGCATGTCGAATTTTGGGAATATTTGGTAGAAATGTCCCAGCAGAGGTTCCACCATGACCAGTAAAATTTTGAAAGTGGTCTATGAGAAAAAAAAGTTTGGGAACCTCTGGTATAGATATTTCGCAAAAGTGCCAAAATATGCCAAAAATCACTCGAGTGGGTTGAAATTGAACTCTAATGCAAATCTCATTGTCATCAATTTAGCTGATTTTGCCGGATTTTTTTTAAGCCTTCATAGACATCCGTGCGGTTATTTTCAAGAAAATATCACCTTCAAATGCCGTAGAAAATAATGTTTTAAAATGAATTTAAAACTATTAAAATACCAACAAAGAAAAAGTGGTATGAGCCTGGGAGTTTGTTAAAAAAATAATCAAGTCATTCTACAATGGATAATGGACCATAAAGTAGTAAAAAATACCCTCGCAAAAATAAAATTATCTCTGCAATATAATTCTGTTTTGTAATCTGAGATGACAATTTAATTCGCCCCTGCATTCATCTTCAAATAATAATTTAATAGCGATAGAAACACCTAAAGCGAATCGACCCCTAACCCGTTGCGATCCAAACCGACACGATAAATAACTTTCAAATTTGAAACCCTTAAATAACCTAGACTCTGGGTTCGGGCGTCGTTCGCCGGCAAAACAGGAAATTCTTTGAAAGATCGAATTTCGCGCGGTTATTTTGAAATTCGAAAATTTGCTACAGAGAAGTTTCGGCGCGCGACGCACACGCGTTTCCGGTCGACGCGTGCGTCCAAAATGGCGGTCGGGCATCTACCGGATGTCCGTTCCGACAAGACGGTCACTGGGAAGATTTTTTTTCAGAGGGGGAGTTAATTCGTTGGTATTCTTGATTTATTGATTGCGGGGTAGTTGTGAATGCAAGGGATGTTGTTGCCATGAGGATATATGTATTGGGGATTGGTGATTGTCGGTTTGAAGAGTTTTTGGATTGTTTCCTTCCAAATTGATGGTTTGATTTTGGGTAAACAAAGGGGTGTTTGAAAGGGATAAGCACTCACGATGAGCTACCTTATAGAATTCATCAAACAATTGTTACATCATTCTCCTTTTCCATTGAAAGTTTGGATATATTTGATTTGGTAAATTTATTTAAGTCACAGAATAATTTTTTTTCAGGTTCTCCATAAAACAGTTATACACCAGAATATTATGGAGAAGATTACAAAATTTAAAAAAAAAGTGCATGGGGCCAGTTTCACTATGTTGTGACGTATGTCAAAAGATAGTTACTGAACTCTCTGTAGTTGTCATTGAAGATATCGATCCTCAATGCAGAATCGTTTAGCATTTGAAATGCTCTGTTTAATGGCGCATTCTGATAGAAAGAAGTTCTCACTTTCGGAGCATAAAAAGAGTGCGTGGGATCTCCCACGAGTATACGCGTTAGGGACATATAAGTTAATCTCCTTCAATGAAAGCGAATTCAGTATAATACCGGAGATTCGCTTAAAAAAGTGTTTACACAAAAATATTTTTCAGCGGGCTGCTAAGATCGAGCATTCCTGTTAAGAACAACGATGGATACAGGAATGGGTAGTATTTATATTCCCTCATATACAGGTAACGCATAAACCCTTTTTGTACTCTTTCTATTTCTAGGATTTGGTTTTGTTCAGAGGGGGCCCAAATAATTGAGCTATATTCCAGGATGCTGCGGCAAAGTGCTTCATATGTTCTACGTATTCTTGATACGGTGAACACGTGAAACACCGTTTTCCATATAATACCCTTCGCAAAAACATAGCAAAATAAAATAATTTATAAGTAAGTTGAACTGTGGAATATGACCCAAAAACGCATCTCATTTAATTTTAAACAGTTCAAATTTTCTCATCAAAATAAGTTTGAGGGGCTAAAAAAATGTATTTTGATCTTGAAATTCTAGAGTGTAAATCTGTGTTGTAAATGAATCTGTGATTTTCTGATTTTTACAGATTTTCTGTTACATAGTTAAAATTATACCTATATAATGTAAATAAAAAAAAACAAAGAATTCAACAAAAGTATGCAGTATTGACAACGTTTGAAGTCGTGCTATTGCGAACGATTCCTCGGTTGGTCCCCGACAGTTGGCACCCCGACATACTTATATACAATATGCAGTCAGTTTAGAGAAAATGGGGCCATCCATAAGAAGTACTGCCGAATAACCAAATAATAAATCATATTTTCTTTCAAATCGATCAAGGAAAATCTGTTTCTCTATTTACCGTATGTACCAGCGCATAAGTATAAAAAAAACGACACTGTATAAATTCCTTTGATATTCATACCAACTTATTATTAAGGGTATTTTTGAAGTAGAACTGAATATCTTTTACGTTTGAAATTGATAAATAATGCACAAAATTATAATTTTATGGTAAAAATCATTTCGGGGATCAACGTATTGTCGGGTCACCGTCCTGTATATACTAGCTTATAAATACAAAAAATAGACACAATAAATAAATCCGTTAGATATCCATAACAGCTTATTATTAATGGTATTTTTGAAGTCGGTTGAAGGTTTGAAATTCATAAATAATAGACTAAAAAATTACAATTTTATAAAATTTATTAATTTGCGGGGACAAACAACCGGGGAATTAACTAACTGTCGGGTCATTGATAAAAATTGTAATGATACAATGTTTTTACTTTAAGTGAGGTTGACCAAAATTGTAAACAATGTTTTAAGTTTTAGTGTTGATATTCAGAACAAAGAGTACAATTTATGACTAATTTAGATTTAAGCTATCAGTGAAGATTTATTTTGATCATTCCAGAATTTCACAGTAAAACATTCATCCACGTGGACACTCGTGTGACGTGTGCAGACATAGTAATGAATTAATATTATTACAGTGACAAGAATAAAATGGATAAAGCTCCACGCAGCACGCACGGGGTGCAAAATGCAAATGCAATTTTTCCCTCCAAAAATCCCGGAAGGACACCGGAAGCAACGCCAGCGCCGATGCGCGCGCATTACAAATCTCTTCTTTACAACTTCCGGTGGCAACGCACCCTAATGGCGGTGTTATTAATAAAAACATTAGCGTCTCCGCGGGGGTTGAGATTGCCATATTCGCGACGAAAAAATTTTCCGAATCTTTTTTCCCCGAATTGTGGGGAAAAAATTAGGGGAATTATGATTAATGCAAGTGGACGAGCCTGAGATTCGGCTTTATGGGGTGAAATAAGTGAAATGGTTCCGTAATAACTCGGCAGGACATATTTTCACAATGGAAAGTGTTTTTTTTTGTGATGTTACGATGGGGGAAGGGGAGGATATCGTGGACAAGCAATTTAAATACATAATTGTTAGGTCACTTTGGGTTCTGATGAAAATTATCATATAATTTATTTGTTTATTTATGGAACATGTACTAAATAAACAGAATAAAGCAAACTTTAATAGAAAAAAAGAAATAAAAAAACAATAATATGGCGTACATACTAAAATATTTTTGTCGCTCACTAAACAATTGAAGATATTTTATATTATTCTATTTTTAGCAAAGTCTTGACTTGACTTGACACTTCTATTTTCTTATGTTTTATCTGTTTGTCTTTGCTTTCATATACCATAATTTATTCTTACAATGTACATTTTCAAAAATTTCATGACAATTGGACGTAAGTCCGTTAATAAATAATAAATAAATAAATACATACATAAATAAATATGATTTGTGTCAACAAAAAATTAGAGTCAAATGTATCAGAGCTCACGGTTCTAAAGTTTTTGCACAAGATTTTCGGTTTCATATTTAAAATTGTTAAAATTTGACTAAATGTAAAAAAACCAAAGAATTCACTAAAAGTATGCCGTATTGACTATATTTAAAGTCGTGCTGTTGCAAACATATATCTATATATAAATAAAAATCAAAATATGCTTATTTCTTGTATATGAGTTGTGTATATATGTGTATGTGAGATGTATATGTATTGCTGTATTAAGTGTAGAAAATGTTTGAAACTTTCAAAATATCTTCTTACCACCCTCGCAAAGGTTTCTGGATTATTACAACCACATGACAATATATCTGAAAAGTGTTTTAGTCGTTACAAAAACTCTTACAAAACTGTCACAAATGTCACAATTTGAGAATTCCATTTTGCAAAACAATGATTGTTAACCACTCGGACTCATAAGCTTGTTTTTGAGACAATGTACGAGACAAGTACTAGACGTACGTATGACGTTTGAGACGTACCTGAGTTCAAAATTTATTTTTCGAAACTCTTTAAATTAATTAATTTATTTGAAGTACTTGCCTGTTACTTTGAATCGAATCAAGAATTATAGATATTTTGAATAGGTACCTGTGTTAGGTACCAAATTTGATTGATTGTTCTGGTAATATACTAAGATGAATATTTTTAGTATATGAAAAATGAAAATTTGAATAAAAAAATTGTAGCAGGTGGCACGCGAGCTGTTTGAAAACTGAATGTACTGGAACTGAATATATGTAACACGGGAGGGGGGGTTGGCAGGACGGGGGAGCGGGAGAGGGTAGAGGGAAGGCGGGTAAGGTGGAAGGGGATCGCGGGAGGGGAACGGGGACGCACGGGAAAGGACATGCAGGGAGAAACAATTTATTTCTTCGAACATGGATTGCATGCCGGGAACCAGCTTGTTGACAATAAATGTATTGATTCTACATTTTTTTTGTTTAAGTGAGGTAGACCAAATTTGCAAACAATGTTATAAGTTTTAGTTTTGATATTCAGAGCAGAGAGTACAATTTATGACTTATTCAGTTTTAAGCCCTTTTGAAGGTTTATATTGATCATGAGAGAATTTTATATTAAAGCTAGTTGACCCGGCAAACGTTGTTTTGCCATAAACAATATTTTTTTAGTTCCGGAGTTGAAAATGATTGAATTACTAATATCGCTATTAAAAAATTGATGGTAGAAGGGTGAAAATTAAGGGCTGTTTGTATTTTTTAATGCCTCACCATAAAAACATAAATAAAAAAATTTTGTCTAAAAAATAAAAAAATAAAATTCTAAAATAAACCCTTATCTTTTAGGGGTATGAAAAACAGATGTTGGCCGATTCTCAGACCTACCCGATAAGCACACAAAATATCATCAAAATCGGTCCAGCCGTTTCGGAGGAGTATAATAACTAACACCGTGGCACGAAAATTTTATATATTAGATATGCATAAAGCACCACGTGGATGGTGACCGCACAAGTCAGAATGAAACCAACTCAGAACCACCTCGGAAAAGTCATTAGATGTGATGAAAAAAAAATTATAGAAAATTGGTGAAATAGGTTACGTTAGGGTTATTGGTTATTTTTTTTTCATAGCTTTTAATGACTTTTGAAAGAGGTGTTAAGTTGACTTTATTCTCAGTTGGCATGCCACGTGGATACCCGTGTGACGTGTGCATACATTAGTTATATTAGTTTTTGTTCATATGAAGCAGATATTTGTGATGTGACATTATAATTTAAAATAAAGAATAACTTTGTAAAGACCATTTTTTATTTTTTATGTAATGTCGACCGGGTTTCGCTACAACCGTAGCTTCTTCAGGGCGGTACAATATTCTACCATGGAATGTAGCGAAACCCGGTCGACATTAAGTACATAAAAAATAAAAAAAGTGGTGTTTACAAAGTTATGGTTTTATTTGAAGTTATATTAGTGCTGATAAAGTCAGGCTAAAGGAAACAAAATGTAAGCCATTAAACTGTTTTGAAAAATTATGTGAACGACGAAATTATGTGTTTACGCAACTTTTCATTTTTAAAAATTCTAAGTCACTTTTAAAAAACCATCTTTATTTTTCTAGAAGCAAGATCTCTTTTTAAACCAAAATTTTGAATCCACCACGCATACATAAAAAATTTTAATTCAAATTTGAAAAATAAAGATGGTTTTTTGAAAGTGAATTAGAATTTTTAGAAGTGAAAAGTTGCGTGAACAATGTATTACATTACATATTAGAATAAAAAATTAACAATGGATTAAAATTAACTCTTCCCGGGAAGGATGATATTATTTTAGCACGATAAAATCAAATTGGTAAGAATTTTTTTGCATGAATGCATAAACTAATATTGTTAACTACATGTTTTTATTTTAAAAAGGGTTTTTCCTGGTTTTGAATAATCTAAACAGAAATAACATGGTTTAACTTTAAAAGGAATATAGACGCTAGAAATATTTCGATTCTCATGCCTTCAAAATTTTAAATCGAACGTCTTATTTGCACGAGACAAGTAAGCAAAAAAGTGGTTGGTATTTATTTTGTGCATAATTTTAAAAGAACATACGAAACCTCAAAAATAGTCTTAGCCATAAAGAGGTATTTATATTTTTTCTTCCTATAATCACTTCATAGTTAAGTCGTGCAAAAACATTTTTTTAGTGGTTTACGCTTATATTTTTTGTTATGTAAACAACATTTTTTATTGTAATTTTAATATATAGAAAAGCTAGTAAAAGCTTCAATTTATCCGTAGCATATTTTTTGATGTTCATAATGTAAACTGATTCGTCGTAAAGATCAATCTAAATAGGATTTCTTAAATGTTGGTAGATACATGGCTACTCCCATTTTGAGTGCTGTCGTGTTGGTGAGACCGCAACGACACGATTGAGTTACATTTTCACTTAATTATCGCCTACTTTGATTGGCGAAAGCGGCCATTAATGCTGTTTTAATTAAGATTTGTTTGTTGATTACCTACGTAAATGGAACGAGGCTATGTGTGACTGAAATTAAATGAACAAAAGCTCTTGTAAGCTTTTATAGACCAGTCATTTTTGCTTGCTAATTGACTGAGCGTAACGAAGTCCTTCTTTTTACTCGACAATTTTGCATTTCGTCTGCCTGTAAAATATCCAAACTGCTCGTGTTACTATAACCATAGAGCATAATCTCTTACTTAACACTTTCGCTCTTACTTAACACTTTCGCTCTTACTAAAACAACTTATCGCCAAAGGAATTTTAGATACTTTTCAACTGTAACAAATTATACAATGAATTTACACTTTACACAGTTCTAATTAGACGGAACAAAAATTTTTTATTTATTTTTAACTTAATGAGTAAAATTTCAATTTGTTTTAATTAAATTAGCGAAACTCAATAAAAAATCTGAGAACAGAAAAATCAGAAAAACATACGACCACATCTATCTATCATAAAACCCTTGAGTTCGCTAATATTGTCTTCATTTAATTAAAATATTACAATTTGAGATTTTAGTCATCAAGTTAAAAATAAACAAAATATTCACCCTAGATTTGTAGAAAAGTCAAAAGATGTCGCATATTAAAAATAAAAATGGATAAAATCGATGACACTATCTAGATAGCATTTAGTTCGGGTCTGAACCTTAAAATCATTCACAAAGATAGAAAAGAAGAAAATGAATAAGAATACAGTAAATATGACCAAATCGGATAGAGACACATTAGCTCAGTTAGTAGAGCTCCGCACCGGCAAAGCGAAGATTCTAGGGCCAAGTCCTAGATGTGACAGTATCTTTTTCTGATTTTTCAGTTTTCAGTTTTTCGATTGAGTTGCTAAAATGTCTTCATTTAATTAAAAATATTTGAAATATAAATAAAATACATTCATCAAAATATGAGTTTGGGATGTGTAAATAATTCCAAACCCTCTGGGACATAATATCCCTAAAAATTAATTTTGATTGCTGAAATCTACTCGCGGACCAAATACAAGCAAAAAATGACAATCAGGGAAAAAACTGCAAGTATACAAAGAAACACCAACATTATATGTCGCTTCGTTCTGCGTAAGCCCAAGGAACCTCCTTGATGTATTTTTAGTCCAAAATGTAAATGCTCGCCACGCACAAATGCAATATTTAATGGAGACAATTAGGTTTGGTTATTTAAAAAAAGCGACCGAATCACTTCGGCAATACACTTGCAAATTTGAAACATTCGAATATTCATCCAGTTATATTATTCGATCCAGTTCTTGCTTGCAATCCATTGCTCAGTTTTTTGCGAACAATACAAACCAGTGATCCCAGCATACCTCAGATTTGGCCATCAATATCACCTTTGCGATACATTTTTATTTTATAGTCGAGATCAAATAAAAACATTGAAATATTATGATGCTTAACCAGTATGTATTTTCAATTGTAGGATGCTGTCTTTTATTTCAAATAAAATATTCTTGTTATAATTTTTATTTTTGTTGTAAAATGTGTCTGCTCTTAACACAGGAGTTCCCAGTGAGACAGGCACAGCACATCACCAATGTAATGTAATTAATAAAAAATTAATAAAAAAAGGTTTTCAGTACTAAAAATGAATTGAAAGAAGTAGGAACAAGTGTTAGCCACACAATCTTTGAGTTTTAGTCCTGGATGTGTCTAATACAATCGTGTGTCGACGAACCAAAAGTAAGATGTCCAATGTCTAAGATGTTCTCATTGATCTATGATCGACGTTCCACCATTGAATAAGAGCCGAAAGACCAATGAATTTTTGATCCTTTGAATCCTTTTTATTTGATGCAAACAAACTTAACAAAACCATCACCCTTAAAAGTTTAGCGCTCATTCGATTGTTTGCGGTAATGTTCTTACTTTTGATTTCTTTTCCACACAGCCTTATTGCAAAAAAAATAGAAAAAAGGTTTTTATCGGCGCCGCCGCTTCGTTCTGCTCCCCCGAGGTAACTCCGTGTCATGACATGGGCACTAATTACAGCAAAAAACCGGCCCCAGAACAGAACGCAGCCAGGTTAATGGGAATTGACGTTTAATGGGAAAGAAGGAACGATGGAATACGGCGGGCACTTGATCCAGTCTTTCGTTAATCTTGGAACGGGTTCGTCATTGACACACAAATGGTTTTTGATCGAGTTGAAGATTTCGATTGATTTTTACTGTCGATTTTTATATAATCATTCTCACGTATTTTAACAGTAATCGCATATATTCTGCGGGTCAATTAAAGCTATCTAATGTAATCACTATTTTTATAAAATAACGTTTGAAGTTGACACAACTATGGGTTACTAAAAGATGACAAAGATTAACTTACCTCTTTGCCTTCTATTATTGTTGATAAGAATATCTTATGGCTTGAGGGATATTGATACACTGCACATTTTTATTTATTTATTTATTTATTTAGTATAGTATAATACATTTATAAACATTTTTTATGATATGTTTTGACTGTTCAACTAGGATGATTCCCGTTTTAGAACAGTCAAATTAGGATTAGTGACAACATATGGAACATGATTTGTACAAAAAAGAGGAAAAATCGAGGAAATAAAAAGAAGAGAAATAATAAAAAATGAAGTTAGAAAGTTTAAAACATAGTAACAAAAGTTAAAATATAGTAGTTAATATACATATAGGTTCTTAAAAACAGAGGATTAAAATATATAGATAACTTGTGTATGAATTGCATACTATAGTAGAAAAACAGAAAAAAAAAAAAAAGCTAAAGAAATAAAATTATTATAAAATAACCAACAAATTATTATACAAAAGCCGTGGTTTGTTTAGTATGGCTATTGAAATGATAATAATAATAAATAAAAGGAAAATAAAAAAATAAATAAGGCAAATGATTACAGCATAAAGGTAACTGGTGTTTGCGTTTCATATTATAGTCGTACTAATGAGAACTATAAAGAAAACAGATACAATAAAATAAAATAAGCAATTAATACATGATTATTACTGTTTTTTTGCTTGCATAGTTATCAAATAATAATAAAATAATAGGTATGTTTACTTATACATGGTGTTTGCATTACATATTATAAGCATACATATATATTTTGTATAAATATGAATAAAAGAGAATAAAAAAAAGAAGTGATAGAATCAAATGTTAACTGCTGCTTGGTAGCATTCTAATTTAAAAGTAATAGGTAGTTAAATACACGCACATAGTAATAACGATTAGAACAGAAAGGTATCTTTTACATAGTTTATTTTTGTTGGAATTTTTGTTATTGTTTTGATTTGTGTTTGATTTCATTTTTTATAAAGTAAAAGTTCACTCTCTTTTCTCCCTAATTGGTGAAACCAAGTTGTGGTCAATCTGCGAATAACACCTGCGCTTTCCTTTTTCCAAGCATCAGGCATGAAATTGTATAGTTTTGGACCTAGGAATGAGAAGTGTCTTTGAGCGAGAGACGTTTTGGTTGTGAGTGGTACAATTGGATTTCTCCGTGAGTGTCGGGTGTCGTGAGAGTGGTTAATAGATGGGTAGAGGTGGCGTTGTTTATGGGTGTTTAAAATTAATTTTCGCATATATAGTTGTCTAACATCCAGAACTCGTAACTCTTCAAATAGTGCATCGCTGTGATATCTAAAAGGTTTTTTGAGGATTACCCTTAGTAGTGATTTTTGAGCTTTAGCTAATTTTTCCAATACAGTTTTTGCACACCCACCCCAACCTAGGGACGCATAGTCTAGAAGTGACCCACACATAGCATCATAAATGAGTTTCAATTCTTTTTTACGTAAGATATTTCTGATCGTTATAAACAAGTATGTAAGCTTTCTAACCTTTGCAGTGACTAGTTCTATGTGTCCGTCCCATCTAAGATATTTGTCCAATATAACACCAAGGTACTTTATACTGTCCACGCATTCTAATTTATGGCAATTACAGGTAGTTGACTCAGTGCATTTGTGTATAATAATATTATAAGCTTCCTTGGGTTGGCCCGCTTCTGTGGCACTAAATCGTATAAATTTAGTTTTTTCCGAGTTGAGTGTCAACAGATTATAGTCTAACCAAAGTTTTACCTGTTTTATTCCATCTTCTGCTTTACTGTGTGCATCATTCCATGTTTTACCTTCAAATATTAATACAGTGTCATCTGCAAATGTTATGATGTGATTGGAAAAATTGCTGTTACACAGATCATTTATATAAATACTGAACAAAATAGGTCCTAAGGTACTCCCTTGAGGTACACCAAATTCTATAAGGGCCGGATCACTAACAATATCATTAATTTTGACTTTTTGGTATCTGTTAGCTAAGTAACTACCCATCCATTTGTACAGTTGTCCCTGAATACCTATAGCCTGGAGTTTCTTTAGAAGTATTTTATGAGAGATGGTATCGAAAGCTTTGGCAAGATCTAAAAAGAGAGCGATAGATTTATTTCCCCGGTCAATATTATTTGAAATGATATCCGCCAGCTTAGCAATAGCATTTTCTGTTCCTAGACCTGGTCGAAAGCCGAACTGGTTATTAGATAAGATTTTATGACTTTCTAAGTAGATAGTGAGACGATTTTTTACGATTTTCTCAATAATTTTTGAGAATGAATTCAGTAGAGATATTGGCCTATAATTTTGTATATCCGATTTGTTTCCATTTTTATGAATCAATATGACAACTGATTGTTTTAAATGGTTTGGGAATGTGCCTGTCTTGAAACTAAGATTACAAATGTGTGCAATAGGACTTGCTATAAGTGATTTCAATACTTTCAGCAGATTCGAGGAAATTTTGTCAGGCCCACAGGCATTCGATGACTTAAGCTCATCTAACATTTTAATGACTTCATTAGTCGTTGTTTGAATCTCGTCTATTTTAAGATTAAGAACAGTTGTAGGTATGTTGGCTAGTTCAGATTCAGTTTTCTTACATTTTTCAAGGATTTTATTTGCGAGAGAGGCTCCTACTGCAGTGAAATAGTGATTAGCAAAATTAGCCATCATTTTGGGGTTAGTATTACTTGTGTTTTTAATATCCAATGATTGTATGAAAGACGATTTGCTATTTTTTGTTTTGGTAATTTTACGAAATATTTCCCAGAAATGTTTTGGAGTTATGGTGTTTTCGTAAATGTATTTTTTGTAGAAATTTTCTTTAGTGGAATTAATTAGTTTTTTACATAAGTTTCTATATTTCTTATATTTTTCTTGAACTAGAACATTACCTGGTTGTCTTTTAGCATTTTTGTGCAGTTGGTTACGTCGGTGGATGGATTTGACTAGGCCAGGGGTGCATGGCATGAGTTTAAATTTTTTGTTCGGTATAACTTTGTTAACAGTATGTTTAGGTATGTAGTATTGTAATTTTATGATAAATTGCTGCATCGCTTGGTCAGTGTCAGTTTGATCGATTACGTTTTGCCACTTTTCTGTAGACAGCTCCTCAATTAGATCGTTGTAATTTATTTTAGTAATATATTTATTTTTAGAAGGAGATGAAGGCTTATTTCGTAAGCCGAGCGCCGTGGTATAATGATCTGAAATTGTTGTGTGTATAACAAACGAGTCTATAAAATCAATGTTTTTAACATTGATGTGATCCAAGCAGGATTTACGTAAGCCTTGTACTCTAGTGGGGGTGTCAATTACCGGAGTATAAGCGTTTTCAGTGAGAAAACATAAATAATCATCGGATTGGGGATGATTGTCTAGAATAATGTTAATATTCAAGTCTCCAATGATTATTTGATGCTCTGGGTTATCTGTGCTAGAGTGGAGTGAATTTAGAAAGGTATCAATGTTGTGGAATGATGGTGATCTATAGATTGCAAAAATGCATAGGTTTTTGTTAAGCACAATTTTTAGACAGTTTGCCTTTGATAAGGTGAGTTCGTCAACTTGAGTTTGAATACCGTCTCTTACATAAATTGCAATACCACTAGCTTTGTTTATTATACTGGTTGTGTGGTACTCAGTATAATTTTGTATGTCTTTGGAGGTGAAGTATTTATTAATCCAGCACTCAGTCAAAACTAGCATATCAAAAGTGAAATTAAGTTGGTCGAGAAATACTAGAAAGTCATCAATGTTGGTAATACTTCTTATGTTCTGATGAATAATTTTCAGACCGTACGATTCCCAGCAATATTTATTCATGTCTTCAGGATTATCAATCACATTTTTGTTACATGCGAGCATGGTTACTTCGGGGATATCAAAAGATACTTGAATCATTTATAGTTACATTTTTAAAGTTATTCAAGTATACCCACAAAGATAAAATTTGGGAACGTACATATGTGTGTGTGGTGTTTGAGTAAAATAATATGTGTATGCTTGTATTAATGAGTCATAGTGTGAGAAGGATATTTTCAGAGGTAATGTGTATAGCTCGTGATTCCGTGGTTTGGCGTACGTAGACACGTCCCGCTTTTACCCATACATAAGCAAATTTTTTTTCGGTAGCCGTCTTCTTCGCTAAGTAGAGCAGGCGTTTATTTGTCGACGTTAAATGTTCTGATATGTATACTGGAGTACGCGGTCCGGAGAGGCCTATGGAGCTCGTATTAAGCTTGTCTTCTTTAGTAGTCGCGTTCAAATTATACCTTTTTACACTACTTAAGAATTCATCTCTTAAGTGTATATCTTTGAATCGTACAATTATAGGCCTTGTTTTTGTTGGGGTTGGCCTACCAGGAGCTCTGAAGGTTGACTCAACATCATTTTTCGTGGTGGCTGTGCGTATTTCTTGACTTATATTGAATAAAAGGTTTTGTAGGTTTTCTCCTTCAGCCTCCGGTATCCCTCTTATTTCGGCGACAAAATTTTTTTGTTGGCGTTCTTGCTCGTCGATTTTGAACTCGAGCATTGTCAATTTTGCTTCGAGTTCCGTGTTTTTTTTTTGGATGGAATCTATGTTTTTCAGTTTTTGCACTGTATTTTTCAGTTCATCCTCAAATCCTTCAATTTTTGAATTGAAGAAGGTTATGGTATTTTTGAACTCTTTGAACTCATCGTATATTCCTGCCACTTTTGACTGGATGTTTTTGAACTCTTGGAGTTCCACCTTGATTTGACGTAGTTCCTCCATAAGAAGAGTTTCTCCTGGAGTTAGGCCTGGTTTGTTGGCAGAAGGGGGAGCGTTCTCCTTTCTCGAAGCGGACGTTGAACGCACCACTCGTCGAGTTTCTTCATTGATTTCTTAATTGTAAACACCTTTACTGATAATCGCAGAATAAGATAATAATACAATGGTAATACGAACGGGTTAAGCGAAATTGTCGTACAAATTTCACCTTACCCGTCCGTACCACCGTGGTATTATCTTATTCTGCGATTATGAGTAAGGCGACGAGGGATTTCCAGCTAGTCACTGCCAAAATTTCGTAATTGAGTCGATATTAATTTCACCGAAATATCACCGTATGAGTTAATAATAGGTTTCCATGCCAACTGAGAATAAAGTCACTTAAAAAAGTCATTAAAAACTATGAAAAATATCATTTTAAAATAACCCATAACCCTAACCTAACGTAACCAATTTTTTATATATTTTTTTCATCACTTTTAATGACTTTACTGAGATGGTTCTAAGTTGGTTTCATTCCGAGTTGTCCGTTCACCAATAATTGCACGAGCTCATTTAATGGACTGATTATTCCTTAATTTATTGTTCAAAATGTCACACGTAGGTATTAGCCACACACTATGCGATAGGGACAGGTACAGGTAAATAGAGGTTGGTGAAGATATATGCATGTTTGGTTACTGAGTGCTCACCTTTATTTGGAATTGTCACTGTAACCATATTCAAAATTTTAACTAATGTCAGATACGATTTATATGTGATGTATTCTGTTGGCGAGCCAACAAACAAAATAATAAATAAAAGATATTTTACGTAGGGCATACAAACATAACGAAATTCCAAATATTTTCTTGGAATTAAACTGAAAGCTAACTGGTAGCTACAGCTCACATTTTAATAAAAAGCATTGTACGTCACTACCAGGATTTCTGATCCAAACACTCGAAACAAAAATCGTGTTTTAAGAATTTCACTACGTACTAAAAAAAGCTGCCTCCCAATTGATTGTCAAAGGGTGACAATATGTAAATTTTTTTGGCAAATGTTTTCTATCAGCTTTCTTTAGCAGCAACCACTAGGCATAGTGTGTTAGTAGAATGTTTTTTTTATTTTAATTTAATTTTAATCAGTTTACAGAGAATATATCTAATACAAATCTTCACTTTTATTAAGCGATTTCTCATCTATGGCTCGGGCGCCGGCGCCCCTGAAAAAAATCCTGTTTTTTAATGCGATTTTATAAAGATGTATAAAGAAACTGTTATAAAGAAAAGCTCAGAATCGCTTGCGCCAATGTCAATCTGGGTAGTACTTTCTACTTGGTCATTGTAGCTTCTCTGATTGCTTTCAAGGGAATGTTCTACGACATTTGTGGGTCACTTTTTGCAGTTGTCAATGACGGATTACTATTTTACATTTTCAACAGAGTATCATTATTTCTTTGAAAACTCATTTGAATTGTTTTTTTCATGTTGGGTGTGTATTCAGGTTTGTGTAGAAATAATAAAATCAGTATGAATACATTTTTTGATAGACGTTCGCGATAAACTCAAAAACTACTGAACAGATTTTTATGCGGTTTCCACACAGTTTTTTATGCGGTTATGATTCATGAGGAAGGTTTAAGTATATAATTTGTCAAGGTTTTGTGTAAATTGGTTGAAATATATTAAAGGAGAATGTCTGTATGTGATGTCAAATTAACGGATGGCGGTGTGAGTTAATAACACTTGGTAATAAAGGTTGGGTAAATATCCAGTAGATGGCGTTGTTCTTCGTTAGCCATAGCGACCCGTTGCCGGGTCAGCTAGTATTATTGATAAAAAGTCTTACGGGCACAGCATGAGATCATGAAAAGCTATATAAAAGTCTGAATATAGAACACAGGAAACGCTCATACAGTAATACATTGTAAAAAAAACTACAACTTTTTTCACCGCCTTCTCCATCTCTCCCGTGGGAGCTTCTTTAGCTAATAGGGAGAGTATATTATACAGGGTGTTAAGGAACGTACTTGACTCACTTACCAGTGATTCCTAACATAACTTGGAGTAAAAAATGTAAAAGATATGTTGGTCTCCGCTGACTTTTAAATATCTTTTATTTTAAATTTTTTTTCATCAAAATCAACGTGGGATGACATTTCGGAAAAAAATTACCTTGATGAGTTCTGGTCAAAGATCGATTTTTTTCTGTTTACCTAAAAATATGTCTTAAAATTTGTGTATATTATATGATAATATCGAAAGAAGTCCTAGGATAGCTACGTGACTAAAAAAAAATCCCCCATTTAGGAAACAATTGTCAAAAAAATGTATTCATACTAATTTTATTATTTCTACACACTAAAGAAAAACAGACACACGGCGGAGGACTTTAATTTATAATATGTAGAGTTATCATGGAAATACATAACTCTTGATGCCTCAAATCAAAATTAATATGGTACTGGCCCAGACCAATGAAAAATCATGCGAAAATTAAAAAAAATGTATATAAAAATATATGTATAGTTTCCTCGTTAGTGATTTTTTTATGAACTACGGTCACTGAGCATATTAAAAAGGAAAACCAAATTAAATTAATTATTAAGTTTCACGTTTTGTCGTTTGTTTTATTTATAAAATTCCTAGCGCAGACCCTTACAAAAATCGCACGAAGTGTCTTGGTAATAATAATAATAATCAAAATTTAGGCTTTTTAGATTTGTTAAAGAATCTATATATAAAAATGCAAAAATCAGTCATATTAAATACATGTAGGATTACGAAGGATTTTTTAAATATTTATTTTGAGGGATCAGTAGGATTTATCGGTCCAGTTAGGAGTTCTATCGAGCCGAACCCTCTGATATGAAAATATCTGGAGTAGGTGAATTATTTTCCCATTTGGTCTCTGGTAGGTTGGCATGTTGTTCTTGTATTGTTTTGTATTTATTATACTTATACAGTGCAATTGCATAGCGTGGATTGACTAGATGATCATTTGTGGAAAAGTGTGTGGAAGGGTTAAGTTTTTCCTGTGGTGAAGATTTATAAATTAATATTATTAATATTTTTTAGAATTTATGATTCTTAAATTCTAAAGAAAAAAAAATGATAGAAATAGATTCAACTCCCTCAAATTAGTAAGAAATGATATGTAACTCATTTTGTAAAATTTTGATTTTTACATCCCCACTTATTACGGAGCATTTTTGATGGTATATTTAAATATATGGTATATTTAAATAAGAATCTTTTAATATTAATGTACATTACATAAATTTTAACAAAATCTAACGTCATCTGGTCTTTATTGGTAAGTAATTATTTTCACAGTTTCAAAGCTCTTAACAGAAATGTCTTTGCAAGCCTAAATAGTTGCGTTTACCTAGAAATTCCACAGTGGAAAGTTGTTGTAAATTTCATGACGTCAGGGTTAAAAAAAAAAGTAAAAACTATTTGCTTTATATTTAAATGTAAGTTAATTTTTACGCTGAAGCTCAAATCTTAATTAAAAGAAAGTCAGCTTGAAATAAAAAGCCATAAAACACGGTTGACTGATGTGATTAAGACAATCTTCTTGTAGCTTCTTCGAGTGGTGGCTTCGGCAAACCATCAGCAAAAAGAATGTTCTCGGATTCCTCAGACCTGAGGATCGCTGGCGTCTGCAAAAAGGCTGTTTGTCCAAGTCCAGAAAAAGCCTTTAATTTCTTCAATTCCTCCCATCACTCGCGGCCGCTGCTGTCATTAGTTCCGGGACGTGTCGCCAGAGGATTTATCGCCGCGGCCGCGTGGTTCGCGTGTCAATCCGTCAATCAGAGGGCCAAGGCTCGACTCCCGTCCCCGGCAGACTCAGCAAATCCGGCAAACCCGGCAAACAAGGCAAACCCAGCAAATCGGACAAACCTGCATGCAATCCAGTGGCGTTTTAAAAGTGCCATAATAAATACGTGGGTTCACTTGTAGTTACTCTCAGCATCGTCCAAATTACCAAAGACTACCATTTGAAACCGAAGCTTGAATGACACTATCCTTATTTATTGAACAGGTCAGAGCAGCCAGGTACTTCCTCCCTCTCTTTACTTACTTAATCTTCCTTTTCCTCATCTCTTTACCCTCCCACTCCCTTCAGCCTGACAATACACCCCATTTGAGGATGCCATATTGCCTCTTGCTTCAGACAGCCAGGAACAGTTGGGACTCTTACCCATAAAAAAAGTGCGCAGTTAACAGTATTTCTGTTCTCCCGAAAGTAAATATACAATCATTATCATACATCTCCCTTACTCGTATAAAGAAAATGAAATGCAAGGAAAAAGTAGTACTTTGGAGGAAATAGTCACACGTATTTTGTGTGTCTCATATTTTGTCTCACAATTATTTAATGTGTAAGAAAGAGCTGAAGCATTATAGCGATAATGAGCGCTTGTTTAATGCCTTTTTTGCCGCCACGGTACCGTAACCGTGAATCGTAACGGCAATTATAAACGCTCTCAATTTCTTCATTCCATGCGTGATTCCAAAATGTGTACTTCTGATTTAATTTCAATGTTTTCAGATAATAATTATTACTAGCAGTTAAAAACCCGCTCCGCAGGTTTTTGCTGCTCGGCCCTGCCGGCGGCTTTTGGTTCGGCTTCGCCCAGTGTTGGTGACCATTTTATAAATCCAATAGGAATTGGTTCCAAAAATAGCCCATTCCTCGGATCCACTATCATCCAGTGTAGCTAGTCACCGGGACAAAGTAACCGAGACAGGCAATAACGTCATGTGTTAAAGCCACTTGTTGCAACTATTTATTACCGTCAATCTTTCCATACCCGGAGAGATACTACATATTCACAAATTCGTAGCACCACCACATCCGATACTAAATATTCACAAATTCACAACACGTCCCCATCCGCTGCTGACGGAAGTAGCGACATCTTGTGACGAATTCTTGAATTCGAAACCGAATTACAACGGTAGTTTTGTTTGAAATTCCACGTACACATATGTTATTTGTGGCGTGGCGCGTATGGTTTGGCGTCAGACATGCACCCGAAGACGGGTTCTGAAATTCAACCACGCAGACGTAAGCCTATTAATACTATTCGATTTGGCAATAAAATTTGTCATTATAATCTTTATTCGCACAATCACACCGCAGTGCGGACCGTCCCTGATGTAATCTAAAGGCTTCAAAAGCATTTATATGAAGCAAAAAGTCTACATAAAGGACATGGAGGTTTCAAATACTGAATATTCAGCTTTTTGAGAATGAGAGATGGCCGCGTGCATTGTAACACAATCGTCTGTACATAATACTGATGCATTGTTCGCATTGTATTATTTTCGTTAACAGAAGCAGTTTTTTAAACTTATTTCGTACTTGTTATATGGGATTACTGTTTTTGGGTCGTCGTACAATAGAAATTCAAGATTTTAACAATTTATTGGTTAATATTGATATTTTGGCGAATTTTATAGAGATACAGTTGCTAGTGATTTTTTTGTAAATTGATAAATGAATCAAACATAATATAGATACAAGAAGGGTTTAACGTAATGACACCTCAATAAATTTAACTGATAAATTTATCTTACCAAACGTCAAAGGTCATATGTGCGAATTATCTAAACAAATATTGTAAATGCGAAACTGCGTGTGTTTGTTTGTTCCGCTTTCACGCATAAACCAATAAACCGATTTCTAAAATTCTTCCACCAAAAAGAAAGCTACATTATATGTGAGTAATATAGGCTGTATATAATGGTAAGCTCTGGCGTTATGAAATTATAAATATTAATATATTATATTTATTATACGCTTTCTCTCGCTAACAAAAGCGAGTTATTTCTAACGCCAGAAAACAAATCGTGGCCGTGGAAACGATGTTGAGGCGTCGTAGTTAAGATGAAGCTGTACGTGAAATCCTACTATTTAGATTAATCTTTACGACGAATCGGTTTACATTATGAACATCAAAAAATATGCTACGGATAAATTGAAGCTTCTACTAGCTTTTCTTTGTATTGGAATTACAATAAAGTTAATAATTACTTAACAAAAAATTTAGGCGTAGACCACTAAAAAATGTTTTTTCATGACTTAACTATTAAGTAATAAAAGAAACATTTTTTTAAATACCTCCTTATGGCTAACACTATTTTTGAGGTTTTGTATTTTCTAACTTTTTTTCATTCTTATAAAATTATGCACAAAATAAATAAAAACCACTTTCGCTTACTTGCCTCGTGAAAATACGACACGTGATTTTAAATTTTATACGCATGAGAATCGAAATATTTCTAGCGTTTATATTCCTCTTAATATCTATCTATGTAAAAAAAATGAATATCCGAAATGGCTGCACCAAATTGGATAATTCTTATTTTTAATACTGTTGATCTCTGGCATTATGAAATTTAGGTAGCACGCGAGCTGTTTGAAAACTGAATGTACCGGGAATGAATAAACGGAATGGGGGAGGGGGGTAGTGAGAGGGGGGGTAGTGGGAGGGGGAGGGGGGGATTGGGGAGTGGGGAGGGGGGTGAGGGAGGGGGATAATTGATAAGAGCAAGCGCTACAGTAATTTCTCTCCAATACCGTGCGAGCGAGGCCGCGGGTAAAAGCTAGTATTATAATAAATGTCATTTTTTTTATTGAAGTAACTCATTTAATAACTTTTGAAGGTTATACTCTCATTGTAATAATAAATATTGAAGAAGAAAATAATACTAACAAATCTAAACGAGACCTCAAACATAACAAGAGACGGACAAATAAAAAGGTAACGGTTAAATTTTGTTAACTTATTAATTATTTACATATTTATTATTATTTTCACCGCAATTTCTCTACTACTTTAATTACTACAATTTAACTACTACTAATTATGTGAAAGCTCTCTGGGCTGCGATTCTAAAATAACGATCAAGAGTTACTCGTTACACGCCATCTACAAATGAAAAATAACTCGTCGTCTCGACGAACTTTTTCGAATGTTTAATTTTTACGTACACTTCAATGTCGAAGTGTTGAAGAGATGGCTATATTGGCAGCCCTGTGAATATTGTCTATGTTTCTGATGTTTTTGACTTTTCCATGGTGTGTATTTAAAATTACGACCCCACTTCTTCGAAATGACTGGCGTGTATTTTACTCAAAACCAAACACAACTGGAGACTACCGCGGAAAGGAAATTTAATGCTGCTAACACATGCAAAACGAAATTGCAACAGATTAATTATTATAATAATTTTCATTTGAAAACTATTTATCTATCCTCCGGCGAATCATTCTTGTTGGTATCAAAGCGTGTTTCAATTTGCTCTACTTTATGTATTGCATTCGGTATCGTCATTATATGGAACCTTTGTATAAATATACAATGCAAGACCTTCGAAGAGCGCGAAGCGATCTTAGGTTAGAATACGATGTACGAGATTTTGTCAGTTTTGTCGGTGTCGACTGATTCGAACCACTCGTTGTTCGAGTGGAATGACTTTTGACGCTTGGCGTCTAAGTTTGCACCTTCGACGAGACTCAAGAATAACCAAGTCGACCAAATAATTTACTTTCGACGGCGATTGCGAGCGGCCCCGACTGGAAAATCGAGCCCTTGTACGTTTAAATAAAATTTAAAAATATATATTAAGGTAAAAATTAACTATTTTATCGTTCATTATTATTGTCCGTATATTTTATTCCTGAATCATTTCGTTACGAGCTTTTTTACTATTTTATTGAAACGGCATAAATGTATAAAAATTGTCTTATCTTCTCATCTTCTACCTCAACAGATGAATCACATTTGTCGTTCCTGTTGCAAGTTCCTGAGTGTTAACTACTTCAAACAGATTTAACGACATGTGCTACACGCATAACATTATAGATATCTGTGGTAAGATAAGATAAAAGATTTATATACGCGATGACAGAAAGTGCACGAGTGAATATTTTTTTGTACTGACCACAGGTGCACCATCGGGAATCTCACTTACCAACTTAGGTACAGCAATTTCAGCGTTGAAGAAAATGTAAACAGCAATTATGACTGCGAAGTAAGCATGGTACGGAGGTGATTAGGGCCCCACTGATTATTGATTATGCGAATGGACAGGAATTTATTACAAAAAGTGAAGAAATCGATTTCATTTTGCAGTTGGCTGATGTCCTGTTGATGTATTGCTTTATTATGGTTATTCTGCACCAGTTTCTTATCACGAATACATTTAATATATCAGAGATGATATAAGAAAATGAACCATAAGACAGGGTACTGATAAACATCTTTGTGGTACTTTTTGTTCTGCAGTTTGTGATTACATACGACAATGTAATCACAAGCTGATTACCATAAGACAAGGGACTGATAAACATCCTTGTGGTACTTTTTGTTCTGTAGTTTGTGATTACAAAAAATGTCTTTCAAGTTCCATTGCATTAAAAATCTAAGTCGATGTAATAATTGCAATGTAATTTTATGCACCTATTAATTAAGTGAAATCTTGACACTTTTTCTTTAAATTTCCCAGCAATTTATGTATGTATACAATTTGGAAGGCGACTATGGGTGAGGCAAGTGGATGCTACGTTTGGTGATTTAGGCGGGGTGCCCGGGTTCATCAGATGAGGTACGTTCAGTTCGGTGGATGTTGGCGGCCTACCAGTTGCGTGGCGAACTAGATCGCTTTAAATGGCTTTCGCCGTGTTTGGTAACCAGGTCCTTCCTCTTCCTCATATCCTTCCCCTCCCCACTACCTTCAGCCTCACAAAATACCCCACGGGAATACCACAGTCTCACTAGCTCTAGACGGGACTCTTGTGAGGGATTCATATAAAAAAGGACATATTTTTTTTACATTAACTCCACACAGGAGGCTTCCTGTGTGGAGTTAATGTAAAATTTCCCTTAGGGCCTATGTCATCTGAGATGCTGTGTGGAGGGTCTTTTTGAGGATAAGAAGGAATGAGCATTGGTCTTGAAGAGACCCATGTTGTGGGAAGGAGGAAACACAGAGGCCGGCAAATCGTTCCAAAGCCGAGCTGTTGAACATTAGAACGAGTCAAAGAAGCGAACCGTTCTCATATGTCAAATGTCAATCGTGTACATATGTTGGGCACGCGTTTGGCGTGTTTCCCGACTATGCACCGGTTCCATTAAAATACCGGTAGAACAAGGATAGCATTCCCACCCGACGCCTGTGCTCTAAAGATTGCACTTTTTTGTAATTTTATAATCAATACATTCATCCATTTAAGATATTTTATAGTTTATGCGTTTCACCTTTAACCATTTTACTTTATATTTTTATTTTAATAATTTTTATTTATTACCTTTCATACTGTTACATTTTACGTGAAATCCACACAGGAGGCCCTGAGGAGAATAATTTCCCTCAGGGAGTATTTCATCTTTGGGGATGCTGTGTGGATGGTTTTTTAAGGAAAGGAAGAGGAGGAGAGTTCTGGGAAGGAAAAGGGTTTAAGGGGTGGGTAGGAATCTGGGGTTCAGTGTGTCCTTGTCATCCGCCTCCAAGACCTAGACAAACCTCACCCCATGAACCCAGGCACCCCTGCTAAATCACCAAACCTAGCGAAACACTTGGGGTGACCTATGGCAGAGGTGTTGGTTATCCAATAAAGGTTCCCGGGGCGGCGGTACTCATTCCCGCCTCCCAAATTGTTGTTATACTAAACATATGTTAATTTAATTATTTTAATGGTACATGTTGTCCGCTGTACATGGAAATTAATAAATAAACATTGTTTCACATTTTCACACTTAAGTATGCATCTAATCATTATTTTGAATGCACCTTTTAATTAATTCTTGTCAGCAGGTTAGCGAATTATTCCTCGGGATAAAGCCTCAATATAATCTTGATCTCTGCGTCAGTTTGTGGAAAGCCTTTTGTCACTTTGATTTCAAAGCCTCACCGCCTTGTAACAATACTTCGAGGGGACATGTCGAGAGGTCGCCGTAAATTGGTTTTAATTGTGCGATGCACGACAGGGCGGGACACGGCGGCCTCCATCAACAGCCTTCGCAGGGTGAGGAGTAGTTATGTGGCTGGCCAGAATGAGACCACTACCAAATTATTACATTTTCTACCTCATAGAGATTCTCTACTCCTGTTGGTTTGGCGTAGGTATTCCGATCGACTATTGATAAATTTTAGCATGGAATCAAAAAAGTTACGCACTTATTTGGATAGTGTCGTTCGTTATGCAAAATTACCGGCTTATTAATGACAAAGTTCAACCAAGGAAGCTCTTAGAATTGAAATAAGTCGTACACGCCATACATGGACTTGCTTCTAAGACGCAATCAATTTGGGAGGCGAGAATGGGTACCGCCGCCCCAGGAACCTTTATTGGATAACCAACACCTCTGCCATAGGTCACCCCAAGTGGTTCGCTACGTTTGTTGATTTATCAGGGGTGCCCGGTCCACGGGGTGAGGTTTGTCTAACTTGGAGGCGGAAGACCAGGACACACTGAACCCCAGATTTCTACCCATCCCTTAAACCTTTTTCCTTCCCAGAACCTTCCTTTTCCTTAAAAAAAAACCTCCACACAGCATCCTCAAAGATGACATAGGCCCTGAGGGAAATTATTTTCCTCAGGGCCTCCTGTGTGGAGCTCATGTAAAAAAAAATCAATTTATTCCGTTCGATCTTTGAGAAATGTAAATTGTTGAAAAATGAATAAAGTTCTCATTAACTAATTAACCCCCTGTTTAGTGCCAAAAAGTAAATGCGAACTGGCAATGCTTATTTAGCTTGGTATTTCAATTGAACATTGCCAGTTTATTTATATTTTTATGTAATCGCTTGGCGGTTGACATTTCGGAGTGAAGATTCATAGAAAATACCTTCAGTGTTGTCAGCGTATTACTGAAACATTATTTGCAGGTTTTTACCATTACCAAATTATAAAATTTTCTACGTCTTGTGGATTCTGCACTCCTGGTTTTTAAAATAACTTTTTTACTTATTTCAAAGCCAGTCATGGTGTTAATCTTTTTAATAAATTATGTACTTGATTATTAAAATATCTGTCTTCTTGGAACTAATGGTCAATGTTTTTTCACCTCTTAGAAGATTATTCTGGCATTTTATAAAATCAAAGGTTTTTCTTCACTATTAGATATAGCCTTTTCACATTTTTCCATTCGTTCTTCTTTTTTTGGTATTAAAGCACCTGTTCATATTTATTACAGAGTTTAATACCAACACAGTGTTATATTTCTTCCACTCTATATGAATTTCTGTTTCATTTATCTATTTTCCACAATCAGAGCATCACATAAACTACACTCATTCTAAAAGATTTTTTGTCAACAATAAAGAAAACGTTCATTCGTATTTAATTTGCATGCTTTACCACAAGAAAACTAGCTGTTTTTACGATGGCAAAAAGTCGCATCCATGCACGGAACGGAAGCGATCCCTGACGACAAGAGAAGCGGCAAATCAATCTTGTTCCCCTTTCCACCTCACCCACCGGCGCGGTTTCCTACAGGCATTATTCCTCCAATCCATCGGACATGTCCATTTGCGTACATGTGCGCCTTTGTTACTGCTGCTGCTGTTACCCTGTTACCCGCCCGACTCATGCGCTCCGGATACTCTGATATTCGTACTTCGATAGTCTTCGGCGTATCGAATGATGACGTGCTTAATTAATGCTTTTTTAATAAAGTTTAATGAGGAGGCACCCTCTATAATAAATGTACCTATAGATCTACAGATTTATAATTTATTTATACCAGCGTTTGCAGTGTTGAAAAATCAAGCCCACACGAGGAACGAAGCACTGCAATTGCAGTGCCGACTGAGTGCGGAGCTAGGCAAAAGGATTTTGCGTATGGAATAAAGAAGACAGTTTTGTAAAACAATATCGACGCTGGAAAGAAAAAATGGATACGGTTCCATTCTGATATATGGCGCATTAGCCATTGATCCTTTCCAGTATCGTCGTTGTATTTCCAGTATCGTCGTTGTATTTCCAGTATCGTCGTTGTATTTCCAGTATCGTCCAGTATAAACATAGGTAATAGGGGCAATTACGCATTGCACAATGCACGTTACAGGTACTTAGAGCAATAACAGTAGACAGGTTTTTTTTATTATTAAATACATCCATATGTAGTACAACACATAAGTTTATGTATTAAATTTTGGGAGGCGGGTAAGGGTACAGCCGCCCCGGGAACCATTTATCGATTATCAACATCTCTGCAGTAGGTCACACCAAATGGTTCGCTTCGCTTGAAGACTTAGCAGGGATGCCCGGGTTCATGGGGTGATTTTTGTCAACATTTTGGCGGCTGGTGCATCAGTCCACAAACCACGTGGCAGGTCGGATCGGGAGAGACTGGTTGAGGGAGACTTTTTGACCGCTCCTCTAGGACTCTCTTGGAACATCACCTTGCACCACAATGGTAGGGATGGATTCATACGGATTCATACTCCTGGGCACACCGACACCCTTGATACCTTTTTCCTTCCAAGAACTTCCTCTCCTTCCTTTCTTAAAAAGATCCTCCACACAGCATCTCCAAAGATGACATGGGCCCTGAGGGTAATTATTTTCCTTTCGGCCTCCCATATGGAGCTAATGTAAAAAAGAAACACAAAAATATGAATTTCAATTTTGTTTTCTTGAATGTACGCTAATCTTGGGAGTGAAAATTTCTCCACTTCTCGACAACCGATCTAAATTTGGCAGAAAGATTCCTTGTCGTTGACAATGCACTGGCATTCAATTGGTGACAATAAGGAACTCCAGTGAAAAATATTACGGCTTTAAAAAAATATGTTCATATGGACCAATAAACGCTGTTTCTGAATATATATAAGTTTAAATAATATTAAACTTAGAGTTTTAAAAAACTCTACGCTTGGGGGAGACTATATGACTACATATAATATTAATAATGCAGATCGTGGAACACTAATGTTTATCAGGTGCGGTCACAGATGTATTATTGCATTTGGTACAATACAATAAGAGTAGCGATGAGATGTTGACATTTTACCTAATGTTTTAATAGCGATTAATCTTGAAGAAAAAACACCTAGACTTCTGCCACCTCCATTGATTTTCCATACAAAATGACAACACCTGTTGAAAATAACTAAAACTTTTGGTCATGATGACGTCACACGATTCAACACTAGATATGATGGTTTTCGGGGGATCTTCAAAAATTAAAACTTTGATATTTAGTTTAACTATTAAGACTAACTATTAAAATAAATATGCAGTTATTTAAGTAAGAAGGTTATTATTATTCATAAAAAAAATTAAAAAAATTGGATTGGAGTTCCTTATTATGCACATACACGCACACATGCACTGAAATTTTTTCTTTCTTTGGAAATGTACTACTAGTGGGCCCAAGAGATGGCCCGAAAATTGAAAATACAAAAACGTTGTTTTTATTATGGGTTGATATTTTTTACTTGGCTTAAGGTTCGTGCAGTTTTATTGCGGGGACCACAATTAATTCAATATACTCGTACCTACGCAGAATCATATAACAGTTTTCTGGTGGAGCCGTAATGTTTCATGATTCGCTTTTACGGCCTCTGATTGGTTTCATAGAATTGAATGCTAAGGAAGACGAGGCTCATTAGGTATTGCATCTCTGGTAATTGATTTCAAATTGTTTGTTCTTCCTTATTGATCCTGCAGGATGCTTCGTCTGCAAGCAGGGATGTGCAATTAAATTCCAGATTAAGTTTAGATTGAAGATAAAATCGAGATGATCTTTATCACTAAATTCTTCGAAATCTGAAGTTGAAGATATATAAAAGCACTTACGTATACAATCCGAATTTAAAAAAAAATTATTATATGAATACCTTCCAAGAGTCCCAGCTGCTCCCATCTGCAGCCAGTGAAACTATGGCATCCCTAGTTGAGGTATGTTGTGAGGCTAAAGGTAATGGGGAGAGGAAGGCTATTCAGATCTGGTAACCAAACAAGGCTAAAGCCATTTCAATTCTGAATGGTGGCCTTACACCAAGGGATACTGATAGTTTTCTCTTCTCTGCAACGTACCGCAAATATAGGTACTATATATTATTTCAAAATAAATAAATTGTAAAATATCACAAATTAATCATATAAAATTGCCCACGCCGCACAGTTAGTAATTTTGAGTATCTAGTTTGTCATTTTAGTATATTTTTGGGAAATACAAATTATCATTAAATGAAAAAATTGTTAAAAATAAATATATTGCGCGATTCAACCTGGTACAATCGTTTTTAATACTTAAAGCAATCTGTGTATAAAAAAATAGGTTCCGTGTGTTTGCGTTCGCAAATCTCAAAAAATTAATGTATAGATTGACTCAATTTTTTACAGAACGTTGCATTTTAGTAGAAGAGTGTTTCAATATATAATGGTAAGCTCTGGAGTTATGAAATTTGTATATACCGATCTGTATATCAAAAATCCCCATGGTGCTGAAAAAATTAATAGTTGTTAACGTAAACCCTGAATACATCACAAAACTAAAGTTAATTTCACAAATTAATATCTATTAAACAAAGAAAACGTTAAATTTACGGATACATTCGGATAAATTTTAAAAAGTCTCGATGAATTCTAAACTTAAAGAAAAAAATACGTTTGAAAAATCGTTACTTCAATATTTTTATTGCTCTAAAACACATGTTAAATAGTTATGATAATCACCTGATATCCTAGATTCCATCATAAAGATTCAGAGAGATCCAAACTTGATAGACATAAAATTACTCTTTCGCGTTTCGAGGTAGTGAGTATTTGCGATGGTGCCATACGTCGCAAGCAGATAATTTTTTTTTTTTATATCTTTGGATTGCAAGTCACGAGACTTACCCCTCGACTTTTTTCTTATAAATTTTCGTACAATGTTATGGCTAACGAATTGAAAATCACTAAAAATCACAATCTATGTCTACCTCGAGGTAGGCAGAGAGAATGGAAGTCCACACAACTCTGTCTTGGCAGACACTTCTTGCTTCTTCAACGTTCCTACATCGTATATTATATAGGAACTTTTTTGTTTATCAGTTTCGTGACGTACTCAACTCAAGTATACGATTGAGTTGCTCGTGTCTCGTGTCATATCATCTGGGACGCCCCCGACGTCTTCTTTCAATCAATCACCTCCGCGTCATTTATTCTCCTACCTCGTTGATTGGCTCGTTATATAAGTTTCATCTCATAAAATAGTTTTTTATGCGCCTACTACAATTTCATATTATACGAGTATACCTCTGTTCTTTTTAATTAAATTCGAAGCATTTAAACATTAAGTTTATCCACAAAACATTGATTGGTTTGAATTCGATTCCCAATAATTTATGCCAGAATCAAAATTAGTCACAAAACATGTTCAAAATACTTGATGGTCTTTAAAATTAAATTAATCGAACCCCAAAAAGCTGCAAAGTTCAATTATCTCGTATCAATGTCCCCGTCCAATTGCGAACTGTAGTGTTTGGTCAGACCAGGGTAAATAGCGTAACGAACTGAGGTACTGTTGTGCCCTGACACAAATTCCAAACAATTAAGTTACTTAACCCTGGAGGGTGGTGGAGGGTCCGTCAATGCGGGGTCCGGCTCGAAGGACCGCATTCGACAAACCATCCCTCTTGCCTCTTACTGAATGTGGGCAAACTGACCCCCTAATAATTGGGGGAAATAGAGGTTGGTTGTTGTAATGGTATTTCATTTAATTTATTTTTAAGCGATCTCTACCAGACTTATGCGGATTGGGGAGCCCTTCTCAAATTGAAATCATTTTTTTATTATAAATAGTTTTAAAAAATTACATATTTACGGAGCACCTAGGAATTTGCAGGGAGTAAATTCTGTTCTTAAAATCAGAGTGTGCAATTCACACACGGTAGAAGTGAAACCTCCAGAAAACTAAAGTAGACAAGAGTGTGGAGGCTAAGAAGCACTTTTTTATCAATTTGGAGGGTGATTTTTTCAATATTTTTGTCGTCGAAATCCAGTGCACCTTTTCCTATACATTTAGTCATCTTATTAGTCGTTGTGTTTTCTTCGTCGGAGTAACTATATGTCGCTTTCTTTTGTGTTTTCTTCGCCTATTCATTCGAAAATTGAAGGTTGTGTATTGATTTTATAACGATAATTTTAAAAAAAATTGGTTTGCGTAAGATTCGCAAACCAAAAAAAAAATCCTTGGTCCGCTGAATGTCTGGCTGCTAAGATCCGTCAGGCACTTCATACCACTAGACCAGAGGCTCCCAAACTTTTTTTTCTCGTGGACCACTTTCAAAATTTTACTGGTTTCGGTGGACCCCCTGGTGTAAAATTTCTACCATATTCCCAAAACTCGACACGCGTTGTACTGAATATTGAATATAACGATGGAGTTGTGATCTATCATAACGTGGGGTGGGATTTAATGTGATATGATTTAACGGGATGGGATGTGTGCACGGAATGGGTCTCAATATGACAATTTTTCACCGAAATATTAGAGTACTATTTGTCTACTTTGACAGGTAAAGCCAAGCCAACATTTTTGTTCTTTACTATCGAAACCAGATAAATTGTCGTGGACCCCCACTTACAACTTGTGGACCCCCATTTTTTTTATCGCGCCTACGTGGACCCCCGTCGAGTCTCCCGTGGACCTCTGGGGGTCCACCTGGACCACTTTGGGAATCACTGCACTAGACTAAAGGAGGCTTGCGTGGGACCGTGGACTTACGGTATTATATTGGAACCGAGGAGTTTCAAATCACAACTGTGCTAAAGAAGTTTTTCCTTCAAAAATCCTGAAATGTGCTACTGATTGCTGCTAGTCCGTAAATAAAAAAAGTTTTGTAAGACTTTATTGCCAAATGTATATGAATTCGACGGTTTAAAGAACGTTGTATGTCGAAGATGAAACATATTAACCATTCATTGAACATATTTTTCGTTCACTTAAACCTATCGAAAATGATTTTACTTTGTCGAATCAATGATGTATTAAAAAACTTTTAAATAAGATAAATTGGTATTTACATGAGAGATATACGACTGTCCTAGAAAGGTCTGCGAGCCCGAACCACACAGCGAGTACGGACTTACATCATTTTGTAACAATAAGATAACACATATTTGAAACATCTTGTTTACAACAAATTGTTCCGAAAAACTCGTTTAATTTTTCATTCTGAAAAGCTCTGTCAGTATTTAAATAGTTATCCAAAAATATTTGAGCTTTTTTCTTACGCTTACTTATTTTCTTGTACTGTTGTTAATATATTTCTATTCTGTAAATATCTTAAACATGATTCGAAAAAATCATTTACCTAGACATTTAAAAGGTTCAAAAATAGTTATAACATGATTACCCAGTTAATTAGTCAGACATTTTCGAAAAAGAAAAATTTGATTTAAGTATGTAGTTATATATAAAAGCTATCTGGTACAATACTCAGATTACTCATAAAAATCAAAAATCAATTATAATGTAGAAAAATTTGGAGGGATTTAAACCAAAAGTTGTTTTCGGGGTCACTGTGGGATGTTTCAAAATGTCGTGCAAATATACTGAAGCGTAGGTCTCCCATTGTTACTTAATAGCATTTTTAAACTATTGAATGTTGGGTGGTTTTCGAAATGATATTGACGCAAGCGATTCTGACTTTGTCTTTCATACAGTTTCACCGGCAGGCCTGCGACAGATGAGAGGTTAGTGTGTAAATCACATACACGTATAAATAATATTGGATTTATGAAGAGCATTCGAATGTTGCTTTCCTCATTATCTCAAAACATCTGACCAATCAACTAGACGACCGATATTTATAAAAACTTCCAAAATAAAATAATTTAAAGTCTTGCCTAGCTTATAACATACCCCTCTTTCCCCAAAAGGTGAATGAGACTAGTTAAGGTTAGGTTAGGTTAGAGTTTCTAAATTTCTGTTGTTTGTCGGACTGATCGCCATGTTAAATGGGGGGGGATGTTGATGGTCAGATTAGTTGGGTGATTGGCGAGGAAGGGGGATAGGGGGCGGGCGGGGTAGTGGGGGAGGAATAGGGGATGAACCTCTGTAGGATTACGGAGTATTGACCAAGACCAAGTATGACCAAGCCCGCCTCAACTTGATCATTGTCTTTGTGACGATACGTTGGAGATCAGGGGTGAATTTCGTAGGTAGAAAGGTACTCAGGGCCAGTAGTTTCACAGAACTTGGATAATTCATCAAATTTCAAAATTATTTTTTAATATTTGAGAAAGATATATTCAATTCACTGAACTTGATTAATAACAGAATTTGAATCGAACTATCGCAGAACTTGAAAAGTAACATTGAAATTTGATTAACTGTGAAACGACTGACCCTTAGATATAGGCGGACAATGAGAGTTTGAAATTTTTTTTTTTAAGTGCATACTTTTCCTGCACTTAGAAACAAGATTTCAAAACAATATCAAAATCCCAAAATTTAATACCAAGCACATCCAAAATACTTATCTGTATCTAGGTATAAATTATTTGAACAACCTCCCTTTAAATCTAAAATTATCGAAAAGAAACATAAATTCCAAATTAAATTGAAAAATCACCTGAAACAACTGTAAGAGTCCATTTCTATTATTAATATTTCATTTAAATCTTGAAATCTATCAATTGATATATCTCGAGTTTTTCTTTCATATCTATTGTTATTAGATGCATATTATTATTTACTTATTCAATGACAGCATATATTTGAGCTTCAATTCCCTCACCAAACACAAGAGCCTTTTCTTTATTGTGAAAGGCTATTATTATATTTATTTTACAACTCTGTTTAACACGTGAAAAAAATTTAACTTATTGTAAAAACATACAAATATTAAATAAAAAATCGGATTCAATTTTTTTAAAGAACAGGGGGAACGGTGCTTTGTATGCCAGTTCATAAAAAGAGGAAGTACCTTGAGAGTTCTCGATAAATGTGTGTAGCGGAACGTAACAGCAGAACTCATTACCAAATACTTGTATTAAACAGACGACCATTAGGTACATTTCTGAATCTATAGTTATACCTTCTATTTACCTATCACTTAAACAAAATACTACTATACGAGATAGTCTCAACTTCAACCAAGAATCCCCAAACTCTTGATAGTTGTGTCTGGATCAATCGAAGTTCTTAAACCTTTGAAAACTTTGGCGTTAGTGAATAGTTACGGCAAACTTTCAAAGCATACAGCAAGGAATTTAATACACTGGTGTAATCCATCGATAAAAATATACCATTTTTTTATTAACTTAGTACGTAAATTCGTGGTTTAGTCTCCGTAGTAAGCGTTGAAAAAGAAGAAGAAGATTGTTTGAAAGGGAGATATGTACGAATAAGGGTTCCATGCCAACTGAGAATAAAGTCAAATCAACACCTCCTTAAAAAGTCATTAAAAGCTATGAAAAAAATAATTTTAAATTAGCCGATAACCCTAACCTAACATAATCTATTTAACCAATTTTTAATATATTTTTTTATCACTCTAAATTACTTATCTGAGATGGTCTGAGTTGTTTTATTCCGAGTTGTCCGGTCACCACGAATAATTATGTTAGAGTGGGATGGTACAAAAAACAAAATAATTAAGCAAAAAAATTTAAACTTAATTTTTTTTACATGAGCTCCACACAGGAGGCCCTGAGGAAAATAATTTCCCTCAGAGCATATGTCATCTTTGGGGATGCTGTGTGAAGGGTTTTTTTTTAGGAAAAGGAGGAGAGGAGAGTTCTGGGAAAGAAAAGGGTTTAAGGGGTGGGTAGGAATCTGGGTTTCAGTGAGTCCTAGTCATCCGCTTCGATTACCTAGACAAACCTCACCCCATGAACCCGGGCACCCCTGCTAAATCACCAAACGTAGCGAATCGCTTGGGGTGACTGGTGGCAGAGGTGTTGGTTATCCAATAAAGGTTCCCGGGGCGGCGGTACCCATTCCCGCCTCCCAAATTGAAAATTAATAAAACCTGACTCGTTTAAAACATAGAACAAATCTCTCGACGAATGCCTAAGATGCATTTAAAGATTCACTGTGAATTTTTTCATTCCCATAACAGAATAAAATTTTCAATAGTTTTCGGTTTTTTTTTCTGTCGAGGGAATTTCATATAATTACCGTTTTAGCTCGACAAATGTATAGAAATGTTATTAAACAATAACACATGTTTTTTAGGAACTTAAAAACGTTAAATGTTCAAAAGAAATGTGTTACAAATCGGGAGAAATTCTGAATCCGGGGATTAAAACATTTAGAAAAACAGTCGAAGAACAGTCCGGTGCAAGAGCTGTCAAATCCAATTATTGGTAATCGCCACTTTGGAGGCCTTGAAGACAAAAATTATGACTAACATCCATAGATATTAAAAACATGAGAGATGTTATATTAGATCCCCATGTGGAAACCACACGGCCACATTTGACGGCCTCCATGGTCCCGAGGTAAGACTCTCGACTCACAATCCGAAGGTCGCGGGTTCGAACCCGGCGTGCGCAAATTAATTTTATTTGATTAATTTGTGTTATTTCACAATTCATTCAGTAAAATTAATATATATTATATTTGCGGCACGTTCCAGACGGAAGATATTATCAGTATCGCCCTGGTGTAAGACCACCATTCAGAATTGTTGGCATGAAAATAGTTTTTCTGTTTCTAAATAAAATACCTTTCAATAATATACATTCTTTACAGTAAACTCAAAAACGATGCCGCAAAAGAAATTTAAAAAAATAAGATGGATTTCATCCAGAGATAAAGTTACTTATGGGAATTAGAAATAATAGGTAGCCACTCACAGGTAGGTGCTTAAAGCTCAATGATTCCTGGATAAGTACTGCTATCTTCCCACAAAACGGTTCTGTGAGCCATAAATTCGGAATTCGACCAAATCACCCGAAATCCGGACAAGAATGTTTTGTGATCAATGATCAGATCATTCTCAAGTGATATCAGCTTCAGAGCTGGGACAAGGTATAATTACCTATTTAGTGCCTTACTTTAAAAAAGTACTAACCTTTTCGAAAATTGTCTCCGTAATAATGTGAAATGTTTTTTTCTGAACACTTTTGAGATCGCAATTATTTCATGCAATTTTAGAAGGTTTTTAAAAATGTTATTTTGTTGGTAGGTCAGTACCTACTACTATATCGTGGATCGTGACCATTTTCATGGATATTCTGGCTCCCTAGCACAGTCGACCGATAAGGATTGACAGAATAACTTTCGGTAACTCCTCATTGTTCCCTAGCACGACTTCAGATCGCCCTTAAAATAATGTTTTTCTTAAATGACGGCAGGAAGTAAAAATAATATGTGAAGAGTTGAGTTGGGATAAAGGTAATTAAAGGTTTGAATAACATTATTATGTTAAGTGGAACGTTTGTGCGGCCCTTTTCGGCCCGTTTCATACAAATCTTAAATTTGAATTTGAGATTAAAATTCCCAACCAAACTGAAATTTTTGTAATCAAAAGGGGCCATCTATAAATTACGTCACACTTTAAGGGAGGGGGGGAGGGTGGGAGAGGAGTAGAAAAATGTGACAAGGGGTATGGGGGGTCATCAGCTCTGTGATGTCACATGTTAAAATCTACTAAAAATCTGTTTTGATTATTTTTAAATGTAAAATTGCAAAATATGTGAAATCACACAGGGGGGGATCTCGTAAATGTGACGATAAGTGACAAGGACGGGGGGGCTCAAAAAATCATGAAATTCGTGTGACGTAATTTATGAATGGCTCCAAAGGTATATCAAATATCTAGTACGGAAGTGGGCTACTTTATTTATTTTTGCTTTAAATTATAAGATAAAGGCCATTAAAGATTTTAGTGATTCATGATTTTAGAGGCCACTTGGGCAATTATTTGTGCGTAAATGAAAAACAATAAAAAAAATAATTTGACAAAAAAAAAATAATCATTAAACACTAAAATCTTTAATGGCCTATATCTTATAATTTAAAGCAAAAATAAATAAAGTAGCCCACTTCCGTACTAGTTATTTAATATACCTTTTGATTACAAAAATAATTTTTCAGTTTGGTTGGATATTTTGATCTCAAATCCAAATTTAAGACTTATCCAAATTTAGTATGAAACTGGCCGAAATGGGCCGCGCAAAGTGCCTTTCTTGCTACGATGGATAACAATTTTCTAAACTGTGTACACTGTACACAGAGCACTGTGGCAGGTATTACTTGCTGAGTTAGCAAAAATGCTGTAATTAGCAGTTGGCGAACAGGACGGCGCTCTAGTCTATGTCATAATGACAGTAGATGTAGTTGCCTGATTAAAATATAAAGTTATAGCGTTAGTTCATGTTTACGCCACCGCCAACTTATGAGTGAAGCACTGTATAAATAAATTGTCGTCTGCTAAATTCTGATTAGAATTGGCAATCTGATCAGTATTTTCGATCGTGTTTACTCCGAATGATGAAATAACTACAAAGGTGGCGACGTTTATTTAACAGCGATATTTTAAACCGTCAATTTAAACCACTAGTATACAAACTCGGGCGACGCCAGGTAGCAGCATTAGGCACAATATAGTAGGCAGATAGATAAAAATGTAGAAATTCTCCTTCCTTTCCCGAAAAAACAACTCTCCATATTTTTTCCTTAGAGCCTCTTGTGTGGAGCTAATGTAAAAAAACGTTTAGGAGCAAAGTTTAATGTTATCTGATAATTATATGATATGAGCGCCTTATGTATCTCTTTTGTATCCAAAATTTTTATTTTATTTTCTTTTACTGTTTCTCTTGTATACTGTTTTCTAGTATTCAAAAATAACAAAATTGTTACCAGATTTAGGCAGGACGGAGTTAGAAATATTATAAAAAATGCTATCTGATAATTATGTCTTATATTTCTTTTGTTTCCCAAATGCTTATTTTATTTTCCCTTTGTTTTTATTGTATACTTACTGTCGCAGCCGATGCTACGACACGAGAATGTGAACTGTAAATCCTTTTTGACGACGAATAGACCATGTATTGTGTTTTAAAGTAAGATCGAAGGAGAAAAGGTTTTGAAAGAAAGTCTCCTACCTTTGACGGCTTCTTAAGGCTGTTCAGGGTCGTTTCTGGTTTCACAATATATTTGCACAAAACAAGTTTCAAGCCACGACACTTTTGAGTTAATAAAAAATGGAATTTTCTATTATTTTCGATATTTTCAAAGAGCGAGTTGTGACCCATGTCACTATCAAAATGCAACTATTACAAGTAGGTAATGCACACTTGGGTGGCAATATTGTTTAACATGTAGGTAAGAACATCTTCTTCTTTTCCTGGTGGAGACTTTGAGGAAAGGAGGAAGAGTATGGATTACATGATGGAAGGACTAGGGGAATATGGATTAAGTTTTTTTTAAAACTGTTTCAGAACCAAACACTTACTTTTTAATTACTATATTTATTTTGTTTCCCAAAAGTTTATTTTCTTTTCCTTTACTGTTTTTTTTGTATACCTACTTCGAAAACATTTTATGTTGTATATTCGATGCTTAACTAATTCTAAAACCTAGTACTCTACTGTATCATATATTATAATTAGGTAAATGGAATTTTTGAATCTTACTTAACACTACATATATTAATCGTCATGTACCTAATATATACGAAACCTATCAATTTGACTTTCCTAGAACGGGAATCCTTCCTAGTTGGACAGTCAAAAGCTTCCTTGTACTGTTAATGTATTTTTATAACAAATAAATAAATAAACTTGATAATGAGAATAAAACTTTTGTTTAAACATTGTGTACTTTTCCACATTTCTCTGCGTAACACAATTTTTATTATATTTTTCTTCCTTTAATTTTGTCCAAAAATATTTGTAATGGTTTTTTTGGTTCCATGCCAACTCAAAGTCAAGTCAACTCAACACCTATTTGAAAAGTCATTAAAAGCTTTGAAAAAATAATTTTAAAATAGCCCACGACCCTAACCTATTCAACCAATATTATTTATATCTTCAAAGTAAAAGTACCCATCGACAAACTGCTTAAAAGTAGTTTATTGGGACTTTTCTTTTTTTCTGTATAATATTTTAATTTTTTGTTGTCATATTGTATTACTTTGTATTTATAATAAATAAAAAATTAATAAATAAACAAAAAAAAATTAACCAACCAACTTAACCTATTCAACCAATTTAAATGACTTTTAATGACTTCTCAAAGAAGATTCTGGGTTGATTTCATTCTGATTTGTCCTTTCACCGTTTTTTTATATGCTTTTCTCTCATTTTTCTGTGAAACACAAAATTCTTTCTCCTTTTTAAGCTGTCTAAATTTTTTTTGTAAATATTTATTTATATGTTGCTCATATCTGTGTGAAACTTCGACCAAGTATCCTAGATCAATGGTGTGAAATGAATACAGGCGAATGCTCCATTTAATGTGTTTAATTGTTTTGGTAATTACTGCCTGTATCTGCCTGCTTATGTTTAATGCCTCCTGGAAAACATATTTAACTTTACATTATTTATTTATTACTATTTATTTATTCTAGTTTATAAATTGAGTATCACATATCAAAGAAAGATGACCGCTCTAACCCGGCCAACTACCGCCCCATAGCGATCACATCTGTTCTGTCAAAAGTGATGGAACGTGTGGTCAACGACAAACTACTCACATACCTCGAGAAGAACAAAATTATTAACGACCGTCAATACGGATTCCGGCGGAACCGCTCGTGCGGTGATCTTCTCGCGTATGTGACACATGTTTGGGGGCGGTGCCTGGAACGCTTTGGTGAGACCCAAACCGTTGCACTGGATATTTCCAAGGCCTTTGACCGGGTTTGGCACCGAGGGCTTGTCAACAAACTGCCTTCTAACGGACTTCCCGCTTCCTTGTGTACGTGGATTGCCGACTTTTTGAGGGAGAGGTCGATTCAGGCGGTTGCTGATGGTTTCACCTCTTCCTCGCATTCGATAAATGCTGGCGTCCCACAGGGATCGGTTCTGTCTCCGACTTTGTTTCTGTTGCACATCAATGACCTCTTGACATGTGCACCGATTCATTGTTACGCGGATGACAGTACAGTCCATGATAGCTTTTTGTTTGACAAGCCTCCAAAGGGCTCACAAATCCCAATGGCTCGGAGGGCTTTGAAACAAAGAATGGACGGTTACCTCGAGAGTGTTTTCTCTTGGGGTAAGAATAACCTCGTCGAATTTAATGTTTCAAAGACCCAATCATGTCTGATTACGTCTAAAAGGGATCGGAATGATAATCTAGTCTCCTTCAACGGAAGCAATCTCCCGAACAGGCCTTCCATTGATATGCTTGGTGTAACTCTAAGTGACCAGCTCAGGTACGGGGGCTCCATCGAGGCCAGAGTTAAGTTAGCCTCTCAGAAACTGAGCGTACTGTACAGGGCCCGCAGATACTTTAATAGTACACAACTGCTAACCCTGTACAAATTGCAAGTGCGCCCCACGGTTGAATTTGGCAGCCACCTCTGGTCTGGAGTCCCAAAATACCTGAAAAAAACCCTCGACTCTGTGCAGAAACGGGCGGTCCGTTTGATAGATTCTCCTAACTTAACAAATGGACTGCAATCTTTAGAGCACAGGCGTCAGGTGGGAATGCTGTCCTTGTTCTACCGGTATTACAATGGAAGATGCTCCGAGGAACTAGCGTCACTGATCCCCTCGGCACCGGTGCATAGTCGGGAAACACGCCAAACACGCGCTCAACATTTGTACACGGTTGACATTAGTCACATGAGAACGGGTCGTTTCTACGACTCGTTCTTGAGTTCAACAGCCCGGCTGTGGAACGATTTGCCGACTTCTGTGTTTCCTCCCTCCTACAATATGGGTCTCTTCAAGACCCATGTTCACTCCTTTCTCTCCTCAACAGCACCCTCCACACAGCATCTTCAAAGATGACATAGGCCCTGAGGGAAATTATTTCCCTCAGGGCCTCCTGTGTGGAGTTAAAAAAAAAAAAATTATTGTAAATACTTGAAAATTAAAACAGTTATGAAAATATAATATTTAAAAAAAAACTGTCAAAAGCACATTTATACATAATAAAAATAAAATACATTTGTCAAAATGATAAGAAAACTCACATAAATAGATATTGAATATAAACAAAAATTGCAGAAGATATACACGTCCTTTTTAGCCCAGGTGAAATATATCGCCATTTGTAAGGTGAAATATATCTCTCAAATCAGAATATTTATTTCCAAGGCTGTGAAGTCTCGGAATTGGGGAATTTCGGTAAGACAGTGTCCTGGTGTTGTTAAAGTAAAGGGTAATAAATGTCGGCCAGATCCTTTGGGAATATGGATGTTTATTAATTGAAACAATTCAGGACAGTCAATTTTGTAAAAATATTAAATCCGTGTTTATTCTTCTTTCTGAAAGTTTCAACACATTTTATCCAGAGTAAATCATTGTTTTGTACCGGAATATGCAGTTTATATACCTTAGGAACTTATGCTGAATTTTTTCAATGTTGTCGAAATAAATATTATAATAGGGAGACCATAATGTGGAGTTTTACTCTAGTTGACATCGTACTAGGGTTTTATATAACATTTTAAATTGAATAAGAGTTTTTTTCTGTATTCTCACATATTCATATAAAATATGTATAACTATATGGGACGTGTGGGATTGTACTATCCTCCCCACATCCTGGAATAAAAAATATTATTATTATTACTATTATGGGTCTGCGCTAATTTAAAAAAAAAATACAGAGTATGCAATTCACACGCGGTTGAAGTGAAGCCTCCAGAAAACTAAACTAGACAAAAGTGAGGAGCTACGAAGCACCACACAAAGAGGAGACCGTATCTAAATCTCTCACAGGCTAAATCCTATAGATGTATGTGCTTGTCGCTATTTTTCGTTTCATAGAGTTTCAAATCACAACGTTGCTAAAGTAGTTTTCACTTCAAAAATCAAAGTATTTGGCTTCATCGATGAGCTGTTTCCTCCATTATTAACAGGTCCAAGGTTGACTCCTCGTTTGGCAATAGGAAGTAGCAAGTAGGAAGTAGGAAGTAGGTAAAGGCAATGGGAAGCGGATATAGCGCCGATTGGCGATGGCCGCCCCACCCCACCCCACCCCTCCCCGCAGCCATCTGATTGGCCCGCGCTCGTTAGGGTAATCAAATTTCCAACTACGGTCCAGTTTAAGTTAATTTATCGTATCGATTTAAAAGATCTCTGTGCGGTTTTGCGGAAATTGCCAGAGAGGTTAGAAGCTCATAAAATATGGAGATATCAGCTGGAAGATGAAAACTAAGAAAATTTTTAAAATATTTTTTAAGCACCCAGCCGAACTCATTGCATAGTAGCAAACTTTACATTTTCTTACATCCATATAAATTAAAATACATAAAATGTTCAATTGTATACATGCTACCAAAGATATTGAAATATAAGAAGATATGCTATGATGTTCGCCCGACTGTCGACGGATTACGGTGGTTATCTAATCTTATGGTGAATACGGAATTTAGTTGATTTTTCAAAGATGTGCAGTAGTATTGGTTAACAATATAGTTTGAATACGGAAAGAATTCGTTCATTTACTTGATGTTTTGAAGGTGTTCATATTGGTTAAAAATATTGGCGACACCAGGAAGCACAGTCCCACCCAGTAACAACTGCCGATAGCCCCTCTCTTTATATTTCAATATCTTTGCATACTATTAATACTTTATATAAGATATATTTAGCTGGTCTATAACTCTATAAACGATAGCAATAAAACTATAACTGTAAAAACCTTACACAGAAAAAGTTATTTTTAATGATCATATGTGTGTATAAATATGTAAGATTTATAAAGCATTAATATTGTTGACATATTTTTAAATGTGTTATTCACGTTTCTCGTGACTATATGCTTAGGTACTAATCTTTCCTCAGTTGACACTGTGGAAAACCTGTAGGCCTGCACAAAAAACTGCAAATAATAAGCTCCTACCACAGAGATGCCCGACTATTGCAATGTCCTGATAAAGATGTTTTCTCGCTTTGACAGCTGTTGAATATCCGGGTAGTGCGCAGCAGGGGTACTGTAGCATGCGTATATGTATTGTAAGGAGAGATCATCCGGTTACCGAGGCGTCTACGTCAGGCGGGTATCATCGCGACCAGTACGATCGCTGGCAACTCATAAGTAGACTGGATTGTCATTGTGTGGTGGTGGATCGCTACATATCCGACACCAGCATCCGAGGCCGGGGTGGTCGCAAAACGGACGTGTAGACTGGCTTGTCATTGCATGGCGGTGGGTGGCTACATATCCGGCACCAGCATCGCAGGCGGAGGCGGTCACAGCAACTCACAAGTAAGCTGACTTGTCATTGCATGGCGGTCGGTTACTAAATATTCGGCACCTGCATCCTAGGCCGGGGCAGTCACGGCAACTCACTTGTTGATTGGCTTGTCATTGCGTGGCAGTGGTTTGCTACATATCCGACACCAGCATCCAAGGCTAGGGCAGTCGCAGCAACTTACATGTCGATTGGCTTCAGAGTAACAGATCTGCATTCTATTGGACGTGCTGTGGCGGTGCACGGCACGCATCTCTAAATGGTGTCATCATTTGACAGGAGTGCCGTCATTGTCAGGTAGGTCTGCATTCTATTGGGCGTGCTGTGGGTGCATCTCTCGGCGGTGTCATCAGTGGCGGTGGCGGTGGCAGCAGTCGGCGGTGTCATCGATGTCAGGCGTGGCGTCATCATCAGAGCAGAGAGGTGCGAGACTCCGGGCAACGGGGTTCTAGGCTAGGAAGCCCAGAGCAAGATAGCTATGGGTAGTGGGCGTAGCGACATCAAGGGCTCGGTGAGCGTTTTGTAGGTGTTGTTCCGTCAGGTGTTGAGATGAAAAAGCGTCTCCTTCTTGTGGCGTTCTATTTGTATTATCGGGTCGTTTTATTTCACATAATTCAAAGGCATTCTTATTTTCGGACATGTCACGTTGCACAAGTTCATCTCAACGTGTTATGATAATAATTGGTTTAATCATCACTTTATAACGATGTACTCATCGTTATCGATGATTACTTATGTCAAAAGAGTTGTGAAATTATTATGAAAACCTTGTGTCAAAATCGTTATTTCTATGACGCGACGTTCTGTACATGTTTTTGAAGAGTTTTGCAGAAAGTTATGGTCTAATGTCCTCGAAGTATTGATGTGTTATAAAGATTGAGATTCATCCATAGCCCTGGTGTAAGACCACCATTCAGAATTGAAACGTTGCTTGAAATGGCTTTAGCCGTGTTTAGTGATCAGATCTGAATAGTCAGGTACTTCCCCACCTTCTTCTTCCCTATCTCTTTCCCCTCCTCATTACCTTCAGCCTCACAACATACCCCAATTGGGGATGCCATAGTCTCACTGGCTCCAGACGGGAGCAGTTGGGACTCTTGTGCGGTATTTCATCTAAAAAATTAAAAAAATCCATCGCGTAATAATCCACAGCGAATAATTGCAAACCCAACTGTCGTGAGTAAATCTGGTGACTGTGTTATTGTTAACAAATGCTAATTATAAAAATGTTTTTTCTAGTCTGCATAACACGTTCGATGTAGACACTTTTTATTCATGTTGCTCTATAACGATGGCGGTCTTAAATTTTTAGGGTTGCCATAGTCTTACTAGCTCCAGTGAGCAGTTGAGACTGTAATGCGGTAGTCACATTAAATAAAGAAAAAAACTATGTACTTTACTCCATGAGTTTTTACTCATTATGGAGTTAGTGATTGGGAGATTTTTATGTGGTTTTTCACTGGTCGAGAAATGTTTGGAAACAAAACCTAAGTAGCTACTTACCGGAGTTGACTGTGTGTTTGCCACAAGTAAGATAACTATACTAGTAAGATGACATGTTTTATGGTTCCATGACTGCGAACATTGGAGAAAATAATTATTATACGAATTGGGGACTCATAGTCATAATAATAATAATATATGATATATATGCTCTTCAGACATTAATGCAAATTAAAGACTTGGGCATCACTTTTCAATCAAATCTTTCATTTGTTAACCACATAACAGAAATCTGTAATAAGGGCTTAAAAATGTTGGGGTTTATAACTAGGCTAACTAGAAACTTTAACAATATAAAGTGTATTAAAATGTTATATTTTGCTTATGTTAGAAGCCAACTTGAGTACAATTCTCCTGTCTGGAATCCTCATTATAATATGCACGTACAAGCTGTTGAAAGAATACAAAACAAATTCTTACGTTTTCTAAATTTTAAAATGGGTATTTCAGCAAATATGTTAAACTACAACACACTTTTAAACGATATGAATATGCTTAAATTGTCAGACAGAAGAATTTTCACTGACTTGGTATTTTTATATAAAATTCTAAATGATTTAGTTGATAGTCCGGTATTACTTGAATTGATAAGCTTCCGAATTCCACTTCGTAATACTAGAAGTCAGGATTTATTTCAGTGCAGAAATTTTGGGACTAACTATCATATGTATTCCTCTTTGCCCAGAATACTAATGGAGGGAAACAATTATACCAAGTCAGTGGACATCTTCAATTTATCTTTGAATAAATTTAAAATATTGTTATTGAGGCAGTTCAGTTATGTACAATAAAATGTTTTTTCTATGCTATATATGTAAAAGCCCCGAAAAAGGGCGTTTATTTATAAATAAATAAATAAATTTATCAGACTGACAAACAAAACATTAATTTAAAAATATACATTAATATTAATCATTAGTCCTCTCATTTCCACACCACGGAATTATAGTTTAGGAAGGATCTTACGATAACATATTTAACTCGGTTAATAGTGAAGGGCCTAATACAGTTCCTTGTGGAATTCCAAAATCGGTATTTTCTATTTCATTTAGTTCGTTGTTTACTTTCACCTACCGTGTATATTGATAACTTTTTAATCAAGCTTTAGCTTTACCAGTTATTCCTACATTATTTATTATTTAACGTTGAATGTGAGACACTACCAAAAGCTTTACGGAGGCCAATGAACATACTTGAGCATTTTTTACCTCTATCTAATGTTTTAAAAGCTTTTCGGAAGAACTCATATGAGTTCTATAATATATATTATAGAAATCGTTGTGCTGTTAAAAGAGAAGTCACTACGCTTTATATTCAAATCTAAAAGTTAACAAAAAAAAAAAAAAAATGTACACCTCTATGAAACCAGATTTTACGACCGCAGTTTGAAAAAAATATGCAAGCTTGGGATTTTTTTTTATTAATTATTTTTCAATGAAAAGACAAAAGTAAGGTGACGATAACGTTTATAACACATTTGTCTAATAATATATGTGTGTGTGTGTGTGTGTTTTTTTAATCGTCAGTAATTTTAGTTAAAAAAAAAATAGCCATTTTTAAAACTTTTTTATATTTGCATTAAAAAAATTCATCTATACTTCTATACTAATATTATAATTGTGAAATAATAAAAAGATTTTAAAAATTCTTTCACCAATAGAAAGCTACATTATATGCGAGTATTATAGACTGTATATAATGGTAAGCTCTGGCGTTATGAAATTATAAATATTAATATATTTTATTTATTATAAGTTTTCTGTAGCTAATTGATAAGTGCAAGCGCTACAGTAGTTTCCCCTAATACCTTGCGAGCGAAGCAGCGGGTAAAAAAGCTAGTATTTCATAAATTAAAAAATTTGAAAAACTATTTCATCTCCTTTCAAAAACAGTTTTTAGTTTTTGGATGCGTTCAGAAATATTTAATATATTTGGATTTTATTGCAAAGCGAAAAATTTTTTTACTTTCCGACAGAGTACGCCAGAGGCCTGAGGGGCTAAAACAGCCTACTCGAAAACGCAACAAAAGGGCATTTAATTCTACTTGATGTAAATCTCCTTGCATTATAATCCCACAAAATAAAGGTCCTCTGTGCATCCAATCAATTTATTAATGAAGCATCTCTCGAAAGAAGTGAATTGTTCAGTTCATTAATTAGAATGATTGAAGGATCGTGGTAGGAAAGTTGTTGGTTGATGAAGCCTCTTTTGTCCTTTAATTAAATCACGGAAATTGCAATTATTATCATAATCATTGTTGATTGACATTGTTGGAGGGCGGGCGTGGAAATGATTAATTCCTTGTTCATGCGCGGGTTCTTTAACGACGCTATAACCGTATTTTAAAAGCATTATGCTGGAGGAGTGAAATATGTTTTTTGTGTTTAAAAATATGGCATTTTCACTAAGATTGACAGTTTTTTTCAAATTTTATTTATTTTTATTTAACCACAATATCAAGAAAAGTAAAAATTCAATATAAGATAAAGTAAAGTAGTTTGTTCTCAGTCCTCCTCACTAGGTATTCCTGTTCTGAGGCGGACTGTAGGTTGTTGCATGGTGTTGATCATGATTTCCTCCTCATCTAGTTTGTTTGTTTCCACAAAATAGAAATAGACAAAGTAAAAAGTGTTTATGTTTTTTTATCTGTAAGTTCCGTTGGTGTTACTTTATAATTTTAATGATTTCCTCATCTTCGTTTTTAGTTAGCCATAATTTGTATCTTTTTTGAACTTTTGTATCTTCATGGTGTTTTTAATTTCAATTGTAAGGTTATTATATAATTTTGTAGCATGGAGTGAAACGTTAAATATTTAGTTTTGTTAACATTGAGGGTAAGTGAGTTTTGCTTAAGCCATTTTTGCAGAAGTACAAGCCCGTGTTCAGCTTCTTTGTAAGTGGTTACCCAATCACTTCAATTAAATAAAATTACTGTGTCGTCGGCTAAACTAATGATTTTTCTTTTGGTGTGTAAGTTGCATATATCATTTAAATATATCAAAAATAATAGAGGTCCTAAGACACTTCCTTGCGGCACGCCATATTTGATTGGAAGAGGCTTTCTTTTACGCTTTTCAATTTTAACACACTGCGGACGTTCTGATATATAACTTATTAGCAGATTTAAAGTTGTGTTTGACATCCCAATTGTTTTAAATATCGTGCAAAGGATTTTATGGTCTATCGTATCAGGCCTTTTGCAGAACTATAAAGATTGCCAAGGTTTTATTTCCCCCATCTAAGCTTTTCGTGATCGTATTTATGATCGTCTACGGCGTCGGCAGTACTCAAATTTTGTCTAAAACCATACTTACATTTCGAGAATAGGTTATTATCTTCTAGAACTTAATTTGCCTGAAAACGGAGTAGGTTTATTGGTAGGTTTTGGGTTACAACCAGTGGATCTATGGCATCTCCATAGGGGATGTGTTGTAAGGCTTAAGGAAGTTTGTAGGAGAAGGTTTGGAGGCACCTTGAGATCTAGTCAATAAATAAACTTAAATAATAAAATAAAAATTCGTACGTTGGCATTTCAAGAAATGTATCGATTCATAGAGTTTTAATTGAACTAGAACAAATATAGGTACCGCCGATTAATTTATTCAAGCTTACGTGAAATCAAAAATACTAATTTCGGTTGTGTGTCTGTGATTGCAGCTCTGGTTCAATGAACACAGATTTGATTTTTTAAGTCATTTTTAAAATTGGAACTGATTGTACGAAGAATTCAACAAGTGATAAAGTATCTTTTTTACAATAGCTCCACTCAGGAGGCCCTGAGGAAAATAATTTCCCTGAATAATCCTATAGTATCTACCTATAATATAACATTTTATAGTAGAAAAATTGTTTTTTATATATTTGAAAGATGTTTTTTATTTTATTTAAATTTTTTAGGGTTAGTGAGGGTCTACTTCATCTCGCTAACATGCAATTATCATGCCCGCAATTATAATATCTGCCTGTGCTAGTACAATATAATTGCCTTGTGAGACATTTTAAAAATTGAAACTGATGTTAAGTATGTATTCAAGATTATTTAAATTTTTGATAATTTCTTTTCAAATTTTGAGGATATTTTTATTCCGTTTTGATATTTGTAATGCAGTTTTGTAGAAACAGTTTTGCAGTTTTCATCTTGGCAAATCTGCAATTGTAACGCATTATAAGTATTTCTTTAGGTGAATAATTAAAACCTCCTTCCAAAAGTAACTAATTATTAAAGTATGTTTGAATAATTTATTGAATATATAAGTGTGGAACGATTTGCCGGCCTCTGTGTTTCCTCCCTCTTACAACATAGGTCTCTTCAAGACCAATGTTCACTCCTTCCTCTCCTCAAAAACACCCTCCACACAGCATCTTCGAAGATGACATAGGCCCTGAGGGAAATTATTTTCCTCAGAGCCTCCTGTATGGAGTTAATGTAAAAAAAAAAATATAATAATTTTATTCGCCTAAAAATAAAGATTAATTGAAATTCCCCTCACGGTGTTATGATTGCTGTTTTCCTATTTTCCAGTACAAAATAGGTTATAAGTATCTACATATAGACGTCGAAAAAAAAGTAAAATTAATAAAAAACATTTGCTTATATAATACCATCTCATTAATAAGCAGAACCTACCGCTTTGTCATGAAATAAATTAAATTAAATTAACCCTCTCAGTCAGCGTTTAACACAAGTCACCCCATTGGGATTAATTGAGAGGATTCGCGCTCTATTCTTTTTGGCGGAACATTCGCTAAAGTATTCGTTATTCAAATGATGTAAAGACACCACTGTGCGACGCAGACTGCATTGTCCTCACCGGAAGTGGCTACCATGCTGCATTTAACCGGAAACTCCAAATACTAGAAAGGCTAATTGAATAAGGCTTCGTTTTCCCTTTCAAAGCCTCTCTTTGATTCGCTTTTGAGGGTTTTTTTGGTGTAAATATTTATGGTTTTCTTTGGCGATCTCTTTCAAAGCGTTTTTTTCTTCTTCTTTTTGGCGTTTATTACCACGATTTGATTCGGAGGTCTGCAAGATATCTTGATTAGCTGAAAAAATTGGTTTAAGGGTCCGGAGGGCTGTTGAAACGTGTTTAAATTATTTAAATAGGTATCTTGGAGACATTGAAATGGGATACGCTAGATGAGTCCCCCGGTTGGGCTTGGCCTTATAAAGGCGCATTTTGGCCTTATAAAGGCGTTTGTCGAGGTACCGTAATTATAAAGTAACTAACGAGTTCCCGGCATGCATTGCAATGCCACTTCATAAAGAAATTGTATCTCCCTGCGTGTCCTTTCCCATTCGTCCCGTTCTCTTCCGCCTCCCCTTCCTCTCTCGCGTCCCCTTCCTCTCAAGCGTTCCCACTCCACCTTCCCTCTCCCCACTCCCCTCTCTCGCTTTCCCTGTTCCCCCCCCGCGTTCCCATCCCCCCTCCCGCATTCCATACAATCAGTCCCGGTACATTCAGTTTTCGAACAGCTCGTGTGCCACCTATTGCAATTTTTTTTCCATATTTCATAATGCCAGAGCTCACCAGTATATATAGAAACCTTCGCGGGCGTGCTCACAACAGCTAACCAAAGATTCATCGCAATTGGATGAATAGTTTAGGAAATAATTTCATAACGCCAGAGCTCACCACTATACACGAAAACCGTCGCGGGCGTGCGCACAACAACTCACTAAAATTTCATCGCAAAAAGAAAATAATAAAAATATTTTGATGCGTTATGATCTGCAGTGTGAGAAATTTAATCAACTTTTAATTATTAAATGTTTTCTTGTTGGAATACAATTAGAATATTACTAGCGTAAACTCGTGAAGTATCACGAGATATTATAATATAGGATTTGTGACGCGAACGTATTTATAAAAAAATATTTGCCTCTGAATCATTGCCTTTCAAAAGAAGAAATTAACCTTTCAAATTTTAGCAACCTTAAAAAATTACGACATAAAAATTGATTTATTATTTTTTAATAATTATTTTTTATCGCGATTATTTTTTTAATAATTATAATTAACTCACAAAAATTGCCAAAGTTGCCTTCAAAATCATGCAAAATTGAATTCTTCAATGGTCAATGTAATTTTATATACTAAAACAAAAATAAATAAACTAGAACATGCTTTTCTAGATATTTGCAACACGTTTCGATTAGAAAAATAATTTCTCAGTTCGGTTGGATATTTTATATTAAATTCAAAATGAAGTTTTATATGAAATGGACGCACAGCCGTTCCTTTCCTCTCATTTTGGTTCTCGAAATAGCGTGAATGATGATTATTATTTTTTTTTTTTTTTACAGTTAATACCGCACAAGAGTCCCAACTGCTCCCGTCTGGAGCCAGTGAGACTATGGCATCCCCAATTGGGGTATGTTGTGAGGCTAGAGGTAGTGGGGAGAGAAAGGAGATAGGGAAGAGGAAGGTGGGGAAGTACCTGGCTATTCAGATCTGGTCACTAAACACGGCTAAAGCCATTTTCAAGCAACGTTTCAATTCTGAATGGTGGTCTTACACCAGGGCGATACTGAGAGTATCTTCCACTCTGGAACGTGCCGCAAATATACTATATATTATTTTTTAAATAAATAAATTGTGAAATAACACAAATATCAAATAAAATTTATTTGCGCACGCCGATTGTGAGTCCAGAGTCTTACCTCGGGACCACGGAGGCCGTCAATTATGCTTTACTGACTTGATCGTGTCCTGATATTATTATTCTACAGACACATGTCCAAACTCAATTCGTCCAAACCACTTAATCATTTTTATCCATTTAATCCAGCGTTTCTTTCTTTTATTGTTTGTATATTGTACGTCGCTTTTATATCGCTCTAGCTGTATTTTCAGGTCTTACTTAAAATACAAACGCCTGGGGATCTTATTTATGCAGTAAACAGCCTACTTTCTTCCTTCCTTTGTCAGTTTTATAATTTTCTCACTAATATATCAGAGGAGCGATCCTGTGTCTTTTACGGAAAAGATTCTATAGGGAATCGGCTGTCAAATTTGTAAGATTTTCTATAGCTGTCAATTGCTTTTTCAATGTAGTGTGTAGTCTGATTCACGAAATACTGTAAGTATCCTATCCTGTTAGCAACGTATTTAAATATTGCCGCTTTTCACGTTTGGTTCGCTCATCCGCCGCCAGAGATAATGTGCCTCTGGCGGCCAACAGGGAAACTACTCCAGCTACTGCGGTCGGTAAAGGAGGGAACTACTAACTTCCGCTGGTTGGCAGGACTAGGCGCAGAGTTACCAACAGAACATACAGCCAACGGCTGGGAAAATGGCGCGACGTAGTGTTGACGATTATTGAATGTTATTATTATTGTCATTTACCGTGGAGACAATATACCTAAATATTTAATTGGCGTTTTATTATTGCTTACAATACTTATCCATTTAATGTACCTATGTTTAAAGTTGTATACCATGGATTTGACATTTGCTATGTGTTTCTATTTAATCTAAAAACGTATTAATGCCTTAGAAAACTAACAAACTACGAAACTGTTTTGTGCATGTAAATGGTTGTTTCTTGTAGTTGAAATGAAGTGTAATTTCAAAGCTGTGCCTAAAAGTACGGCGATTAGTGGAATAATTGATGTGTTTCATGTAAACTAAAATACGCGACAGCTGACATCTGAGATCGGCTCACGTCACCCATAGAAAAAGCAATTGAGAAAGCCATAGAAAATCTCACAAATTTGACAGCCGATTTCGTAAGGGATCTTTCCCATATCCACAAAAGGTACGGAATCGCTCCTCACGTTTGGCTTCAGAACAACTTAGTGGACTGCTAAACTTGCTTCTGTGACGACTATTAATTTGCGTAGAGTTTAACAATAATAACTAAATTCACAAAATTTGAATAATACTGAAATTAATAAAAAATAAAGATTGTGATTTACGATACGTGTGACGCAATTTTGGTACCAGGAAAACACAGTCTTGTGTGTTTTATTTAGATGATCGCAAAGAAATAAATATCTTGAATTGAGTGAACAGATCTTTGAGCAAACTTTGAATGAATTCAATTAGATTTATCTTTAATCAGTTTGAATCTCGTTAATTGGATTGACGGGGTTAAATCATACTGGCTTCTGGTTGGATTGTGAAAGCGAACCTATTCAAATATGAATTACTAAAATATAATTTTCTTAGAATCTTTCAGAAAACTCAAGGTACCAAAGAGATATCGAGAAAATATGATTAAAAAAATAACGTCCCCGTCCTGATCAGTGGCGGCTCGTGAATGTGTAAAAAAAAAACCCCCATCAATATTAACAGAGGCGACGGAGCTAAGCTCAATAGTTCTTGGTATCCAGTAATTGACGGCTACACCAAAGCTAAACGCAAAAAACCATGCTGAATTTTTTCTAACACCAGCTCGTAGAGAAATGGAGCTGGCAGCACGGTATCGCTTCGACACACATAAGTAAACACTCTCACCAATATCATTTACTCATCTGCCCTGATAATGGACACTGTAACGCTGTCCGAAACGTTGGCTAAAGAAGGAGGTAGCGAAACACGGCATAACACCCCAAAAACAATAACAAAAATCAAAATTCAAGATTATCCCCACAATTTTGTTCAATACAGGGGTTTTAATGAAATTACTTGACTTACTTTAACCAGTGATTTTTTTTTTTTTTTTTTTTTTTTTTTTTTTTCCTTTATTTTTCCCAAAATTTACATTTGATGCATACAATATTATAAAATAAAAAGAATAATGGGAACCCACTAAGGCGCAGCCTGTGCGTGGGTAATATAGTTGAATATATTTTATTATTGTACCTAGAAAGAACAAACAATGGGCATATAAAGCAAAAACATGATTAAAATTTGTCTAAACAGCTTTGCACAAAATGAGCATACATTAAGTGAAGTAGTGTAACAATAATGGTATAATGTAACAAATAAGTGCATAATATAACAATAATGGAATAGTGTAACAATAAGTGCATAATGTATTAATAAGTGTACTGTTTGTGAAAAAACAATAAAGTGATACAAATTAAGCAAACAATGTTTCAATATTTACATTGTCAAGCCACGACTTCAACTCTTTTATGTATTGCAGAAGTTTAGTTGTCACTTGAATATTTTTCGGTAAAAGATTGAAAGTACGAGGTCCAATGAAACTGCTGTGAGTTTGCATTTGTTTGGTATTCGTTTGGGGGGTATAAAAAACATTATTATTTCTAATGTTGATTCTATTTTCATTTTTTTCGAATTTGTTTTGGTTTTTAAAGATATATTTCATAGTTTGCAGTATAAATAGTTTACGGAGACTGAATAGTTTAGCTTCTTTGTATAGTGCATCTGTCGAAAATGTTGTGTTTCTATTGTACATAACTTTGATAATGTAATTTTGAGTTATTTGTAAAGGTTTTATAAATACATCAAGCGCACCACCCCATCCTATTATTCCGTATATGAGTGAAGATTGCACCAGAGAAAAATAAATCATTTTTAATTTTTCAATATTAAGTACTTCTTTAAGTCTGTAAAATAAGTAAGTAAGGTATCTTAATTTAGAAACGGTATTATTAATTTGTGATTGCCAATTTAAATTTGTATCAATATAAATACCCAAATATTTGATTTTTTCAACTTTTCCAAGTTCAAAGCAAGAAGAGCATGTTACTTGATTACAGTTAGCATTGTGTATTCTAATTTTTAGGTTATTGGGGGGTTTGTTTTTACTGTTTTTATAAAAAGTTAGGTAAAAAGTTTTGCTGTAATTTAAGAAGAGTCTATTACTTTTTAGCCATGATGATACATATGCAATACATTTTGTTGCATTCAAAAAAGTTTCAAGCCAGGATTTTCCATTTACTATTATTGCTGTATCATCAGCGTAAGACACAATTTCACCAGGGATTACAACATTACATAAATCATTTATATATATTAGAAACAGAATTGGGCCGAGAACAGTTCCCTGTGGTACTCCGTTTTTTATCCTTGTTTCTGTACTATAAAAATTCCCTATTTTTGTTTTTTGTTTTCTGTCTTTAAGGTAGTTAGTTAGAATTTTTAGTGTATCCTTTTTGAAACCTATTTGATTAATTTTTTTTATAAGTAGATTGTGATTTACCGTGTCAAAAGCTTTTCTCAAGTCTAAAAATATAGCTAAACTTTTTTTATTTTGATCAACAGATGTGTATAATTTTTTTGTCAGATCGAATATTGCATCTTCAGTGCTTAGTTTACTTCTGAAGCCATATTGATTTTGGGACAGAATTTTGTTTTGTTCTAGGTAATTCATTATTCTACTTTTGATACATTTTTCAAATATTTTTGAAAGATTTGAAACTAGGGAAATAGGTCTGTAATTGTCTAATATGAGCGTTTCACCCGATTTGTGTATTGGAATTATGGTGGAGATTTTAAATTGTTCTGGAAAATGTCCCTCTTTTAGGGATATATTAAAAATATGTTGTAATGGAGTTAAAATGTATTGTTTTATTTTTTTTAGTGTGTAGCCTGCTAAACCATCAATTCCTGTAGAATTGGTTGATTTTAGACCGTCAATGTGTTTTTCAATTTCATTTGTTGTGATGGGTGAAAAATATTCTAAGGTGTTAATTGAATCGAAAGTTGATACTAAATCTACGGGCGTTGTATTATCAATTTTACTAGAAGATTCAAGGACTTGATCTACTACATTTGTGAAGAAGTTGTTAAAGTTTTCTGCAATTGCTGATTTGTCAGTTATAATATTGTTATTTATTTTAATCTCATTTACATCAGTTGATGCTATTTTTTTTTTGTTCGTTATTTCGTTAATAATATTCCACGTTTTCTTAGTATCATTTTTTGCTTTATCAATTTGTTCACAATAGTATTTTTTTTTACAACTTCTTATTAATCTATTTAGTAAATTTCTGTACAATAAATATTTAGTTTTTATAAACGACATTGTTTTTACATTATTTTTTTGACAGGCTCTTTGATAATTTAACATCTCTCTGTATAGTTTATCTCTTTGTTTAATGGAGACTATTAGTCCTACAGTGATCCAAGGCTTAATTTTTTTATATTTTCTCTTAGAGATAACAATTTTACGCGTACTTTTCGAAATATAATCTTGTAGAGTTTTATAAAACAATTCTAATGCTGAATGTGGGTTAGCTATTGAAAGTTTATTGTCCCATTTTTCTGAATGAAGTAGATTGTTTAATGTGACGTAATTAATATCATTTTTTTCAACAGTATCAGAATATTCTTTTGAATTCGCGGTTAAAATGTTGTGTCCGTAAAATGTTGGGTAGTGGTCAGTAATGTTTGTTTTTAGTGTTGAAGATGTAGTTATAACGTGTTTGTGTGTTTTGACAAATTTGTGATCTAGAGTCGTGGAATTATTTAGATTTTCTCTTGTTGGGGAATTTATGTATGACTGATATCCTGCACATGACAAGCAATCTAAGTATTCATTAATGGAATTTGTTCTTTTATTATTTTCATTTATATTTATATTGATGTCACCAGCTAATATTGCAAAGTTGAAGTTATTTCTGTTAGTCAATTTTAAAAGCGAAGTAAGTTCGTTAGTAAAAAGAGACTCATTTAATGAAGGTGATCTATATATAGCTAAAAGCAAATAGTTACAGTTTTTGTGGTTAAATGTTATTTTGATTGCATTTGCTGTTTTAAAGTTTAAAATTTCGTAGGCAGTTATCTTGAGACAATTTTTTATAAATACGGTGATTCCATCGTGCCCAGTGTGTTTACATTCAGAAGAAATGGTAACATATCCTGGAATGTTGTAAGGAATTACCTCTTTCATCTGTGTTTCTGTTAAAACAACAACGCTAGGAGAAAAATCTAGGCTATCGAGTAAGATACAAAGTTCGTCAAAGTGTTTTCTTAAGCTTCTTATGTTCATATTAAGAACTGAAAAATGTATATCTTTAAAGTGATTATTTAGTTCTGTTGTATTTTGACAAATATAATTTTCATACAAAAAATTTTCATCAGCCATGTTTAAAGATAGAAGTTATTAGCTCGTATAATATGGTTACATAATCCTTTATTCCGATGGAATGTCTTCGGGCTGTCTTATATGGATGATTGGAGCTGTTTCATCCCTTCTCATCATTATATTTCCGTTTTTTGCCCAAATGAATTTGTAGCCTAGTCTTGAAGATTTCGCAAGGAACAGAAGGTGTTTGTTATGTTGTGACAGTTGTTCATTAATGTAAACTATGTTATCTTCCGGAAAATTAATTTTTTTTGTGGACAAAACACCATATTTTCTCTTTTGGGCGATAATTTGGTCCTTCGTTTCTTTATTTTGAAATGATACAACTATGGCTGGATACTTGTTAAGCGGATTTCTGTTTTTAATTCTGTAAGTATTTGTTATTTTTGAAGATTCTATTTCACATTTTATGGTATCCAGTATATTGTTGACTATTTTTGTTGTGTTTTCATTTTCTTTAAAAGGAACTCCTTGTATTTCAATGTTATTTTGTTTCTGAAATTGCTCCAGTTTGTTTAATTGAATTTTTATTTCCTTGTTTTCTGTTTGTAGTTGTTTAATAATCGTATCTTTTTTTGAATTTTTTTCTTCGTATTCATCGATTTTATTGCAGCAGAATTCTACAGATTTTTTAAGGTCTCTGAGCTCACTTTTAATTTGTTCTTTGAAAGATTTCAATAATTGTTCTGATAAATCTTCGAATTTTTTTTCCATGAATTTAATCATTTTGTTAGTGTTGTAGTCTTCCTCTGAATCGCTAGATGGGGCTTTTTTTGTAGCTTTCTTCTGTCTATTCATCTTAATGTTTTTGGTGTATTGCACTAGGTGGCGTTATACTTTAGGTAGAAGGTTGGCGAGCCGATCGTCTTATTATAGTTTAAAAAAGAAAAATAATTGCTTCAACTAAGGAGCGAACTCTGCTCCTTCCAGACTGTGACTGTGAACGGGATGAACGACGCTAGCAACGCTATTCACTAGGCTACGGCCGGATTAGCGGTGGGCGTGATAATGTTCGTATATTAAATGCTGTTAGCCTTTAAACTGACGGGTACAATATTTTATCTGTTCTTTTGCGACAACACTAACATTGATCACTACACAGATCGTAAATTACTTTAAATGCGTAATTTGAGGGCGATTTAGGTTGATTAAAGTAGTAAAAAGCACACTACTCTTTAACAGTTTTATATTAACCAATAAATTTGTGATTAATTCGACTTATTCACTATGATTTAAAATTATTTTGTCAGAGCTATTTTTGGCGTGCACACAGTTCGTATTAGGTACTTATAACATTCCTGACATTATTTGGAGCAAAAAATGTAAATGAAATTTTGGTCTCCAGTGACTTTGTCGATGACTTTTTTTTTCAAATTTTTTTCTTCAAAATCAAACAACAAAAAAATCATCCGCATTTCGTCACTGTTCACTCAGCCGCGTAATCGCCTAACATCTTACCCCGCCCCCAACGGTCCAGGCTATTTTTTATGTTTTAGTAAAAAATAAAAAATAAATACCAAAAATGTCATCGAAGACCAAAATTTCGTTGACATTTTTTACTCCAATTAATGTCAGGAATCACTGGTTAAAGTACCTATGTCAAGTCTCTTAACACCCTGTATAAGTACCTACCTACCTGAAAACAGCATAACATTTTGTTGTTCTTCTCTCAAAATATTCTTGTTAGAATTAGATTAGAATTTCAAATTTCGAACAAATCGAACACAAACTAACAAAGCATTCTATTTTCAAACATAATCCACGACAGATTATCCAATCAGCCGCTTTTCCTAATTTATGTACATTTCAAAATTCGAGTTACGAACGCCGAACCACTTTTGAATTTCGCGCGCTACGGACCACCGTCCGAGGCGTTCGTGAGCGAACAATTTTCGAAAACCTCACGAAAAAGAGACGGAAAAAACTTGTAACAATACGAAATGCAATGTGCGGGAAGGAGACAGGCGTTTGATATCATGCAGATGAGAGCGAGTTATGTGGATTTGTTTGAGTGGGAGAAGGATGGTGCTCTATGAAGCATGGGTGGTCTGCCTTCACTCGTTGAATGAAGGCATTGGATTATCGAGCCCCGTCCTCCTCCTTCCCCTCCCCCTTCCCTGTTGGTGGTCAGTCCAAAAGCGCGCTGGGAGATTCGAAAATTGAAACATCAAAACAATAACTAATCTTCTTACTCAACTAGAACCCAATTATGGGTAACAGGGTGGTCGTAATGTTAGATTTTTTTTAATCGTAATTTATTTATTTAACTTGAAATGGTACATTTTATGTACAGTGGTTACATAAAGATTGTCTAGTTAATTATTCAGACATTTGATAGAAGTCACAACTCAGGCCCTATTCCACCGAACCGACTGAAATTTTGGATTCTTACTAAGAACCATGGTCTGTACACGAATCAATCAAATTATCGAACAAAAGAGCTATTTTCAGAAAATTCATCGTTTTTAAGGGCCATTTGTCATTTTTGTTTTATTTTAAGAAAATTCATCGGTTTTAAGGGCCCTTTGTCATTTTTGTTCACTTTGTCACAGTTGTGTTTGCAGATATAGGTAAGTGTACCCTCCTTCTGGTATAATACTCAGAATCCTCATAAATTCAATTCTATTCGATTATTCATAAAATTATATGATTATACAAACTCATTATACAGGGCGTAACAGAACGTACTCGAGGGAATTTTAACCAGCGATCTCTGAGCATATTTGGAGTAAAAAATGTAAATGTCATTTTACTGCCCCATGACATTTTTTTCGATTAAAAATGAAATATTTTTCCATAACATGCTTCAACTGACTAGTTAAAAGCAGTAGCGCATTTATAGCCTAGCGGACAATTGATAAGCGTTGCGTCTCGTTCTAACATCATATTACCAAACGAAACAGCGCGTATCGTTCAAACACATCCCGACGGATATTGTTCTCGTAGCGATGGGAACAGTAGCGCGGTGTAATTGAAAAACATATTTTTTGTTTTTAATAGAAAAAAATATTATCTGACACTAAAATACACCAAATATGCTCAGGAATCGCTGGTTAAAATCTCTTGGGTACGTCCTGTTACACCTTGTACATAAACATACAATTTTCTGATAGAATTCCAGTATGAAAACAGAAGGTTTTCATGTGATTATGGTACATCAATTAATTCTAATTCAAAGAGATTCGCATAAAAAAAAATTCTATTTAAAACCATAAATACATAAAGAATATTTTTTTAATAACAACAACAGCTGTATTGAGAAATGAAAACACAACAAAACAAAAAATGGTAGGCAAGCCAAATAAATAAAATTAACTCTACTCTCAATTTATGCGAAGTATTATTTTTGCGAATTATTAAATTTATGCGAATTATATTTCACTTAAATATTTTGAATTTCACTTAATTATTTTGAATTTAGAGCGAAAAAATTTAGACGAAAAAACTTGACACGCAAAGCATTAATTTAAACTCAATCCTAGATGGGCCTTCCTCAGTAATTCTGAGTTTATTTAAGTATATTTTATGAAACCCTGAGGAATGTTCAGGAGGAATTGGAACCGGTTGGTTTATTTACTATTGATTGTTAAGTTATATACTTAATAAAATTGTAACAAAACAAAGTTATTTTATTCAAATTATAATTATGTATACCCAAAAAGAGATACTAAAAGTGTGAAAAATGCATACGTCTCATTGAATAGCATTTCATTTTAATAGTATCAGAATAATATTTCAACATTGATTTTTACATTTTAGTTTATTGATTTTAGAAGCATTACAATTTGGGAAGCGGGTATGGGTAACTCCGCAACGGGAACCATTTTTGGATAACGAACACCTCTGCCACAGTGGTTCGCTACATTTGGTGGCTTAGCAGGGATGATCCGTTTCCCGGACTGAGGTTTGTCCGGGTCTTGCCTCGCACTCAGTGGGAGGGATGGATTCATACGTCCGTTACTCCTGGACACACCGGCACCCAGATTCCAACATTCCCCTCACACCTTTTTCCGTGCCAGAACTTCCTCTCCTTCCTTTCGTAAAAACACCGTCCACGCTCTGAAGGGAATTATTTTTATAATTAATTATTACTATTTAAGGGCTTCCTGAAAAAAGCATTTTCTTCATAAAAAATGTTTTAGCTTGATGGCAAAGCATTCTTTATATAAAAAAGTGATAGTAATTATCTACATATTTTTAATATTAAAAAAGCGTGGTGCATTTACAATGTAGGTAGACACTTACTTACTCTACAGAAATAGAGAAATAGAGAAATACAAGAAATGGAGCATCTCCTATCCTTTTCCTATTTTCCTCCTCTTCCTCTTCTCCTCATCTAAAATTAATTTTATGTTATAATAAAACTCCATCTCCAAGTAATTCTAACATAGGAGACCTTTTTGGCTTGACTGTATTTAACTTCTTTTTTTTTACGTGAGCTCCACACAGGAGGCCCTGAGGAAAATAATTTCCCCCAGGGCCTATGTCATCTTTGGGGATGCTGTATGGGGGGTTTTTAAGGAAAGGAAGGGAAGGAGAGTTCTGGAAAGGAAAAGGGTTTAAGGGTTGGATAGGAATCTGGGGTTCAGTGTGTCCTGGTCATCTGCCTCCAAGGCCTAGACAAACCTCACCCCACGAACCCGGGCATTCCTGCTAAATCACCAAACGTAGCGAACCACTCGGGGTGACCTATGGCAGAGGTGTTAATTATCCAATAAAGGTTCCCGGGGCGGCGGTACCCATTCCCGCCTCCCAGCTGTTTGTCCGTAAACAAATAAATACCTTCGCATCACGTTGTATTGATAATCAGTTCAATAATTGTCAGTATCGATGGCATCATCATTTCCAGCGGATGAAGCCATTTAGGCATTATTCTTATATATATGCTATAACACACTGAAAAAAATGCAATAAATCTTCGGACCACCCGTTACCCGAAGCAGGGCTCCTAAATTTGGGCGGGTGATGATTGTTAGTTCAATATAATAATTTTCAGACCGCGACCCCCCGTGTATTGGTTGCAGGGCTTTCCAAAACAACAAAACGCTAGTATGATTGGTTGAAGAACTTTTTTCAGAATTTCGCGTACTTAAAAGTAACACTTTAAATGTCTTTATATTCTCATGTAATAAAAATACAAATTATTCAAGGTACCTATTCAGTTAAATAATGAAAAATGAAAATTCGATTCGAAGTGATAATCTTTTCTTATTATGAAAATTTTTAGGTCGTTAACAAAACGTAGGTTTTTCATCGTTTTACTTTAGGCTGCAAATTACAGATTCCTCGTAAGAATTTAACTGGATAGATTTTAGAATATTATTTTGTATTTAAAATCCTAATTTATTTTTACTCATAGATATTTTTGTTACTTAATTGCACTAGGTTTATGCGTCGTTAGAGAACTTGCGTAAAAACTAAAAGGTTCCTACCGCATACAAGAAATAACTCATCCCGCCCACCACGATGCCAGGCGATGTTTCAAATGAGCCCTATTTGAGAGATCTTTTAGTCTCAATCTTTAGGGCTCCATCAGTCTCTCCCGATCCGACCTGCCACGCAGCTGGTGAGCAGATGCATCCGCTGCCAAGACCGGGACAAACTTCATCCCATGTACCCGGGCAACTCTGCTAAATTACCAAACGTAGCGAACTACTTGGGGTGACTTATAGGTGTTGGTTATCAAATAAAAGGTTCCCGTGGCGGCGATACCCATACCCGCCTCCCAAATTGAATTAGACCAAAGAAAATCTACCTGCGTACCTACGCCGGGATTCAAACCCACGACCCCCAGATTCGTAGCCAAGAATTGTAACCACACAACCCCGCTGGCCGTCAAATTAAGGGTTCCATGCCAACTCAGAATCAAGTCAACTCAACACCTCTTTGAAGTTCAAAACCATGAAATAAATATTTTAAAAATATCCCATTACCTTAACTAAAGTACCCTATTTAACTAAATTTTTTATAAATTTTTTTCCATCCCTTTTAATGACTTTTCAAAGGAGATATTGAGTTGATTTAATTCTGAGTTATCCGGTCACCCAAATTAAGTTAGTTCCTATCTTTGAAAAGTCGTGAAATTTTCTATTTTCCTCGTGAAATATATGTATGTCTTATTTATTTATGTATTTATTGTAATTTACAATAAATATTTGCGACCCTCTAGTTTGATTTCCCTGCTACTGGGCGGTCCATAAAATAAGTAATCATGCAGGAAGTGTTTAATGAGTGGCCATCCAAGTAGTGCTACGTTACTTTCGGGGAGGAGCGCCCGGAGCGCCCGGGGCACCCGGGGCACCCTGCACCTACCTTATTATTATTATTATTATTGCCTATTACCTATGGCCGTGTTTCATCATCTTGTTTAGGCGCTCGTTTCTTTACAGACTGGTCCCGATGATGATAGTTGGAGGTTTTTTTTTTTACTGACAGATGGAAGGCAATAGAAAAAAGGTGCGCGTGGATATTTTATTTTTTTATTTATTTATTTCTATTCTTGTACATGCACTTTACAAATAATTACATAGTTTACATAGATAATAGGTTATTAATAAGAAAAAAAACATGTTAAAGATCCGTAACTGTATGTAAATAGGTTAGTCGTAGTGTTTTGTGAACACCTCACTAGGCGAACCTGTGCTGAGGTGTTCCCATGTTTGGGATTAAGTGCTATTCTGTCGACCTATTATTTTGATTATTTCGATTTTTATGACATAATAGGGGGATCCCCTCGATAACTATCCGTTACGAGAAATATTGACAATAAGTAAGAAAAATCATCGATCGTCAGTGGATTATTCAGGCTCCTTCGAAAAATCGATTAAATTAAATATGCAGTTATATGTAAAAAGATACCCTTTATCTGGTACAATACTCAGATTACTCATAAACACCACCAAATCAATTTTAATGCACTAAAACTTGTAGCAAATTAAACAAAATGTTGATATTATCTGGGTTTTACAAAATGTCATGCTAGTTAATGTACCAGACCGTTATGCTTCCCGGTGCTATTTAATAGCATATTTATCTTTTTGATGGGCAGAAATACCCCGCCCTAACATCACAAAAGGAGAGTTTGCGGCCCTAAAAGAATTGCGCGCCAATGAGGATATCTTGGTTCTGCCAGCCGACAAAGGCAATGCCACTGTCGTGATTAATACGGTAGACTACATCAAAAAGATGGAAGACCTCCTGTGCGATGCCGGCACCTATAAGAAAATAAAAAACAACCCCACTAACAAGATTGACCTGAAGACAAGGGAACTAGTTAAAGCTTCCAGTATTAGGAAAGAGGATCGATCTGGGCTTTTCGTAAAAGCCTCCAGAACTCCTGCCCTATACGGTCTTCCGAAAATCCACAAAAAGGATATCCCAATGCGACCGATTGTCAGTGCTATTGGTGCACCGACATACAAACTTTCCCAATACCTATCGAAGTTGCTGCAGATGCAAACTGGGAAAACTGAATCTTGGATTAAGGATTCCACAGATCTAATCAGTAAGCTCAAAAAGGTAAAGACTGATGAAAGAGATATCCTTGTCAGTTTTGATGTAGTGTCTCTTTTTACAAATGTTCCTCTAGAAGACTCCATGACTTTGCTCAGGGAGATTTATGAGGATGACATTTGCAAACTTTTTGAACACTGCCTCAAAACAGGTTATTTTGCTTTTCAGGGTGAACTTTTCGAGCAAGTGGAAGGAGTTGCGATGGGCAGTCCATTGTCGCCAGTTCTAGCCAACTTTTTTATGGAGAAGTTTGAAGAAGTGGCACTCGACACAGCTTCGGCTGTTCCTAAAGTATGGTGGCGATATGTCGATGATGTCTTCGCCATCTGGCCTCACGGAACAGAGAAACTGAACGAATTCCTGGACCATCTCAACTCACTCCACAGCAAAATTAAATTCACAATGGAGCTGGAAAATAACCAAAAAATTCTGCCTTTTCTAGATGTGGAGGTGATGCGAAAAGAGGATGGTAGCCTAGGACACACAGTTTATAGGAAACCAACACATACAAACAGGTATCTCCACGCTGATTCGCATCATCACCCCGCTCAGAAGAGAGGACTCATCCATACTTTGGTAACCCGAGCGACCAGAATATGTGAGGAGCCAAAACTCGGATTGGAACTGACCAAACTCACCGATGCACTGGAGCGTAACGGATACCCAGCAAGGCAGACAAGGCAAATCATAAGAGCCAAATCAGCACGAAACGAAGACAGGGGTGAACAAGAGTCAAAAGGCTGCGCTTTCCTGCCTTACGTCCATAATGTAACAGACAGAATTGCCAGGCTGTTGAGAAAAGAGAACATCAAGACGGTCTTCGAAACGTCAACTAAAATCCAAGACCTACTGAGGTCGGCAAAGACTAAGTTTCCTCTGGAAACAGATGGAGTATATAAACTCAGCTGTTCCGGATGTGACAAGGTCTATGTAGGCCAGACAGAGCGAACGATCTCCAAAAGGATTTCCGAACACTTTCGTGCTTGTAAACCTGGCCACCCTGACAAATCGGCAATCGCCGAGCACTTAATCGAAACCGGCCATTACTTTGAATTTGTTCCTGAAGTCCTGGGAAGACCCAAAACTTACAGAGCACGCCTAATTACGGAGGCAATTGAAATCCATAAAAACCCCATCAATATTAACAGAGACGACGGAGCTAAGCTCAATAGTTCTTGGTATCCAGTAATTGACGGCTACACCAAAGCTAAACGCAAAAAACCATGCTGAATTTTTTCTAACACCAGCTCGTAGAGAAATGGAGCTGGCAGCACGGTATCGCTTCGACACACATAAGTAAACACTCTCACCAATATCATTTGGTCATCTGCCCTGATGATGGACACTGTAACGCTGTCCGAAACGTTGGCTAAAGAAGGAGGTAGCGAAACACGGCATAACACCCCAAAAACAATAACAAAAATACTTTTTGGCCGTGAAAACCTAAAAACAACTTTAGATGTGTTTGGTATCTTTCTAAGTTATAGGTTCGAGTGATTGCTAGTAGGATTATTTAGTTATCGTAAATATTACAATGAATTTTAAACTGTACATCCTTACTAGGGGCTAGGCTCAAAGTATTTCTGTTGCTGCGCCGAGCGTACTGTGGAAGCCCGTCCAATCTCACTGATGCCTTAGGCCATCATCGTAACCATCGTCCTAAGACACGAACGGTGATAGATGGCACTCTTCTGATTTCCTACTCAACTGCCATCTGTTGGGATATAGCAGAACTTTGTATTACAAACTAACCATCTATTTAAAGAAGTTGAAACTTGCATAATCAATACACACAACAGCTTATCAAGAGAAAGGTGAAATACACCCACGGTAGGCTAAAATCCAGTTCTTAGTAGATTTGCGTGTATAGTTGAACAAAAAACAAAAGACCGCTCTCTAGCGTTGTCCAGAAAGAAGCGAGGTGCGAAAGGCAAGCCACCAACGAACGTCAGCGAATTACTAATAAATCATGCTCTTTTGCGCGTGTAAGAGGTGTGCGTCTGCGTCACCATCTTTTGCTTGCGATGTATCGTGTTTTAAGTATCGTAAATATGTAAAGTAGAGTGAATGGTGAGTAAATTTTGCTTATATAAAAATAGTGATTCATAAATTTAAAAAAATATTTAATAATTTCTACTTGGTGGTCAAGAATTGATTCACTTTAATGCCCACCTTTCCATGTTCACAAACATAACAAGCATAATTATATAATATGATTATTTCCCTCGCCGCGAGAGGCGTCCCATGCCGTGACAATGAAATCGTGGTCACCCTCGCCCGCCGTGTGTCCCAAATTACAATCATTAGTGGGCAATTTATCTGCCCGGGGTGACCATTCCCAACCAACCAACATGCGGGCCGGGACTCACCAAAATAACTAGGCACTGCTGGGTAGGTACCCACCCAACTTAGTACCTACTCAAGCGTAATAAGGAGGTACGAACTTCGTGATAAATTTGTATTTTTTAAAATATTTTTTTTACATTAGTTCACATAGGTGGCCCTGAGGAAAATAATTTCCCTAAGAGGTCATTTCGTCAACTTTGGGGATGCTGTGTTGAGGGTCTTTTTAGGAAAGGAGGAGAGAATGTTCTGAGAAGGAAATAGTTAGGAGGGGTGGACAGGAATGTGGGGGTCCAAAAGTGTCCAAGAGTGTCCAAAAGTATCCGAAAGTGATGGATATATGAATCTATCCGTCCCACTGCGGTGCAAGGCCAGATGAAGTGCGCAGATAAGATACACTGTGAAATAACAAAGCTTAAACATATTTTTTAATTTTGGAGGCGGGTAAGGGTACCGCCGCTCCGGGAACCATTTGATGAATAATCAATACCTTTGCCATAGGTCACCTCAAGTGGTTCGCTACGTTTGGTGACTTATCAGGTGTGCCCGGGTTCATGGGGTGAGATTTGTCCGTGTCTTGGCGACGGATGTGTTTACCCACCTACTGCGTGGCGAGACGGATCGGAGAGACTGGTTGATGGAAACATTTTGACCTCTCCAGCCGGATTCTCTCGACCCATCGCCTTGCACCGCGGTGGGATGGATTCATGCATCCGTCATTCCTGGACATATTGGACCCCAGATTCCTGCCCACCCCTCATACCTTATTCCTTCCAGAACTTCTCATCTCCTTATTTTCCTTAAAAAGACCCTCCACAGCACAGTAAAAAAAATCTGAAAATGGTTTCATCACTGTAAGCAATTTACTTTTTGCTTTTATAATACAAAATAAACAAACGCTAGGTAACTACCTCGGACCTAGATATACCATTTCTTGCGTGGGAACATAAAATTTGGCTGATGTATTTTTCTTGTAAGGCTAATAATTTGATTTCTTCATTATTTTGGGTTATATAAATAATGTTATAATAATGAAATAATTATGAAATAACTCCTTCGCCAAGCTCAAGAGCTAGCACTCTTAATTGGCTTAGAACTTCATTAAAATTAGTTTTCAATATTTTGTTTTGCCTAATATTATATTCAATGCTGTAACAATGTTATAAATTAAACAATAAAAAAATATCAATTCTCACAACGTCAGGAAATTATTGGTTCTATTTTAGTTCCATGCAAAATGCAATTTGCATCTTTCACTCAATTTTTTCGTAACTGTAAGACCATCATACATATTTGTATGGGAATTTACATTAATTTACACAAAAACAACAAAACATCATACCAAGCAACACAAACAATGCACAATACCCGAGCAAAAACAAAGAACTTCTCCAAATTCCTTTTTCCAAAACTACCTTTGGACAAAGACACTTCAAATACATAGCTTGCAAATTATACAATACTCTACCAGCTACGATTAGACAAACTGAATCCTTGACAAAATTCAAGCAGGATGTAAAGAAATGAATTGTAAGTATTGGACGCCACACTACTGGAAACATCTGTAAAATAAACCACTCATAGACAGAAAACAATTTGCATACGACCTAATCCATATAAAATAAATAATAAAATAGTATCATGTCAAATTTAATTCCATTAATAGATTTGAAAGGATTTACTACTTACTGATCTTCATCTCTTATGATAACTCTCTTTAAAGTATTTACCCACACTTCCAATCACCTTTCTATTTTTATTGTATTCAAATGAATATGTATGTATCCTTATATTCTCGTAACTACCAAATATGTTCCTTAAATATGTTCATTTATGCACCTCTAAGCCTGAATCGACACAGGTATATCCCAGTGAGACAGGCATTGAAAAATCCAAATGTAAACATACTGTATATAGATGAATAAATAAAAAATAAAAATCACCTGCTTTTGATAATTAGGTCAACCTTAAGCTCTTCCACAGTCTTCAAATGTCCTCAACCTTTTAGATGTTGTTGGAATTACAATAATTGCTTCACCACAGTCGCAAGGTAATGATTAAAGTATTAAAACTTAAGATACTTACGCAAATAAAGCCATTAAACCCAATTTAAACGTTTATGACATCAAAATATGACTGCACGACGATAAAACAATATCAGGATGATGTTTCCAGAGGCTTTTTTAATAAATAGGGTCTAAGAGACTTCGTCCTAAATTAGTTTCTACAGGACTCCATAAATATTTAAATTGCTCAATTGAGCTTCAATTAATTGAAGAACGGCATCATTTAATAATGTAGTTAAACTTCTCTTCAATGCTCCTACCGTTTAATTTCATGAATAAAAACTAAGGGTAGTTTAATTAATTCATTTTAAAAGCGCAATGTGAATTTGTTCATTTTATTACAGAGTTCTTCTGAGAAAATTAGGTTCTCATTTATTTAAGGTTCTTTGATAGATGCAATAAGGTAAACAATTAATAGAATAACTTGATGAATTGTAATATTTAATTGTTCTGTTTTCAGATTTTCGATTAAGTTTCGCTAATATTGTCTTCATTTAATTAAATATTACACTTTGAGATTTTACTCATTAGGGGGCCATCCATAAATTACGTCACACCTTAAAGGGGGGGGGGGGGGGTAGAGAAGTGTGACAAGGGGAATGGGGGGGTCATCAGCTCTGTGACATATCTAAATTATTAAAACAAGGGAGGGGGTCTCACAAATGTGACGATGTGTGGCAGAGACGGTGGGTGGGGGTATGGGGGGGGGGTCAAAAATCATGAATTTTGTGTAACGTAATTTATGGATGGCCCCTTAAGTTAAAAGTAAAAATAAATCTTCATCCTAGACTTAAAAATAAATATTAATCAAATTTATCCAAGACACTATTTAGATAGCATTTAGTTCGGTATCATACATAAAGATGCAGCAAATAAAAATATACGTTAAAAATGTAGTTCTTAGTTGAAGTATGATATAGTTAAATATGACCGAATCGGATAGGGACACATAAGCTCAGTTGGTGGAGGTGGGCCCCGGCAAGGCGAACATCTTTAATAGTAGTAATATTTGGATGATTTGTATAGCGCAAAATACCTCAATGTTGGTTTCTTGGTATATTCTACCGCACAAGGTGTCCGGGGATAAAGTGTAGGTGTTTTTGTTTTCTATATTAACCCCACACAGGAGGCCCGAGAGGAATATCATTTTCTTCGGGGTCTATCCCATATTTCGGGATGCTGGGTGGAGGATTTTTTAAGAAAAAGAGTGGGAGGAAGTTCTGGAAAGAAAAAATGCATGAAGGATGGGTAGGAATCTAGGAGTCAGAGAGTGTGTCAAGGGTGACGGGCTTATGAATCCATCCCTTCCGCTACAGTGCAAGATGATAGGTCGAGAGAGACCAGCTGGGGAAAGCATAGGTCCCCTAACGGGTTTCTCCTGTTCCGGCTAGCTACGCAGTAGGTGGGCAAAAGCATTCACCGCCAAGATCTAGACAGAGGCACTCTCATGCACCCGAGCACCCCTGCCAAGTCATCTAACATAGCGAACCATTTGGGGTGACCTATGGCAGAGGTGTTGTTTATTTGGGCGGCACTAACATCGGGAAGTGATTGTACATACATGACAAGTAAAAAAAGATAAACAAGTCTTTTGGAAACTCGTTTTTGTAGTTTTAGGTAAAAAAAAATTGAACCATTTGCACGGAAAAAAGCACTGAAATTTCAAAAATAGTTATCTTTTTACTTCCCGCCTAAGTTAGTGCACTCCACCTGCATAATTTGTAATTCGGGGATTGGTTGCAATTTCGCCAACACGTTGTTAAGGGTGTATTAATCTTTCAAAAACTCCCCAGGGGATTGGTAGAAGTGCTCAAAATTGAGAAAGACTAGTTATAAATAGCCATGTACTAACTCATCCAGAAACCGACGTATTCAAGAGTCAAAAACAGTAATTTTAGGAAATATTCGTGCCACTTTAACGACAGGATATTTGTCAGATGCCAGAAGTTGCATGGATGTGGAAACACTGTAATTTCACAACTTCGATAATGACAAAACCATAATCGTAGTCTCTTTATCTCCTTTGAAACTTTTCAAAACAAAACCTAATCGTTCTCTTCCTTTTTTAAACAAATTTTGAACCATCCAGCGCGATCAATAATAAAAAATAATTCTAAATAATTTGTTTTAACAATACGAACGGTCGTCAATTGTTCCAGATCCTTTGTTTGAGGTTATGTTGGCGTGTTGTGTGTGGGTTGTGTGGTACAGGAGCTGCCATCTGTCGGATGTTGCAGGAAGTAATTTGGGAGCCTTCAATGGCCGAGCTTCGGGCGCTAAATGCCCCGTGACACGCAAATCGGTTCCTTTCTTAGTTTGGTCTATCGTCATCTGTTCTCAGAATTTCAAAGCCTTATTTGCTTGTTTTTTAAACATTGTGTTTCGTATCTACTAACGGATGGTTATTACCAAAAAAAAATTTATGTTAATGTTGATTTTACCATCCCTTGTGCATAATTCAATCTACGTTAATTTAATAAACCGAAAATATGATAATTTTAATGTGGGTCTTCTTTCTGCGCACCTTTAGACTTTGTATAACCCTTACCCAAAAAAGTAAACCCGCTGATATGACAAATATGGATTATTTATAATTGCATTATTTATAAAACAATATTATTATTTTAACTTTTATGAGTAAAACTTCAAATTGTAATATTTAATGAAATGAAGACCCAACGAGCGAAACTCAATCGAAATCTGGAAATAAAAAAATCAGAAAAAGATATTGGCACCTCTGGGATACGAACCCAGGACCTCTCTCTTTCAGGGCGAGCGCGCTGTCAACTGCGCCAAGGTGTCTATTCAACTCTAAAAAATAACCAGCAAAATAGTAAAATGTACCTTTTGTTTCGTAATTTGTAACAAAAATAATTTTGAAACTTTGGGAATTTTTTATTAATCATTTTCAAACGGACCGGCAAAGAACTGAATTGTCGAAAGGTTTTTAAATACATTTTTCTAATAAAATATGCATGTTCGATAAATTTTATATCGTTAACAATAATTTTAGTCAGAAAAAACATAAGGTGAGCCATTATCAAAACTTTTTATGTTTGCGTACAAAATTTTTATATTTCAAAAATCTTAGGTTTACTTTGAATTAGAAAATTTGAAAGCGTGTTTCTTCACTTTTCAAAAACAGTTTTTAGTTTTCGGATTTGTTCATAAATAATCCATTTATTTGCATTTTATTCTAAAGTGGAAATATTTGGTCCATCTGAAAAATACGCCAAATTTCTGAAGAGTTATTTCACGGAATACCTTTGACCAATAGATATATATTATATTTACCTTGGTAGTTATACCTACATATGTGTGTTTATTTTGACGTAAATAGGTACCATCAGTTTACATAGGTTTGATGCAACTTTGATTATAACAAAAGTGCAAAATCTTTTCTTATTTCAACGGCCTGGGGGCGAAATAGACAGATCTTTTGCCACATTCACAACAATTTAAAAGCGAGTCTTTTATTGTCACCCCGCAAAAAATCCACACATCATTTCCACAAGGTTACACAGGTATTATTTACCTACAATTTTGCATTGGGCAGATGAAGATATAGGTAGTATTTATTTCACTGCCATTCTATTGTGAAAATTTATCCCATTTCGGAGACTTATCCCATTTTGGAGATTTGTCGTATTGAAAAAGTGGCAGAAGGATGAGATGGGAATCTTTAGACGGGAGCTTTTCGTATGGACCAAATGCATTTAGATGCATAATGGGTGGGAATTGCATTAGGAACGTTTACTTCGCACGATTGCGTAAATGCATCCAGAATTTTTAAGATCTTAGGAAAAATGGTATAACTTAGAAAAGAGTAAAAGTTTATTGTAAAAGTTAAAAGTCACGACATGCAAGATTCAAATTAAAAGTCACGACATGCAAGATTCAAATTAAAAGTCACGACATGCAAGATTCAAATTAAAAGTCACGACATGCAAGATTCAAATTAAAAGTCACGACATGCAAGATTCAAATTAAAAGTCACGACATGCAAGATTCAAGTCAAAAAGTATTTTGATTTTTATAAACTCCGTTTTATATTTTATTTTTACAATAGCTCCACACTTCTTCTTCCTTCGTCTTCCTTCGCAGACCTAGAGTGGGACATCTAGGTCTGCGAGCCAGTCTAGGGCCTCAGGGGTTGCCCTGTGGACCTCATCAATCCCGCCGGGGAATAAATGGAGCGGGCATTCGTTGACCTCATATTCGGTGATTTGCATCGCACCGCATTCACACATCGCCGACTCTTTAAGGCCCCATCTACCCATCATATGGGCACAACGGCTAAGGGAGCACCTTATCCTATTGATAGCGGACCAGAATTTGCGAGACAATGAGAACCCAAGTGGAAAACCCACACTGGAAAGTGGGTATGGGTACCGCCGCCCCGGGAACCATTTATTAGATGACCAACACCTCTCTGCCATAGGTCACCTCAAGTTGTTCGGTACGTTTGGTGACAAAGCAAGGTTGGCCGGGTTCATGAGGTTCATGTCAGGGTCCTGGCGGCGGATGCGTCTACCCACCAGCTGCAGGCCGATGGCAGGCCGGATCGGGAGAGAATGGTTGAGTTACCTTTGACTTCTCCAGCCGTACTTTCTCGGAACACCACCTTGCCCCGCAGTGGAAGGGATTCCTATCCACCCCTCATACCCTTTTCCTTCCCAGAACTTCATCTCCTTCCTTTCCTAAAAAGGCCCTCTACACAGCATACCTAAAGACATAGGCCCTGAGGGGAGTTATGTTCCTCAGGGTCTCCTGTGTGGAGCTATTGTAAAAAACAAAACAAAAAATTCAATTGAAACTATTTTGTAATTTACATTTTCATAACCGAGTTATAATGCTGTTCCTCGTGAGGCAGCAAAATTAAACAAAAGCGGCAGAAAATGAAGTCTGAACCGGGACACTAATCGTCTCTTGAGGGTCTAAAATGTTGCGTGGACGCTGGGACCTATATGTAGAGATACTAATGAACTTAAAGGGACCCTAAATATAGTTAGTGTTTGACAAAAGTTGTGTCACAAGATATCTCCTGAAAATTGTATTAATTCGTCACAAAAACAATAACTGCTTCTTTACTAAAACACAAAATAAAGATTGTCATTAAATAATAAATGACTTTTGAAAACCTGTTAATCTTCGTTTTCAAGCACTGAAAATATAAACAGATATAAGTGTTATCGTTATTTGTTTTTGGGGTGTAATGTCGTGTTGCGCTACCTCCTTCTTTAGTCAATGTTTCGGACAGCGTTACAGTGTCTATCATCAGTACAGATGTGTGACCTAACCTAAACCTTAAGAACATATCAGATATAAGTGTGCTGTTGGCGTGCTGACTGCGTCTGATGTGACTAAATTGAACTCAAGTTTTTTTACTTAGGTGAAGTTGATGATATTTTTTCAAATAATGGTTTTGCAATACAACGTGAACTTCGTTTTTTGGTGTCGTAGTAATTATAAATAAATGAATATATATATTTATATTATCAAAAATGGTTTTCTTGCTTTTGTGTATTGTAAGTCGCATGTCAATGTATTGTGCATGTTGAATTGCACCACAGATGGGCGTGCAAGTATCTATTTGAAAAACTATTAAAATTTTCGAATACATTTGATATTGTGACATGAAAATATCACCTACGATTTCATTGTGAATTTTGCTTTCGGTTGCTTTGCTTTGGGTTAATTTGGAAGTCCTGAGTTGTTTGTCATGATAATATTGTAATTGTGAGAGGTGTTCTTTAATGTGTGGATGCCATCTGGTAGCTTGATCAGCCGCTCTTGCCGGAAGACGTTCGCTTACTGTTCGGTGCCATTTTCAATCATTTAGGCAATTTCGGATTACCACAGATATTTGTCCGCGAAGTAAAATCACACATCTTTCTCTCTTCCTTTCCCTAAAAAGATCCTCTACACAGCATCCCCAAAGATGACATAAGCCCTGAGGAAAGTTTTTTGCTCAGAGCCTCCCGTGAGGCTAATGTAAAAAGATACTGGACATATATTTAGCGATAGCCACCAGCTATTTACAAAATTTTCCAAAACCAAATTTCCCAAAACTTTATGTTCTTTTGTTGTTGTTGTTATTGTTGTTGTTATTGTTGTTGTTTCTGTTGCTGCTGCTGTTGCTGTTGTTGTTTTTGTTGTTGTTATTTTAACGGTTTATTGTTTTATTCTTCTACATCGTTGAACACCGCTTCTTGTTCTTAATTATTTCTTTCGAATTTTTGAACATAAATGTAAATAAAATAAAATAAAAATAAATAAAAAAGTATTATTGCTAATATCTTGAATAAGTGGTCATTACTTTCATGGCATCCTTGGCAAGATTTGGAGACATTATATTAACATCGCTAAGAAGGCGGCGAGCTTTGCTTTATCAACCGTAAAATTAGGGCATTGGATTGAAAAAAGGAATGTCTGCGCAATTACCTGCCAACTTACCTCTACTCCTTTTGCTGTACAGGGCAATAAAAGGTTTTGCGAAAAAGTACTAAAGGTAATGATATGCCTACAACAGCCTAGCTTTGTTTTAATAAAACAACAATTTTATGCAAAAAATATTTTATTTAAAATTTAAAAAAACATGTCAGAATACTCCACTGTCCAACATAGATACACAACCAGGGCAATAAACCAAAATATTCTAGCTACAGCCAGTTTGAAAACATCTTTTGGACAAAGAAATATGAAATTCAATGCGACAAAACTATACAACGCTCTACCAACTCAAACAAGAAAATAACAGAAATAAATAAATTTAAAACAAAAGTAAAAATATGGTTGAGAGAACAAAGTGTAAATGAACTATCAAACATACTGAAGACCATGTAAAGACAACTGGATACTAAATACAAATGTGGAAAAACTACAGGCCGCCTCAGAACAGGAAACCCTAGTGAGGAGGACTGTGAAAAAAAAAAACTTTAAAATACTTAATATAATACAATTTATAAATACATTATGTACAAATTTTGCTACTGATACTAATAAAAATGTTTTAACACGGGCTTCATAATAAAGGCTTCTAAAAATTTCAGCCGAAGTCACCACAACTTGTTTAAGATACCACACGGCAGAACAGAGATTCTAGCGCAGTTTTTTTTTTATGTCAATACCCCACTCCCAGCTGCTTCCTTCTGGAGCCAGTGGGACTACGGCATTAATTGGGGTACGTTGTGGTGAGGAGGAGGAGATGGGGAGGAGGAAGGTGGGGTAGTAGCTGTATATTCAGATCTGGTCACCAAACACGGCTAAAGTCATTTCAAGCAACGTTTCAATTCTAATGGTGGTCTTCCACCAGAGCGATACTGAGAATGTCTACCACTTTGAAACGTACCGCAAATGTAGATAATATATATATATATTTTTAAATGAATTAATTGTGAAATAACTCAAATTCATCAAATAAAATTTATTTGTGTATACGCTGGGATTCGATCCATCGACCTTCGGATTGTGAGTCAAGAGCCTTACCCCTCGACCACGGTGGCCGTCAAACTGCGATATCTATAAGGAAACGGGTCGACCTCAGCCCGGCTGGTGAGGTCAAAAGGCTTTCTTCAGCCAGTCTGTCCCGATCCGGCCTTCCACGCAGTGTGTGGGAAGGCGCAACCGCCGCCAAGACCCGGACAAACCTCACCTCATGAATCCGAGCGCCTCTGAAAAACAAAAAATAAAAATAATAATATTAGAAATCTTAGTCAATGAACACATATCAATTTGGGAACCATTTATTGGAAAACCAACACCTCGCCCCCAAGTGGTTTGCTACGTTTAGTGACTTAGCAGGAGTGCCCGGGTTCATGGGGTGATATTGGTCTAGGTCTTGGCAACGGATGTGTTTGCCCATTTAATGCGTGTCTATCAGGAGAGACTGGTTGAGTTAGACCTTTTGACCTCTCCAGCAGGACTCTCTCTCAACCCATCACCTAACACCGCAGAGGGAGGGATGGATTCATATGTTCGTCATTCCTGGACACATTGAACCCCTAGATTCCTACCCACCCCACATACCTTATTCCTTTCCAGAAATTCTCCTCTCCTTCCTTTCCATAAAAACACTATGGCTGAACAACCGTAAAACATTACTAAAGTTAAATCTTACTGAATGGTATCCCTGAGAGTCGCTCTCCGGTCCAGTGCATGATATTGCAAATTAATTCCGGTTCCCGCGTCCGCTCAGATCGGCTGTTTTACTTTCCCTCTCGTGTCACCCTCTGCTTACACGATTTTAATTTTGTATCAATTTTATAATAAAAACATAACGTTACTTGTAAATATATTTGACCCGCATAATCAAGAGTTTTTATTGGCAATTTTCCCCCACACACGCATCTTAGTTTACAGTGCTCGGAAAGGCTGTAAGCTGCAAATTCAAATCAGGCTAAAATAGATATTTCACCACCTTTACAAAAGACACTCCACACAGCGTCTCCAAAGATGACATAGGCCCGGGGATTTTTTTTTCCTCTGGGCCTCCTTTATGGAGTTAATGTAAAAAAAAAAAACAAAAAACATTAAACCACAGAAAAAACAGCATCAAAATCAAAAAGTATTGGTAAAATGAACCAAAGCTGTAAGACTGGTTAATTTCAGAAAAAAATAATAATAAAGAAAAACATCTTCTTCTCTACAGAGCATAATACATGACATAATTCGTAATTCAAATAAAGAAGGCCACTTGAAAATGTAGAACGATCAAATAATAAAATGGAATATCTGCCATTTGAAATGGGGGGCTTACCATTAAAGAGCTCCCTGAACAAATATAAATACCCCGAACAAATAAATACACCCCTGAGAAGCATAATACAATAATATTTTGTCCCTGGATTATCCCTCTCGGTAAGTGGTACTTAGTAACCGAACCACCCCGCACCCCTTTGCGAAATCACGACAAAGGGTGTTTTCTGGTAATCTGTTTTGGGGTATGGAAGATTTGTTGGCGAAACGGGGTCTGTAGTGATGATATGATCCTAGCAGTAGTACCTACTTACCTCTGTAAGTGCTAATATATTACATAAATTATACCTGTGAATAATTTTTTTTTTTTTTTTTTTTTAATATGAAATACCGCACAAGAGTCCCAACTGCTCCCCTCTGGAGCCAGTGAGACTATGGCATCCCCAATTGGGGTATGTTGTGTGGCTGAAGGTAGTGGGGAGGGGAAGGAGACAGGGAAGAGGAAGGTGGGGAAGTACCTGGCTATTCAGATCTGGTCACTAAACACGGCTAATGCCATTTCGAGCAACGTTTCAATTCTGAATGGTGGTCTTACACCAGGGCGATACTGATAGTATCTTCCACTCTGGAACGTGGCGTAAATATACTATATATTATTTTAAATGAATAAATTGTGAAATAACACAAATTAATCAAATAAAATATATTTGCGCACGTCGGGTTCGAACCCGCGACCTTCGGATTGTGAGTCCAGAGTCTTACCTCGGGACCACGGAGGCCGTCAAAATTACGGAATGAAAAATAGTAAAACTTTAAAAAATCATAATTTAAATTAAAATTAAAAATTGCCACGGCCAATAATCGAACCCCTATCAACTGCTAGGAAGGAAACCATGCTAACCACTACGCCACTAGCTAATTTTGAAATTATTTATTGAATAATCAACAGCCCTGTCATAGGTCACCCCAAGTGGTTTGCTAAGTTTGGTGATTTAGCAGGGGTGCCCGGGTTTGTCTAGGTGCTTGCGGCGAATGCGTTTGTCCACCTACTGCATGGCAGGCCGGATCGGAAGAGACTGGTTGAGGGATACCTTTTAACCTCTCCAGCAGGACTCACTCGGGACATTGCCTTGCACTGCAGCGAAAGGGATGGATTCATACGTCTGTCCATCTTGGATACATGCACCTGCTGCGTGGCGGGCCGGATCGAGGGAGACTGGTTGAGGGAGGCCTTTTGACCTTTCCAGCCGGACTCTCTCGACCTAGCGCCTTGCACCGCAGTTGGAGGGATGGATTCATACGCCGGTCACTCCAGGACACACTGACTTCCAGATTCCAACCATCCCCTCAAAGCATTTTCCTTCCCAGAACTTCCTATCCTTCCCTTCCTTAAAAATACCCTCCACACAGTTTCTCCTAAGATGACATAGGCCCCGAGTGAAATTATTTTCCTCAGGAACTCCTTTATCAAGCTAATGTAAAAAAATACCTAAATTCCTACACACCACTCTTTTTCCTTCTTAGAACACTCCTTTATTACCTAGACGGTTGTGTGCATGTATCACGATGGGACGCACATCATGTAGGTTACATCACATGGATGTTGGAGATGGATTGTGGTAAACCAGCGGAGAATCTAATCTTGGTGAAACCAGGAATTAAGGACAACATGTAATAAATTGAATTTATGTAACCGACATAATCTGGGCAGCGAAGATCGTAACACCAGTTTACAGGCGCTTATCAACAATACTTTCAAAACTCTGAAGAAGGACGAGATGATAAGATTTGGTTGACATTTTGGTCCTTTTGAATTATTTCCTCGTAATTTTTCCGCCCATCTTCGAACCAATCATAACCTGTTTAGCCTCGCGTGACACTTTTTTATGTTCTCAATAATATCAAAATACGAATTACAAACTGTGAGGTTATTAAATAAATAATTAAATTCTTATACAAAAGAAAACATGAGTCAACCAACGACATCTGAGTAGTACTTAAATTAAATAATATTATGTTACTCCGTATTAACTCCACACAGAGACCCAGAAGGCTTATGTCTTCTTGGGTGATGCTGTGACCTGGACGAGGGTCTTTCAAAAGAGAGGTTTGAGAGAATCTTGGTTTGAGAGAAACCCATGTTTTTAGAGAGAAAACACTAAGCAATTCTAGATCCGTTCTCTTGCGATAAGTAAATATCGAAGTTCTTACACTTGGGTCATCAGAATACGTGTTGAACATAGACGGGAGATACGCCAGACACGCAAAAGATACGAGGACGCCAAGAGATCAACGCTATAGTAATTCATAATCGTTTCACAATAGCAATTTTTTGACAGTTTGGCTTGTATAAATGAAACCGATTGATTCATTGAAAATCTTTCGAAAATGTATTTAATTTTTGTTATTTGTTTTTGGGGTTTTATGCCGTTTTGCGCTACCTCCTTCTTTAGCCAACGTTTCGGACAGCGTTACAGTTACAGCGTTACAGAATTACACATCTGCCCTGATGATGGACACTGTAACGCTGTCTGAAACGTTGGCTAAAGAAAGAGGTAGCGCAACACGGTATAACACCCCAAAAACAAATAACGAACATATTTTTGGCCGTGAAAATTTAAAAACATATTTAATTAATTTAATTTTGGAACTGTTATTTGTAATTGATGTGAAGCAAAAAGGTTTTATAAAATTAATTTGTCATAGAATTTTTGTACTTAATTGTATCATGTTCGTGGGCTAGTCTATAGATTTTTATATTTGATAGTAGGTGCATATGTAAATCAGCATCCCTTATACGAAAAGTCGCTGACCGCCACTGGTAGTTACCTAAATGGGCCTCGACTCTATGAGTGCCTGGGGCCCCTGGGCCCCTAATAGAGAACTCCAGTCCAATTTTTTTATTTATTTTTTATTTTTTACCTTCTAACTTAAATAACTGCATATTTATTTTTATTTTTAAAGTTAGTTTTAATAGTTAAAATAAATGTCAAAGTTTTAATTTTTCAAGATCCCCCGAAAACCACCGAATCTAGTGTGACGTCATCATGACTAACCGAAGTATGAATTTTGTAGGGAACTGGAATCAGCTGTTCGGCTCCCGCCATTTTGAATTTCAGCATTGGAGCGTTTTACTGGGCATTATGGTCGTTTTTCGTACAGTTAGAGTTTTTGAATATTTTAAATTATATAGATAAACTAATAGAGATACTTTATTTTTGATACTGAATTATTTAGACCTAAATAATGTGTCAATAAAAACAAAAACTATTATCTGCCAAATCTGTATAAACCAATAACACGGAATGTCGAACGGCTTGCGTCTTACATTTCTATTGATTTTTATACAACTTTGACCCAGGTGACGCGGCGCGGTGACGTCACGCCGCCAAAGTCCAGCAATACCAACTTGACAAGGTGTTTTAATGACACGTTTTAAAATGGACTTTTTAATATTTTTTTTAAAACTCTACGTTAAATATTATGTAATAAAACTTACATATTCAGAATCAGCGTATATTGGTCTATATGAACATATTTTTTTAAAGTCATAATATTTTTCACTGGAGTTCCGGCTCTGGGAGAACTACGTACTTCCTAAATGCGGTGGATCAAAAGATTGATATGTTTTTCATTTTCTTTAAACTTATTTACTGGGTTTTTGCATTGCAAATTAAAAAAATATACTCAAATCTGTAATGTTTTAAAAAACGTACAAATTGAATAATTTTCGCCACTTCATCGGAGCACCTTCCGTCCAAAATACGAGAACTATCTGGAAAACACCCTTTCGATATTTACAAGTTACAAGGATGATTTTGTTTTCGATGTATTTATTATACATAGTTTGAGAGCCGCCACCCAGCATCCAGCATTCCTCAAATATTTCCATCGGCGACATCGCGTCATCACAAAGGTGACACTACACACGTATACATTATCATCTGCATAATAATAAATATTATATTGTAAAGGTACCCACACACGGCAAGACGACAGGCCCGAAGCGCTGTCACAGATCCGATACACAGATAACCTACCTCTGGTACCTAAATACCGATCCATGATCAAAAGAGTCCCATCTCTAGCATTCTACGTCACATTTCTCACGACCGATGGGCATGTTTCATATTTTATGGATTCCCAAGTTCTCTATTCACTTAATAGATGTCACCAGGGTAATGTGGTTAAACGGATAAACGTCGCTTTTAATTATGAATAACTTATTTCAGTGGCATCATGAATATTGCGGTTACTTTGGCAAAACAAGGAGCATCCAACTCTATTGTTACCGTCTTAGACCACATTCCTTTATCCGACATTTTTTCATCCTCAAAGATCGATCTCGCAGTGTGAGCAGAGAATTGACACATTGCTAGTCGATCCAAGCTATGCCTCTATACACAGGACTATCCCATCAAAACCGAACTTATTCGAAGAGGAATTGGACATTGTTCCGTTCCATCTCACCTTTTTAAAATTCAAGTCCTTGATTCCACAGATTGTACTACGGTCTAGAGTGGGAACTGTGGATCACATATTTTTTACAGTCTCTCTCTTAACAAATATCCTTTCTTCTATGAAGCTTCATCTAAAATTGTCTCCCAACCATTCAACATATCATATCTTCTAAGTCTGACCTCGATTCCAATCTTCCATATAATTTTCAAATTTGCCTATTTGAATAAAAATTAATATATCATTTCACTTTACCTCTTTCCATAACTTGAAATTGTAACCTAGAACACCCTTGAAGGGTGAAAGCCATGGCAGAAACATTTGAAAAATAAAACAAAAAAAATCTTTCAGTACTTCTTATAACGTCAAAGACTGCATCTGGTCGTTTCACTGGGGCCAAGGACATCTAAAGGTGCTTGCTTGTTTTGAGCGGAAATTTTAAGGATTATCAAAAGTAAGACCTAAAACCTTCAAAAAAGTAATAGGTAGTACCTACTTTCTCAAAACTGAGACTTTTCAAATTTTGAATTCTCAACAAATTTTGAATTCTCCAAAAATTTTGAATCCTCCAAAAATTTTGAATTCTCAACAAATTTTGAATTCTCAACAAATTTTGAATTCTCAACAAATTTTGAATTCTCAACAAATTTTGAATTCTCAACAAATTTTGAATATTCAACAAATTTTGAATTCTCAACAGAGTTGTAAAGCACAAGTGAATTGGTCCCGATAGATGTCAAACACACCGTTTGACACGTCTTTTAAACGAATCTCAGCATATATCTGATGACATAAGTTAGTTTACATCAATTGGCGCCGTCTAGTCAGAAGCAACCAATAAAAACAACAACAAAACCACAAACAAACATTAACCACCTCACCAAAAACACGAACCGAAACTAGCAAACCGTTTAAAGTCGATGAATAAAAAAATACCTTTTTGCATGTCGCCTGAAAAATGTTTAGGAATTTCTGTATCTTAGATGGGTTGCATTTCACAATAGGACGGAAAATTCTACACAAAATAAAGAACGTCTCTCAAAAAGTGTCGATAAAATATATGTTTTATCACGTAGTTGTGAGGTGTGATCGTGCTTTTTTGTGTTGGGGTTGTTTGCTTCCAGAATTTGTTGGATTCGTGTGGATGAGATTTAAAGGTTATTCACAAATTGGCTCCTTATACGATTCAAATTCAGGTTTTCGTTTTTTTTTATCAAAGCAGATGGAAGATAGCTTCGGATGAGATGAAAGAACAAAAAACTCGGAGCAGATTGAGACAAAGGTATATTTTAATGTGGATCATTTAGGCCCGTGTCGGGCAAACGAGCCTAACCATAAACACATAAAGCCAACCGTTAAATAAATGATTAAATGCTGCTTTATAAGGATGTTTGTTGAGGGCTGGACCTTAATATTGGTCTCACAGGGTGATGCGAATTAATTTGTTGGTTTTTCTCGAGAACAAAAATTAGACGTTTTGACGTTGGATGATTATTTCAAGTCCACTCGCGTAAAAGAGTGATACTAAAGGAAAATTTGTCATTGAAATACATTATTCGGGAGGCGGTATGTGTACCTAGTAACCATCTATTGAATAACTAACAACCTTGCCAACCTTCAGGGTTACAGTCACCCCAAGTGGTGAAATTTGGGTGGTGGGAATGGGTGCCGCCGCCCCGGGAACCTTCATTGGATAACCAACACCTCTTCCATAGGTCACCCCAAGTGGTTTGCTATGTTTGGTGATTTAGCAGGGGTGCCCGGGTTCATGGGATGAAGTTTGTCCAGGTCTTGGAGACGGATGACCAGGACACACTGAACCCCAGATTCCTACCCACCCCTTAAACCCTTTTCCTTCCCAGAACTCTACTATCCTTCTTTCCTTAAAATCCCACCACACAGCATCCCCAAAGATGATATAGGCCCTGAGGGAAATTATTTTCTTCAGGGCCTCCTGTGTGGAGCTCACGTAAAAAAAGTGGTTCGCTACGTATGGTGACTTAGCAGGGGTTTCTGGTTTCACGGGGGGAGGTTTTTCTAGGTCACGGAGACCTTTTTACCTTTCCAGTCGGACTCTCACGGTTCATCACCTTGTACTGCAGTGGGGAGGATGGATTCATGCTTCCGCCACACCCGAATACATTGACTCCCAGATTCCTACCCACCCCTCATACCTTTGTATTTCTCTGAACTTTCTTTCTCTAAAAAGACCCTTCAAAGATTTATTTAAAAAAAAATTTTATTTATGAATGTACACAAGGTAAGTTTATAAATGAACGTAATAATAAGTATGATATAGTTAGATATGACCGAATTGGATAGGGATACATTAGCTCAGTTGGTAGAGCTCCGCTCGCCAAAGCGTTGGTCCTAGGTTCGAGCCCTGGATGTCACTATGTATGTATCCTGGATGTATCTTTTCGGTTTTCTGTTTTTCGATCGAGTTTCGCTAATATTGTATTCATTTAATTAAAACATTATTATTATTAAATTATATCTCGAAGCAATTTAAAATAATTATTGACAGATTTCTTTTAATATAATCGGTATATATATATATTAATTGGTACCTAAGCATTTTTTAGAACCATATATTAACCGATTAACTTCTTGTATATTTTTCGGACTCAAATTAAATTTTTGCTTGCTTAGTCAAATATTTAGACATCAAATCAAATCAATACAAATTCCACCATTGTTTTATTCCCAAATTCTCCTCTAAGGCAGGCAATCTAATTAAATATGACATCAACAGTAATAATAAACTCACCCATAGATTGCCCTACCTTGGGAATATTTAATAACAGTCTAACCCCCTGCGGTTTCAGATTTTTGAAAAAGGTGCAAAATAATCACACCAAAACCTACAAACCCAAAAAACAAACACTCAGGCAATAAAATTCCCCTTTCCGACTATTTTGGTATCGTGATTAAAATTGTTGTAGTTATTCAAAAAAGAACCAGTCCACTGCGAACTGTGATGTAAATACCTTCACATTCAAACACAGCAAACTTATTTTGTGGCACCATTATATGTTGTAATTATATTTTCATTTAGACAAATTAGAAATCTTAGAAATTAGAAAGACGTAAGATGCAGACGTAAATGTGAATTTAAATATCTCTTCATATTATAAAACAAAGTCCTCCGCCGCGTTTGTCTGTCTGTCTGTTCGCGATAAATTCAAAAACTACTGAACGGATTTTCATGCAATGTTCACCAATAGATAGAGTGAGGAAGATTTATGTATATAATTTGTCAAGGTTTTGTGTAAATTTGTTGAAATATATAATATATAAAGCGGGCGGTGTGGATTTGATTTGTATGCAAATCTACAGTTTTATGCCAAGGTTGTGACCTTCAAAACAAGAGGAAGGTCACTGTCTATAATTGATTTCAAAAACCTTGTGTAAAGCCCGGGCATCACACATCTAGTTATAAATAATCAAAAAATATTTTTATAAGACCCATTATTAATCTTGTTCTCTTTGTAAATTATACCCTATTATTCCTCTTCTCCTTTCCACTCCCGCCTATCCATTGATACCTTTAAGTCTACGTCTATTGTTGTAATTAGTTTTAAGTAAACCCTGATGAAGTAAGCATTACTTAAAACATGTTGGTTTTTTAAACAATCAACGTCGTTTAAACTAAGTATTGTACTAATTTTGAATTAAATAACTTCAAACCACTCCGGTCACTTAGTACCGTATTTGCCTTGGAAAATCAATAGTTGTTGAGTCACGATGTGCCATATCTGACACCAATATGAAACGTTTTGCCATATCTGACACGTCCATATGAAACTCATCTTTCTTCTTCTATTCTATTACTTGTTGTCAATTATAGCCAAATACATAATTTTTTTATAATTTTTTATGTGTACCGCACAAGGGTTACTGCTCCCAATTGATGGTGAGGAAAAGGTGGAGAGAAAGATTGGGAAGGACCTGGTTATTCAAATCTAGTCAATAAACACAGCTAAACTCATTTCAAGCAACGTTTCAATTCTGAATGGCGGTCTTACATCAGTGTTACTGAGAGTATCTTCAGACTTTTAATTGCTCCAAAAAATTAAAGATTAAATATTTATTCTCCACCCAATCATATTAAATACCAGTTTTTAAAATTAACTTCCTTTTTTATCCTGAAACAAATATTTTTTTTTATAAATAGTTTCAGTTTCACGAATTCTACAATAATTACAATATCCGCGGATTGCGCTCGGGAGTATTTCATCATCCCCTTCACAGCGAATCCATAGGAAAACGTATATTTTCGATTAACGATTTACAGTTTTTTTATTTATTAAGTCGAAGTTTACTCTTACTATAAATAAGATATAGTGGCTGTATATTGGAAAATTTGGCCGAGTTTTCTAACCATTGCAAGTATTAATGTTGGTCATAGCATGGATAAGCTATCAGGAGGATGGTGAATACGCTCTAATTATATTAAAATATGAAAAAACCTGAAAACATTATTGAACAAGTTTTTTCGATCGCGTGGATTGGTCCTTTAGTACATAACTGCAGTCAACTATTGTGCGTGGGTGGGCAGGTCTTTTGTAAGTTGGGTTTATTATTTTTGAAAATGATTCCCACATCGTAAATTTAGTGTTTATTGTTAGCTATCATTAGTGTATTGGAGTTTTGATAGAATTATATCGCGGCGCAGGTTATGACACGATTGGTCAATGCAATAATTATTGGTTTTAAAGCCTTCATAATAGTTTTATGGAATACGTGCTAGTTATGACGGTTCCAATGCGCATTAGTGATAAAAACTAACTAACTAACTAATTAACTAACCATCACGCCGTTTCCCCGCAGGGGTAGGCAGAGAGGACGGACCGCCAAACAAATCGATCTTGGCACACACTCCTTGCTTCATTCACATTCATACATCGTCTCATGCATGCTCTTCTATTATTCTGACTCTTGACATCGCCCCACTCAAGTATCTGATTCACTTGGTCGTGCCATGTCTTCCTCGGACGTCCCCGACTTCGTCTACCATTCACATTTGCGTCATATATTTTCCTTACACTCCTTTCCTCATTCATTTGCTCTGCATGCCCAAACCATCTGAGCATCCCTTTCTTAATCTTATTCATTACGCTTACATCAGCCTTGCATTCTTTACGGATCTCCACATTTCTCGCACGATCATGGTTTCACAACACATACGTTTCAGGGATCTCATTTCTACAGCAATCAGTCTACTTATATTAATTCTGTCTTAGCGGTAAAAACTAAGGATTTGTAAACTTTTCACCTCATTAAGAGATTGTCAAAATGTCTTAAGGAATAATTTTCTAACAGGGTAGGTATTAAATATATTGAAATTATTTTAAAACAAAGCTGAATATAAACAAAAAACATGATGTAACCTTTTTTCTAAACGTGAATACCTCACAAGAGTCCCACCTGCTCCCGTTTGGAGGCATTAGTACCCTTTACACACAGAGTTTGGAGCGGAACGTGCCAGTGCCCGCGCCACTTCAGGCCGCCGCGCAGAAAAGTAAAGACCGAAAGTAAGATAACGGCGTACAGCGCAGTTCATTGTAAGACTTCTGCGCGGCGGCCTGAAGTGGCGCGGGGCACGTCCCGCTCCGAACTCTGTGTGTAAAGGGTACTATTGAGACTATGGCCTCCCCAGTTGGGGTATGTTATGAGGCTGAAGGTAGTGGGAAGGGGAAGGAGATAGGAAGAGGAAAGTGGGGAAGTACCTGGTCATTCAGATCTATGATTCAAAATAATATTGCTATATAAAATATTTATAGAGCATAGATCCTAAATTTAAAAAATATAAAGTAGATATTTAATAAGACATTTTTGTTGATAAGAAAGACATTTTCATAAGACATATCGTTGACAACTGACATCTAGAAAATCCAATTTGGAATGCGGATATGGTTACCACTGCCCTGGGAACCATTTATTGGATAATCAAAGCCTCTACCATGGGTCACCTCAAATGGTTCGCTACGTTTGATAACTTAGCAGAGGTGCCCAGGTTCACGGGGTAAGGTTTGTCCGGGTCTTGGCTGAGGATGTGTCTGCCCACCTGCAGCATGGCGGGCTGGATCTGGTTGAGATTATTTTCTGCAAAACCTCCTATGTGGAGTTAATGTAAAAAAAGAAGTTTAACGGAACTTCATTGTAATTATACAACATTAATACATAAATAGAAACAAATATAAAATCTAATAATAAATAAGTTACAAGAAACTGGGGGAAGACATCCAGAGATGATCCAGAAAGAGAAGTTTTCATTAAGTTCATGCACAAAAATAATTTTCATTATTAATAATAATCGATTAAAAATCATGATTCACTCTCATCTCAAGTCATCTTCCGGGCGATCTCACAAGATGCCGCGAGTCCGGCCCGAGATAAAACATGGGTCCATGGCGCCCCAGACGAAATATACGATTGCGAGATTCCACACATTCCTCTGAGGAATCTCACTAGCATTTCGGAGCGAGTCAGGGCTGTCAAAAATCGTAAAATTGTGATATTTTATACATTCTTACTACAATCTAATATTTCTTTTTATAAAACCAATCATTTTAGCTGCTTTGTTAGAGATTTGATTAGTTTAGCCAACGTTTCGGCGAGTGTTACAGCGTCCGTCACCGGGACTGTGGTGAAATGTGTTCTTATGTACGCAGAGTAAAGCAGCAATTGAAATCCACAATAATATTGATAGAAACGGTAAGGCTCATGGTTTAATATGCTTAATAGTTCTTGGCTTAATGGTTACACCGAAACTAAATGCAGAAAACCAACAAAACCGGCCCTAAAAGGATTTAAGCGTGCTAAACGCATCACATCCACATTCATAAATATTTCACCACATTTGCTTGTGAAAATCTCAAATCATGTCTGCTTCTTTCTGTTTTTTTAAAGTGAATTCACGCCCCTTTGTGGGAGGAGTTTAAAAAGAAGCTTTTGGAAAGAAAGCAAGCTTTGAGAAAAAGCTTTTGGAAAGTTTGGAAAAGGTATTTGAGATTTCTTTTTACAAGTTGATTTCGTAAAGGCCTGTAAAAAACATTAACTCCTTTTTTACGCATTGTTTATTGTAATAACAAGGAAATATAAAATTGATTTCACGAAACCAAGCGACTCGGAACCTTACGAATATTCCCCACTCCGGCCGTGGCCGAACTGATACAAAATGGATGAGGCATATCTGTAGTCCTTGGGTGGACCGCATAAGGTTCACTTTGAAAATCCAAATTCGTCGACTGCCGGCCGTATTGTGAAATAACAACGCGAAAATGCATATTTTATTTTATTTTGTCAAGTTCGGACGTAAATATCTTTTTTGCGATCATTATAAAAGAAACTGATTTTACTACATTGAACAATAAAACCATTTCCGAAAAAGGGGTTTATAAGAAGGAGAGTTTGCACTTGAAAGTGCTTTTTTATAGACCTAATACTTTATTTTTTTCTAGGCTTATTAAAACGCTTATATAAAAATGACCGATATTTTTAAGGGCCATGATATGTTCTACACGCAGTATTTAATTGAAGCATCTATAATTCTTCCAAGCGACCAAATTTTCAAAACAAAAACAAATGATTTTTGTATGATTTTGCATTATTTCGCATGGCTGCATAATGGTGACACACAATAAACACGTGTGACTCTTTCCTCCAAAGTACTATTTTTTGTGACGAGAATTGCGTTTCATTTTACTTATTGCCATTGGAATAATTTTTATTAAATTTGTCTATGACATCGACCCTTCATTTTTCCCGGGATTTGAGCTGTCAAATTACGAGCGTCGTAAAATAGATCAAAAAACCTATAAATTTCTCAAATAAACGCAAATAATATTGTTTTAATGCATAGTTTATTGTTCAAGGAATGTTTTTCGGTAAATATAATGTAGATAGCATAAAAAAACCACAAAATATTACGTCAAATAAAAACATTTTGAAATTTACGTCGTTTCCTCCTTGGCATTTGGGAGGTTGAAAGAGCTGTAGCAATATTGTGATAAGGAACGCATGTTTGTTGCCTTTTTTATGCCGTCACGATACTGTTACCGTGAATCATCACGTTAAATATTAAAGCATTTAATGACAACCCTGCCAATACAAGTCCCACCCGCCACCACAGAATTCCTACATCAGAGTTGTGTTATTTTTTTGATAGATTTCGTTCCGTTTCAGCTGAAAGATCTCACAGGCAGATATTTTTCGGGTGATCAATATTAATTTGTTTGGTTTTCAGTTAAAGTCACGATATTTAATTGATTTCACGATAGACGCAAGCGTTTTTAAGAAATTTTGAAATAAATTGTTATGGCTTTGTGAACTAATAAAATAGGACGAACTAGAATAATTCTAAAATTATTATTACATAAATAAGACTTTATTTATTTTAAGATAAGTTCTTCACCATTGCACAACCAACATCTTCCTTTCTAATTATTATAGTGATAGTTAGTACTAGAAGTTTTAAAGATACATTTTGTCAAGTTATTTGCAATCCGGTAATGTTTATCTTTACTTTGAAAAATAAAGTATACATTTATTTTATTTTTATTTTTTTAATTTTTACAATGGTACAGCAGAATATCCTATTCCCGCACAATTTTCTCATTTTGACAATCTTAACACCTAGGAAGATGATTATTATTCAAAAGAATCTGAAGGCCATCTAAAGAAGAATTATATATAATAGTGTTTTGGATATTTTGTTCAACACCACCATTCCTCTTGTCATGCTTTGCTGTGCTAGAACATCTGTTCTGCTGTATGGTATTTTGAACAAGTCGTATCGACGACAACGGCTGAAATTTTCAGGCACGTATAAGCCATAGCATTCCAAGAGGAATGGGCTGTCAATATAGTTATGGATTATGTTAAAACTAAGAATTGCAAGATTTGCATAACGTCTAGTTTCCAAGCTAAATCTATTTGTCGCCTCAAGTAACCCTGTATGGTGCATGAACCTCGGATAAGTTCCGTGCATCCGTATATAGAGACGTACCTAAAGATTTTTTTCTGGATTTGTAACAGCAAATCAATATATTTAGTTTGGTGCGGAGTCCACACACCACTAGCATACTCCAGCTTACTTCTTATGACCCAATCGAACATGGTTATCATTGCATCTGGGTTATCAAATTGCTTTATTGTATGTAGGTTCATAAATATATTTTAAACAGTAGATATTTGAAGAAAATTGTGAAATGAAATGTAAGATAAGCAAATATGAGATAAATAAGAAAAGTTTTGGTTAGGTTAGGTAATTTAGAATAAAAATATGATACCGCTCATAAGTCAAACATGTCTGTGATGTCAGAACTAAATTACACAGGCGTGAATTTCACTTTACCAATATTGAATTATACACGAAGATAATTACACTTACTTAATTTAAAACACCTGGATTTACGCAGGTCCAAAAATCTGTTTTTTTTTTAAATACGTTTAAATTTTGGAGCGATTAAGTGTGTGCATATTAGTATAAGAAATTCACGTTTTGTAAATTTTACTCAGGAGGCCCTGAGAAAAAAATCCCTCATTTTTTCTTTGGGGATGCTGTGTGGAGGGTCTTTTAAGGAATGGAATGGGAATAAATTCTGTGAAGAAAAATAAATGAAAGCTAGTGTAAGAATCTGGGAGTGACGGATGTACGAATTCATTTTTCCCACTGCGGTGCAAAGCGATGGATCAGATGGGAGAGGCAGATCTAGGTTAGGTCTCACTCAACCAGTCTCTCACGATCCAGCGAGACCTAGACAAACTTCACCCCATGAACCCGGGCACCCCTGCTAAGTTACCAATCGTAGCGAACCGCTTAGGGTGACCTGTGGCAGGGGTGTTGGTTATCCAATAAATGGTTTACGGGTGGCTGTACCCATAACCGCCTCCAAAATTCTGAATGGCGGTATCAAGTATTCTGAAACCGATAACTCTAGATGCTGAACCAAAGGTCTTACCACGCTGTTGCAAAATTCATCTAAATTGGGTAACATTGTAATATTGAAGAAACTATTCAGATACTATGAAATTCTGTAAAATTTTCAAATGAGCCAACAAATCTATTATTTGGACCATAAAATATTGCATTGAACTTTTAACTAAAATCTCTTTGGTGTCCCGACATAATTAAGTACCTAACCTTTGTAAACTGTAATTACTTGAAGAAGTTATTTATTGTGTGATTTATTCTTTCAGGATACTACAATGACATTATATTTTCGGAACGTTAAACCTGTTTACGAAATAAAACCCCCAACAAAAACAAATATATTTTATGTTTTTTTTTTTGATTAGCCCCACACAGGAGGCCTTGAGGAAAACAATTTCCATCAGGGCCTATGTCATCTCTGGGGACACTGTGTGGAGGGTATTTTTAAAGAAAGGTAGAAGGGGAGATTCTGGGAATGAAAAATATATGTGGGGTGGGTTGGATGGATGAATCTGGGAGTCAGTATGTCCAGGGGTGACGGATGTGTGAATTCATCCCTCCAAATACAGTGCAAGGTTATCATTTGAGAGAGTCCAGCTGAAGAGGTCTATGTTAGGTCTTCCTCAACCTGTCTCCCGGTCCGCCATATAGTAGGTAGACAAACGCTTCCGTCGCCAATACCTAGACAAAATTCAACCCATGAACCCAGGCACCTGTGCTAAGTCATCAAACGTAACGAATCACTTAGGGTTACCTTTGGCAGAGGTGTTGGTTATCTAATAAATGTTTTCCGGGGTGGCGGTATTACTGTACTAAGTCTCATAATTTATTTATTGTTTGAAACATTTACAGTGTTAACAATTATTTCAATAATAGAATTGCCGTTGGTATATTAGATAGATATTAACACTCCAATTAGAAATGTTCACAGCATGAGTAATCAATGTTAAGTTGATACTAGACAGAAATGCTTGTAGTGATAACAGAAATAATGATAATCAAAATTAAATATAAAACATAGTAGTGTCAAATGAATATAATACCCTGCAGAAAAAGAGAAAAATGAAATAAAGGTTATAACAATAAAGCAGATACATAACAGTTCTACACGAAGCGTCATGGTACGTATGTTATTTTTATAATAATAAAATAGTTAAAAATTTTGTGCATAAATTAGTTAAGAATTCTTTTCATTACTTTGCAGTATTGTATATGTTTAGTTTAGTAACTAAACCGAGATGGTGACCGGACATCTCGGAATGAAACGACTCAGAACTATCTCAGATAAGTCATTTATAGTGATATATATAAAAAAAATATATTTAAAAATGATGATTATATATATATATATATATATATATAAAAAAAAGGGAAACTTTCCTAGTTGGACAGACAAAGCATAATTTTGTAAGGTATATTACTGTAAAATATATAAATAAATAATACAATATATTTAAAAAATTGGTTAAATAGGTTACGTTAGGTTAGGGTTATCGGCTAGTTTAAAATTATTTTTTCATAGCTTTTAACGACTTTTCAAGGAGGTGTTGAGTTGACTTTTTTTCTCAGTTGGCATGGAACCAACCGAGATAGCCAGAGAGGTACTTACTTATATTTCTCTACAAATTCTTTTATTTCTGGTGACTGTGTTGGCATGGATGTTAAGTTTTATAAATAAATATTTCGAAATGCCAACATGTTCTTTGCCCTTTGACCTTCTGCCCTTTGTGTTGTAGTTCCGTTTAAATCTGCCCTTCTCCAGTCCAGGGCTATTCAACTTTAAGGGTTTATTAGCCACTTTACCTACAAGTGCAGCGGCCAAGATGCCAAAGTCCACCCTAAAGCTGCGTACATACACGCGAGCCGAACTACGGAACGATGGAACCGCAAGCGACGTTCAGCAGCTCTAGCAAAGCGAAAACGATAACTTTACAAAATCGGATCGGTACGCGTAACTTCCGATGATTTTACATCGATGTCTCGAGCACGGTTTCACCATTGCCACCCGAATCGATATTGACAGGGAATAAATAAGAAATCGAAATACTGGCGACACTGAAGGTATTTTCCATAAATTGACACTACAAAATGTGATACCATTCCAATCAAAGCAATCACGTAAAAATATTAATAAATTGGCAATGTTGAATTGAAATACTAACCTAAATATGCATTGGCCGACCGCGTTTACTTTTTGACACTAAACAGGAATTAATAAGTTAAGTCAAGTCAAGTCAAGTCAGGTATTTAGTTATAAGTTAAGTCAGGTATTTAGTCATATTTCAACCGATATTTCATTTCTAAGAGCTTCGTTAGTTGATCTCCGTTCATTAATAATCCACTAATTTTACCTAAGAAACGACATTATCCATATACTGACAGTTAATCAAAACTTAAATTATACTATGGACGGTTGGAATAGCTGTTACCAATTCTTTACCGTAATCGTAATCGCATTGATAACTGACACTGTATGGCGGATTTAGTCAATATCGTATTGATTTAAGGTTTTATCGATCGTCCATGCTAGATCTCATATTCCCATAATTCGTGGATCGGTTCGTGGTCCTTTTCGAAAATATAAACGCAGCATAAGCCACAAGTTAGGGTGGCTTTCGAACATCCCTTAATATTAATAATATGAATGAATGTCCCTAGCCGTACAACTGGCTTTGCAAAGAAGGCGACTGGTTTTATCCGTTAGGGGCGCTTTTGATTTGGATCCCTATTAATCGAAGGCAAAGCAACAATTTGGAAAATACACGCCTATTTATTATTCCTCGCTCATCGATGTTCGATCCACTATAAAACACTCTTATCGTTTTTTTTTTACATGAGCTCCACACAGTAGGCCTAGAGGAAAATAATTTCCCTCAGGGCCTATGTCATCTTTGGGGATGCTGTGTGGAGGGCTTTTTTAAGGAAAAGAAGGGGAGGAGAATTCTGGGAAGGAAAAGGGTTTGAGGGTAGGAATCTGGGGTTCAGTGTGTCCTCGTCATTCGCCTCCAAGACCTAGACAAACCTCACCCCATGAACCCGGAAACCCCTGCTACATCACCAAACGTAGCAAACCACTAGGGGTGACCTATGGCAGAGGTGTTGGTAATCCAATAAAGGTTCCCGGGGCGGCGGTACCCATTCCCGCCTCCCAAATTGTACTTAGAACAAGAATCCCAACTCCCCACCTGTAGGACTATGACATCGCCGATTGGAATAAGCTGAAGATAAGGAATTAAGGTAGTGGAAGGTTGGAAAAGGCCTAGCTGTTCAGATCTGTTCACCAAACAGGACTAGAACCATTTTAGGCAAAGCTTCGATTCTGAATGGTGGTCGTCACCGGGACGATACTAAAATATCATTAACCAATTATTATTGTTATTATTTAAACATTGTTAATAATTTCAATTGTTGAATAGAAATGTAATTATTTTAATGAACCGATTATTAGTTACTGTAAGTATTTAAAAACTTCTTCTTTTGTTATACGGTTTTCATACGTCTATTCCTGAGACTATTATTAAAAATGTGAACCGGTTTAAAAAAGACAAAAAATTACGAAAAATACTATCACACCACGCATAACATTTTAATAGATATAAACAGGTTGATATCGAGTAAATAAATATAACCATGTATGCACAGTGGTTAAATATAAATGATCAGGGGCTCTAGCATGGTGAAATCGATAACTTTACAATGTCTCGGGTCGTTAGGAGTAACTTCCGATGATTTTATATCGATATCCCTAGCACAGTTTCACTGTTGATAGCCGAACCGATATTGGTGGGGAATAATTTAGAAATCGATATACGCGGGCAACACTGGCGGATCTGTCTTGAAATTCGCATTCAGATTCGTCAAACGCCAGTCAAATATGTAAAAACATAAATAATTGGCCAATGTTGAATTGAAATACAAATTTAAATATGCATTGGCAGTCCGCATTTACTTTTTGACACTATACGGGAGTTAATTAGTTAACCATTTCTTTAATCATATTTCAGCCACTTTAGTTTATCAAAATTCGAACGGAATAATTTGGTCGCGTCTTAGTTGAATTATTAAGTGTATGTATTGCGTATATGACTTCTTTCAATACAAAAATCTTCGTTAGTGCAATACGTTTATCAAATAAGCCAGTAATTTTGATTAATGAACGACATTATTAAAATAAATGCATATATTGACAGCTAACCGAAACTTATCTGATACTATGGAATCCGGACTAAAACTTGTCAATCGTCGGTCGGAATTTCGCTAACCAATTGTTGACCGTGGTCTCAAATATTGCTAACTGACCATAGATAACGGATTTAGGCAATATCGTATTGATATAGGTTTATATCGATCGACCATGCTAGATGATGTAAATAATGTAATTCTTGTAACTTTTGATAAAACATAAATTTAGCAAATAATTAACTACGAGTAAACTGAATCGCTGAAAATAAACGAATATTTTGTGTAGGATATGCAAACAAGAATTATAATTCATCCTTACATATAAAATGACATAATATAATAAATTCTAATATTCTACATTTTCTTCTAAATCAGTGTTTCTCAGCCTTATTTGTGTAATGTCCCACCTCATCCCTTCAAAAATTTCCATGCCTTTCTCCCCCTCCCACACAACGAAAATATATTTTATCACCAAATGAAAAAGCGCCACAGGCCAAATATTTTCTTAGTTCAAAATCAAAAATGTTAAAGAAAGTTGAAGATTTGCAAGGATAAGCTCTCCACGTATTTCATATATGAATTGTGTATTGTATTTTTATCATTATGAATAATAGATAAAAATACAAGTCCATAAACATAAGAATTAACTTATTCAACCTTTACACGCGTCGTGTTGAAATTTGCGCTTGTGTTGCCTTCTATGTATTTCTCCGAATGTTAGGGCTGCAATTTATTTTTGTCGCAGTACATTTTTGTTTTTTGGGGAAACAAACAGATATGGTATTTTATATTAGAACGTTGCATGAACAAGTGAAATTTCCGCTTAAGATTCATGGTCCATAAAAACATTAATGATTAAATCAAAACTCAGGGGCTTTGATTGAAAAAGAAAATCTTTAGACAAAAAAAAATGCAGATTAAAAGTGTAAAGATTGATATTTTAACAATCTCTCATTAAATTTAAAAATTATCGAAAGTATTCACGAATTTCACCTTAAATTGAAAAATTACCTAAAACCACCATAAGAGTCCATATCTTTTATTATTATTATTTGTTTTTAAATTATGAAACCTGTTATTGATACATCTTGCTTTTTTCGTGATTATTTTTTTTTATAACTTATTAGCAATATTTTATTATTTACATGTTTTTATTTAATTGAGCTGGAATTCCCTCATCAAACACAAAAAACCTGTCACTTTATGGTGAGGAAGGGCTATTTTTCTTGTTTTATAACATGTAAAAATTGTACCCTTATTTAAAAAAAATTCAAATTTAAAATAAAACAACGAAAAAAAGGTAAAATAAAACTTAACCATATAAAATTAATCTTAACAAAAGATAAACAAAATAAATAGAGATATACAAGGAAATGAAAATGATAAACATAACTTGCAGATCTTACACTCAGCTGGGGTGGAGGGTTCGTGATTAATCCTTGATTAATTTTTTCTAATATATAAATGACAAATGGAAAATATCAGCGTCTGAAAAGATATTATTGCATTTTGTACACGTCCTTCTGAAAAATTAATGTTGCGTGTAGTTAGTTAGTTTTAGTATGGGACGTGAAAAAGTTGGTTTGATCGTGTGTTTCTTACTCGACAATGGGTATAAAAGTTTTTTAGAAGGTATTCATTGTCAACAGCGTTATTAATGATTTTGAATAAACAAATTTAATCGGATATATTTCTTCTATCTTCTAGTGTTGATGGTTTATGGAAAACTAATATTGAAAAATCGAATTTTCAACACATCAATTAATAATTGTTATTTTGTGTATTGCTTTCCAAAACATTCCCACGTGTTGAGAAACACTGCGCTAGATGTTTAAGAATAATAATTGGAGAGAAATTTCTCAAAAGAGCTTTTGTCATGAGTTCCTTCTAGTGAGAATTTACTCAGAGCTTTCACTATTTGGCTGGATTAATTATTCTAATTAACTGGTTTAAATTCGTGGAAAGGCGATGAAACGCTTTAGAAATTTTCAAGGCGTATTCTTTAGGGCGGGCTCCGGCGATATTGTTCTGAATCTGTTTACTTCCTCGCTGTTTACAGATTCGCTGTTTACAAGTTCGCTGTTTACATGGACGCCTTTTGTGCCAAGTAAATAAGAGCGATTTTCCGGGAGGTTTTATTATTCGAAGACAGTTATTACATTTGAATTTTGATTATTGTCATAGAGATCTGAAGAGCTTTGATCAAATGGTTTTCCCGTCTGTTATATTATATTGTGAAGGTAAGGCAATTATTGTCACTTCTGGGAATTATTTGAATGCGATTGTTGTTATGTTTGGCGGATTTTCAAATAAAAGGCACACCGCTCCGCACAAGCTCCGTTGTAACCACTTTCTAGCTGGTAGTTCTGTGAATAACAGACTAAAAGTTCTTTCTAAAAGTTTCTTTCTAATTTTCTTTTATTTAAATCAAATCTAAAACTTCCTTAATAAATGAAAATAATTAAGTAAGTATTTGATTACCTACTTACAAATCTTAACATAGACCGAAGCAAACATATTTTCATTTATAGTATATATATTATTCATTTATATATTCAAAGAAACGTTACTATCTCAATAACTTTTTTTTTCGATAAAATTTTGAAAAATTGCGAATAAGAAAGTTCAAATAAACGCGTCTATTTTACATTCGAAAAAATAATCTTTATCGAAACATCAAACGGCCACCATCTTGAAACGGAATCGTAATGTGCAAAAAAAATTACAGAAAAGCCAAATACAAAATGGTCTAATTAAATTAGGATTTCGCCAGGCTCTATCAATAGTTGTAGTTTCCGGCAAACGGAGATTAAATCAGAATTAAAATTTAATATTTATGTCTAAAAAAGATTAAAAAATTACCGTGGTAGCGCTCACGAATTTCGTTTTTTTTTTTTTTTTAATTTTTTTTTTTTTTAACAAAAACATACTTAACAAATACAGATAGAATTGGCAATTTAAATAGGCAGTCCCGCGAAGCTGCCACATAGCTGCTTGTCTGCAGGTTCTACCTCAATATACATCCATTACCTTTTGAAATTAAAAAAAAACATAATTATAAAATTTAAAATTGTAAAGAAGAAAGCAAATAGAGACAATCAAATCCTAATGAACTGGTTGGTGCAACCTACTTTACAGTTAATGAAAATAAATAAAGTAAAAAAAAAACAAAATTTTATGTTTACAAAGGCAAATATTTAACAGATTTTGTATCTATCATTCAAGAAAAAGGTAATATATTCTTAATAATTAGAAACCATGACATCATCAATCTTTCTTTTTCATCTTTGAACATTTTTTTTACAGATATACTAATTTTTCACTCATCATCCACATCTTCACAATTTTAATTTTTATCCTCTCATTTTCCTCAATAACAAATCTATTTTTGAGTTTATTAAAATCACCGGTACGCAGTGCTCCAGCGTTCGGCTTCCATACTTATTTGATATTATTTAGGCTTTTTTTTCTGTGAGTCGTGTGCTGTGACTATGTACCAGTGGTTTTTTATAAGTACTATCTCCCCAGTTATCCTTAATGGTAAGTAACCAGAATATACCTTTTATTGGGAGTAGGTCCTCGGCCTAATATAAAAGCTGCACATTGTGTCTTTGTCTATATATATAATATATATTATTAGGTGATACAATATGTTTTATGATAGAGGTTTGCGAATTTTGTACATGCTTAATATAATAATACATCGTTTACACTCTTTAGGTAATGAATTTGCTCATATCGATAATGCCGGAAGTCTGTCATCATACAAAAGATGCATAAAACAGAATTTGTCTGCTATTACTACGACGTAATCATAATATAATCATTAATCAAGTCCTACCAGTACGCACTCGCTATTATTAACTTTGTAAACAGATGTTTGTATACGCAATTGTATGAGCGTTCCCAATATCTATGACTAGAAATATATCATAATCAGTGATACCTTTTATATTTGGTAAATTTAATTTATATTATCTTCAATTTTTGGCTCCTAAGAGCATTTCTTACTCTTTACTTGTTACACTTTTTTTTTTTTAATATTTATAACTTAACACTTTTTATTTCCTACCTTTTAACTTTCTATCTCAATCTGTAACTTTTCATTATACTTTATATTTTATAATTTTATGCTTTTACTTTATACTTTCATTTATCTATCTTACTTTTTACTTACTGCTTACTATCTCAACTCCTTTTTTTACCTTTTGTTTTTATATTTAACTTCAATTTATGTTGTTACTTTCGTTTTGTTATTGTTTTATAATACATATATAATATAATTTATGTTAATGGCACATGTTGTGCCGTATGTTTTTGAAATAAATAAATAAATAAATAAGTCATGCTTGTATTTCCCCAGCTTCGAATTCCATATCTAAGAATAGATTCTACCAATGAAAAATACATTAATTTAAGTGTGCAATGAGGCAAGACAAATTTTAATTTAAAGAAATTGTTTGCTAGAGCTCTTAACTGGTTACATATTTTAGTAACTTGCTTATCCCATTTAAAAGTGTTATCTACTTTTAATCCTTAATAAGTATACTCATTGACAAAGTCAATATTTTCACATTGGCAATTCATTGTTATTTTTTTATGAATGCATTCAAAGTTGTGTGCGATTAGTTTCGGAATATTCCATATGTTCAAACTTGGTGATCTCATATACATGCATTTTGTTTTTTTTACATTTATAACTAAACCTACATCATGTGCCCATTTTAGCAGTTCATTAAAGTCGGTTTGTAATTTTTGAATCGCTATTTGAGGATTTTCATTTGATACTATAAGTGCAGTGTCATCTGCGAAAATAAATCTACGCGCTTTACTAAATAGTTTTGACATAGCTATAACATAAATTATATATAACTTTGGACCCAAAATTGACCCCTGTGGGACACCAGATCTTATAAATTTAGATTCGCTCATCGCATTCAATATTTTAACATTCATTTTTCTATTTGATAAGTAGTTATTAAAGAGAGTAAGCAATTTACCTCGGATGCCAATGGATTGTAGAACGTTAATTATTTGTTTATGACATAGTGTGTCAAAGGCTTTAGAGAAATCAATGAAAAGTACAAGTACATGTTTTTGAGAGTTGAGCTGGGTGTTTATGAAATTAGAATTTTTTTTAATAAAGTGTCGCAGCTTTTTTATTTCTGGAATCCATATTGACATTCGTCAATGATACCAAATTTATTTAAATATGCATCTAAGTATGTCGCTATAAAGAATTGCGTTAACAACTTGTTTCATTTCAGTTTCTCCCTGAGCGAAAGCCTTAAGCTAAAGGCATCAACTCAATTTTCACTATGTTGGTTTCTTATTTTTAACGAGTTGTTGTTCCAAATGTCATATGTAGGTAATTTGGTCACACACTGTTAGGTAGGATAGATACATTGAAAGTAGGTAGAAGGGAGATGTATATAGTTGCGCCAACAGTAACAATACAGAAAACGTTTGTATTAAAATAAATAAAATCAAGTCCTTGAAATATCAAACAATATTTAAAATAATTTAAACAACAATTCCGAAAGAATTGTATAAATAGTAGAAAAATCTTTTCAATGCTTTCCTGTACAATTTGTCCTTTCTTAGTTATTCAGTTTGGTTTGTATGGTGGAAATAATATATATTGCATGATTATAATGTAAGCTTTTCTCATAATTTTATCGAATCCAACGAGCAATATACCGCAATAATGTGTGAGCAAAAACGTAAGACCCATTCAATGTGTCTTACGCGTGGCATCTCTTGGCAACCGCGATCTGCTTTCAGGTACTTTTGCTTTGAAAATGAAGAAAGGGTGGTAAGTGTATTAATCCCTATAAAGACTACGAGTTCCTGCTTTAGCCAAGATTCCTTGGTTGGAAAAGTATTCAATTGGTAAGTACCTACTTACGTATCATGTGAGTTTGTGTTTTGTCTAAACCCGATGTGTGCATTCGTTACCTTCACGGTGAAGTGACTCATTTGGTGAATTTGGTGAATTTGTGATTTTATAAAACATTAACCTGAGTGTGGTGACTCCACAGTTGATCCCCTGAGAGTTGCCCTTCCGAAATCATAATAATTATTAAATTGTGATCTTTTTGCGCAATTTTACCAATATCAAAAATAAAATCGACTTCAAAAATATCTTTTCTCATAAGGTGGTATGGACATCAAATTAATTAATTTACAGTGTCGACTTTTTGTATTTGGTGTACATAGTTTTTTTTTCATTAGCTATAGCGATGGAAAAAAATCCCTCAACGCCCATGTCATCTTTGGGGATGCTGTGTGAAGGGCCTTTTTATGGAAAGGAAGGAGAGAAAGTTTTGGGAAAGAAAATGTATGAGGGGTAGGTGGTAAGCTGGGGTCAATTTGTTTAAGAGTGACGAACGTATGAATCCATTCCTCCCACTGCGGTGCGAGGCGATGGTCGAGAGAGTCCGGCTATAATTAATGAGGGTGAAGATCACAAGAGCTTTAAAGCTGTGTATGGCCTGTATCAGTGCTGTTTCCTCTAAAGAGCTTATGTGCAATGAGATCCCAAACAGTAGCAAAGATAAAAATGATAACGTTATACATATTTTTTTCATTATCACATTTATGAATGTATTTAATTTTATAAGAAAAGCTCTATTTTTATAACTTTTGAAGGTTTGTAATATATCATTGAAGAAGAAGATAATAATAATAATCTAAGCGAAAATACGAAAGAGAACAAGATACAGAAAAATAGAAAAAGATAATGGTCGCAACTGGGACTCGGGCCCAGAACCCCTTGTATAAAATGGAAAAAGAATTGTTGAAAATAATATTGTTGATTCTAAAATTTGATTATGAAATTGACAAATATAAGGGTTTGATAGATGGTGACAATGGTGTAATTGGTAAACGCGCCTGGTTAGACGAGAGGTTCTGGATTCGAGTCCCACCATTTTGCGACCATTATCTTTTTCTATTTTTCTATGTCTTATTCTCTTTCATATTTTTGTTTAGATTATTATTGTAATTTTCTTCTTCAATAGTATTTAATTTTTTTTTATTTTAATTTATTTCAATCTATTTTTTCATTGTGTTTAATTAAATTGTAAAATAGGGGGCTTAGCACCGGCAAAGCACACAGTGAGGACCAGTGGCGGCTCGTGACTTTTGGGTGAGCTAAGGTGCTGGTATTTAAAAAATGACATTATTGATGTTGTTGTAGCCGAAAAAAAAAATTTTTTTTTTTGAAAATCAGTTTTTTGTATGAAAATTTTCAGGAAGTTTCATTTTTTCTGAAAAATCTTCATACAAATATTTTTCGCGTAAGACAACATCCATGATGCCATTTTTTTTAAATATAAGCCCCCTAGGACAGTGGTCCCCAACCTTTCTGTCGCCGCGGCCCGGTCAGCGTTTGATAATTTCACCGCGGCCCACTGAGGGTAGGGGGGTTACATTGGGGGGGGGGGGGAGAGGGGGTCACATTGAACGTAGATTTTTTAAAATTTTATTGTTAAATAAGGAAAAATTATTTTACAGAGAAATATTAAAAGTAAAAATAAACAGTAAAGAAAAATGTATTAAAAATAAACAATAAAAAATAATAAATTGTGGTTTCTTACCATAAAGAACAAGGTTCTTGTGTTTGGGGAGGGAAAATTCGTTAAAAATATTTATTCATAATAAAATATAATAAAATTTATTTTTAAAAGAATGAATAAAACATTACAATTGTGGTACATAAGTTATAGTGACGAATAAAAGTAGCGAAAATTAAGAAAAAATATATAATAACAATGAAGGATTATTCCAGACGTTTCAGATAATTTATTTTGGATTCATGCGTATTTTCTTTTTTTTTAAGGCTCAACGGGAAGGTTGAAAGTATGTTTTTCCAAGGAAGAGAAAATAATTTCGAGAACGCTTAGGGTTTAATATCAGGATTTTAATGTTATTCTGAACTTGCATATATATATAAAATTGTAAGTTATTAATTTATTTTTCTTTAAAAGATTTCATTTCAAAGGAAGCTTCCAACAGTTAAGTACCTACACAGAGTGTTAATGGGCGTACTTGACATCTGTTAACTAGTGACTCCTGAGGACATTCGGAGCAAAAAATGTTAATGAAATTTTTCTTTGCGGCGACATTTTTTTCACTCTCTCAGTTTCAAACTCATAGAAAATACTATCATTTGTATGGAGGAATAGAAAAAAATTTCGCCGTAGAGAAAAATTTCGTCATCATTTTTTGCATCAAATAACTTCAGGAATCACTGGTTAAATTAACTCAAATACTTCCATTAACACGCTGTATATTCCGATTTTCAATTTTGAAGTATACATAAGATCTTGAATCTCGATCGATAGACGTCTCGACTCCGATATTCGATCGACAGAGGACGACTTTTCACGTCGATGACGTGTTTAAATACGATTTGCCTTATTTGAGTTACGACAAGACCGGCTTCGGAGTCAAGGAGCGACCAGTTTGACAAAAAACGACTCCGCATTCGGAGTCGTTTTTTGGCTTTTGTGTGGTGTTGTTTTACTTCGAAGATTATGTAGATGGTAACTTAGCGTGAAGGGGTTTTTAACGGAATAATTACTATAATTGACGATTTTTTCAAAATATTATTTTGATTTTTAAGCAAACGGCGCGGCCCAGTACCATTTGGTCCACGGCCCGGTATTGGGCCGCGGCCCATGGGTTGGGGACCACTGCCCTAGGACACCCAAAAGTCACGAGCCGCCACTGGTGAGGACCACATTATCAAATCATGTTTGAAAATACATTCTGTTATTGCACCAGTAAAAAAAAATCTACATTTGAACAGCGCGCTAATTCTTTAATCATGTATTATAAGGGTTTTTATCACTTTTCTCGCTATTTAGACTTGGATTGATTTAATTGATACACAAAATGAGATTATTAATTTATTTTCTTCTTTAAACTACAATTGAACCCCCATTGAGAATGACCACGAACTGCCACTGGTGTGTGTGCCACCGAAAAATAAGTAGGTATTAGATACACACTGATAAATTTATCAGAATTAAATGTAGGTAATTAATACTTATTTTCTTTCATACTTTCTTAGAGCAAGCTTAACCCCTCGGGCCTCGGCCATATTTTGACTAAGGGTTAAAATATTTCCGTTTTGCAATAGAATCCAAATAAATGAAATTTTTCTGATTAAACCCGAGAGTTAAAAACTGTTTTTGAAAGGTGATAAATACGCTATTAAATTTAATAAATCGATATAAATAAATAATTTTTTAAATATAGGAATTTTGCATGCAAACATAAAAAAAAGTTTTTAAAATGGCTAACTTTGCGTTTTTTTCTTACTAAAATGAATTAAAGTGAAAAAAATAAAAACGCATACATATTTTATTAAACTATTTTTTTAGAAACGTTGTTGCCGTCTCACTTTTTTGTCGATTTTGCTTTGGTTTTATAAAGGTTACTTCTTTGTGGTTATTTATTAGATTTCAGATAGATTTGACTATAAAGCGTGGTGTTTTCTCTTTCTAACGCCGTTTAGATCATATTTCTCACTATGATAGTAAGGGAGACACAACGATTTATATAAGAATGAGTTGTTCCGAAAAGATAAACAAATTAGCATGTCGGGTTAACAGGCTGTAATATACCCTGATTATAGTGTCGAGATCTGAATAGCTAGATATTTCCCAATTTCCTCCTCGTACCCCATTTCCCAACTTCCCTTCGTATCCTTTCCGTCCTCATATTTTTGCTTCAAAACTTTCCTCGTAATTGATGCTTTCATACTCACACTGCACCTCGGACTCAAATACCAACACGAATTCCTTCACAAACTGTATTTCTTGTGCTTGTGTCATTTATGACTCAGAACTAAGGTTACAAAGGATCTATTAGCGGTATCCCTTTAAACATTTTTTTGATTAAAATCAAGATTGCCTTTCTCCCGTCAACAACTTATCAGCATAATACATAATACTTCAAAAATTTCCAAAAATATCCATCCTCCATTTTTTTTAAAACAATATGACCAACCAAGTAGTTATTAATGTCTCATCGGTCCCTTTATCCATAATACTGTTGATATAGTATTGTTTTATGACTATCTCCTACGAGCTACGAGATATTATGCTATCCGGGCAGCAGCGATTTACAAAACCGAGTAGGTTTTAATGTCCAAAATGTTTTAAAAAGCCTATACCGTTTCAGTCACATTGACGATTGTTATGTAGTAATAGAGTTCCTTTTTTGTTTGTGCAACATCATTTACAAAGCCTATACCATTTCAGTCATGGTGATGACTTTAGATATTTAAGAGTGCAAAATATTAAAAAAATTAGTCAGAAATTTACCCTAATCGTACAGACTTAATTAGTGAGATTGGCTTCATTGTGGTAAGACTATTTTTTTTGTAATAATCTACCTGTTTTTCAAATGACTAGATCCTCAACTGTCCATGAATAGAAATCGCTTAGAAGGGGTGTTATTTTTTTTTTTTTGTTCAAGAGCGGAGACGGTTTACAAAAATAAAGTTCCCGTGAGCACTTAGGCCGTAGGCCCATTGTGCTATCTCCCATTTTACCTCATTCCTTTGACAGTAATCCAGTCCCTTTTACAAAGTTCACCAGGATTGTCATTGGAAATGAAGCTATATCTTCTGGTTCGACAATGTGTCTTCCCAGGTCTCATTTCTCCTCTTCACTCCTCCGCGGTTCCCTGAAGGCCCCACGAGGGAAGAGGGCTTCATCTCTCCTCTCCACTCCTTAGTTCCCTGAAGGCTCCACGATGGAGAGTCCACCTCCCCTTGGTTCCCTAAAGGCCCCACAAGAGAAGAGCCCACTCCACCTTGGCTCCCCGAGGGCCCCAGGAGGGAAGAGGACTTATCTCTCCTCTTCACTCTTCCTTGGTTCCCTAAAGGCCCCATAAGAAAAAGTTCACGGAGATGGCCTCATTTCTCGTCTTCACTCCTAAATGGTTTCCTGAGGGCCCCACATGGGAAGAGGACATCATCTCTCCACTTCACTTCCCCTTGGTTCCGTGAAGGCCCCACAAGGGAAGGGTTCATGGAGGTGGCCTCAGCTCTCCTCTCCAGGGCTTCTCCTCTTGGTTCCTCCTAAGGGCCCCAGGAAGAAAGTCCACAGAGGCGGCCTCAGCACTCCTAGGTTCCAAAAAGGCCCCTAGTTTTCGAATGGTCCAATTTTTTTGTCCCACGAGTGACCAGGGAAATAGAAGGTCCACTCCAGCAGAGCCCCGAATGTTGGAGTAAGGTTTAAATACTCCGAGATGCGACCTTGTTTCTCGGAGGCACCGTTCTTGACACTATTCCCCAGGACATTCAGCCTGAGCACGGTAGCTCACACCTTGGCTTGGGATAGCTACTGCAGGTTTGTGTTTCCACTCCCTGAGCGATGGGTTCGCCACACTCCCTACGCTATGAAGGGGTTTAGTAACAGTAAAGTTGTTGCTTTCAGGTTGGGTTAGTAGTCACAATCAAAATTGAAACAATTTTTCTTCTTAAAATAAAAATAATTATTAATAGTAGTTAAAAACCAGCTCCGCGGTAGCTTAGTCACAAACTTCACGTACCCATCATCCATATCCAGACTGGAAAGATTCATGAAAATGCAAATCCAAGAGTACTTACGCCTGCCAGCCGATGTTCTCATGCTAGCTGTTAGCGTAAGTGGCGCCATCTTTTGGCATTATTAGCTACTTTCTTTAATTCGGTTCCATTACGATTAGCTTAGTCACAAACATCACGTTCACAGATGGTTTCAAAATTGTACTCGGAGTCGAATTCTTAAATTTCTACCGTACAGTCGCTAGGGTATCAATACTGTCAGATTCTTTCGGGAATTCATTCACCGCAACTAAAACAGTATAGGCTTTGTAAATACGCATCCGGACCCGGGTAGGGGCAGCCTACCCACCACAGTGTAGATGTGTAGAGCGGGTCCACGCAGCGCAGACACATGTCGGCGGGGGGTGCCCCTAGCTCGCTTTATTTGTTTTCTTGTCGGGTTTATTATTTTTTCTGCCCCCCCGAATATCTGGAGGCAATTATGCAGACGGCCGTGTCCGCGGAGCGCCGGCCGATTTGGGCCACACGGTCAAATTTTTTCTGGGATTCTTAGACTCACAGGAATGGATCGGGTTTTAAAAAATCATTGAAAAAAATCACTCATCTACTGAAACAATCTGTTTGAATAGACCAACACAAAAATCCAGGTGTAAATACCCAATGACCTTAAATTTCTATTCAAAACAGTAAACTCCCGTTAAATATACCTACGTCTTTTATGAAATTTTATTCTCTACAAAACTGATATCAGTATTTTTTTTACAAAATTGTACTGGAAAAAGAGATACGCACAAAAAACTAAACCATATCGAGCAATTTACCTGTTTCTATAAACTTATATACATTTTTACGACTGCACATCTTGATATTTATTAGAGAGAGAAGAAAATTTTTTATATAAAAATTGTAGGTAATTTTATGTTCTTTACTAAACTTTGAAAGCCATTTTAGCCGAATTTTTTTATAAGAAACGAGATATTTGAGAAAAACTAGATTTAGGCTGGTTTTTTCAAAATGGCGGTGAAAACGCAAGTGCGCCAAGGTCGTCAACTCAGATTTTACATCAGGAGATGAGTGTATAAAATATGTTAAAAAAATTGGGACTACCGGAATAATTCTGATCGCGGATCGCTAATTGCACTAGCCTATGAATTTCACTGCTTTAATGAAAAGTGCAGTTTTTGAAGGAGCATGTATTAAATATTGTTCAAAATTCACTAACGGGTAGTAAATTTAATATTCTTTTAAACTTACTAATCTGAAAAGCCATATTTTAAAGATAAACTGCTCAAGCAGGATGAATTCTATTCTAAAGCTCAAACATTTTGATGATTTCGGTTTTCTGTAAAGTTTTGTGAATGGGAGATACAATCAGCTATTTTCATCGCAGTACTGATATAACCCTGTGGAATTTTCCTTCAAGCCCGCCCCTGCGTCTTGTATAATGTTTATGATGATGGTCAAGCATTGTGTTGATATAAAACCACCCAGTCCCGCCTTGATAAATTAACGTGAGACGGCCCATTGTCTTTCTGAACGAACCTTTCAAACTGCTAAATGTATTACAATAGGGACCCGGGTACCTAAACACTAAAGACTACAGACTACAGACATGCCTACGTTAGTCGAGATATTAAACATTATGCTACGGATCCCGAATTTACATAATATGCTCTAAACCTAAACAACGACCAGTATAATTATGTCAAAAGGATACGCCGATTTATTTATGACCGTATTGAGTTTTTTGGACAGGCATGGGCGAATAACTGGTGTAGGAAAAAGGGGATATGATATCAAAGCTTTAAAATGGGAGAGATTGGAACGCTTTTGAGAAATAATTGGTATGACAATGTGCTTTAAGGTCCGATGCCAACTCAGAATCAAGTCAACCGAACACTTCTTTGAAAAGTCATTAAAAGCTATTAAAAAATAATTTTAAAATAGCCCATAAACCTAACGAAATTTTTTTTTTTACATGAGCTCCACATGGCCCTGAGGAAAATAATTTCCCTCAGGGCCTATGTCATCTTTGGGGATTCTGTGTGGAGGGTTTTTTAAGGAAAGGAAGGGGAGGAGCGTTCTGGGAAGGAAAAGAGTTTGAAGGGTGGGTAGGAATCTGGGGTTCAGTGTGTCCTGGTCATCCGTCTCCAAGACCTAGACAAACCTCACCCCATAAACCCAGGCACCCCTGCTAAATCACCAAACGTAGCAAACCACTTGGGGTGACCTATGGCAGAGGTGTTGGTTATCCAATAAAGGTTCCCGGGGTGGCGGTACCCATTCCCGCCTCCCAGTGTAATGTAACCTATTTACCCAATTTTTTATATATTTTTTTCATTACTTTTAATGACTGCCCTACGAAGACGATATCAAATAGGAAATATAGAAGAATAATGTTCAATGTCATTGAAGAAGAAAATAACATTAATAATATAAACGAAAATTTGAAAGAGAATAAGACACAGAAAAATAAAAATATAACGATCGCAACAGGGACTCGAACCCAGAACCTCTCGTCTTACGGGGACGAGCGCCTTATTCAATTAGGCCACTTCCAATTCTCATCAAACAAAGTCATATTTGTCGATCTCAAATTTCAAATTTTAGAATTGAGAATATTATCGTCGACAATTCTTTTTTCCATATATATTTTTTAAGTGTTCCATATAAAATAAAATCGGTTATCTTAGAACGATTGTTTCATATGATAAAGGTAGTTGCCAATAATATGGAAAAAATTAGTTGAAGATAATATTGCTAATTCTAAAATTTGAGTCATGAAATTGACCAATATGATGGTTTGATGGTGTCAGTGGCCTAATTGGATAAGGCGCTCATCCCGGTTAGACGAGAGGTTCTGGTTCCAGTTGCGACCGTTATCTTTTCATTTATCTGTATCTTGTTCTCTTTTATATTTTCGTTTAGATTATTAATGTTATCTTCTTCTTCAAAAATATATATCACATTGATGGGAATAACCTTCAAAAGTTATTAAAGAGAGTTGTTCTTATAAAAATTGAATAAAATAATATTTTTTATAGATAGAAAACATTATTGGTCGGCGTGGTCGAGCGGTAAGGCTCTTGACTCGCAATCGGAAAGTCGCGGGATCGATTCGTGTTATTTCACAATTGATTAATTAAAAATAATGTATAATATATTTGCGGCACGTTCCAGAGTGGAAGATACTCTTCGTATCGTTCTGGGTAAGACCACCATTCAGAATTGAAACGTTGCTTGAAATGGCTTTAGCCGTGTTTGGTGACTAGATCTGAATAGCCAGGTACTTCCCCACCTTCCTCTTCCCCATCTCTTTCCCGTCCCCACTACCTTCAGCCTCACAACATACCCCAATTCGGGATGCCATAGTCTCACTGGCTCCAGACGGGAGAAGTTGGGACTCTTGTGCGGTATGCATAAAAAAAAAAAATTATTCGATTCCATATTACAATTTACCAAGCCGCAAGGACTATACATAACCAAGAAAAACAGACATTGCTGAAAGCCTTTCAGGATTCAAGTGTTGAATTTATATTATACCGATGTACTTCACTTATCAGTAGGTACCCTCGTTGAAAGCAACTAACAAAATTGTCATACATGTAAATTTGCATTAGCAAAAAATCACTCAAATAAATACCTGCATCAATCAATGCAGGTTGTAATTATAAATTTTAAAAAATTTGAATTTGAAGTTGGCGTTAAAAATTGCACAAATCAACAAGATTTATAAAGATAAATAGCCTTCTTTCAGCACTCCTTTGTATAAAAAGGTTCTATCTTTTTTCATTTCTCAAGCTACCAACAATCCTGTGTCATAATGACGTTTCAATTTAAGTTTGTTTACTCTGTCCAATCTTCGCCACACCTCCTTTTAAATTATAATATGCTTTTCCACTGGCTCTCAAGCATGATGGGGCATGATAATAATTTAAATTCGATAATTAACAATAGTTATCATTTTCTGATATTTTACAATCGAGCGAACGAAAAATTGCATTAGGGGCATACTATTAGACATAAAAATTAATGTTCAATAACATTATATACCTTTTTTATATGAATACCCCACAAGAGTCCCAACTGCTCCCGTCTGGACCCAGTGAGACTATGGCATCCCCAATTGGGGTATGTTGTGAGGCTGAGGGTAGTGGGGAGGGAAAGGAGATGGGGAAGAGGAAGGTGGGAAGTACCTGGCTATTCAGATCCGGTCACTAAACACGGCGAAAGCCATTTCAAGCAACATTTCAATTCTGAATGGTGGTCTTACACCAAGGCGATACTGAGAGTATCTTCCACTCTGGAACGTGCCTCAAATATACTACATATTATTTAAATGAATTAATTGTGAAATAAAACTAATTAATCAAATAAATTTTATTTGCCACGCCGGGATTCGATCCAACGACCTTCGGAATGTTAGTCAAGAGCCTTACCCCTGGAATACGCCGGCCGTCATATGTTCAATTATAATTATTTCAATGCTGCATGCATTTATTGTTATTAGGTACCTACCCGTCTAATATTGTTAGGTACAGGCAAATAAATCATTTCAAAGAGGACACGTTCAATGTGGGTACACAAATTTGTTTACTGACAGTATCGAATATATATTTCGAATCACTTTGGGACTACCAGCCGCAATCCCCTCTTACCCAACAAACACCCAAAGATGCTGGGAGCAGCGTTTATCAATTCCAGTTAAATTCAAAATGTTTTTTGTGTTTTTTTTTGTTTCATTCTTCAGTACAAAAACAAAAATATTATTACATTAAATTATTTTTTGATTCACGCAGTACATCGCTACATAAACAATGGTTTCTATAAAATTATTTATCTGCACATTTATCTAAATACCATGTGAGGGAATGAGTGTATTTTTACTTAAAAATACACTGTAAAAATACTTCTAACTTTAGAAGAGCACTTCTATATTGTCCTACCTATCTAGAAAAATGTTAAGTGTGAATTTAAAAATATAAATATCAGTAAATCGGCTATCAAACGAGGCGGGCATCGACAAAAAAAAACGTAAATTATATTCAACACAACATATAATGTTCGATGATTTATATGTTATACTCAACATAAAGTGAGCTGTTCAGTGCATCTAAAGCCTTACTCAACAATTATGAATTGATGAAATTGAAGAATTGAATAAGTATGTAACGTTATATTGAAATTTTTTTTTTTTTTAAGAAATTCTACGAATGTTAGGTGTTGTAATATAACAATAATTTATCCTCATTACCAAAGATAGTATACATCTTTGTTAATTGCTAAAGATTTTTTATAAAAAAATCATAAATTTAAGAAAAAAAATGTTAGTTTGTTTTTAATTGTCCAAACGACCATATTAGTTTTTGTTCAATCTCCACTTCATAATTAAAAATAAAGTATAAAAAATGATAGTTAATCACTTAACCAAGAATTATTTAAACTAATGAGACCTTTACCTTTACGGAAATAGCTTTATCTTAAACACCTATCATCATGTTTTATGATGTCATGAAAGAAAACCTTCTCTTCCTGTAAAATTTTGTAATGGTCGTTTGGACAATTGAGAACTAAGGCGACGTTTTGTTGTTTAGGAGTAAATTGCATTATGATGCGTGCCCTCTACCTTATAGCGAACAACAACAATCCGATCTTTAACGGGCTGGTGTAGCAATATAGTAAACGACGTGAAAATATGGGAATCAACAAAATTTAAATCATTTCAAGATTTAGTACCTACAACAGATGTGTATCGAATTTATTTATAAATAAGATTTACTTATGAATACATTTGTTCCTAAGTCGATTTTGATCGAATTATGGGTTGAGCTTTTGTTGCATCAAACAATTTGGTAAATCTCTAAAATTACCGAATTCATTAATTGAGAATCACTGGTACACGTGAGTACCACTGAAAAGCCTGCAAATTGCAATGAAACGGTTCCGAGTCCGCAGCTAAATTATATTTGCTTGGGCTGTGGGTCCGAGGCCTTATGATTAATGTTCATTGGCTCCCTTTCGGACCCCGAGGAGGCAGGATAGCCGACTTTTACCCCGTGACATGATAATAAATGGTTTCATAAAAATTTTGAAAATAAAAAATTGGCTCGTGTCTTCTATTGGGATGGGCGGAGTACGGAATGACTTGAGCTTTTTGGCAAATTTAAAAGTATGCCTAAAGTTTTGGTCGGACAGTAGGACTTTTCAAGCGTTGTTTTTTTATACACGATTGAAGAATTTTTCTAACAGGACACCCGGGAGGTAAACGAAAATCGGGCAGACCTAGGCTGAGATGGGAGGATGATGTCAGGAAGGATGCAAGAGGACTACTCCATGTTGCAGATTGGAAGACGACGGCCGAAGACAGAGAGCGGTGGAGTACCATTGAACAAGAAGATTTTATAGCGCTATTAATTTACTATTATCATTATCAGCTTTTACTGTTCATAAATGTTAAAATTTTGAATGTGCTTACCAAACTACCCGGAGCCAGTGGACAGTGAGATTAAGGCACCAAACGGGGTAAATTTGTTGTGAGGCTGAAGGAAGAGGGCAGGGAAGAAGATGAGAAAGAGAAAGGTTGGGAAGTCAATACAAACTATTTTGAAATGGTCTCTTTTGGCCAACACTTAAATTATTTACAATTTGTTCAAGTTGTAACAGGAAGTTGTAAGTACTTATATATTTACAATCTGTGTAAGTTGTAATATGAAGTTGTAAGTATATATTTACAATCTGTGTAAGCTGTATCACGATGTTGTACGTATATATTTACAATCTGTGTAAGTTTTGGCAGGAAATTCAAAGTATATATTTACAATCTGTATAAGTTGAAGCAGGAAGTTCTAAGTATACCTTTACGATCTGTGTAAGTTGTAAGAGGAATAAACAACATTTTATAATTCCTTGACATTCAGTTTCAATGTATTATTTTGTTTAGCATAAATTATACAATCAATTAAAAATGTTTAGCTAATGACCTAATAATTTCATCCATTTGTCAGTATTCCAAAATTCCAATTAAATTGCCTATTTATTAACTCTGACGTAGGTGAACTTATGGTTAAAACTATTTGACGTTGCCACCAACGACGCTAAGAAATAAATGACAGTTTCTAAATAATGTTCCAAAGAAAAGTGACAGATTGAAATAATGTTAAGGTGAAAACTGACGTTATAAAAATGTCTTAGCTAAAGGTCAACTTTGTTTTGGTGTAACGGATTTATTTGTACGTTTTGATGAACAATATCTCAGCCTAGACCTAATTAAAATGGTAATGTTTTGAAATAAATAATTACGGTAACAAGCGCCTACAATATTATTGCTTCAACAGGGCCGTCATTTTAGACTTTGTGTTGTAAGAAATAACAAAATCTCTTTTTGACAGTGTCATTTTGTAAAAGTTCAATGTTTTTTGTGCAATGTCGAATTACAACCTGATTAAAAGCTCTTAATGGGGAATCACGGTGATCCACTAGTCCTTGAAAAATTCGAAAACAAAATTCCCGCCTCTTTTTGGGAGGGATTTAAGAATACTTGAGAAGGCTTTTTTGGAAAAATTGGAGAAGGTATTGTATTATATAGGTATTGTTTGTATCACTAGAGATGTTTTTTACAGGTTGATTCCGTAAAGGCCCCTAAAAAATATTAACTCCTTTTTTCAATAAACAATCAATAACTATCTGTGATTCTAGAAAATTTATTTATTTGTCAGGCGGTTTTTTTACATTTACACCACAGGGTGGACGTGATGAAAATATTTTCAATCGGGGTCTATGTCATCTGGGGAGGGTCCTTTTAGAGGGTTCTGAGAGTCGATGAAGAGAATGCGTTAAGGAGTATATGCCAAGACAAGAGAGATGCTGGGTTTAATCCTTTTTTTCTACCTCTGCTTGGAATGCCATTATGGTAAATATTTTAGATTTTTTTAAGGAGTGCTTACGCATAGGGTTGTCAGGGATGTAATTATAAGATGCAGAACCCAAGGCCGACTACAGTATAGGCCTTGGTTCTCGACGAATTTTGAAGTGTCACGTGATCAAGTCAGTGCCATCGAGCAACGACAACTTGAAAATGGAGGCGATTTTCGTATTGCTGATTTATGGGTAGTTTTACCGATGGCATATATTATATTAGAATACTTTAAGTTTTCAAAGTGTCAGCACTAGTTCACGGAAAAAACATAGCCAAAAAGCGTGTTTTATTTTGAAGCTCATGCACAAATATTTAAATGTTTTGCGATCATTTTATAAAGAATTTAATTTTTCACATTATACAATACTTTACCTACGGGATAAAATGTCCCTATTAAAACTTTCAGAAAGAAGAATTAACACAGATTAAATATTATTACATAACATACTGCATTATAAAATTGACTGTCCTAAATTACTTCAATTAATCAAAATCCACATTCCCAAAAGATCTTGCCAACATTTACTACCCTTTTACTTTAACCACACCAGGACTACCAAAATTCCGCGATTCCTAGACTTCACAATCTCGGAAATAAATATTCTGATCTAGGAGATATATTATCATATATATAGATATTTCACCTTAAGAGTAACCAGTATAAACATTGTTTATTCCAATTCTTTTATAAATCTAGATACAAATAGTAGTGGATAATTACTTCAATTTTTGTTTATATTGAATATCTTTTTATGTGTGACTGTTATCATTTTTACCAATGTATTTTATTTTGTATTATATGCCATTGCTGTTACATTTTTTTCATTACATTACATTTTATTTTTTGTTTTAGTTTTAAAGTAATTAAAAGTATTGTGATACTTAACTTATAAACAAAGAATGTAAAAGCTCATTAGGGAGTGTAATAAATGAATAAATAAAATCATAACCGAGAACGGGTTCGTAAGTAGGAGATTTAGAACTTTAAAGTAGTTTTAATAGGCCTAACACTTTATTTTTGTCTGGACTTATAAAAAGACGAATCAAAAAATTATCGGATTGTTCCAACAGCAAAATGTGTTCTACTTGCAGTATTTAATTGAAGCATTTAAAATATTTTTAAGTGATCTAATTTTCAAATCAAAATCACATGATTTTGCATCACCATTTTATTTTGTCATTTTTGAGAATAAGACGTGTTGACATTTTGAACAATTTAAAATGAGAATTTATTTTCGTTATTATTTTTGGGGTGTTATGCCGTGTTTCGCTACCTCCTTCTTTAGCCAACGTTTCGGACACTGTAACACTGTCCGAAACGTTGGCTAAAGAAGGAGGTAGCTAAACACGGCATAACACCCCAAAAATAATAACAAAAATACTTTTTGGCCGTGAAAACCTAAAAACATACCCAATGTGAATTTAATTAAACTTCTTTCAGTTTTACGCCCTAGCCAGGCAAGCCCTGGCGCATGGCGCCTACATTCCGCACATTATTTGATTTTTTTTTCAGCAATTATCATAATATGTTACAGAAGTAACTAACTGTATTCTCAGATCTGAAGAAGAGTCTCGGACGGCCGAGGAAACGAGCCATGAATCCCATGTACATAATATGTTGTCTGAAACGTTCCTTTGATCTGCCGCCCGCCGCATTCTCAAAGGATAAGCCGACGCTATGGGGTGACCAGATAACGGTTATTACCCGGTTTAGATGGATTATCGGCGCTTGTTACGCGGATTTAGATGTGCTTAGTGAATTCAATTGCATTGAATTGCACGGATGAAATGGGCGGAATTATTTGAATCTAGGAAATTATCTTGTTATAATTGACGCGTTTGTAATTTGTTATCAGTGCATGGGTAGGTAAGTACTAGCATTTTGCAAAACTTTAATTTGTTTGAATGTACAAATTCTTATCGTAGAAATTAGAAACTTATTTTTAAAGTGTCAATTCTTAATAATGATAATATTATATAATAAAAAATGTTAATTTTCATATCGTAGATCTGAATCTAACGGAATCTTTCAGTTCAATTTTCGTTCACTTCCCTAACTACCGAAAGATGTGAATTTTAGCACACGTGATAAAAATGATTACAATACACATAATACGAGTAACAAAAATTAACCATTATTAAAGTTTACTTTGCTTTATAAGTACGTGATTAGCGTCATTTTTTGGCTTTTTTAGACTATTTTTTTTTTACCTGCCCACGCCCTCACTGGCCATCTCAACGCCCCCTATTTTTTCTGGGTCTTCTACTGCCCCATCAAAAGTCTCAAACGCCGGCGGAAGAAAGGATAAAGGATGGAGCTTTTAAAAATTTTATTTCCGAAATTCTTTTTTGACTGAAAATATTTATAACTTTTTTCCACTTGTATATTTTTGCGCGTAATGGTTGCGTTTTACGACAGGCGTCTTCAGACTGATCTTATAAGGTAAAACCGGTCCGATCAAATGGAGTTCCACCATGAATTAACGGCAACCGGGCAATTCAAAATAGTGACAAACACACTTTTGAAAGTGATAAAAATTATGAAAACTGACGAAGAAAAAACATTGTAAGATTTACAGGTTGTTTTTTTTCGTCTCTTTTAATGACTACATTACTTTTAAAAGAGATTTGATTTTCTACTGTGACGATTTGTCACGGAATAACTAAATTAACTGTTTCGAAATTTTAATGTGGAATAATAATTTTCCTCTCCTGAAACACTTTTTTTTTAAAAATAATTGGTTGACTGGCTTAAGGCGTCGGGCTTTCACCAGGCATCGCGGTGTATATAGTCTGCAACCTCAAGTTTTATTGTAACAATTGTACAATAAAGATTTTTCGATCAGCCGGTTTAGGGCCTTAGGCGTCGTTCTGTGGGCAATGAATGGAGCGGGCATTCGTTGATCATTTTCGGTGTTCTGCACTGCATTCACACATGGCCGACTCTTCAAGACCCGATCTATGCATCATGTGGGCTCAACGGCTGTGGGAGCATCTTATTCTATCAATGGCGAGCCAAAATATACAAAGCAATGATAACTCAGATAATGGTCGTCCATGAGATGGGCATTTCCCGCGTTGGCTTATTGCCACTCAAGTTTTCACCTATCTTCTGGAGTGAGAGGTAATCGGAGAAGCCTTTTTCCTTCCATCCAGAAGGCTTTTCGAAACTTCAAGCGGCCTGCCATGTGAGAGACGACATCATCGTGTAAAGGTATTGCGCTTTTTTACAGCGCTTCTCGTGTTCCTCACGACCATTGGAGGTTATCCACCACTTATCCGCCCTGATATAAGTAACAGATGGTTAGTCCTTCAGGGCTTTCGCAAGATTCAATTTTTTTGTAAATAGGAAGCTACATTTATTTAAGGAATCTAAACCCTCCAATGTCCCTGTATGCCATTGTTAGTAAGTTGTTAGTATGCATACTTACATTTGCAGTAATTAGCAAGATAAAGACAAGTCTTCGCCTGTTGGTTCAGCATCTAGTTAGAGTAAAATAATAAAGAAAAATAAATATATCTCAGTTGTAAGTATGATTAAAACCAAAGAAAATATATAAAAATAAAGATATCGTGGGCAGTTTGTCGATGAGCGGGCGAGCGGCCCAAATACCCGCGTCCCTTAGCTGGTTTCCCAAGAGTACCCTTGAAAAAGTGTTTGTGGAGGGGGGGGGGGGGGGGAGATACTCCCAAAGACCCTGGGGAACGAAGTGAACTCGAATAACCGGAGGCAGGACGTGTTCCCTCAGTGTTGCAATCTCTCACCTGATATTTGGCCGGGTTATGTTTGCAAGTACGTAGAACCAAGAGAGAGGAGTAGATTTCAAAGTTCCGCTGATTAAGCTGAGCATTGACCTAAGGGCGCCTCTAGCCCTTACTGGAGCACATTATTCAGCTATTGAGAAATTCAAGGCAATGGATGCCGTTCTGAGAGTGTTGGCGGCGCTTCCCTAGCTAGTTCTAGCTAGCTGACTAAGTTTAGACTTGTCCTGTGTTTTTTTGCACACTGTTTCCGTGCATAGCCGGTATTTCAAGTTCCTGTCCATAGTAACTCCAAGAGTCACTATTTTATCAAATCAAATACTTTTATCAATGCTGTAGATATAAAGGTCATCTAATTAGATTTTGTAAGAGTCGGGTGGTCGCCCCACCGTCTTGACACGGGCCACGATCTCCTGTCCTATGCATCAGGCGGGACAGTGGGGTGCATACCTTTCATGCGAGAGTGCCGGGATGGAAGTCACCGGGCGGCAGGCCAAGCGGGCTGGCTCGAACCCCAGCGACCAGAACAACCAAGGTTAAATACTGCAAGATCAACTGATTTATACGATAATTAGATTTAATTTAATATGATAAAATAAAACCAAATTATGTAGTGTTAACTAAACAATGATTGCCCGCAACTATTTATTGCCCACTCTCACTAGATTGTTATTTTCTCAATAACGTATAATAAATATTTTACCGATATTTTAACAGACACCTTTTTTGTTATTTTTACACAAGCTCCAAACAAATCATCTTGAGGGATGCTGTGTGGAGGGTCTTTAAGGGAAAGCGAGTTTGGGAAGTTCTGGGAAGGAAAGAAAGTAAAAGGGGTGGGTAGGAATCTGGGGTCAATGTTTCCAGGAGTGACGGATGTATGAATCACTCCCTCTCACTGCGGTGCAAGGCGATGGGTCGAGAGAATCCAGCTGGAGAGGTCTGGTTTAGGTCTGCGGCCCGCTACGCAGTAGGTAGGCAAACGCATTTGACGCCAAGACCTAAACAAACCTCACCCCATGAATCCGGCTACCCCTACTAACTAACCAAACTAGCAAACCACTTGGGGTGGTTTATGATTAATAAATGGTTGCCGGGACGGCGGTAGTTGTGATTGGTGACCAGATCTGAATAGACAGGTATTTTCCCAGCTTCTTCTCCCCCATCTCCTTCCCTTTCCCACTACCTATAGTCTCACAACCCCAATTCGGGATTCCATAGTCTCACTGGCGCCAGGTGGGAGCAGCTAGGACTCTCGTGAGGTATTCACATTAAACAAACTTCATAAACGTCCTGTTCCAATCCCCCACTTACTTCAACGTCAGGACATATTTCAAAAAGGGCTTCATAGCATCGCTGACTCCCAGTATCTAGATATAACCTTTTACGAGATCAAAATAATAATAATAATAATATTTGGATGATTTATATTGCGCCATATTTGTGAAAAATCACCTCAAGGGCGCTATACAAACTTACAATACATTTCTAAAATCTAGATAACCTACAAACTAGACAAACAATTAAAAACAACTTTCGGCCAAAAATTGCATCCACCGGTTCATACGAAAGTATATGTACAATGTCTCGACCAATGAACGCGACGCTTCCTAAAAATTTATAAAGGACCATACTTACCTGGGAGGTCTTGAAATTAACACTGTTTATTGTCTATTGAGAAATTTCGATAGAGTTCGCACGCAGAGGACATTATTGTGCACACTTGTTACATGTGTTTAATCCTGAAATATATTTTAATATTAGTATTTAATACATTCTTTATTGAGTGTATTTTGGAAATCAAAAGCAACATTTTATAGTAGGCAGTACAGTAGTACAAGGATTTGATCTTCCTAAATGTGATTCGTAAAGAGACAGATTGATGTGGAAAGATTAAAGTAATTTTTATTCAATAAGAAAAGTGCGATTAAGACATATCATATCAAGTACGACACTCTCAGATAGGTATATTTAAATTAAGGATATGAAAGCCCAAAAAGGTATGTTTTTAATTTGGACCTAAATTCTGTTGGGCTTGTCATGCATCTTAGTTCCGGAGGGAGTTTATTCCAAGCCTCAGGCACAGATACTCCGAAAGCGCGATCTCCAAACTTTGTATTTGGCTTGCGTTTAGGTTCCATTAGTCTGCCTATAGCTGATGATGTTGCTGATCTAAGGGTTGACTGCCTCGGACCAGTATTTTCCGGGACACATAGTTCAGAGACGTAAGGTGGTGCCATTTCATTGATTGATTTAAACACCATCCAGCACAATTTGTACTGGATTCTTTCAGGGCACTTGAGCCAATGAAGGTTACGAAGGTGTTCTGAAATGTGTGAATATTTAGAGACTCCGGTTATGAGCCGTGCTGCTGCGTTAAAAACGGATTGAAGTTTTTCAGTTTGATATTTTGGAAGGCTAGTATACCCAAATACCGTTACAATAATCGACTACGTAAGAGTTGATTAGTAGTTGTGTCGCCTCTGTAGGAAGATTTCTTCAGTAAAAAAAAATTCGTCATTCGTCAGTCAAATTCCATCATCACCATCTAACAGAATCAAATCAGCCATCTCGTTTCCGTCAAGCCGCTCTACCGACGAGCTTAAAGCGGGCAGCGCTTGGCGCCGGCGCTCGCCGTCTCCTGAGTTGTTTGAGACGGGGCGGCTGGCGATCAGAGAGCCGCGCTGTCCCGTCGCTGCCCGCTGCCCGCAGCCTAATTAATGGGGCGGCGCGCCGGACCCGGGTGTTCCGAGGGATTATTGTTGGGCACTGGTATGGATGGATCTCTGGCGTTTATTGAGTTTTGGTGGTGGAACTGCCGATAACGGATGTTTTAGATGTTAGGCACTACCAACCAACTACAATCCGGGAGAAATCCTGCAGTGACCTTTTGGTCAATAGAATCAATGATAAACAAAATGTACAAAATTGTTAAATTCTGTTGATTTATAATTTTTTTTATTTTTGTAGAAATGCGATCGGAAACTTAAGATTTTCAGTGGAACTATGGCATCCCCATAATAAAAAGTTTGTCGAAATGAAGTCAAACCGCGGCATTCCGAATTTATAACATTTTAAAACATTTTTCTAAAAAAAATATATGTTATTTTTGAAGTTAGTATCTATACATTTGCGAAGTCGAAACGGTAATTATATGAAATTCCCCCGACAGAAAAAAATCGCAAAATATGTTCCGAAAATTATTATGAACACTTTTTTCTGTTATTTAACATTATATACGAAATATTTGATGTTTCTTTAAATGATATTTAAGACACTTCCCACGAGATTTTTGCTCCATTTTAAACGAGTCGTGTTTTATTAAACATTTTCACAATATTCGCTTAAATATTGTCGTTTTTATCATTAGCGCGCTCCCTCTAACATTTTTACATTTCTCCCTTCTTCTTCTTTTTGAGCGCTTACTACCGGGCCTTAACGTGATCCAATAGTCCAGGAAAAAATCTAAATCAGAATCCACGTCTATTTCTGGGCTGGATTTAAAAATACTTGACAAGACTTGAGAAAAAGCTTTTGGAAAGGTTGGAAAAGGTATTTGAGAATTGTTTGTTACAGGTTGATTTCGTAAAGGCCCGTAAAAACATTAACCCCTTTTTTACGCATTGTTCATTGTAATAACAAGGAAATTTAAAATTGATTTCACGGAACCAAGCGACGCGGAGTCTAGGGACGTCTGTTCCCCATCGAAGGCGGGGCGGAACTGAAACAAAACGGGTGTGATAAATTATAGTAATTTTTTTTGCGATTATTATAAAGAAACTGAATTTGCCACATTATACAATAAAACCATCTGAAAAGGGGTTTATAAGTAGGAGAGTTTGGATTTGAAAGTGTTTTTTTATAGATCTAATAGTTTATTTTTTTCTAGGCTTATTAAAAGCCTTATAAAAATGGTCTCACAAGCATGATTTTCCTGTGTCGAAAAAAATGCGAATAAAGTACTGGTAAATAAAAACGTGGGAGTGTAAAATAAGTTTAAAAAAAATACCTGACCCCAAATGACACTAAAATTGATAATGTTGACCTTGAGCCTGTGATCGTTATCACTGTTTATTGCCATTTGTTTAGTTATGTACTTTTTTTAATGTTTTTTACTCTTTTATTTGTTTTATTTTATTTAATTTACATGATTTGTAGTATAATTTTAATTTGACAGTTACTTTAAAACTTAATATTAAATGTGTCAACATCACCCAAGTACTGATTTCCCATGGTGTGAAGTCGTTGTATCGGAGAGTGGACAATGTGGTTAAGCTTATGAGTGCTGCTGTAGAATATTGTATTTTGTCGTGTTGTTACTGAGGGTGTTCGTAAGTGAGTGCAAGAGTTCATAACAATCGAATTTAGAGTTAAGTATTTTGAATAAAAATGTTAAGTCGTTTATTTTACGTCTTTCTGCTAGTCTATGTATTTTTAGAGTATTTAATAAGAAATCATTCGGGTTTGATGTTTAGTTGTAGTTTTATCCATGTATTGTTTGTTTCTAAAATAATTGAATAAAAATATATAGTATTATTCTGCTTATTATAACATTTAGATGGAATAAATTCCAATCTCTTTCATATCTTATATTAATACAGTTAATACCGCACAAGAGTCCCAACTGCTCCCGTCTGGAGCCAGCGAGACTATGGCATCCCCAATCGAGGTATGTTGTGAGGCTGAAGGTAGTTGGGAGAGGAAGGAGATAGGGAAGGGGAAGGTTGGGAAGTACCTGGCTATTCAGATCTGGTCACTAAACACGGCTAAAGCCATTTCAAGCAACGTTTCAATTCTGAATGGTGGTCTTACACCAGGGCGATACTGATAGTATCTTCCACTCTGGAACGTGCCGCAAATATACTACATATTATTTTAAATGAATAAATTGTGAAATAACACAAGTTAATCAAATAAAATTTATTTGCGCACGCCGGGTTCGAACCCGCGACCTTCGGATTGTGAGTCGAGAGTCTTGCCTCGGGACCACGGAGGCCGTCTTATTATACTTTTCAGATCGAAAAAAAAAAAGTTTTTTTGTGTTCTGTATAGTGTGGATTTACCAGTTTCCCATTTGAACTACCAGTTTCCGTACACCGTGTAAAGCGACATCTCTACTGGAACTCTTTTAATTCATTTAAATTCTAGGTGTGATAGAAAAAACCCCATTAATATTCAAAGTATTTTATTGGCAAATTAAAAAAATTATTTAATTAAATTTGTAATAAACCTAAGTTAAAAGGAACACACAGTTAGTGCGAACAATGCCCTAATAATCTCCAAAAAATTTACTCCTGGTAGATACCTAAATCTTTATTTTTTGTGTTACATATTACAAAACTAACCATTTTTCAGTCCCAGATCACTGTAAATTTCACGCTTGCAAGATCTCAGACAAGACGGTGCGCGGAAGGATTTTTTCTCTCATCTTTGGTTGTCATCTTGTTACTCCGACAGCCAGAAAAACACCCTCGGGTTTCGAACCAGGCCTTTGTTGCCATCTCCTCCATTAGACCGTGTAATTGTAACGAATTGGTCGTCGGCCTATTGTAGCGAAGGCTAGAAAAAATAACGTGAAATCTCTCGAATTCGGCTTTTTGTATCGGGAGTTTGGATGAAAACATCTTGTCTTTTTGTGTGATGTTTTTATGATTGGACATTGATAGTTGTGCATTTTTTTCTTTTTGAAGTTTTTGAGGATGGATTTTGTAAAAAAAGTATATTGATGACTTGGTTTTGATTTACAGAATTGTTTCATTTTATTCCTTTTGAAGTGAAAACTTCTTTGCCAAGGTTGTGATTTGAAACCCGATGAAACGGAAACGAGCGCTACTAAAAAGAGACAAATGCATACATCTGTAGGATTTAGCCTGCGAGAGAATGAGATAGTATAATTGGTCTCCCCTTTGTGCGGTGCTTCGTAGCCTCCCCACTCTTTACTTTAGTTTTCAGAAGGTGTCGCTTCTACCGCGTGTGAATTACATATCTGTTTTTTTTTTCATTTGTTCTTAATGTGCAACAAGAGTGAGAGGGTTAATATTTTAAGCATTACAAAGTAAAATTAACAATCGTCCAATGAAGGTGTAAAACAACATGTAATAATAACAAGATATATATTAAAAACAATAACAGCAAAAACGAAAGACAATTAAGTTTGGGTCAAGTGAAGCCAAATGCGAGCAAGAGATTTGAGAAAATTTGTAAAGTTCAATTGCTAAATTGCCTGGAAACTTGCCACCATAGCGGATATTATGTGGTCGACATATTCGCACAAGATATTGGGAAAAGGTTCAGTCGGCTCTTTGGAAAGGAATATGGAAAGTTTCGCTGTTTCTTGGTAGACGGTGACTGATATTTATTTTGACTGATATTTATTTTGGCCAAGAGCAAATATTATTTATACTTAGTTGTTTCTGATTTTGAACATAAATTTTGTAAGTAAGATTAAGTAAGTATGTTTATAATAAATAGTTATTTACGGTAAGTATTGTGGATATTGTGGTCAATCCGGTTCCATGGGATAATGCCCGAGCGCTTTTGGACTGATTCAATACAACTCAAAAATTCTCACTTTTGAGTCATTACGATAGATCAAGGGATCAAGATATTGAAATAAGAAACCCTTTCATTCAGGATGTTCTTGGCATCAAAACTTAAAACCCTGCTTCCTATACTTAAGTAATAATCCTCCAAAGCGGAAGACAGATACTCTCTTTATCGCCCTGATGAAAGAGCACCATTCCGAACGTTGATTGATATGGCTTTAGACGTATACGGTGGCCAGATAATTCCTCACTTTATTTTACCCCATTTCCATTCTCTCACAGCTACCTTCTGTCTCATAAGGATTTTTTCTTTCGTACGTTGTTTCACGTCTGGATTATTGCAACGGAATATATGCTAGTCTCCCAAAATATCATATTAACAAATTACAATCCGTGTTCAACGCTGCGGCAAGACTTATCACCGGCGTATCTAAATACTCCCATATTTCTGAGCATCTCAAAAACCTTCACTGGCTCAAGTGTCCCGAAAGAATCCAGTTCAAACTCTGCTGGATGATATTTAAGTCCCTTAACGGAATGGCTCCGGCTTACTTATCGGAAATGTGTATTCCAGAAAATTCCAATCCTCGACAATTAACCCTCAGGTCAGCAGCAACATCAGCTATCGGAAGGTTGAAGGAACCAAAACGCACACCAGATACTAAATTCGGTGAGCGTGCTTTCGGGGTATCAGGACCTAAAGCCTGGAATGGACTGCCACACGAGTTAAGAATGATCACAGATTCAGCGGAATTTAGAGCTAAACTCAACTCATCTTTTCAGACAGTCTTATCCATAAGTTAAAAAAACCTTTCACCTTCGCCTTCACGGCCCACGACGTTGTAAATAACTAATTGTGTAAAATATAACCAAATTCTTATTTTAATCTTTTGTAAAGGTCATTTTATGAAAATTTCCAGTCCCAGAGAGCTCTAAATTCACTAGTCTTTCAAAATAAATATTAATTCAATTTTGGCATTAATCTTCTTATAAATGTAAAAGCAACAGCGATGGGGGTAGCAAAGGTAAATTCATGCAATGTCCAGTGTTTTCAATATAATTTCCTCCACGTGCAAAGTCGTATCATCCCCAAGCATAAACTTTCTAAAAAAGTGTGTTTATCGGAAGTGACCTGCCAGGTAAGTATGGCTCTGTATCTTTTTGTAAATAATAAAATTAGATAGATTCTAAGAATATAAAAAAAAAATAATAATAAATAAATAAAAAAAAACTGTAAAGCGCCCTTGAGGTGATTTTTCACAAAAACGGCGCTCTACAAATTGTCCAATTATTATTATTATTATAAGACGCACACAAATTGTGACTACCATAGTCTTGCTAAGCTGCTGGTAGATGTTAGGACTATTCTTCGGTTTTTATATTTAAAAAAGGTGCTCAGGATGCTAGTGGAATGGCTATCAAACAAAACTCCAGAAAAAATAAATCACATTTGGAGAAGCCATAACAGAAAAGAATAGAAAAGAGTAAAACATCGAATGCATTAATTTAAGAGCATGAAGAAGCAATGCTAATTTTAAATGAATCACGTCCAAGGAAGCATGTCAAATAATTAGACTTTAGTGGTTGATGCAAAGAAGTTGAAGAATTACGTAGCCTGTGGACAGATATTTATTTATTTTATTTATTTATTAAAAGAAGTTTATACAATGAACAAAAAATTGTGTTAATTCATCCGCCATGCTAGGGATGTCCCTGTGTTATGGCGGATGAAGTTTACAGATTGTGTAGGTACAGTGTACAGCTATTAACTTATGCAATTCATTTAAGTAGTTTAAGTAACATATTTAGTAACAAATTAAGTTAGTAATTTAATTAACACATTAAATTAATTTATGTTACGAGTTGTATCATATGCTTTGGTAATATCAATGTTTTAGTATTTTGGAAGGCGCCACCCCTGGAACCATTTACTGCTCAACCAACACCTCTGCCGTAGGTCACCCCAAGTGGTTAGCTACGTTTGGTGACTTAGCAGTTGTGCCCGGGTTCATGAGGATTGTCCAGATATTGGCGGTGGATGTGACTGCCCACTTGGCGGGCCGGATTTGAAGTGACTCTCCAGCTGGGCAATCTCGGAACATCACCTTGCGCTGTAGTGGAGGGGATGGATTCGTACGTTCGTCATTCCTGATGGACACACTGACCTACAGATTCCAGTTATCCCTCATACCTTTTCCTTCCTAGATTTTCCTTTCATTCTTTGCCTTCAAAAAAACCATCCACAGTATTCCCAAAGATGACACAGGCCTTGAGTGAAATGATTTCCTCCTGATTTTTATATTTAATTAGAACATTCAAAGTTTTACGAAAGAGATGTTTTCGATAAATTCTATTGATTCTATTGATCTATAAGCTAAGCTTTATTTATCCATGGAGGAAATATATGAGATCCTTTCTACTAACTCTAGTTAAAACAGTAACTTTAGGGTTGATCGATCATCCAAAAATACCTTTATTTGATTTTGACCGCTAAGGGTTGCTCATTTTCCTCCAAAATTGGCTGTACGATGGTCAACCAAAATGAAACAATGAAAGGCTACCTCAGTTTAAATTAAACCACCCTTTCATTATTATTATTTGTGGTCAAGTAATTCGAATATATGTATTGTGAATAGTTTGAGTCTGTATTTGAATCCTTGAGGTACACCCGATTCCCTTTCAAATTTGAAAAGTGATTATGATTCATGGATAGTTTCCAATGTGATTTTTTTTAAATCACCGACTAGTCAAATCGAGAAACATTACGTAAACACTAAACTTGCGATAACCATAATAAAATAAACAACTTAGGTAGGCAAAGTTTTGTGGTTATTTTAATATAAAATCTACCAATTCATTTTTTCGTAATGATTAATGATGGTAAAACACATCTCTGCATACTGAATTTAAGCGAAGTAAAATCGGACTTTTTGATCGCAGAACACTTACATGGCATTTATTGTGTTCTGCTTTATATTGTTTTATGGCAGATGAGTGTAAAGCAATTTGAAGATTTTTATACTCTAGTCTATTTTTCTTACGAGTGTTTAAGAAACAATTTTAGTTTTATTACGCGAGCAAAGTCATCATCAGGATGCAATAAAAGCCAGGATAGCAGTTTGTTGGCGGATAATTTTAAACAGGTAATTTTAACTGGATTTCTTTTACAGCCCTTCTGGTAATACTTCACTAATACGATGCCATATAAAATAAAGGCCATAAAGTCGTTACAGGTAATGACGTTAAATAATTGATTCGAGGAAGGATGAAAGGATGCTGCAATGGTCGACTTAAGCCTATAGATATAGATGGATTTCTCCTTTGATAATAACATATTACCTATATATCCCGCTTTGTATCCTAAACAAGAAACCATAACATACAAACCTTTTCCCCAATTTCCTCTCTGGATTTTGACACTAGTGCAAATATATTTTTTAATATATTAGCAGTATTGGTTAACAATATCGGCGACACCAGGAAACACAGTAAAAAAACAAAAAAACACACATCTTCTTATTTACAAAAATAAATTATTGTTTGTTTGTTTGTTTGTTTGTTTGTTCGTATGTTATGTGCTGCCATACCATTCATCCGATTGCGATGAAACTTAGGTGATTTGTTATAGGCTTTATATATATGGTAAGTTCTGGCATTATGAAATTTGTATAAATGAAAATGAGGGTATTTTATATATTTTAGTGGCAGGGTGGGAAGGCATGAGAGGAAGGGTAATGAAAGAAGTGGGGTTAGCGGGAGGGATGATGAGGGAGGGGAAGGCGTGGAAGGTGGAAGGGGAACATGGGGAAAGGGGCGCGGGAGGGGAACGGGGACGCATGAGAAAGGGACGCAGGAAGAAAAAATTGATTTCTTTGCTTGCAACGCATGCCGGGTACCAGATAGTCTTTTACATTTCAATAACTTTGGCAATGGTGAACATAATTAATTTTATTTATAAAATTATATTATTTACAGTTCTTACATTAGTCACACTGATTTTACAATATGAATGATGGTTATTCTTCGTAATAACGGCAAAAAATGATTGTTTGTCTGTTTGCAGCAATTTAGTGAAATCTCACACAAAATTGCAACATAAATTACTTTTATGTGTGTATTATGCGTTTCTTAATACACTTCCAGACACAATAAGGAATGAATATATATCATCCTAGCCATCATTAACCGTTGCAGTGTTTTTGTTGGCAATATTCATTGACATAAGGTACACAAGATGAGTCCCCTGCTAGTTAGTAACCAAATCAATTTTAATTGTTAGCATATTTTTTATAAATTTGCTTCCGTCCTATTTAAATATAGACTAATACATACCTTCATTTAATTAGAACATTTTTTATGTGTTTTTTTCTCAATTTAAAACAAAAAATAAACCAGTAGGTATATGGGGAGGGAGGTTGGTCGATTACTTGGCTGAGTGACCAGTGATAATATAAGGAAAAAAAAAAATTGTTTAGTTTTGAGGAAAAAAATAACAACACCTATAAGTCGCTGGAGACCAAAATTTCATTTATTTACTTTTTACTTCAAATAATGTCAGGAATCACTTATTAAAGTAAAGGTAGGTATATATATTTGTGCACATATGAGCTCTCTCGATCCATCGGATAGATCCATAAGATCCATAAGTCCTGGCACATTGACCCCCAGATTCCTACCGAACATTTTCCTACCCTCGTACATTTTTCCTTCCCAGAATTTTTTGCCTCCCTTTCCCTAGAAAGACCCTCCACACCCTGAAATAATTTTTTTCTACGGTGCCTCCTTTGTAGAGCCAATGTAAAAAAAGACTGAAAGGGGTAAAAAAACAAAGGCCATGAAGGTATTCACATTTACAATTTCTTTAACTCCCGTATTTTTAAAAATAGTTCATATAAATAAAATAGGAATACGCCTTAATAATTTAGAAGCTTTAGAAATATTAAAATCAAAGAAACATAATTGCAAAATTAAAAAAAAACAATTAGAATTAACCAACAGTCCCATTTTAAAGTTATTCCCTTTCTCCCTCTGTAACCCCCACCCACCCTTGACCCCTCCTCCTACCCCTCCCCCAAACGTTATCTGATGTTCTCTCCCTCTCTTGTATGCTCTTTCTTTTTTTTGTGTTTACCTTATTGTCTTAACTCTGTGCTGTAATTAAGTTTATATGTTTATTGTCCTGAAGATGGTCGAGTTCGACCGAAACCGGTCGACGAATATAAATTTAAATAAAGTGGTTTTAAACAAAGAACTTGTTTCATTCTGTAAATTTTGATGTGCTGGTACTTAAGTTAAGAAAGTGAAATGTATGTATATTTCAAATAAAAAAATTGATTGTTCAACATGCGGTCACGAATCGTACTCTATAAACCAATCTAGTCTTGTCGATACCGATCCTTCGCTATAACATTATTTTCTCTCTGCTAAGTAGCCGGTAAAATACACAAATGGCCAATTGGTCACGCTCCGGTCTGCATCAGATTGGTATCAAAAACTGTCGGTCATTTCGAAAGTGAAAAAAACAGGTATAATTGCCCAAATGGCAGACGAATACAGTTTCCAGGATTTAACAACCATTTTCCGAGTATTTGAACATTTTTGAGCCATTTTAAGCCTTTGTTGTCGAATTTGAGTCCTTCGAGGCAGAGGGATCCCCCTTTTTTCAACGTAGCTATTTACTCTAATTGTTATAAATAGTTTTTTGGTCACCCCGTTGCAAACCTGAATCTTTTGCAATGAGTGAATTATAAAAAATATTTTTTAAAAGGTATATTTTTTGTATTGAATGCTAGGACAATTTTTAATAAAAACATATTGGTACCTATGTACAGCATATTTCTTTGATCTATATTTTTTTATTTGCATACCACACAAGAGTCCCGACTGCTCCCGTCTGGAGTCAGTGAGACTATGGCATCCCCGATCGGGGTATGTTGTGAGGCTGAAGGCAGTGGGGAGGGGAAGGAGATGGGGAAGAGGAAGGTGGGAAGTTCCTGGCTATTCAGATCTGGTCACCAAACACGGCTTAAGCCATTTCAAGCAACGTTTCAATTCTGAATGGTGGTCTTACACCAGGGCGATACTGAGAGTATCTTCCACTCTGGAACGTGCCGCAAATATACTTTATAGTATTTTTAATGAATTAATTGTGAAATAACACAAATAAATCTAATGAAATTTATTTGGTACGCCGGGATTCGATCCCGCGACCTTCGGATTGCGAGTCAAGAGCCTTACCGCTGGACTACGCCGGCCGTCAATAAATGTTACCATAGAATAAAGAACAAAATAAATGCCATGTGGACGTGATTCGTGTCCAAAAGTATGACCATTCTGTGCTTAAATTTCATATTCAGAACAACTGAACTATGTTTCACCATCATTACGAAATTCAAATGGGATTGAGATATGCGATGTCAGGCAAGTGAAAGAGCGAAAGAGCGCGTGCTAAATTGGCTAGAATCAAAGATACTAAGTTATTGGATATCCGTTCAAAACTATATGGAAAGCATTTCTAGTGACTTTCTCCTCTCGATGATAGTGTTTTCTCGATTTTTAAAATAAAGCCAGACGATACCCGAAAAAGCGCCGTGCGAAATAATGCAAAATAATTTGTTTTGGTTTTAAAAATTTGATCGCTTAGAAGTATGATGCTTCAATTTGCGAGTAAAACACATTTTCGCCTTAGAAAATATCAATTTTTTTTGTAAGTCATTATAAAAAAACACTTTCAAGCGCAAATTCTCCTACTTATAAACCTTTCTTTGGATATGGTTTTATTGTGTAATGCGGCAATTTTTTATTTATTTTTATAATAATTGCAAAAAAAATTGATATTTATGCCTGAACTTCACAAAGAAAATAAAATATGCATTTTCGCATTGTTCTTTTTGACATCAATTAAGATGGCCGGCATCCGATGAATTTGGATTTAGTGAACCTTATGCCATCGACGTACGAACTTGTCACACCCATTTCGTATCAGTTCCGCCCCGTCTGCGGTGTGGAATAGACGTTCCTAGACTGTGCGTTGCTTGATTCGTGAAATCAATTTTAAATCTCCTTGTTATTACAATAAGCAATGCATAATAATAATAACCGCCTTGAAAGGGCTGATGTTACAAAATATCTTGGCCTTTTCATTGATTCACAACTCACATGGAATCACCAATTTAAACATGTTCTATCCAAAATTACTCCTATAACTGGTGTTTTATATAGACTTCGCGGGTTACTTCCTCCCTCTCTATTAAAATCGATTTACCATGCTATGATTCACTCACATCTAATATATCTCGCCGGAATTTGGGGATTTGCTACAAAAAAAATGATTTCAGAAGTCCAAGTCGTTCAAAATAGAGCCCTGCGAAATATTTTCAGTCTACCTTGGGACACACATGTCAAAGATATCTACAGAAACACCCAAATACTTCCTTTTAATACCATTCCCACTTTTGAAATAACTAAAACTATATTACAAGTAATTCAACACTCGGCACATTCCAACACTACACTCTATTACAATTGCGACGTACACCAACACAACACAAGAAATCACAACAAACTTCTTATACCAAAAATCAAATCAACAAAATATGGACTAAGATCCCTAGAATACATAGCTCACACAAAATATAATCAACTACCCAACGAGATCAAACGTGCAAGTCAATGTAAAAAGACCCAAACTAACATGCTCAAACTTCATCTTATTAATGACTATCTGAAATAATAATGTTGTGTATGTCCCCATCATATGTCCATTTAATACATACAGCTATATGTTTCATGTAATGCGTATCATTCCCGCAATGAGTTTATTAACTCCTGGGAGTACAATGCTTTATATAATATACTATATTCTGTATTGTATACTTTTGATAAATAAATAAATAAATAAAAATAAATAAGAAAAGAGTTAATATTTTTACGGACTTTTAGGAAATCAACCTGTAAAAAACAACTCCGAAATACCTTTTCCAACCTTTCCAAAAGCTTTTCCTCAAGTCTTGTCAAGTATTTTTAAATCCTGCCCAAAAAAGGCGTGGATTCCGATTTCAATTTTTCCTTTACTATTGGATCCCCTTAAAAAGAGCTACAATCTAATACAGCCAAACCAGCTTAGAAGCTAACCCACATTTTTTGGAGCTGACGGTTCATTTTGGAGCTAAATATAGCTCTAAAGGAGCTGAGTTGCCGCTTGATGATACATAGCTACGAGACTTGTACTACACCTAGTTAAGAATTTCGATGGCGCCAAACTAACTTCAATATACTAGGCGAGGTACCTTCCTGGCTACTTGGGACGTCTCAATAATACGTGTAATTAAACCTTAGACGGTCCTTTGAAGCAAGGTTCACGCATGCGCGCTTAGCGGCGAGGAAAAAGGACCGCCGGATCTGCGCACCCGGGCGCGAGGACTTGAAGGGCGCGCCGACAGCTGATTTGTCAAGTGACGTGAAAAATTACCGGTTCGGGATAGTGATACGCCTTTTCTATAATATGATGGTTTGAAAAAAATATTATTTAATAACCTAAAAATGACTTTTACGTTTCTATTGTTCCTACTTACTTGAAAGAAACAATTTTTTTTTCATCCCCATCTCACTGCAACATTCCAGGTTGTTATTTACCGGCTCCTCGGTATTCGGTATTCGGAAGGCTCGATGTTCGGTATTCAGTAGGCTCGATATTCGGTTTTCAGTAGGCTCGATATTCGGAATTCGGTACGCTGAATATTCGGTTTTCAGTAGGCTCGATATTCAGTATTCAGTAGGCTAGATATTCGGTAATCAGTAGCCTCGAAATATAGTATTCGATAGTCTTGATATTCAGTTTTCAGTGTGCTCGATATTCGGTATTCAGAAAGCTGGACATTCGGCATTCAGTATGCTCCATATTCGGTTTTCATTAGGCTTAATATTCGGTACTCAGTAGGCCCGAGGGGGGGATAATTGATAAGTGCAAGCGCTACAGTAATTTCCCCTTAATACCATGCGAGGAAGCCGCGGGTAAAAGCTAGTAATATTATAAAAGTAATATTATTAAACAAATACTCTCGGTAAACCAACATGGCTTCAGGAAAAACAGGAGCACAGAACATGCAATAGCTACCGTAACGGACTTCATTACACATAATCTAGACGCTAAAAAAAAAGTTATCTCTATTTATTTAGATCTATGTAAAGCTTTCGACACAATTTCACATAAAAAACTTTTCAAGAAGTTAAAAAACATTGGCATTAATGGAGTAGAATTCAATTTAATTAAAAGCTTCATGTCTGACAGAACGCAACAAGTTAAAATTGACAACAAGACAAGTGAACCACTTTCAATTACGTACGGAGTCCCACAGGGGAGTGTACTTGGCCCTTTATTATTCCTCATTTATATAAATGAACTGTGCGACATTAAAATTGAAGGTAAAATCGTGACCTTCGCTGACGATACAGTTCTTCTCTGTCAAGCAGCCACATGGAAAGATGTATTTATAATAGCCGAAAAAAGTTTATCAATCGTCAAAAAATGGCTAAACAGTAATACTCTTACAGTTAATACAATCAAAACAAAATATATAACTCATAGTATTACACAAAGAGGTCAACCTCCATCAAACATAGGCTTGATTCTACATGACTGTACTTTATCCAACTGCCAGTGCGAACATATAGAAAGGGTAAAACATACAAAATACCTGGGGGTTATTATTGATTCACACTTACGCTGGACTAACCACATTAATTTCATCACAAATAAACTGAAACGAGTAATGCACCTAATAAAGTACGTTAAAAACATCTTCCCACTAATAATACTAAGATCGATCTATTTTGCACTTTGTCAATCCATTGCCACATATGGAATACTAGCTTGGGGAAGTGCTACAAACATAGCAATTGACCCAATTCAAAAAATACAAAAAGCAATAATTAAACTCATCCTGCAAGTACCATTTCACACAGATTCTAGCGAAATCTACAAAGCATTAGAAGTCATGTCAATAAGACAACTTTATGCCAAATCTGCTATAATATACCTTGTCCAAAACAAACAACACATTCCAATTCAACCAAAAACCATAACAAAAACCAGGTCCTCAACAAATAAAACACTGAACATACCGATAACCCACACCACACATGGACAAAGACACTTTCAGTATTATGCAACCAAACTTTTTAATTGCATGCCCATTACTTTGAAACAAATACTATCTGCAAATACATCTACAAACATTCATAAAAAACATATCACTGACTGGATTAAAAATCAAGATATTAACTTTATACAAAACATTATTATTCCCAACCAAACATAACAAAACTATAAAAAGTATAAAATTAAATAAACCTAAAAATTAAGTAGTTTTTCAAGTATCCAATAACTATACATACACTTACAATTTATATATGTGTGTACATATATATATGTGTATGTGAATGTGTATGCGGATGTATACGTATGTATATATATATTCATATGGATGTGTATGTATGTATGTGTATGTTTATATATATATAATTTTTTTTTATATTCCTCTAATATATTTAAATACTTTTTTTTTCTCTTCTATATAACCAATGTACAATAACTGTTAAAATTTGAAAAAAAAATACATATAAAACTTTATATTACAACACATAAATACTTGTCACACATAAACATAAATAAACACGTAAACACCTCAGCACAGGTTCTCCTAGTGAGGTGTTCACGAAACATACAACAATACCTATCCACAGTTTCACCTTCACAAACCTACCTTACACCCAACATAATAAAATTATAAAGGTAAATACTGTAATGTATAGAAATAAATAAAATAAAATTATATCGACAGTGTTTAGGAAAAAGGTAGTTAACCTCAAAATCAAATCAATGTTAAAATTCATTTTTCAAATACCTCTTCCAACCTTATCAAAAGCTTTTTCTCAATAATTTTTAAACTCCTTCCAAAAAGAGGCGTGGCTTCCGATTTCGATTTTTCCTGGACTAGTGGATCACCTTAACACTGAATGTTATGTTATTATTTAGGATAGTCTTTCTTAAAATTGCATTTTGTTTATTTACAAAACCCGGCTTTCTTTAATGTTTCAAATAGGGATTTAGAATGCATTACATTTCCAAAAAGTTGAATCAGTTTTCCACCGATCTTACTTTCCAGTGGCGCAGCGCACAGTAATCTTACACTGAGAGGGTTAAAAAATAAAATATACAAACACATAAGTATATTCCAACCCCCTCAGATCCTGCGGGGAGATATGGGAGATTTGACCCACACCCCCTCCCCCCGAATGTATTTCTGTACCGGAGTCCGGCATTTATTTCTTTGGCAGAGGGGGAGGGATGTTGGGGTGGTAAAAGCAGGCAAAAGGGGGAGGTTTACGGGTGGGGGTGGGTGAGGGGGCAAGACATACGCGTCTGCCTATTTTCCACGCAATTTCACCCGTCGGCCAGTTATGGGACGCGCAATAAAGTGAGATCTCCATTGTGCTCGGTGGTAGGCAGTGGCGTAACGGTTTTTCAGAAGGGCGCACGAATGGGTTTTATTGTAAATGTATGGCCATCTTCTATGTACATTTGCGAATGTATGGACGGTGGCACTGTGGGCCTACTGACATACTCTAATAATGCTCATATTTAAAATTCATGTACAATTTTCATTCGATTATTAAAAAGAATATTAATCAAAACTATTTTACTTTCCTTTTATCACCCCTCTCTCTGTCCGTCTCATCCCTCGTCCAATTAAAATATGTGCTTAGTTAAACAGTTAAAACGCCATTTTACGGTTTCTAGAGGCGGTGAACATTTTTTGTTTCATGTCTCAAGAATCTCAGTGCCCAGCGGGATTCAAATATTTAAATTTGTCTTAAAATATTTATTTAACGCCCAGGGGGCTTTTACATTTTTGGTAGTACAACTAATTCATGACAGATAATTTTGAAACAAAAACGAAATAATAAAAGAAAAAATAGATAAAAAATGCACACAAGTCATAAAAATACAAAAAATTGCAAAAATATTACAAAAATACAGCGATTTGATAGGCTTACAAAAATTGCATAGGTTAGGAATAGTGTTGGAATAAGTTTTTTACAAGATCTACAAAACTCGCCAAGTTGATATTGAATATGCCAACATCACCTAAGTATCTACTGATTTCCCATAGTGTGAAATCGTTGTATCGGAGAGTGGGCAATGAAGTTCCGTTTATGAATGCTGCAGTAGAATAATGTATTTTGTCGTGTAGTTACTGGTATTCGTAAGTTGGTGAGTTGCAGGAGTTCGCAACAGTCGAACTTAGAGTTTAGTATTTTGAATAAAAATATTAAGTCGTTTATTTTACGTCTGTCTTCTAGTGTGTGTATTTTTAGAATATTGAACAGAAAATTATATTTTAAATCTCCTGGTGGGATATTTAATTTAAAATTTACAAAACGCAGAATTTATTTATTCCCTCAATGTTATTAATGTGAATTTTGTAAGATGGAGACCAAACTACCGAGTTATATTCAATTAGGCTACTAACTAGAGATACGTTCAATAGTTTAATTGTTTGTACGGAATATAACAAATTATATTAGAAAAATCTTGTCTTTTATTACCAACATTATGCTAGAAGACTGTAAATATGTCATTTCTGTTAATTTCCAATGATACAACTTTAGATGTGTTGGGTATCTTTTGAATAAACTTGAGGTTCGTCTAATTACATGAATTATTAATTTATTAAGTTATCTTCCATATTACCATGAATATTACAATGGACTCGATAGCCTTACTAGACTAGGTTTAAAATAGTTAGATAACGCTTAATTCTTGGGGACAGTTAAGACACCATCAATAGAACCCCAAACTTGTTGCCTAGATGCATAATATTGTTTGACCCACACCCTTAGTGAGTGTGTCCAATAGTTGGTTACGTACGTGTTGCAGACTATATGAAAATTGAAAATGACATATTTTGTCTTGTGTTCCTATTCGTAACATGGAATTTAATAGTAGCGATACGATTAGTAGATTTAACGTTTCTTTTTTCAAATTTTCACATTTTGTACCCAGACATAGATTTAATTAATTTATTCATTTATTTATTAACGCCCTTTTTGGTGAGTTTTACACACGAATAATAAGAAATAAACATAAAATAAAATAAAATACTTTTTTGTTTAAAACCACGAAATTTATTAATTTATGAACCGGCCGGTTTCGCTTTAATCAAGCTTCTTCAGGGTACAAATTAATACTAAACAATAAGTACATAGTGTGTGCTTATATATAATCACAAATGTAGAGGGAGACAACATGATACAAATATAACAAATACATTGATGGCCATAAAATACATTAACATAAGTACACAAGTAATGGAAAAAACCGAAAGATAATTATGTGACTGATGGGTTACAATAATAAATTTGGAGAAACAAAGCATCAACTGGCGTGGGGTAAGGAGCACTGGGAATTTTTATTTAAAGATTTATTGGAAACCGACCTAATATTGGACTACTTGATACGTTTTGACGGCCTCCGTGGTCCCGAGGCAAGACTCTCGACTCACAATCCGAAGGTCGCGGGTTCGAACCCGGCGTGCGCAAATAAATTTTATTTGATTAATTTGTGTTATATTACAATTTATTCATTTAAAATAATAAATAGTATATTTGCGGCACGTTCCAGAGTGGAAGATACTATCAGTATCGCCCTGGTGTAAGACCACCATTCAGAATTGAAACGTTGCTTGAAATGGCTTTAGCCGTGTTTAGTGACCAGATCTGAATAGCCAGGTACTTCCCCACCTTCCTCTTCCCTATCTCCTTCCCCTCCCCATTACCTTCAGCCTCACAACATACCCTGATTGGGGATGCCATAGTCTCACTGGCTCCAGACGGGAGCAGTTGGGACTCTTGTGCGGTATTAACTGTAAAAAAAAAAAAAAAATACGTCTAATTGATTATTAAGTATATGACTTTTGGTTTTTACAGCTTTTTTAATTTCTAGTGCCTCTAAGTTGTTAAGTCTGTTACCATGTCCATAGCACCGGTGCATATAGCACCGGTGCCATGTTCATAGCACCGGTGCTAACATCTTACATAAAAACGGGCATGGTAACAGACTTAACAACTAAGAGGCACTAGAAATTAAAAAAGCTGTAAAAACCAAAAGTAAGTTCATAAATTAATAAATCTCGTGGTTTTAAACAAAAAAGTATTTTATTTTATTAAATATGTCAAACCACAAAGCGAGTGCTTTCTACAATAATAAAGAAATAAACAGTTTTTATTGTACATATTTGAATTGCCTCAGTAACAATATTTTACAATTGTTTTATTTAGGACTAGCGAGTTCTCGGCATGCGTTGAATGCCACTAATAAAGAAATTGTTTCTCTCTGCCTGTCCTTTCCCATTCGTCCCGTTCCCCTTCCACTTCCCCTTCCCCTCCCATGTCCCCTTCCCCTCATACGTTCCCCCTCGACTTTACCCACCTTCCTTCTCCCCTCTCCCGCACACCTCCCTCCCGCGATCCAGTCCCGGTACATTCAGATTTTCAAACAGCTCGCGTGCCACCTACCAATTTTTTTTACAAATTTTCATTTTTCATATATCAAAAACATTAATTTTTTCTATATTATAAGACCAACCAATCAAATTTGGTACCTAACACAGGTACCTATTTAAAATAAATATATTCTTTGATTAGATTCATAGTATTCTATTTTGATTAGTAGCAAATAAGGTAAATGAATTAATTTATTATTTGAAGAGTTTATTCGAAAATTGAATTTTGATTTAACAATCGATGGTTTGCAAAATGTCATTCTCAAATTGTGACATTTTTGACAGTTTTGTACGAGTTTTTGTAATGATTAAAAAAACTTTTTAGATGTATTGTCATGTGGTTGTAATAATCTAGAAACTACGCGAAGGTAGAAAGAAGGTATTTCAAAAGTTTCAAACATTTCCTTTGCTTAATATAGCAATGCATAGACCACTTACATACATAGAAATATATGTTGATTTATATATACGTATGTAGATATAAAGACACTTTAGTGAAAATAAAGTTACATTAAATTTAATTTAATTAATTTGCATTGTTTCATAATTTAAAAATATTTGAAGTAGGTATATTTGCGGCACGTTCCAGAGTGGAAAATACTCTCAGTATCTCCCTGGTAAATAACCACCATTCAGAATTAAAAATTTGGATGAAATGGTTTTAGCCGTGTTTGTTGACCAGATCTGAATAGCTAGGATGTTCCTCACCTCATTCCCATCCCATTTCCCTCCTCGCTACCTTCAGCCACACAACAATCCCAATTGGGGATGCCTTGGTCTCACTGGCTTCAGACGGTTGGAAGCAATTGTAACCCTTGCGGTTTCACATGAAAAAAACAAGCACAATAAAACTGCTATGTGTTTGCATTAATTTGGTATTGGTATGGTTGGTATGTTTATAAATTATGGATGTTATACGTTTCCAAGGCACCCAAATACCAAAAATTGTATAATCCTGTATACACTACCTACCCACCTACCTGATATCTGCCAGTTACTAGTGTAAGTGGCTTTATACTTATACTTGCGTGATGTAATTATATGAATAAGGCTTGTGAATAATGCATCGTAAACACTTCGAAGCAATGCGTGTCCATTTTGTGTAGTAAAAATGCGTCAACTGCCTCCGAACATTAACATAAACCCGTAATTAATGTTATGGTGTATTTTCGTAATTCATACTACCTGCCCGCTCTGAACCTGCTGCCACGTGACGAAAGATTTATTTAGGATATCTATTGTTTTAGTATGAGATGTTTGCAAGACAATAAATACTGTTACGGATATATTTAACGTCACTGAAACAATTATATATAAAAGATGTTCTAATTTACGCTTTCAAAAACTAGAATAACTTTACTCAGACAAACTCAGGAAGATTCACAAGATCCACTTTACAACATACATTCCATCAACCTACAACTAAAATGACTTGGACAAAGAAATATGCTATAAAATTATTTGATGTACCCCTTGCAATGAAAACCGTTTAAAACATATAGATTACGGTCCCTTAAAGTTTTCATATATGTTTAAGTATACACATTAAATATATCATTCAGTGAAGAAAATGTGCAATTGAACACCTATTTTTTTTAAATTTTAGCATCTTTGGGGATGCTGTGTGGATGTCTTTTCAGGGACGGCCTCCGTGGTCCCGAGGCAAGACTCTCGACTCACAATCCGAAGGTCGCGGGTTCGAACCCGGCGTGCGCAAATAAATTTTATTTGATTAATTTGTGTTATTTCACAATTTATTCATTTAAAATAATATATAGTATATTTGCGGCACGTTCCAGAGTGGAAGATACTATCAGTATCGCCCTGGTGTAAGACCACCATTCAGAATTGAAACGTTGCTCGAAATGGCTTTAGCCGTGTTTAGTGACCAGATCTGAATAGCCAGGTACTTCCCCACCTTCCTCTTCCCTACCTTCTTCCCCTCCCCACTACCTACAGCCTCACAACATACCCCAATTGGGGATGCCATAGTCTCACTGGCTCCAGACGGGAGCAGTTGGGACTCTTGTGCGGTATTTCATATAAAAAAGGGAAAGGAAGGAGAGGAAGTTCTGGGGAGGGAAAAGGTATGAGAGAGGGGAGGTATCTGGGGGTCAATGTGTCCTGGAGTGACGGAGTAAGAATCCATTCCTCGCACTACGGTGCAAGGCTAGAAAATTTATCTAAGACACTATCTAGAGAGCGTTTAGTTCGAGTTTGATCATACATAAAGACAGCAGTAAATAAAAATATGCGTTAAGAAAATGAAGATAGTATTGGCAGTTCTAATGATCCGTTCAGACTAGGCTAGTATTTTAGTCGAGTAGCGAGTATTTTAGTAACTGAACGTGTCCGAACACATTAATTTAGTAGTTAGTAGTAACATTTTGGTCAGTCAAGTAGCAAGTATACTCGTTACTGGAATAATTACTTGACCAATGTGAACAAGCTATTAGTCGAAGTATGATGCAGTTAAATATGACCGAATCGGATAGGGACACATTAGCACAGTTGGTAGAGCTCCGCCCCGGCAAGGCATAGGTCCTGGGTTTGAGTACCAGATTTTAATTTTTTTTTTAAAGAAAGACCCGGGTTACGAATAACCCAACAATGTTTGAAAATCTCCTACTACCACCACAGAAAGCCGAAAATTTTGCTTGTGTTGTGATGGAGGACTTCGCCAGCCGAGGAATCAAACACGGGATGCCCGAGTGGAACCCAAACGCGATGCCCACTAAACCACTGACCATTGACCACTGACCAGATGTGACGGTATCTTTTTCTGATTTTTCTATTTCCAGATTTTCGATTGAGTTTCGCTAATATTGTCTTCATTTAATTAAAAGAAAAAAAAATCTTTTAAACCACGATAACGTAGACAAAATTACAAAAACAAATTCAATCCAATAGAAATTTTCATAAATTATTTCATCGCAACACTGCCTTCCACATATTTTATATTCTAAAGTAATAATTCAACAATCTAAAACACATAGTTACTCTTTCTCACAGCTAAACGTACCAGAACCTTAAAGCCCGTGTTGATGGCGGTTAATTAAATACCTAATTACCCCAATTATTGTGCTTCCATAAAAACACAGGTAGGTGCTTAGAAATATCCTGACGTAATTATGTGTACAGTGTACATGAGGCTTTAATTTATTCTTTCTATTTTGATTTTTATCACTTACCGACCAATTTGAGCTAGGCAAAGTGAAGAAAAAACCTTACGCGTAATTATTTATAATTAGTCGAACCACTATAAAAATGGCGATGACTCTAATAGGCTGTCTGGAGTAGGCTCCGAAGTAAATAAAATTACCTAAGTGGGTAATGGCAATTAAGAACCACATTTAAGAATATATATTTTATTTCTTTATTTAACTTTATAAATAGATACCTATTTAAAATAAATATAATTTTTTATTAGAGTTTCGAGTTATTTTGAGTTTCGAAAATTAAATTTTAATTGAACATTCAATCTTTTGCAAAATGTCATTCTCAAATTGTGATATTTTTGACAGTTTCGTAAGAGTTTTTGTATTGATTAAAAGACTTTTCAGATTTATTGTAATGTGGTTGTAATAATCCAGAAATGGAAATAAGGCATTTTAAAAAATTCAAACATATCCTATGCTTAAGGTTTAAAAAGGTATTTGAGAGTTGTTTTTTACAGGTTAATTTCGTAAAGGCCCATAAAAAACATTAACTCCTTTCATACGCATTGTTTATTGTAATAACAAGGAAATTTAAAATTGATTTCACGGAACCAAGTGACGCAGGTCTAGGGACGTCTATTCCCCACGGTAGACTGGGCAGAACTGATACAAAATGGGTGTGACTAATATATAATTCTTATGTCCATGGCATAAGGTTCAATGCAAAAATCTAAATTCGTCGAGTACCGGCCGACTTGATTGATGTCAAAAATAATGAAAGTGCATATTATTTAATTTTATTTTGTTAAGTTCAGGCACAAATATCAAATTTTTTTGCGATACTATAAAAAACTTGAATTTGCTCATTGTACAATAAAACCATATCCGAAAAGGGGTTTATAAGTAGGAGAGTTTGCACTTAAAAGTGTTTTTTTATAGACCTAATAGTTTTTTTTCTAGGCTTGTTAAAAGACTTGACAAAATGACCGATATTTTTAACGATAAAGATTTTTTCTACACGCAGTATTTAAATGAAGTATCAATAATACTTCTAAGCGATTAAATTTTCAAAACAAAAATATATAATTTTGTATGATTTTGCATTATTTCGCATGGCTTTATCTTAATATAGCAATGCATAGACAACTCACATACATAGAAGTAAACATATTTTGATTTTTATATATATAGAAGATGTCGAATACTTAGAGCAGGTGGATGAGTTTGTGTATTTGGGAAGTATGTTTACGAGAGATGGGAAGACTGATAGAGATATCGAAAGTAGGGTAAATGCCGGTAACTCCATTAATGGAGGACTGAACGCCGTTGGCGGCAACAAAAAACTGTCAAAAGAAGCGAAGCTAGCCGTCTATAATGGAGTGCTGGTACCTACCCTGATGTATGGCAGTGAGGCGTGGAATTGGCAGAGAAAGGATGAAAGTAGACTGAATGCTGTAGAAATGAGATCCCTGAGACGTATGTGTGGTAAAACCATGTATGATCGTGTGAGAAATGTGGAGATCCGCAAAGAATACAAGGCTGATGTAAGCGTAATGAATAAGATTAAGTAAGGGACGCTTAGATGGTTTGGGCATGTAGAGCGAATGAATGAGGAAAGGAGTGTAAGGAGAATATATGACGCAAATGTGAATGGTAGACGGGGACGCCCGAGGAAGACATGGCACGACCAAGTGAATCAGATACTTAAAGATAGTAGATGTCAAGAGTAAGAAGAATAGAAGAGCATGTGCGAGACGATGTATGAATGTGAACGAAGCAAGGAGTGTGTGCCAAGATCGAGTTGTTTGGCGGTCCGTCCTCTCTGCCTACCCCTGCGGGGAAACGACGTGATGGTTAGTTAGTTAGTTAGTTAGAAGATGTCGTGCAATTGACTATGCAGTCAGCAACCATTCGCCGCAGAGCTTCTTGAAGCACTTTAACAATGATATCAATATTCAAATAGACGATGGTATTTTATTCCAAAGTTTTAATGATGATAATAGTCCTGAAATTAGTCCTGAATTCAATTGCATAATATCTTAACCTTGAAAAACTAAGAAACAACACATCACATAGTGCGTAGGAGTAAAATTTTCCCACAGCTTGTTCAAAGCAAGTTTAGTACATAAAATCATAGGAAGAAATTCTCTATGTATGTTACACAATGGCCTGTGGTAGGTAAATACACAGCCAGTATAGGTTGTAGTTACAACTGGTGTGGCCAGGAGGTACGACATGGATACATAGACGGTACCTACGTAAAGTCAGGTGTGTACATGTGTGGGTAAGCGGTGCGTGTGTGTGTATAAAGCAGGACGTGTATAAAATGGCGCCCGAGCCATCGCCTACTCTTCTTAATGTTGGGTACAGTCAATGAAATAGGGAGCAGTTTATACATCAACCACACATAAGTTCTTATTTTTAGCATCTCTATCAAAATAGTTCAACATTGTACAAACTTGCAGATGCAGATCTGCACAACTGCAGAACTGTCGCCGAACTACGATCTAATTATACGAACTATTAAAGAGGCAGAGCCTCTTAAAGTTAAGTGTTTTATGTGTAGATGGAAACAAAGGCGGATCGCCACTGAGGAAGCCCTGAGGAAATAATTTCCATTAGGGCCCATGTCATCCTTGGAGATGCTGGAGGGTCACTTTAAGGAAAGGAAGGAGGGGAAGTTCTGGGAAGGAAAACATGTAAGAGAAGTTGGTAGGAATCTGGGGGTCAGTGTGACCAGAAGTGACGGACTTATGAATGCATCTCTCCCACTGCGATGCAAGGCGATGAGTCGAGAGGGAGGTCAAAAGATCTCCCTAAACCATTCTCTCCCGATCAGCATCCACCGCCAAGACTTAGACAAACCTTCCCACTTACCACATGAATCCATGCATCCATGTCATCAAAGACGTTTAGTCAGTGTTACAGTTTCCATCATCATCACATCTGCCCTGATGATGGACACTGTAACGCAGTCCGAAACGTTGGCTAAAGAAGGAGGTAGCGCAACACGGCATAATATTTTAAAAATAAATAACGAAAAAACGATAAATGCTTGTCATTTATACAATATAAACTCTTGTCATTAACAATATAAACACTAAAACACTTGTCAGTAACAAAGTAAACACTATGAACGCTTGCCATCGATAATATAAACACTATAAACGCTTGTCATTAATAGAATATAAACACTAAAAACGCTTGTCCTTAATACAATATAAACACCATAAAAGCTTGCCATTAATACAATAAAAACACTATAAACGCTTGTCCTTAATACAATATAAACACCATAAAAGCTTGCCATTAACACAATAAAAACACTATAAACGCTTGTCATTAATACAATATAAACACTATAAACGCTGAGCTTTAGATTTTCACGGCAAAAAAGTATTTTCGTTATTTATTTTTGGGATGTTATGCCGTGTTTATTTTATTTATTTATTTAAAATTTACGGCACAAAGTGCCATTTACAAGCTTGTGTATATTTAATTACAGTCATAGTACATTATACAGGCATTAAAAATAAACAATAATATCAAAAAATCATTATGTAGTGACCTCGTTAACGTATAATTGGCTGAAATGTTCGATCAGTACAACCTTATATTTCAGTATGGAAATATTAAAAATATCAGCCACATTGGCATAAAAATTTCCAATGGTGTGTAATCTATTTACAACTGAATTGGAGCCTGTTACGCTATATCCCTTTTTAGCCAAGTTGTGGACATCGTTACAGTGTCCGAAACGTTAGCTAAAGAAGGAGGTAGCGGAACATGGCATAATACCCCAAAAATAAATAACGAAAAAAAATATAAATGCTTGTCATTAACACAATATAAACTCTTGTCATTAACAATATAAACACTTTAAACGCGTGTCATTAATACAATATAAACACTATAAACGCTTGTCATTAATGTAAACAATAAATTTGTTTAAAATCACTTAATATGAATAATTATTTTGTTTTTTGAAGAGTTTTATTAAATGTATATTTGTTACTTAAATTTAATTTTTCCGCGACCGGTTTCGATAAAACCGTATCATTCACGAGCAGAATTAAACTGTTTTAATTCTGCTCGTGAATGATACGGTTGTATCGAAACCGGTCGCGGAAAAATTAAATTTAAGTAACAAATGTACATTTAATAAAACTCTTCAAAAAACAAAATGTCTAGGAATTGTTACATAGTTAATGCCCAAGAAATACAAAAAATTGAATAATTATTGTTCTACCGGTTTCGGAAAGAACCCTCTTTCAATTTATTTTTTATTTTTTCCTCATGCAGATAGGTTCCTCGTGAAGATAGGTAGAGAAAAACTGACTGAAATTAAGTGGTTTCAAACACATTTATGGGTTTATACTGTAAAATTATATGTAATATATATTTTTCCACCAATTTCTTTTCCCAAAACACCCCCGAAGTATAACCGAAAACGTTTATCGTCAGTCATTTGGTCCGTGGCCTCGGTCCGCTCCATCCGGGGTCGTTTGTCAGTGACAGTTCTCCCGTAGGGGGAGTTGGGGGGGCGGGTGGGGTGTGTTGGGGGATGATGGGGAGGCGTCATGGGTGATACTAGCGCCGCCAGAAACACCGGCAGAGCGAGAAAACTTCTTCACTTGGCAGGGCTGAACAATTTTTTTTTTTTTTTAATTATTAAAGAGAATATTAAACACTCTTATGAATGATACAGTTAAAAGTGGTGGAAGTTGTATGGCCGAATTCGCTAAACGGCAAGGCAGAGGTTCTAGGTCCAAATCCCAGATGTGGCTGAATCTTTTTCTGCTTTTGTATTTTACTTTTCTCGTTTAAGAGTGGTTAATATTGCCTTCAATGATTAAATGCTAGAAATTGAGATTGCATTCATTAAGTTATTCAACCATTTAAATAAATTAAAAAAATGAAAATAATTATTTAAACAGATTTATTTCTACAAGGTTTGGAGGCTACGTTGTTGTATTTTTGCAATCTATCCTCGCACGAGGCATTTATCCCCCAAGCATTTAGGCTATTATCCGCTAGAGGAGGCAACTATCCTTTTTTAGAGAGGTTAAATAAAACAGGATTTACTCAAAACCTATATTAATTATGGTTACCAAAGTAGACATATGAAAGATCAAAAACCTACATTTTAAAATGCATGTTGCATTTTTCTTTAATAAGTATATTTTTTAATTAATTGAGCTTTTTTGAAAAGTGTCGCATCTATCCGGCTTTTACCGTATTGGATTCAAATCCTCAACTAATTTAAGTACGTCATATCAATTTTACATTATCCTCGACCAATTTTAGCAACATTTTCATTTATAAAGACGGTAGTAATTTTTTTTTTCAAATATTGTCAGGTTATTAAGTAAAAGTGACTAGTTATATGTAAAAGTGACTAAAACAACTTAACTAACCATCAAGTTAGCGGATGAACCGACACAAAACTCTGTCTTGTCACGCACTCCTTGCTTCATTAATAATTGTATTTCGTGGTGTACATAGATATTCTTCTGTAATTCTCTTGTCATGATCCGATTTGATTAACTTGATCGTGTCATGTCTTATTCGGGTTTCCCCTACTTCTTCTACCATTAACTTCAGCATTATGTGCTTGCCTACTCCTACATTATATGCTTGCTGACATTATTTTCTTCAAACAGTAAGTGGGTTGTTCTTCTTTTTAACCTACATAACTTTTATCACTCTGTCACATTTCCACCACTCGGTCACATTTTGTTTTCTCATAGGGGAAATTGTAGTAAGGGGGGAAGGAAGCCTAAAATGCCTATTGCGGGTGACAAACACGAGCTGCGTGTATTTCGAATGACAACCCACGTGATAGAAATGTCGTACGACGTACAAATTGTAGGAGACAAGACAAAAATATTTTATTAAACATCATTAAAAATAATATCGCTGTTCCTAGATAGGTTATGCCTTTGGAGTTTAAAAATAGTTTTATATTTTTTGTCGTCATATCATTTTTTTGTAACATTATAGAATACACGCAAGTCGAGGTGGCAGAAGACAACTGTGATTTGTATGAAATACACTTCTATCACAAGGAGTTACAACTCTGTCACGTAATTTTTATTGCAAAAATATAAACACATAAGTTTTAAAACGCTCAACAACATAGTCGTTACGTCTTTAGTATAGTAGATTTTAAGGTAATTATAAAATAATAATATTGGTATTTCTGTTGAATTTTTCTCCACTAACTGGTGGAGACAACTTTATGTAGGTTAAAAAGAAAAACGACCCAAATACCTATTATAAACAATATTTTAATGAATAATTTAATATAAAATAGATCCTGTAATTCGCATCCCTTATTGAGAAACAGCTTCCCCCCTTTCTTTGTCCGATCCTTGGGCGGCTTATTCTTCTTCCTGTGGGGCTATGGGCGGTGGGCGCTGGGCGGGGGCGGGGGCGGATAAAGGACCCATGGACGGCCGCGGGGGCAGCGGGCGGGGGAGGGGAGGAGAAGGGAATGGGGAAGGAATGCCACTGACATTCCTATCTTTCTCTGCGAGATCTCTTCCTTTGTACATCCTTCGGATACTCTCCGGTACCGGGTTGCCATGACAGTTTTTTTTGCATGTTATTTTACATATTTATTTTACATATTTTCTATGTAAATAAAAAATTCTGAGAGTTCTGAAAAAAATTGTATACCCGAAGATGATAAATATCAATTTTCCATACTTGCGTCAATCTATGTTTTTGATGCGATTGACAATTGTTAATTAATCGTCTATTGAGGCAATTTATTCAATAAGATATCCCATTCATTGACAGTGGAAATGATCTTTATAAAAAATATTAATAAAAATCATCTTAAAAAAGCCCTATTACTACCCAACAATAAATGTTTTCGAAGATTTCCCGATTAACCCACTTACAAAAATTTATGACAAAATTGCGCTACTACAATTACATAAAGATTTTTTTAATAAAAATAATATACGACAATTAAATATAAGCAAAAGTATAATATCTGCTGGAGGACTTATCGTACCACTAGTACGAACCATAACAGCACAGTATCACTATATATCAAGGGTATAAAATTATTCAATAAATTACCCTTAGATATACGATCGGAAGAAAACTACGACAAATTTTTTTTTTAATTAAAATACTCTATTTTTTATAGGAAAAACTCTCTTTTTATAACTTTTGAAGGTTATTCCCATCAACGAAATATATCATTTAAGAAGAAGATAACACTTATAATCTAAATTAAAATATGAAAGAGAACAAGACACAGAAAAATAGAAAAAGACAATGGTCGCAACTGGGACTCGAACCCAGACCTCTCGTCTAACCGGGACGTGCGCGTTATCCAATTTCGCTATATCCACCTTCTGTCAAACCGTAATATTTGTCAATCTCATATTTTAAATATTTAGAATCAACAATATTATCTTCAACTAGTTCTTTTTTCCATATTATGGGCAACTACTCATTTTATTGGAACAATCATTCTAAGAATTGGTTAGTAACCTGAATAGCGCACGTCCCGGTTAGACGAGAGGTCTGGGTTCGAGTCCCAGTTGCGACCATTATCTTTTTTTATTTTTCTGTGTCTTGTTCTCTTTCATATTTTCATTTAGATTATAAGTGTTATCTTCTTCTTCAATGATAAAATACTCTAGTACCACCTCATAACTTTACTTAATGTTTCGATTGATGTCATTGCTTTATCAATCCTTTGAATCATTTATTAACGAACCTATATTTTTATTACTTTTATCGTACTTTCTCATAAAATTACTAATCGTTTTTGTAATAATATTTTTAATTTAAATTGATGTAAAAACATTTAGTTGTCCTCTCCTAAACACAAGCAGCTGCTTTATTGGGAGAGTGATTGTATATTAAAAAATATATATATATATATATATAAAAATAAAATAAAAATTATTTTACGCAATGGTCTTTATACTGTGCGATGGAAAACCGATCATTCAGTTGCTTCAATTGCTCAGAGCCTTTTAGAATTCAGTTTCATAGAAGTCAGAAGAAAATGTTTTTTCGTGACTTAACTATTAAGTAATATAAGAAACAATTTTAAACAATACCCCTTTATGGCTAAGACTATTTTAGAGATGTTCTAACTTTTTTCACTCTTATAAAATTATGCATAAAATAAATAAGAACCATTTTTTCTGTTGATAGCGTTCTAGGCAATTTTAAGTATTTTTGAAGATCCTAACTTGTTTAAGAAACAACATAAAAAAAAGCATTACGTACCAGTCGATATCTACATTTAATTTAAAAATATCTATACTTGGGGAAATACGTAACATATCATAAAAAAAGGAACGCAGGGACATTCCAGTGGTTGATATCTACAAAAATCTGTGTCAAAATCCACACAGGATATAGTCGAATACGTCCTCGTCGAAAAAATGTCGCTTGCATTCTTCTTGATTTCACCATAAAACCATAATTCGGAAAATTAATGTTTTTTAAAATATGTTTAACTTTCACGTCATCCTGTCTCTTCTTGAGACTCACACATAAGAGCATCCATAACGGGTGTCCTTTCTGGACCTCAAGCCCAAGATTCCCATACAGGGGGAGGCAGCTAGCACCCACCCACCTTCGTCCTACACTACCCACAGCCTATACTTCCTACATCTAGAACCTTAAACATTCTACTTCTCTAGCAATGATAGGTATCTGCGTGTGTATGTGGGTGCATATACGTAACTATGATCTAGCTGCTAGATACATACGACCTAGATATGAAAAATGTGGAAGATTCACAGGAAAATAAGTGAGACTTGGAGTCTAAACATAACACATAACCTGAATTAAATAATGCACCAAGTGTCAAAAGTGTTAAATTAAGAATAGAGTCTAAGTAAATAAATACCCTTAAATGTTATTTTTTTTAATGAGCTCCACACAGGAGGCCCTGATGAAAATGATTTCCCTCAGGGCCTATGTCATCTTTGGGGATGCTGTGTGGAGGGTTTTTTAAGGATAGGAATGGGAGGAGAGTTCTGGGAAGGAAAAGGGTATAAGGGGTGGGCAGGAATCTGGGGTTCAGTGTGTCCTGGTCATCCGCCTCCAAGACCTAGACAAACCTCACCCATGAACCCGGGCACCCCTGCTAAATCACCAAAAGTAGCGAACCACTTGAGATGACCTATGGCAGAGGTGATGGTCATCCAATAAAGGTTACCGTATTGTTAGGTTACACATTGTTATTATTTTTAATTAAATAGAATAAGTATTAACTGTGTTTATTTCTTAGTCCTCCCAATATTGTATTGCAAGCAGGATTTCATATTGATTTGTTGTTCACATATGTTGGCCCATTAATGAGCGACCGAGAAACCAAATTTCAATTTGGCGATCGTACTTTTGCAACTGTACAGGGCGGTTCCGATGAGATAGATTTAACATTTTCTTTTTCATTCAAAATTTGCTTTTATACAACATTCAAGTTGGCAATACAAATATTCAAACACACGATGACAATTTTTTTAAACCTGTATACTATTTATAATTATGTTTTGATCATAAGTATTTATATTTTTTCAAAAATGTCCAAGCAAAATAAGTGTTAAAAATTATGAAATATATTAGTTCGTTAGATCGTAAATAAATAGACTGAAGTATTTTCGTCAAAAAACACACAACCGGATTTATAAAAAAATAAATTATTTGAACTAAAATTAAAATTCTGAAAAGTACCTACCTACCTTTCCTAGATAAATTGATTTATGTTACTGTATGATTATATGATTTGAAATATGTGTTGTGTAATACAACATTTTGTCTAAAACAAATCTGCCAACGACCAATGGTATAACCGTATTATAATAAAATAAATACTTAACATTACCTTTTTTTTTTTTTTTACATTTAATACCGCACAAGAGTCCCAACTGCTCCCGTCTGGAGCCAGTGAGACTATGGCATCCCCAATCGGGGTATGTTGTGAGGCTGAAGGTAGTGGGGAGGGGACGGAGATAGGGAAGAGGAAGGCTGAAGTGAAGGTGGGAAGTACCTGGCTATTCAGATCTGGTCACTAAACACGGCTAAAGCCATTTCGAGCAACGTTTCAATTCTGAATGGTGGTCTTACACCAGGGCGATACTGATAGTATCTTCCACTCTGGAACGTGCCGCAAATATACTATTTATTATTTTAAATGAATAAATTGTGAAAATAACACAAATTAATCAAATAAAATTTATTTGCGCACGCCGGGTTCGAACCCGCGACCTTCGGATTGTGAGTCGAGAGTCTTGCCTCGGGACCACGGAGGCCGTAGAGGCCGTAGAGGCCGTAGGCCGGAGACCTACTAGATAAAATAACAATTTTTCGATATCAATTTATAATTTTTTGTAAAAAATAATCGATACGTCTAGAATTTCATTTAAAAATGGTATATTTCCTGTTTTTGTATCTGGTTTTGACCTTTTAACCTCTACTTACTATCATATTGCTGTTTTACATGTTCATGTCTCTTTATTACTTACTCAATTTCAATTTCTCGTGTTGTAGTTAATGCCTTATACTATGTTATATTAAGTAAAAGCCGAAAATCTTTAATGTACAAAAAAATACATATGCCTGCTGTAAAACAACACACAAATCACACGTAACGAGTATCAACAACAATCGCCGATATTTGCATACTGTTGTTGCGCGATGAAAACGACACTTAAATATCCATCACAGCTTGATGGAAAACATCAGCTAAAAAGAAGCTATTATTCTTCGTTTCTACGTTATGTTTTGTTAATCGATGTCCAGTAGATTAGTCAGACATCTCCAAATACTAAGTTTTGAGAATATGAGGAAAGCAATATTCTAACGCTCACCATTAATCAAATATTATTTATGTGTCTGTATTTTACATATTAAATATGCCCACTGGAGCGACTAAGGTCAAAATATCGACTACTTTTATTTTTATACGATTGACAGCAGTCCAAAATTGGACCACATTTTTTTGAATGATTTTTACTGTTTTAAAGTTTATGATTTATAATATTTTTTTTATAAATCCTAAGAATATGTGATAATCGACAAAAGATAGATGAATTCATTAGCTACATAGAACAATAATCAGTTTGTATATCTCCGTATTAAAATTCGGAGGTATGATTTTTTTAATGTGGGCGGAAAATATTCAAAATGATCTCCAAAAAATCACGAGCAATCGGAGAAAAAAGTTTTAAATCGCGCTGTCACTGTAGTAAAATAACACCAGGAAGTATAACGGTCTTGTAAATTTCCTACTAATAACCCAGAAAACATTTTTTTGTTTTTATATCACTACAAGTTTTTCTGTTTTATTTAGTGGTGTTTTGGGTAATCTGAATATTGCACCAGGTAGAGGGTAAATTTTTACATTTGACTGTGAACTCAACTCACATTTTGATTTTTTGGAAATTCTGACTAATCAACTAGAAACTTGACGATCGACATACTGGTTAGGGTCACACGTTCCTCCCTATTATTCCATCTTTCTACACAGCGTACATTCGACCTACCTGATTCGATGCTACCCAACAACCCAACTATCCTCCCGCACAATCGGACATAATATCCGAGCCGTTTTACCCATCTGAAATTATTCCCGGAGAAATACAGAAATAAAACGAAAATGACTGTGGAAGATGCGGGATGTGTTCAGAGGGATATCGTTTTGCGGATAAACACGGCAAAGAGTTGAGATGAAAAAACTTCATTTAACGAGTCATTCAACCATAACCAAAATCTTGTCATCTAGGAATTTTAGGTACAACCCACAACGGTGATTTTTGTGAAAGCTTTGCATTTGAGTGTGTCGGTTGATGGAAAGAAGTGAAAGTTTCTTCATGTTGCTTTTTCATTAGGAGTAACTTCCGATGATTTTATATCGATATCCCTAGCACAGTTTCACTGTTGATAGCCAAACCGATATTAGTAGGGAATAAATTAGAAATTAATATACGCTGGCAAAACTGGCGGATCTGTCCATAAATTCACATTCAGAAACGTCAAACGCCAGTCAAATACGTAAAAATATGAATAATTTGGCAATATTGAATTGAAATAAAAACCTAAATATGCATTGGCAGTCCGCATTTACTTTTTGACACGACACGAGAGTTAGTTAATCATTTCTTTAGTCATATTTCAGCCACTTTTGTTTATCAAAAACAAAAGAACGGAATAATTTGGTCGCGTCTTATTTGAATTATAAAGTATTTGGATTGTATACGACTTCTTTCAATTCAAAAATCTTTGTTAGTTCAATACGTTCATTAAATAGGCCAGTTATGTTGATTAACGAACGACATAATTCAAATAAATGCATTTATTGACAGCTAATCGAATCTTATCTGATACTATTCGGGATATAACGGAATCCGTGCTAAAATTTGTCAATCGTTGGTTGGAATTTCTCTTACCAATTGTTGACCGTGATCGCAAATATTGCTAACTGACCGCCGATGACGGATTTGGGCAATATCGTATTGATATAGGGTTACATCGATCGACCATACTAGGTACCCTTGCATAAGAAACAGATTGTTACTCCTTGAAGGCTCTCCCAAGGCTCTAATTTTTTTGTTAAACGAAGCTATATTTATTTATTTTGAACGCAGATCTCCTAGACTTGTTCTAGACCTCCAGAGTCCCTGCATATGTTGTTAGTAAACAGTATGCCAGTGCTTAACAGGAAAAACAAAATGCAAAAAATAGGTTAGTAAGACAAATATGAATGAAACAAGGCAAAAGAAAAACTCATTCATTAGTCTCCGTGAGGCTGCCTTGCATCGCGTAAAAACCCTGCAAGCATCTGTATAAAATAGCCTGCGAGAGAACGAGATAGTATAATCGCTTTCCTCTTTGTGCGGTGCTTTGTAGCCCATCGGACCACTCTTTGTGCGTGCTTCGTAGCCTCCCACTCATGTCTACTTTAGTTTTCAAAAGGTTTCACTTGTACCGCGTGCATATGCATACCATAATGAAAGTGTACGCACTCTGCTTTCAATCTGCTCTGGGTGCAAAATGACCTGTACGGATGCATTACACGCGGTGTATTTAAAAAAAATTAAACAGTAGATGAAATATGTACATTTACGCTTCAAAATATTTTTATGTTTAGGTGTAAGTTTACGCACTCACAGAACCCCGCGTGTGTATATAGACGCCCGCACACTTACCTCATCACACTAAAACAGTAGATGAAATATGTATATTTATGCTTCAAAATATTTATATGTTTAGGTGTAAGTGTACGCACCCACAGAACCTCGCTTGCGTGTGTATGTAGATGCCCGCACACTTACCTCATCACACTAAAACAGTAGATGAAATATGTATATTTATGCTTCAATATATTTATATGTTTAGGTGTAAGTATACGCACCCACAGAACCCCGCTCGCGTTTATATAGATGGCCGCACACTTACCTCTTCACACTAAAACAAAATAAACTTTAGGAATAATCTCAGGTGAAGTATGCACAAATTTGTTATATAAATTATGTTAATAAAATATTGCCTCGTGAACTTACCCACCGCGTATGGTTACCCCTCGTAACTTTAGCTCTTGGATGGAATTAGTCGAACATAGTTTTTCCGCACACTTACCCCATCAAAAAAAAAACAAAATTAATTTGAGGAATGAGCGTACGCGAAGCATGCACGAATTTGTTGCAAACATTGATGCGTACACTTATCCACTGCGTACGATTACCCCATGTGACTCAAGCGCTTGGATGGCATTAGGCGAACATGGTTTTTCCGCCACTGACCGTCAGTTGGCACCATTCTACATCTTCTACAAGGAAAACTATTCATCTGTCGCCAAACTCCCTCCCTCATTTCCTGTGTCAAAAAGGCAGTAACCATCCGTGTACTGTAGGTACTATCCAGTTTTCTTACATCTCTCAAGTTGCTCTAACTATCGACAACCACACAAAAAGGGTACACCTAGCACATTGTTTTTAAAGTAGTCTTATTGCGATATTCACCTTTTGACGAATGCCATTATTATAGTTTTGAATCTGAAACAAGACCATTCGTAGTAAATTAGGACATTTAAAAAATTAATTGGCTTGCGGCTGCATGGTTGAATTTCAGAATCCGGCTTTGAGTGCATGTCTATGCACTGTCTGCACCGTACGCTCCGCGCAACAAATAAAATCTATGTACGTGGAATTTCAAACAAACCAACAATTGTAATTCGGTTTTGAATTCCAGAATTCGTCTCAAGATGTCGCCACTTCCGTCAGCAGGTCGGATTGGGACATGTTCCCCCTAGGTATAAGTGCTACGAATTTGTGAATATGTAGTATCTCTTCGGATATGGAAAGATTGACGGTAATACATAGTTATATCAAGCGGCTATATATGACGTCATTGCTCGGTTACTTTGTCCCGGTGACTAGCTACACTGGATGACAGTGGATGCAGACACCAGTGCAGCAAAAACCTGCGGAGTGGGTTTTTAACTGCTAGTGTTTATTATTGTGCAAAATGAATTTTCAATTTCAAATAGTTGATTTAGAACTTTTTATTATGAGACATTTATTTAATATCTACCTTTAATTTAGTTGTTTATAGTATTTGTGAGTTAAGGGAGTGAATGCGGATGCGTTTGGCGGGAAAGCGATTTTTCACCCCTCTTTTCCGCCTTCTTTGTTCCCTCATTTTTCTTTTTCTCGTTCCTTCTTTCTTATTTCTCTCTCGCCAACGCGACAACGGTATGTGACAGTTTCCTGGGGAGAAAAATCACGTGTGGTGACTGTGAACACTATCGGTACCTTTTTGTACGTCCAGTTAAAGTGAAAGAAAAGGAGTTCAATTTATACTGTACATATTTACTTAGCTGAAATCGAGCATCATTTTCAATCACATTCTCTTACCTTTTATAGAATATGATCTTCAGATCCCATGAATCATAATAGGTGAGCCTGGGGTGTGTAACTCGCTGGGCATAACGCCCTAAAAATTATTTGATTAAGATGATCCAATAGTCCAGGAAAAAATCGAAATCGGAATCCACGCCTCTTTTTGGGCGGGATTTAAAAATACTTGATAAGACTTGAGAAAAAGCTTTTGGTAAGGTTGGAAAAGTTATTTGAGAGTTGTTTATTACAGGTAGATTTTGTAAAGGCCCGTAAAAACATTAACTCCTTTCATACGCATTGTTTATTGTAATAACAAGGAAATTTAAAATTGATATCACGGAACCAAAGGCCGCAGAGTGTAGGGAAGTCTATTCGCCAGAGAAGGCGGGGCGGAACTGATACAAAATGGGTGTGACAAGCATAGTTCTTATCTCGATGGCATAATGTTCACTTTGAATATCCAAATTCTTATAAGAATTATTCTTAATAACAAGGAAATTGTTATAAAAAAACTGAATTTGCCACACTATACAATAAAATCGTATCCAAAAGGGGGTTTATAATTAAGAAAATTTGCACTTGAGTGTTTTTTTGTACACCTAATACTTTATTATTTTCTGGGCTTATAAAAATGATCGATATTTTCTAAGACCAAGATGTTTTCTGCTCGCAGTAATTAATTGAAGCATCTATATTACTTCAAAGCGATCAAATTTTTTAAACAAAAACACATGATTTTGTATGGTTTTGCGTTATTTCACACGGCTTCGTCTTAATGAATCTACTCGCGGACAAAATTATAAATTCTATCTACAGAATGGCATTGGCATTGCATCAGCATTGGTCTAAGTGAGTGATTCTCAAAGTGGTCCAGGTGGACCCCCAGGGGTCCACGGGAGACTCGACGGGGGTCTAGACGTGATAAAAAAAATGGGGGTCCACTAGTTGTAAGTGGGGGTCCACGAGAATTTTACTGGTTTCGATAGTAAATAACAAAAAATTGATAAAAAATACAAAATAAAACAACGGGTTAGCTTTACCTATCAATGTAGCAAAAATAGCATTTGACTGGACTTCGGTGGAGACCCATCTGTGCCCCCCGTCTCATACCCCATTACGCCCCACCCCTTGTGGCGGCTGTTACTTGTAACGACTTGCATATTCAGTACAACGCGTATCGAGTTTTGGAAATATGGTAGAAAGAGCAGGGGGTCCACCGAAACTAGTAAAATTTTGAAAGTGGTCTACGAGAAAAAAAAGTTTGGAAACCTCAAGTCTAAATGTACAACAAAAGACACTAACATTATAGAGTGATCGTCCGCTGCATAGACGACTTTTTGGTTATTTTCCATCTTAGAAAAGGTGCACAATTTGATAATACATTATATGACGACATATAGACATCGATTAGGTTATCAAGTTGATCCGGAGAGAGTAAAATCCAAAATGATTTCAAATTACAATGAATTAGTAGTTTGCGGTTTTTCATGTTGCAATAACAGATTACAATAAAACAAATATAAAACTTATTTCCACTTTAATTTATTTGACCGTAACGGGTTTCGGCTCGTTGAAGCCATCTTTAGACTGGTACAAATTCTTCTTAACCTATGTTTATATACATACCATATGGGAAGAGGGAGAGGGATGGTCTACAAGGATTTTAATAAATTATATTAATTAAATTTGTTACTAAGTCGTCTATGACTATTCATTTTATAATTATTTTGGTTATTATAGATGGCTTAAACGAGCTGACATCGGTTACGGTCAAATAAATTGAAGTGGATATATATTTTATATTTCTATTATTATAATATTTTATAATGGAATCCCACCATAATCGTCAGTTTCAAAAAAAGAAATATTACAATAACATTCTGCATAATTCACATTTTGTATTGAAAAGTTGTGGTGTGTGGTGGTTTGTTCGTAATTCAATCAGACACAATACATTTTAGTATCCCTGAAAGCACATAGAGACCGCCAAACAACCACTTTGTGATGTAAATAGTTTTAATTCATAATCAAGACTAAAACGTATTATGATGCCTAACCATCCCAAATCAAAGTACTTTTCTGCATTATATGGGTTATTTAAAATTTAAATATAAATAAATTTATAAAGTGCTTTTAAATAAATAGGCTTACCAATTCCAATCACAAACTATTACAGATTATTTTAAAGATAGAGTGTTTTTATGGAATGCAATACGTTCCATAAAAAAATAAAAACTACATCAAAATTACAATAAAAATATTTTTGATTAATTAACAAAATTATTAGAAATATTACGAGCCAAGACCTTTGAAAAATCACAGAATGTTCTGAATTCTTGAAACTTGATAAGTTTGTAATAATTCTCTAAAATAATAAAATATTGAATTATAAGAGTAAAATTGTAACTACATATATTATGGTTAGGCAGGATAAGTGTACGCACCCACACAACAACCTATGCCTACGGGGCTATGTGGGTGCCCGCACACCTACCCCATCTTGTTTATCGCTTGTCTGAATTCTTAATACAACTAATTCCAACTTTGAAAATAAAACTTTAATTCAAACGAATCTAAATTTCACACAGGACTTACCGATTAAGACAACTGAAATAAGTATTTTTAATACTAATAATTTGGCGTACGGATGCTGTGTGAAGGGTCTAACTCAAGAGAGGAAGGAGTGAACCTTTCCCGTGCTGTAGGAGGGAGGAAACACAGAAACGGGCAAATCAGGTCGGCGAATCCATTCAGTCCTAGTTCCGTAAACATTATGCGCATTCGCTACTTTATCACGTTGGCTCTACAACCCCTGGAGGGTCTTGGCCTCCTCAAGAGTCTTCCTCCACTCATCTCGGTTTTGGGCCAGTTCTCTCCAGTTTAGAAGCTCCAAGGTAGATATAACTTTTGAGGACGTTGTTGCTCCATCTTAATCTTGGTCTTCCCAGCCTCTTTCGCCCTATCGGTCTTCAGTTCAGTTCAGCAGGGACTTTGATGCTTGATGCTCGGTCATTCTCTTCACATGACCCATCCACCGAAGTGTTCCCAGTTTTATAAATTTTGTGACGTTTAGCTCCTTAAACAGAGCGTACAGCCCATTGCTGTAACGTCTGCGCCAAAATCTATTTTCTAGAACCTGCCAGAAGATGCGCCTCAAAATTTTCTTTTCAAAAACGTCCAATGCTCTATCAAATACTCACTTTACCTTTTTTATCCAAATATAATTCTGCAGGCGTTATTAGTTGGATTTCATTTAATTGAGCTGATTTGGTAGTGACACCATGTTTCACACGTTTTTAGGCTAGTACAAAATATTTGAACAATTTTTTTTGCAGTGCGATAATAAAGATTTTATTTATTGACTCGCCAACTAATATCCATGATACCATATCGTGAACAAGATGATATTACATTTGCTAATTTTAATTCCATGGCATTATCTATACACCATTGAGACAACGTAAGTTGGTCTTTGTTAAGTTTCGCAATCTTATATACATATATTTTAAATAGTGTGCAATAAACATTTACAAAGTAAAGTGTACTTCTCACTATGCCAATCTCACATCGAATACGGAATTTTAGCTTGGGGTAATGCTTATTCCAGTGCCCTCGACCCCATCATTAAAGCACAAAAACTTATCATAAAAATTATTCTTAAACTGCCTCTTACTACCAGCACTGATACGATCTTCAATACTTTCAACGTTATGGACATTAAACAACTCTACGCAAGATCCATATTAGTTAATTTACACAAAAACAACAAAAAATCATACAAAACAACACAAACAACGCACAATACCCGAGCCAAAAACAAAAAACTTCTCCAAACTCCTTTTTCCAAAACTACCTTTGGACAAAGACACTTCAAATACATAGCTTGCAAACTATACAATACACTACCAGCTACAATCAGACATACTGAATCCTTGACAAAATTCAAACAAGACGTAAAGAAATGGATTGTTAGTATTGGACGCCACACTACTGCAAACATCTGTAAAGTAAATCATTAATAGACAGTAAACAATTTGCATACGACCTAATCCATGTAAAATAACTTAAAAATAGAATCATTTCAAATTAATTAATCAATCCCATAAATAGATTTGACAGGATTTACTATACATCATCATTTACTGTACATCATCTCTTCCTACATTTACATAACTCTCTTTAAAGTGAACCCACACTTCCAATCACCTTTCCATTTTTATAGTATTCAATTGAATTTGTATGTTACTTAAAATATTCTTGTAATTTTAAATATGTACCTCTAAGCCTGTCTCAACACAGGCAAATCCTAGTGAGACAGGCATCAATTAAACCCTATGTAAAACCCTATGTTTATAGATTAATAAAAAAAAAAAATAAAAAAAAAGTTGTGCCGGAGATCATTTATGAATTTGATAAAATGGGATCCTTGAGGAACCCCGGATGTCAATAGTCTGGGAGAGGACTCGTAACTATTAACTTGAACATATTGACTCCTGTGTGAAATATAAGATATAATCCAGCTCAGAAGATTGCCAAGGAGACCTGTTCTTTTTAGCTTTTGGATCAGAAGAGGATGACTGACTTTATCGAATAACTTACGGAAATCGGTATAGACTACATCTATTTGTGTTCCTTTGCCAAAAATAGTTCTTAAAACATCTACATATCAGATTAAATTTGTGGTAGTGGATCTTTTTTAAATCAATACTTATATAGATTAAGGATTTAAAAATATGAGAGTACTAATTAAAGATATCGCTTTTTCCCCCTATTTGAAGATTGGAGTGGTACGAACTATTTTTCAAAGATCAGGAAAGACACCTTCTTTAAGAAATTTGCAAAATATAAAGTAATGAGGATAAACAAGAGCTTCAGCACAGATTTTTTTTAATAATGGTGGGATGGCATCAGGGCCTGGACCTTTGTTTGAATTTATATTTCATAGCGTTTCTTATTTCGGCTCATGAAATTTCAAGAATTTACATGTGGATTTGAGACATTGTTTGTATTAAATACAGTAAACATAATACTATAGTGCAATCATTTCTCAAAATTGGATATCTACCTCAGTAATTCAACACCTTAAGTTTGTTTACCTATAATAAGGTAGTTGCATGAACGTCAGTATAGAGTGTAGAGGAACTAGGAACCAGTAAAGCACCCTAGCGCCTCGGTGTGGGCGGCGCAGCGGGTCATTTAGCCGCCCTACGACGCCTGGCTGCGTCCGCCGCGCTGCGGGCGACAGCCCCCCGTCCCGCCCCCGCCCTGGCGTGGCCTTTTGGCCTCACGGGCGGCTAACGCGATCGCCAACATTAAACTACACTATATGAAGTTGGTGGTTATATACAGGTAAATCATTTCGAAGAGACCCTTGATCGTGTAGTGATTATTGGATGGACAAAAAATTGTTTTATTTTATCTGAAGCACCCGGCCATGCCCGTGTTTTTTTAAATCTAACGTAGACAAACATTCACATTTGAAGCTCAAGTGTGCGAAACTTTATCAATCTCGGAATAAAACTGCAGATTTGTACAAACATCAAATCCACGCCGCCCACGCAGCACAGACACTCTTCTTTATATTAATATATAAGAATAATATACAAACATAATTTTTTTTAAGTTTTTAATTTACTTACAAAAAAAAAATAAAGTAGCTCGTATTAGATATTTGAAACGCCTTTTGATTAGAAAAATAGTTTTTCAGTTTGGTTGGATATTTCGATTTGAAATCAATTGATATGTATGAAACGTACGTGCCGAAATAGGTCGCGCAAACGTTTTTTTTAAGTTTATTCATTCGAGGTATAAGATATCATTTTAAAATTCCTACATCTATTTAAATTTCGATTTTGTTTTCGTAAATAAATGAATGCAAATCTTGGAAGTTGAAATTAACCCACTTCCCGACATCCGATTAAGCTTCAACTCAGAAAAACTTTTTGTGGCACTCACGCATACACACACGTGCATACAAAAGCATTTTTTTGAAATTGGATGAAGTTGTATTTAAAATTTAAAGCAATTAATATCCTTGGTCAAACCAAAAACATAAATATTTTAAATACATCTTAAAGAATTTGGCTACTAGCCGGCCCATGAGATGGCGCAATCAAGTCGAAATAGCCGATAATAATTGTATTATAAGAAAAAGACATTATTTTTTACGGGTCGATTTTTTTTCGTCCTCTATTGCTAGCATGAAAGTTGCGTCACGAACCGACACATTTTTTTAATAATCCTTCCGAACAAATGACCCATCACTTCGAATTTTCTCCTAATATATTAATTATTCCACCGAACACGTCCCATCCTAACCTAACCAAACCAAAAAAAAATCCTAATGGAAAAAAAAAAAAATCTTCGAAAGAATATCAAGGTATCAATATTTCTTCGATGATTAAAAATAAGCTAGATTGGCCCTTGTAGTGAGGAAAGCGACAGACTGGAGGGCTATAGCGAAATTTTTATCAAGTCTTCTGAATTATAAAGCAAAAACTATCTAAGTAATCACAGCCTTACATAGTCATTCGTAATTATAGGTCAACACAAATATTTTCTGCTGGCAAAAGTCATTTCCATCATGATCCATGAAGCTTTAAATGTACTCTAAACACCTTAATGCTGACATAATTAATATTGAAATTGACAAATTAGTAACAGACATTTAATTTCCATTTGGGAGGCGGAAATGGGTACCGCCGCCCCGGGAACCTTTATTGGATAACCAACACCTCTGCCAAAGGTCACCCCAAGTGGTTCGCTACGTTTGGTGATTTAGCAGGGGTGCCCGGGTTAATGGGGTGAGGTTTGTCTAGGTCTTGGAGGCGGATGACCAGGACACACTGAACCCCAGATTCCTACCCACCCCTTAAGCCCTTTTCCTTCCCAGAACTCTCCTTCCCTTCCTTTCTTTAAAAAACCCTCCACACAGCATCCCCAAAGATGACATAGGCCCTAAGGGAAATCATTTTCCTCAGGGCCTCCTGTGTGGAGCTCACGTAAAAAAAAAAAAAAAATCGAAAATTTTTTTTTCTCTTGGTCTACCTACATGTTTGTGACATTTTGTTAGATGGTGAAAAATAATTATAATACAAAAAAAAAAGTTTATTTTTCAAGCAATTTAAACCCTCAAACTGCGAGTTATAATTTACAAAAAAAACTTCGGTTTATAAATAAAACCTGTAAGGAGAAAGCCCTTTTAAGTATAATTTAATGTAATTTCAATCGTGAACTATGGCGCTTAAGTTTCGAAAAATATGACAAGACGCTGAGTTGCAGGCTTCGTGATTTTCAATTTCGCAAAAAGATTTTTTTTTACAAAATTATGTTAACAGAATAAGGTATTGAATGATTTATTAGATTTTAATGAACACACGAAGAAAAAATATTTTACTATATTTTTTAAATTCAAACATAACTGTATAATAGAAAAAGGTAAAATTAAATTGACACCAATATTTGCGATATTCCGAGAGAGTACGGCTGGAGAAGTCAAAGGGATTACCTCAAACACTCTCTGCCGTTCCGGCCTGCCATGCGGATGTTGGGCTGACGCATCCGCAGCCAAGACCCGAACAAACATCACCCCATGAAACCGGGCACTCTTACTAAGTCACCAAACATGGAGAACCACTTGGGGTGACCTATGGCGAAGGTTTTGGTGTGCGACCGAACATTAGTTAAAAATTGTCCACATGAATTGTCACATACACATGTATTCATTTTCCACATACGAGTATATCTCTAAGGACGGGTTGTTTCAAAAAATTTGATGGATTCATCAAATATTTGAAGTTAATTTTCACGTTCTGTGTATGTTCTATTCAAGTTTTGTTATTATATCATTATAGGACAGTTGTTTCATAAAACTGAAATAATCACAGATCTTGAATAGAACTTACACAGAACGTGAAAATTAACTGCAAATATTTGATGAATCCATCAAATATTTTGAAATAACCCGTCCTAAGAAAGGAGCACGTCAACTCGCTATGCGACGAAATAAATTGCTAGGAAAAAAGCCGTTAAAATAAAAAATAAAATTTATTTATTTACCTATAAATTAAACAATATTTTTTCATATATTGGTAATAGTGCACAACTGTTGACCCTGTACATATAGAAAGTGCGCACCAATGTTAAATTTGGAAGCCACCTCTGGTCTGGAGCTCCCAAATACTTGAAAAATACCCCCGGCGCACTCTGCGTCTGTGCCGGGCGGTCCAATTGACAGAATCCCCTATCTTATTAAAAGGATTGCAATCTTTAGAGCACAAGCGTCAGGTAGAAATTCTATCCTTGTTCCTCCGGTATTACAATGAAAGATCCTCCGAGGAACTAGCGTCATTGATCCTTCGGTACCGGTGCGTAGTCGAGAAACACGCCAAACGCGCTCCAAACATAAGTACACGGTTGACATTTATCTCATTCTTCAGTTCAAGAGCTCGGCTGTTATTTTTCTCATTGCCTCCTGTGTGGAGTTGAAGTTTAAAAAAATCAGATGTGCAATTTACACACGGTAACAGTGAAACCTTCAGAAAACTAAAGTAGACAAGAGTGGGGAGATTGCGAAGAAGAGACCGATAGGATACGAAGCAGAGCACAAGGAGGACCGATTATACTATCTCACTCTCTCCCAGGCTAAATCCTATAAACGTGTGTGTTTGTCTCTTTTCAGTGTCGCTATTTTTCATTTCATCGAGTTTCAATCACAAAAGCTAAAGAAGTTTTCACTTCAAAAGATTTGTTTGCAGTTCACACGCAATATAGAAGTGAAACCTTCAGAAAACGAAAGTAAAGAAGAGTAGGAAGGCTACGAAGCACCTCAAAAAGAGGAGTAGATATGTGTTTATCTCTTTTTAGTGTCGCTTCTTCGTTTCATCGAGTTTCAAATCTCAACGGTACCAGAGAAGTTTTCAAATTAAAAAAATCGAGTGCAGTTCACACGCGGTAGAAGCGAAACTTCAGCAAAACAATCTCAACCAATAAGAGCCTTGAAAAGTTAGATCACAATCAAAGCGACCAATGAGCGCAGTTTGACGCTTCGTAGGTACTGTGATGCGTCATTTCCGTTTCATACTAGTTTCAAATCACAACGGGGCTAAAAAAGTTTCATTTCAAAAAAATTTTAATATCCCTAGCGAAGCCGGGTAGTAAAACTAACCACACAAGCACCCAAAACGCGCGTAATAAAAACCCGTCAAACCTTAAAATTGACGAAGACTCGAAGCGACACCCGCAGAACACGTATTATAGGTCGGATCAGTCAAATAATTCCATGTCGCCGTATCAGATTTCCTCAGCCGACCATGTCAAACGTTAATCGTATCTCTTCTTGTTAATTCGTATCGGAACATGGCTTCCTGAGTGACGGCTGAACTGAAGTCAATTCGAATCCAACAAGGCGGTGATTCTTTTAGAAAATTTATTATTTGAAAGCACGTTTTTAATTTATCATTATTTTTATTTAAGTATAACCCCGACTGATGAAATGTTTAAAAACTTTCGTTTTTTCGATGTACAAAAACTTTATTAAAATACGTTTTATTTATTTGTCCAATTATTTTCGTTAGTAATAATAAAAATGACTGAGGCCAAAGATTTGGGAATAGTTTCAGATTCAAAATTACTCTTTGACCGCCACATCGAATCCAAAGGCTTCCAAGGTACTAGGTTTTATACTTAGAACCTGCAAAGGTTTAAAAGAAATAAATACTATGAAAATCCTCTACTTTGCGTATGTACGTAGTTCTTTGGAATACGCCTCTCAAATCTGGAATCCCAAGTATATATTCCACACAGAAAGGATTGAGAAAGTGCAAAACCGATTTCTACGATACCTTGATTTTCGGAGCTATTGTCTTCATCTGAGCCACGAAGAGTCAACCGCGTTTTTCAAGATATCGTCATTGGAAAGTCGAAGAAATTCGGCAGACGTACCATTCTCACAAAAAATAGCTACCTCTGATTGCCCGGAATTACTGAAATAATTCAATTAAGAGTGCCCATCAAACAAACCCGACAAAACCACGCATTAAACATTCCTCAATGCAACACTAACTCTAAACAAAATACATTCATTCACCGCGCGTCATATACATATATCTTTAACAATTCATACAGTGAATTCGACTTATTTAACACAGTTCCTAACATTTTCAAACCTAAAATGATTAAATAACATTAACTAACATTAGATTAAATAACACACTAACTCTAAACAAAATATATTCATTCACCGCGCGTCATATACATATATCTTTAACAATTCATACAGTGAATTCGACTTATTTAACACAGTTCCTAACATTTTCAAACCTAAAATGATTAAATAACATTAACTAACATTAGATTAAATAACACACTAACTCTAAACAAAATACATTCATTCACCGCGCGTCATATACATATATCTTTAACAATTCATACAGTGAATTCGACTTATTTAACACAGTTCCTAACATTTTCAAACCTAAAATGATTAAATAACATTAACTAACATTAGATTAAATAACACACTAACTCTAAACAAAATACATTCATTCACCGCGCGTCATATACATATATCTTTAACAATTCATACAGTGAATTCGACTTATTTAACACAGTTCCTAACATTTTCAAACCTAAAATGATTAAATAACATTAACTAACATTAGATTAAATAACACACTAACTCTAAACAAAATACATTCATTCACCGCGCGTCATATACATATATCTTTAACAATTCATACAGTGAATTCGACTTATTTAACACAGTAACTAACATTTTCAAACCTGAAATGATTAAATAACATTTACATGTTCATACTACTACTTACACAAAATAGATCCATCCCTCTCCCCTCTCTCCCACCATCCCATCCACATAAGCTTTTTAACTCTTTTGTCTTTATGTTATTTTTCTTTATATTCACTAAATAATTTAATACACGTCAGTGAAAACCTGTTATTGGTTAAGTAATTTATACATATTTTATCATTCATTATAATCTATTGTAACTGTTGGTTTTCGAAAAAAAAAAAAATATTTAAATAAAAAATAAATGTTACTGAATATTCCACTGTTAAACATAAATAACACGACAATAAGCAGACCTGTTATTGGACTATTACCAATTGACAATGATTGCTGTGCTTTCCTGGAGCAACTTCGATTTATTCTTCCATCCACCTGCATGACACATATTTTTTATATTTTCGCTGTTCATCCACTACATCTAAACCATGTGCAAATGCCTCAAACATAAAATATTCATCATCAGACTACCCAAATCAAAATGCTCTTGCATGATTTTTATTTTTGTATGTATCTATTGATATAATAGAAACCATATCTTGTGGGTCATACGTTTCTTGCCTTAAAGCTACAGAGCAAACTACTATGAATTTAATTGCTTAATTTACTTTTTTTAAACAAATACAAGTTGACAAAATCATTGGACGAATCATCCTTTGATCAGCATGCCCAAAATTGTAGGAAGCACCACAGAATTAGTTTTAATGCCTGTTTAACATGTGTAGATCTTCGGCAGCGCCGTGAAGATAAGACAAGACGTAAGACGACAGAAGAAACAGGGAAGAAGGGGAGACGAAGGCTAGCAGGGCGGCCAAGAGAAGGGGGGAAGGGAAAGAAATGAAAGAAAAAAGGCGGATGGGAAGACCAAAGACTAACAGAAAGACCGCTACGGTAGTTTGTTCCCAGTTCCCATGTGATGTTATCTGGCGTAGGCGCCGGGCTGGTGAATGGAAGTGGATCTGACGATATCCTCGTGAAACTGACTCTAATCATATATTGCCTGTATGCTAGGGAAATATAAGGTAAGAAAGGAATCAAATGTTTTAGATTTGGTGAGATTTAAAGCATGAATTATTGTAATAATTGCATCAAATTAGAAAAAAAAACTACCGATTTGAGCACGTTGTCAATCTCATATCTGTAAAGTATATTTCATTACCAAACAATTCGAGGATTAACAGCCAAACAATATACACAAAATGGGGGGAGGTGAGTAGAGAAGTGTGACAAGGGGTATGGGAGGGGGTCATCAGCTCTGTGACGTCACATGTAAAAAACTGAATTTTAAGTATTTTTAGATGTAAAATTGCAAAATATGCGACGTCACTAGGGGGGAGGGGTCTCACAAATGTGACGATGTGTGACAGGGACGGGGGTGGTAAAAAAATCGTTAAATTAGTGTGACGTAATTTATGGACAGCCCCTTGGTTATCCAATAAATGGTTCCCGGGGCGGCGGTACCCGCTATACCCGCGGCGATACCCGCCTCCCAAATTGTAAATCATACACCCACATACTTAATTCTGATCATTTCAAGTAACGTGCCGGAACAGGGATATGTGGCACTTTTATCGTATCTGCCTGCCCTTACAGAAACGATGCGTGACGTAAGGATGAAAAAAACCATAAACACAATCAAATTGACCACCCGCAACGAAATGCTCACAACTCACAACTTACAACTCGTTCCCCATTAAATTTAAAATGCAAGAAAAGCTAAAAGAGAAATAAAAAAAAATAATCTGTTTATCTTCTCCCCTCAAACAGATTACATTGAACAGTTAGTTATTTACCTCAAGTGCCGTGGAATTAAATTAGTTTTACTTATTGTCCTTGTAAAAAACCTTCTTTGTCGCTTACCGACTCTGTCCGCAGACATCAAAACATAAAAACAAGCAAACAAGACACTACGCAAAAAGTCAAACCTTTCAACGAAATGAAACCTGTCTATCAACCCTCAACGTGTCTTCTTATACGCGACAAAATTCTTTTAATAGTATCTATGTAGTACGAAATTCGTATTTCAATTGAAGATTAAGGTTACATTAAAATTGGAAGGTTTAAACAAAACAAAAAATCGTACAACAATGCAGGCAATTTGGGAGGTGAGAACCGTATATTGGATATCCAACACCTCTGCCATAGGCCACCCGAAATGGTTCGCCACGTTTGGTGACTTAGCAGGGGTGCCCGAGTTTATGAGGTGATGTTTATCTGGATCTGGCGGCGGATGACGAAACGAACCCGAGATCCCTAGTATCCCTACCCACCCCTCTTACCTTTTTTCCTTTCCAGAACTTCCTCTCCTTCCTTTATAAGACCCTCCTCACACCATCCCCGAAGATGAAATAGGCCCTGAGGGAAATTATTTTTCTTAGGGCCTCCTTTGTGGAGCTAATGTAAAAAAAAGTCCTCATACCCTAACGACAATTCATTTTTCTACCGCTTTGAATATTTAATTTCCACTTATATTCGTTATGAAGGTACCTTATAATGAACATATTATCTATCTCTTTACCAATTCAATAAACTCTAGGTCAGTGGTCCCCAACCCCCGGTTCGCGTACCGGTACCGGTCCGTGGATCAAATGTTAGTGGGCCGCCGTTTAAAAATCAAAATTACGTAAAAAAACGAACACACCCAATAAAAAATTAAATAATTATGAACAAAAAATTATTATTGGGTTGAGAATTTCTTCACGCCAAAATGCCGACGTCACAATACATTCTAAGTAAAAAACACGACTGGGCTTCCATCTTGCGCACTCGCATGTATAACGTAAAGAGTTCGAGTGAGACGCAATGCCTTGAGTCACCGCTCTTATATTTTTGAGGCGATATGTACTAGTTATACATTTTAGGTAAAATGATAAAGGGCCATCCATAAAATACGTCACACATATTTACTGATTTTTCCTCCCCTAGTGTGACGTCACAAATTTTGCAATTTTACATCTAAATTTTTTTTATTTTTTATTTTCATTAAAAATATTTAAGTTTTCGCATGTGACGTCACAGAGTTGATGACCCCCACACCCCTTGTCACACAATGTCACACTTCTCTATTCCCCCCCCCCCCCTTAAGGTGTGACGTAATTTATGGATAGCCCCTAACGTGTAATATCAAACAATCTAAAATACAAACAATCAATGCTGCCCCCTCCACCGCCCCCCTAGCCCTCAGCGGGCCGTGGTAAAATCATCAAAGGTTGACCGGTCCGCGGTGATAAAAAGGTTGGGGACCACTACTCTAGGTGGTAAACAGTACGATTTTTCGCGATTTTTAAGTTGAGAACTACAATTGCCTCTGCAATTTCATAATAATTTTCACAACAATTTGATCGTTTTTATGATAGGGCCATTAAAACATGCCTTGTAACTTGTTACTCGAGGAAGAGATTTTATTATAATTTTTCACTTTTTAGATCCTTTTACGTATTTTCGTCTGTGAGCCAACTACCTGTGACCAGATTTTCAGTCACCTTTTGTTTTATAAATCGTTTGTTCTTTTGTTTCTTGTTATTGTTTTGTTTTTGTTTGAAGGATTTTAGGCGTACGCCCTTCTATGGCGAGGAATGTGGGTAGGTACTAGGTACCATTAGCCTATTCTAAATATCTGGTGGCGCCTGCCTGTTAAGAGCCGCTAATTATATAGCTATTACAAGTATTGCCTGTTTATCTTTTATCTTCCTGTTTTGAATTATCTTGTTCCTGTTGGTTATTATCATCTGTTATCTGTTATCCATAGTTTTTTGATCTTAGTGGCTGTGTGGTGGGCAGTGTGTTAGTTTCACGAAGGCTTTAAACGATAATATTGAAAGTATACGTCGGTTATTGCTATATACAAATATTAGAAGGAACCTCCTTACCTTCCAACATATATTATTAGATGCCCCTAATTGTTACTCTAGATTATTATGAGTTTAAAGATTGCGGGTTCAATTCCCGTTAAATTACAATTACCAACAAATTTTCGGCCTAGCTGGTCGAGGGGTAAGACTCTCGACTCGCAATCCGAAGGTTTCGAGCCCGGCTTGTGCAAATAAATTAAATTTTATTAATTTGTGTTATTTCACAGTTAATTAAATAAAAATAATATAAAATGTATTTGCGGCACATTCCAGAGTGGAAAATACTTTCAGTATCGCCCTGGTGTAAGACCACCATTCAGAATTGAGATGTTGCTTGAAATGGCTTTAGCCGCGTTTAGTGACCAGGTCTGAATAGCCAGGTACTTCCCACCTTCCTCTTCCCCATCTCATTTCCCTCCCCACTAACTTCAGCCTCACATAACGTACTCCAATTGGGGATGCCATAGGCTCACTGACTCCAGGCTTTTAGGAGCAGTTGCGACTCTTGTGCAGTATTTACTTTAAAAAAGGTACCTAAACAGAATAAAATATTTTCGTATTAATCATTTGGAAAAATAATTGGTCCCCTAATATATATTCCATATTATATAGCCTATATCTTACCGCAACGAAAAATAAATTCCTTTTATGAATCACCATCTTATAAAAAACATTTCATCATCTCGCATAATAATATGTTCTTCATAAGTTCATAAGCATCCCGCCTTAACGGTGTTCTTTATTCGTTTTTGAATTCCGAACGTTTTGGTTGTTTTTGTTCTGGTTAGATGGCGCCAGCGTTCCGGAGAAAAGAAGAAGAAGATGAATGAGAATTATGATAGAGAGGTTAGAAAGGATATGACGAAAATAGTATCGTTTGGGCCAGGATATCAGAAACTGGAAGGTAAAACGTACCACGGATATGAACGTGTAATAGGGCGTAACTAATGTGGCAAATAGATGGAGATTGAAGTGAAAACAATTTTTTTTAATATTAATTCAACACAGGAGGTCTCGAGAAAAATATTTTCCCTCAGGGCCTATGTCGTCTTTAAAGACGCTGTCTTTTTGAGGAGAAGGAGAGGTAAACATGTCTTTAAAAGATCCATATTGTAGGGGGGAGGAAACACAGACGCCGGCAAATCATTTGACAGCCGAGCTGTTGAACTCAAGAACGAGTCGGAGAAGTGACCCGTTCTCACACGACAAATTTCAACGTTAACATATGTTGGGGGCGCGTTCGGCGTCTTTCCCGACTATGCACTGGTGCCGAGTGAATCAATGACACTAGTTCTTCAGAGAATCTTCCGTTGTAATACCGTTTGAACAAGGATAGCATACCTAACTGACGCCTGTGCTCTAAAGATAGCAATCCGCTTGTTAACATAGGGGAATCTATCAAACGGACCGTCCGTTTCTGCACAGAGTCGAGGGGTTTTTCAGGTAGTCTGGGGCTCCAGACCAGTGGTGGCTGCCAAATTCAACTATGGGGCTTGTGAAACCAATAATATTATAATAATAATTAAACCTACGATTATATTGTAATATTTAGTATTCTTAGACTAACAATGTATCTAACTTAATTTCATTTTTATATCCTACAATCCTTCACCTACAATTTACATATACATTATTTTTCGATTCTTTTTGAAAAATATCCATTTCCAGCTCTGCATTTTAGTTAAAACGCAGTTATGCATCAGAAGTAGTGCGGTCGGTAAGTGATTACTTTGAAGAAAATTTACAAATAATATATTCATTCACCGAATTGCTCGTTTCTATGCGTTTTTGTCCTCGAAACACTGTGGAATTTATTTTCTATTTTTTCATCAAATTAACTTAATAATTATTTATTAATATATAATTATTAATAAATTGTACCTATTTACATTATTCTCCTTGGGTTGTTTCTTTATTACTGAGGATCCAATATCCAAGGTGGACAAGGCTCCTCCACTCCTCGTGGAGATCAAGGACATTGACGCTGACATAAAATAGTTTATGGAAATATATTATATATACATTGCTTATCCAGGCAAAGTGGGCTGTTTATCTGGTGTCCTGATAACTCATGCAAAAAAATCATGCAACTTCAAAAACCTCCTCTGAAAGGTCATTAAAAGTGACGAAAAAATATATTAAAAAAATTGGTCAAATGTGTTTTTTCGTAACTTTTAATGACTTTTCAAAGGGGTGTTAAAATTGCATGATTCTGAGTTGCCATAACAATATTTAATATTTGGCTTATTTATAAAGCGACATTTAAGTGAAAAATCATCTCAAGGGCGCTGTCATGGAACCGTTTAACTGTTGTATGAACTGTGAATAATAATAATTTTTCATCGAATTTCGGAAAATTTCCTTTGTTCCACCTTTCACTTTGCCTATGACCATAAGTTTCTCCAAGTTTAAGTTGTCAGTTTGGTATCCAAAGCATCTTAAATCAAATTTCATATAATATGCTTTAATATTTCTATTTTTGATTCAGACAATTCGTGGTCGAATTCCTTTATAATTTAAACTTTTTTCCAATTAATTTATTTTTAACCCGTTTCGGCCTATTAAGGCCATCATCAGACTGGTACATTTATTCCTTAAAATATGATACATAACATAATATTTGGGGGAAAGGGGGTTAATGGGGTGCTATGAAAGAATTTCATTCGGACTTTCGGTTTCAAGACGGCCTCCATGGATGAGGGGTAAGGATCTTAACTCGCGAGCGGAAGGTCGCGGGATCGAATCCCGGCGTGCACAAAAAATTTTTATTTGATTAATTTGTGTTATTTAACCATTAATTTATTTGTGAAATACATTACATAGTGGAAGATAGTCTCAGTATCGCCCTGTTGTAAGACGACCATTCAGAATTAAAACGTTGCTTGAAACGTTACGCTTTATGTTTGGTGACTTGGCAGGGGTGCCTGGGTTCACGGGGTGAGGGTTTTTCAAGGTCTGGGCGGCACATGCGTTTGCTTACCTACTGCGTGGCGGGCCGGATCAGGAGGGACTGGTTGAGGGAAATCTTTTTTCCTCTCCAGCCAGATTCTCTCGACCCATCGCCTTGTACCGCAGTGGGAGGGACGGATTCATACGTCCGTCATTCACTTCCAGATTGACTTCCAAATTGCTACCCACCCTCAAACCTTTTTTCCTTCCCAAAATTTCCCCCCTTTCTTTCCCTAAAAAGACCCTCCACACAGCATCCCCAAAGATGACATAGACCCCGAGGAAAATGGTTTTCCTCAGGATGTGGAATTAATGCCAAAAACATTGGCTTCAGCTGTGTTTGGTGACCAGATCTGAATAGCCAGCAACCTATCACTTTCTCACCTCTTTCTCCTCCACACAACTTTCAGCATCACAGCGTACCCTAATTGGGGATGCCATAGTCTCACTGGCTCCCGACGGTTGAGAGCAGTTGAAACACTAGCGCGGTATTCACAAAAAAATCAAGTGCACTTCACACCCGGTAAAAGCGAAACTTCACGAAAACAATCTCAACCAATAGGGGCCTTGAAAAGTGATGTCATAATCAAAGCGGCCAATGAGCGCAGTTTGACGCTTCGTAGGTACTGTAAAGCGTCATTTTCATTTCATAACTCAACCAATAGGAGCCTTGAAAAGTGATATCATAATCAAAGCGGCGAATGAGCGCAGTTCGATGCTTCGTAGGCACTGCAATGCGTCATTTCCTTCAAATCTTAAATCACAACGGGGCTTAAGAAGTTTCACTTCCAAAAGAACTAGCAATTTTTTTCTGCAATAAAAATAAATAATTCAATAAATAGTTACCGGAAATGGGTACCGCCGCCCCGGGAACCTTTATTGGATAACCAACACCTCTGCCATAGGCTCACCCCAAGTGGTTCGCTACGTTTGGTGATTTAGCAGGGATGCCCGGGTTCATGGGGTGAGGTTTGTCTAGGTTTTGGAGGCGGATGACCAGGACACACTACCAGATTCCTACCCACCCCTTAAACCCTTTTCCTTCCCAGAATTCTCCTCTATTTCCTTTCCTTAAAAAATCCCTCCACACAGCATCCCCAAAGATGACATAGGCCCTGGGGAAGATTATTTTTCTCAGGACCTCCTGTGTGGAGCTAATCTAAAAAAAAAAAACAAATTAAAAATATCTGGTCCCAATTGACACACATCGGAAAAATTAACAATGGTAAAAAGAGAAAACACAATAAAATAACACAGGATCGTACATTGACCAATGCTATGATAGATTCGGTACATTTACCCCCAACGAAAACAGTATTTACCAGACTATATTATTTTTATTTTTTAAGCAGCGCCCATCTTCAACGCTTGGCCAGCCAACCCCGACTTCTTATCCCCCCCACCTTTCTTCCCACCAATCAAAAATATTACTTTATGGCGAATCTGATTGGGCCGAAACGTGAGCCTAATTAAAAGGCAGTTACGGCTCGACTGTAATGTGATATTATAATTATTAAATTACCGTTGAAATTGCCACTCCGACTGACTGTAATCTTGTTTGGTAATTGATGTGGTGAATAATTGAAAGTGTGATTCGTGCGGTTAGTGCCGTTGACACTTTGTTGGTCATAATTACTTGTAATAACGTTGGCACTTAATGCAAATTTAATTAGAGTCATTTACCAACAGTGACATAAGTTTTTAATGTTGCTGACATTTATTAATATTTCTCACAATGTTTTACTACCCTACCTTACACGAGTTTTAACATTTATTTTACATTAGTTCCACACAGGAGACCCTGATGCGAAAAAAACCTCTCAAGACCTATGTCATCTTTGGGGATGCTGTGGAGGGTCTGTTTAGAAAAGGAAGGAGAGAAAGTTCTAGGAAGCAATTGGGTATGAGGAGTGGGTAAGGATCTGGGGGTCAGTGTGTCCAGGAGTGACGGACGTATGAATCCATCTCTCCCACTGCGGTACAGGGTGATGTTACGAGAGAGTACAGGCTGAAGAAGTCAAAGGGACACCCTCAACTATTCTCTCCTGATCCATGCAGCTGGTGGACAGACGCATCCACCCTGCTTATCCCTGCTACATCATCAAACGTAGCGAACCACTTGGAGTGACCTAAGGCAAAGGTGTTGGTTATCCAATTAATGGTTACCGCCGCCCGGTAACCATACCTGTTTCCCAAATTAAAATTAATTAGGCATTATTATATTGAATCCGTCATTCCATCGAGCTGAATCAGTAATAGTAATTATTTAATAAAACATAAAAATTAGCTCATGATTAGACTAAATTGTTTATTATTTTATCAATTTTTTGGCTCATTTCATAATAATAAGACTAATGCAATTTGATGGAAGCCCACCTGATGACAGGTTGGACCAGGAGAGAATGGTTAAGGGTGTCCCTTTGCCTTTTACAGCCTATACTCTCTCGGAATATAGCCTTGCACCGCAGTGGGAGGGACGGATTCGTACGTTCGTCACTCATGGACACACTGACCCCCAGATTCTTACCCACTCCTCAGACCCTTTTCCTTCCTAGAACTTCCTCTCCTTCCTTTCCTAAAAAGAACCCCCACACAGCATCCCCAAAGATGACATAGGTCCTGAGGGGAATTGTTTTCCTATAGGCATTCTGTGTGGAGGTAATGTAAAAAAAATGCCTGCAGAATTATATTTGGAAACATAAGCTACAGCAACGCATCGATAATATTTATTAACTGAATGGATTCTTCGGCCTGATGAGAAACAGGGTCACTGGAACCTGGATGCGACTAATAGCCTCCGACAACACGGTGGTGAACACAGCCTTCCAGCACCAAGCGCCACTCTTGAGTGAGCGCTGGGCCAGAGCTCTCTCAAGTCCAACCCCTTCATAATTGATGGTTATATTAATATGCTAACGTTATATTAATATACACGCTCGCAGATACTAGTTACAAACGGAACTGCTGCCATCTATAATATTCTATTAGAACTATTGAAATATCCGTGTCACAGCTTCCCCGAGTTTTTACTTGCTACTTGATTATTTATTATCGAATTAATTTGATGTTTTTTTGTAATTTTCATTTTTTCTATTCTAGATATTTATTTTCTTTAAATTTACTGTGTCATCATAAACAATATGTATAACTGTGTGGGACGTGTGGGATTTCACATCCTATCCTAATCCTCATCCTTAACCTATCCACATCCTAGAATAATAAGTGGAAGATACTATCAGTATCGCCCTGGTGTAAGACCACCATTCAGAATTGAAACGTTGCTTGAAATGGTTTTAGCCGTGTTTAATGACCAGATCTGAATAGCCAGGTACTTTCCCACCTTCCTCTTCACTAACTCCTTCCCCTCCCCACTATCTTCAGCCTCACAACATACCCCATTTGGGGATGCCATAGTCTCACTGGCTCCAGATGGGAGCAGTTGGGACTCTTGTGCGGTATTTCATGTAAAAAAATAAAACATATTATTATTATGTACTTTTATTATGAAAGCATCTGTGCTTAAAAATAATAACAAACGCTTTTTGATTTCCTTCGTGTGTTAATTGTGAAATAACCAAACCTTTTTTCAATGGAGAATCGGAAGAAACGACTAATGTTTTTCGGTCAAAATTACAAACGGAGGAATATTCAAAGCTTTTTGAAGATTCGAGATAACGAGATTTTAACCGTAAACAAACAATATTTATTATATTACAACGAATAGGTAGCCAATTGAGGTTAAAAATTAAATGGTACCAGGTAACAGGGAAAACCCCAGATTTTAATGAGGGGTTAGGTTTGGGGAGGGTGAAGAAATAATAAATAAAAACAAATACACAAAGGTATAGTTTTCAAGAAGTTAAACCATGTCCCCGGTAGAATAACGACGCAAGCGCACATTGTAAAAAAGGTGCTATTATCACACTAAAAGGGTCAAAGAACTTGGTAATATATCGGAATATTAGTTATGATCAGTACTATCATTGTTTCTGTTGTTTATGCTATGCTCGGGATACATGGTGTCGTTTACGACGTACGCCGAACATAGCCGATAAGAAAGAGGCAGGTCATTCCTTTTGCGAGAACTCGACAGACAAAATCTAGCTAGCCAGTTAAAAGGATGTGTGTCCTCTTAAAACATCTGTAAAGGATCAGAGAGAAACATTACGGTACTTAATTTTAACAACATCATATTTATGTACATAGCTAAGAACATAGACAATCACATTACTTAGATACGTAATTGTGTTTGTTTTCAGTTACATAAATAAGACGTTTTTTAAATATTTAAAAAGCCTATTTTAGTGTGTTAGTACGTATCACCTTTTCGTAATATGCCCATGCGTCAATATTCTTCCGGGGTAGACATCACCTCTGCCATAGTCACCCAAAATGGTTTGTTGCATTTGGTGACTTAGCAGGGTACCCGGGTTCACGGGTTGAGGTTTGTCCAGGTCTTGGTGAAGGAAGTGTCCACCCAACAGCTGCGGAAGATCCTTCTAGTTATTCAGCCAGACTCTATCGACCCAACGCCTTGCACAGCAGAAGGAATGATTAATTGATACGCGACTCCTGGACGTACAGGCCCCCAGAATCCTACCCACCTGTCATACATTTTTAGTTCATAGAAGTTTCTTTCCTTCCTTTCCTTAAATAGATCCTTCTCATAGCACAACTGCTTCGCCTTCTGAAGGCATTATCAAACAGTTTTTATGCATTGAATTTGGGAGGCGGGTATGCATCTGCTATTTGTGCCCGGGTTCACGGGGTTAGGTTTGTTTAGGTCTTGGCTGCGAATGCGTTTGCCACCTATTGCAAGACGAGGCGGATCGATAGAGACTGGTTGAGGGAGACCTAACCTAGACCTCTCCAGCCGGACTCTCTCAACCCATCGGCTTGCACCGTAGAGGGAGGGTTGGATTTATACATCGTTCCTGGACACATTGACCCCCAGATTCCTGTCCACAATTCATACCTTTTTCCTTCCCAGAACTTCCTATCCTTCCTTTTAAAAAAACCTTCACATATCATCTCGAAAGATGGAAAGGGCCTCCCGTGTTGGAGTAATTGTGAAAAAAAATAATATCGTTGAATATTTAAAAAAAAAAAAAATTGGAATGAAGATTTAAAAATTAAGCTTGAAAACAATAAACAAAAAAATGTTAACAAATAAAATAAGTGTCCATTCGCATTAGAGCTGTCGAGTTTTTTTTTTAAATAAAATGTTTTAGCCTTCATTTTTATTCAAGTTCTACAGTCATCACAGTGACTCTGGTTCCGCCGAGTGACCACGCTGGATGGATGGTTGGGTTGGGTTGTTTGTATGTTTGGTTGGTCGGTTAGGTAGTTATGTAGGTGGTTAGCTGGTTAGTTATAACAAATTAAATGACACCGTATTTACGTGCACTATTTTGTAAAGAATAACTGGAACAAATGTCACTTCCGCTCCGCAATAACTGTTATTAACTAATTATTGCTACACCGCAATTTACCTTTTTTTTCCAGCTACCTGGAATTATTGCAATACAATCTAATCGTCTGGTTCAACGTTTGCTAGAGTAAAAGTAGTGGGTAAAATAAATTGCTAATGTTTAATTTCACCAAAATGTGATATTTTGGACTATTCCGAATTTTTGTTGAAAGGTCTTTTCTTGAAAAATTTGTAATAAATCAAATTCAAGGAGATATAACAACTACTGGGAGGTGTTTTCGTGTGACTGAGTTGGTATCGCGTTTGGGTCGTATCCTAGTCGTGTTCTCAATTCCTCGGCTGGCTAAGTCATCCATCACAACACAAGCAACATTTTACGCTTAGTGTGGTGTTTATAGGAGATTTTCAAATGCTTTTAGGTACCAAGGGGTAAAGCTCTTGCCAAGCAAACCGAGAGTCGAGGGATCGAATCCCGGCGTTAGCAAGTATATTTGATTTGATTTATTTTTTGTAATTTTCGCAATTTATTCATTAAAAATATTATAAAGTATATTTAAAAAAAACATATAATATATTTACGGCACGTTCCAGAGCGGAAGATACCCTCGTAGTATCGGAATTCAGAATTGAAACGTTGCTAGAAATGGCTTTGGCCGTGTATGACGACCAGATCTAAATAGCCAGGTACTCCCCCGCCTTTCCCTTTATCATCTCCTTCCCCTCTCCACTACCTTCAACCTCACAACATACCCTAATTGGGGATGAAACAGCCTCACTGGCTCCAGACGGTTGTGAGCAGTTGGGACTCTTGTGTGGTTTAAAAAATATTAAAAAAATAATGTAAGCTGTAGGGCGAACAACATAATATACTCAGTATTACAATATCACAATAATATACTCAGATCTAGTCACCAAACACAGCTAAAACCATAAAGTTTCAACTCTGAAGTGTGGTCTTTCACCAGCCCGATATTGAGAGTATCTTCTACTTTGGAACATGCCGTAAATATACTTTATGTTATTTTTAATGAATTAATTGTGAAACAACAACATTCTGCGGATTCAAGATCGAAAGCCTTACCACTCGACCACGGAGGCCATCGACTAAAACAATTATGCAAAACCAATAAAAATAACTACCACTGACGACTACCACGTGAAGAACTAATAATTTTTAAACTAAATACAGAAATTATTTGATGTTTTTATGGATATCATACATCACTTATTTTCCAACGGTTGTTTTTTTTTAAATTCATTAAGTACATTTTGTACTCCTGACCTACTAAAGGGATGCCATCTATTAATGCCCTTTAATAACTACCCAGATAGAAATAATTGGACGATAATTGCAGGTCTCCTTACAAATTGATAGGAAGTGGCGAATTTGTGGTTTGCAGGGGAACAACAGATGTCACTAGGGTCCAACGTCAATCCGGAGATGCTACTATTTTGTAAGTATTGTAATTCGATTGTTTTAGATATGATTGGGGCAATTAACCGTAAATATGAGGTTACCAAAAATACGAGTACCTATATTGATTATAATTGAATAACGGAATTTGGTTAGGTTGGGTTAGGTTTGGTTTTGTATGCTCTTGTTATGTTTTCTAAAATTTGCGTAAGAATTTTATTGAAGTGTAGGTAGTACCTACCGGAATTTTAATTAGTAGATGGATTGTATTTAAAAAAAAACATGTTTGCTTAGGGAAATTGAAGGGTTGCTCTGAAATGTGTAGAAGGTTAGGGTAATGTTGTGAAAATGGTATACAGAAATAATTTTAATTTTGATTTTCTTGTAATGCTCGAAAACTATAATCTTTATTATAATTGACTAACACACTAACAGTATTTTGTCGACTGAAAAAACAAACTATTTTGGATTTTTTATATTTTATATATTCTTTATATTTTATATATTTTTTTATATTTTGTACCCACATACTGTGTGGATCAAATTCAATAAGTGTTTTAAACAGTCGTTTCAGGCACTATTTACAATTAATTTCGTAAATATTTTTATATATATGTGAACGCATAAATTGGCGTTAATAAATAAATAAATAATTACTATGTTATTGATTCCGTTGTATTACCATCCATTCGAGTGATCGCGATTGGAAATTTTTTGCCCTCATCTAAAAAATCATACCTTCGATTTTTAATATTGAGTAATATAAACTGATAAAGTTTTAATTAGTGGATTTTTTGTATGAGAATTTATAGCCAATTTACCCATCTGTATTTAATCGTTTATCTCATATTTTTAGGATTTAAAAAATATATTATAAAATAATTGTAAACTTTTTACACGAGTGAATTCTACGTGTTAGTTCCTTTAATATTGCCGAGAGTGTGAGTGAGTTTCTTCTGGAACACATTAAATATTTTCTATTTCTATCATTGACCTAGTGAAGATTTCTATACATTTTGTATGGTCCACTTGATAATTACAGATGCAAATAAATACTAGAAAACTCGTTAATCGTTACAGCTGTTCGAAAGTTTTAGGTGAAAATTTTTTTTATGGAATTTTGGTTTCGCGAACTGTCAAAATTGAATGGATATTAATAAACCTACCACAAAAAATAGCCTTTACATTAGAAATATATATTCGCTGTCTACTATTATCAGTAAGAATATTCTCGATTATTGCTTTATTCAGTTCAATTTATCGTTTCACACAGATATATCACGTCGTAAAATATGTTAAGCCGAGATTTCACACTTTGTTTGGAAAAAAAAATTTAATTCACACGAGTTATTAAAATACGTTAAGTAGATAGACAATTCATTTACGACAACACATATATAAATATGCAATAAAAATCTAATAAAACAGTCACTTTCACCATTTGAACAATCTCGCATTCAAAACAAATATTTTTACCAAATTGAATTTTAGATGTTTCCAGAATCTCTTCAAAAAATGTCCAGAAATTATTACGTACTTAATGCCGAAGAATTAAAAAAAAAGTTTCCAGAACTACCTCTGAGACGCATATTGATAAATGCCTGTAGAACGCGGGAAGGCAATTTTTAAAAATATTTTTTTACGAAAAGTACCCAGGTAAATTTGGCATATTATGGCAACGAATCGCTCAAGACTTTTTGCAAAAGTGCCGTAATATGCCGAAAATCGCTCGAGTGGCTAAGGTTATGGAGAATCTTGACATAACGTTGTTGCCATAATTATTTTTTTTAAGTAAGCAGAGAAGGGATTCCATGGATTCTATGCAAAGTTAGATTGCATTTCTATGTCATGGGAAACGTTATGATTTTTGCATTAATGTTAAATGTTAGTATAGCGTTTCCTCGAAGGCGTATTTATTGATGCTGCTGATGCAAGACGGCGACAATATAACTTAGGTACTGAAGATGCTATTATAATACAATGGCTTATAAATTGAACAGCCATTTTTTATACGCCTGAATTCTGTGGGTTTGTTATATACCTACCCATATTCAATTATGTCGCAATACCCTTCATAATAATGCAATGTAATATAACAGGTTAGTAGGTAGATAGACGCGAGAAAGACGTAGAGTTATATTATTTGATTCAATCTGCACGTACATGAAGGGAAAAAATATATCACTCGAAAGGGGGTAACTAGGATCCCACATATATCAAGGAGCAATCTTGTATTTTAAAATTATTTTTTGTTCTTTCCAATAATACTCAGACATAAATATAATATGATTTGAGATTTTCAAGGTGGCAAGTATTATCGTAATTTATTATGCGGCGTTGCTCTATCTCCTTCTTTAGCCAACGTTTTGGCCAGCATTGTTGTGTCCACGGTGTGTGTGACGATGGACACTGCAATGCTGTCCGTAACGTTGGTGAAAGAAGGAGATAGAGCTACACGGCATAATACCCCAAAAATAAATCCGATAATATTAGTTATTGCCAAACGCTTTAACCAGAGATCGCCCATCTATATTTTTTTTATATCTTAAAAGTAACGGACATTTATGTAAAATTTTATCATTAGTCAATTCTATTCTTAGAATCATTCAAATTATAAAGTAGATATGTGATGTGAAAAACAACTACGATATTATCACACAAATCTCTCGTTTGGGGTAAGTGTAATACCCCCCTCCGGTGCGGAAAGGAATTCTTCCAGAACTTTAATAACCGGTTCCACGACAGTTGTTCCCCCAACCGTTGGCCCCCAGCGTACTTTTATACAATATGCAATCGGTTTAGGGAAAATAACACTTATTAGTTATTTACACAAAATATAACTAAGTGTCCCTGAGAGGTGCAGAGAGGATGTACTGCCGAAAAACAAAAATGCGACACATTTACACACGACAATTAAAATTTAAAAAAAAAAACTGCTAATTTATGCACTCTGTATACCGAGTATAAAAAATCGACGCTGTAAATAAATTTATTTGGTATTCACACCGATGTATTATTAAAGGTATTTTTTAAGTCGATTTTAGGTTTGAAATAAGGCACAAAAACGTAATTTAATAATTATTATTATTTCGGAGGCTGACTGTTGGTGGATCAACTGTCGAGGGATCAAATATTGGGTCACCGTAATAACCACATACATCTCTCCTCATTTTTATTACATCTACTAGTCATAACTCAAAAAATACGGGAAGTGAATTGATCTACGTTCATGCTAGGCGCCCTGCCGAGGTTTAGTTTCACGGGAGCATTGTTCATTCAATAATTAAACAAAAAGGCTTCTGATCCGATACCTACCCAGTTACCCACAAGCCCAATACATTGTTGTGTTCCCACTAGTGCTCTAGGTGGGTTGGAACTATTATTTGTGGTTAACACTGGCTACAAAAGGAGGTAATTTAATATTTTTATTTCACGGGCGCTGGCCATTGAAGAGAAACTGACGTGTTCGGCTTTCCCATTCACAAGGACCTATTTAGATCTGATTATTTTATCCATCTGCAGCAGATGCTGCGAGAAATGTGGGAAGTTGTTGAAATAAAGGGATTATCTCGTAAAACGAGTCAGAGCCGCGGCATTACGAATTTCTACCGTTTTATCACATATTTCTCTTGAACACTAAGTTTATAAGTTTCTAAAAAAATGTATGCTATTTTTTAAGATAATATCTATACATTTGCCACGCCGAGAAGGAAATCACAACTCCATCGATAGAAAAAAAATCGCAGGTATGTTCCAAAAATTATTAAAAACACGTTTTTTATTTTGCTACATTATGTTACTGTATGTATTTATATTTTACGATTTACTATAGCTTGAGAGGCTGCATATTCGATTCCTACTTAGATGTAACCCTTCTATCCCAGATTTTTAAATAAATTCTTACATTTAATCGGATATATCCCATGTAAGAACCAAGTTAAAAATGTTTGTCGCCATCGGTATGCCAGGAGAATCAGGAGGTCTAGCACGGACAATCGATAAAACCCTATATCGATACGATATTGACCAAATCCGGTCAGTTATCAATATTTTTGAACACGGTAACAACGATCGATAACAAATATTTCGACCGACAATTGATAAATTTTAGCGCGGCCTCTATGATATCAGATAAGTTTCGGTTAACTATCAGTATACACATATTTTCAATAATGTATTTGATGTGCAAAACATTCTGGTTTATTTAATGAATTAACGAAGCTCTTAGAATTGAAAGAAGTCGTGTACGCGAAATACAGACTTAAATAATGCATCTAAGACGCAGTCAATTTATTCCGTTCGATCTTTGAGAAACGAAAATGGTTGAAATATGACCAAAGACCTCAATAACTACTGAACTCCTGTAATCGCAAATATATAATATTACCAAAATTTTCTGCGATTAAACTAGTGGAATGCAATTAAATTTGTTTTGGTGGACTTTCATGCTGGCTTACCAAACGTCATTCGGTTGTGATGACAAATTCTTCACCACAAACATTTGAGAAAACAAGAGAGTTCTTGTCGATATAATTAATAACTGAGGGAGCAAGGTTGCAGCACAGCACCTAATAATAGACTTCTTTAACCTGATGTTGAATGCGAAAAGAAGTTAATATGGACCATTGCAAGCACATAATTGTAGTAGACTGACACATTGTTATTGTCATTTTTGTTCACGCTAGTCAGGGTATTGTCGCCAGCTCTGGAAGATTATGTGGATATAAATTATAAAAGGAAAGGTATGTAAATTTGCGTCAACAACTGTAGTTTAGTGTCAAAACGTTAATGAGTACTGCCAATTCATATTTAGGTATGTATTTCAAATCAACATTGCTAATTTACTAATATTTTTACATAATTGAATGGCGTTTGATATTTCGGAATGTGGATTCGTAGACAAATCCACTAGTGTTGGTAGGGTATATCGATTTCATATATATTTCCTGTCAATTTCGGTTCGCCTGTCAACAGTGTAATCGTGCTCGGTATATCGATATCATTTCGTCGGAAGTTACGCATATCGATCCAATATTGTAAATTTATCGATTTCTCGAAAAAAAAGGTAACTTTTTCGATCATCACTCCAAACATCATAGAATCATCACTAACGTCCCATAACGGATGAATGCGCCCGCTTAGTGCAAATTTAACATTTCAATCCAATAATTTAAAGGTTTTAAGTTGCAGCGGGCATCACGCCGCATTATACCGGCTTACATCACCATCGGTACCCATAGGGGTAGCCTGTGCATTGCAGTGTGCAGTGCACTACCGATGCAGTATGCACTGTGGCTGGGTAACTAACTAAGCTAACCATGCGTTTTGTGCATCCTGCTGTAGGCTACAGGACAGCAAACTTGTGTAGAAAAAATGCATTTCGATCATTGAATTCAATACATATCTAGTTGTATGGAACATCTCAAACGCAACAGGGGTCGGCAACTAACTTGAAAAACATTTTAATTCTGGTTAATTCTTAGATTTTTTGATTCTTTTCGACTCTTGTAATGTGGTAATATCACATTTATCCGAAGCAAATGGGTAAATGGCATGTTAACTGACAAATTAATTTACGAAGTTTTGGATGTACCTAACCTACATTTTTAAACAACCATAGAGCTGTGGAACTAACGTTTGATGATTTTTATAAGAAGGGTGGCTGGGAAGAACCAGGTTATTTGCATCTAATTGCCAAGCATAGCTAAAGCCATTGCAATTAACGTTTTGTTTCTGATTGATGGACTCCCGCCAAGGCGTTACTACGAGTATATTCAAAATGTCGGTGGGTATCTTAATCTTCATGATACAATAGTAGCTGCGACCCGGCTTAACCCGAATTTGTATAAATCTCTTTTTTTAAATCTTTCTTCTCAAACACTTGAAAATTTGACAGATACTGTGCAATGAATATGCAATGTATTCAACAACAAATTCTTATTTCATTTCCACAGCCCGTGATAAAGAGAAAAAAATACTGAAAATTTCATAACGCCAGAGGTCATTGTTTAATTATAAATTAAATATTCCAATTGATATTACAAACTACATACGAGTATATAACAAATTGACCGGGTCAGTAGCTGAGTTGGCATCGCGCTTGGATTTGACCCAGGCGCCGCGTGTTCATTTCCTCGGCTGGCTAAGTCATTCATCACGACACAAGCAACATTTTCCGCTTACTGTGGTGTTAGTTGGAGATTTTCAAATATTGTCAGGTTATTCTTAACCCGGGAATGTTTGTTTTTTTTAACAAAAATAATAAATTAATTTATAACCAAATAGTCACAGCGAAGAATAATTGTAGAATTCATAAGCCCATTAAATAAATAAATAAACGCCGAGATTTTCTGCTTTTTGATGAATAATTTTTTGCTTTAAAAACCGTTTTCATTTATCAGTAGCAGTTGTCAATGTCTGCCTATTATCGGCAGTGAATAAAATCGTCCCTTTAGGGGGATTTGCAGCCCCTGTGTACCCTCCCCCCCTCGCGCAAACCAAACACCCCCTAGCTATAAAAAAACCAACACGCCACTTCATTGTGGCGTCATAATAGACGAGTTTCTAAATTTGAATATTCAACATGGCCGCCGCCTGCGAGGGGAGGGGATGTGAAATATAAAATGAAAAAATCTCCACATTTTCAGCGCCTAATCTGTTATTTAAATTGCATTTGAAGAGATTATTTACCTGGGGTTGGTTTTTACGGCTTTTTCAAGCGGGGTAGCAAAGGTTGGATGCATTTTGGTATTGTGTAAGTTTGATAGGAGCGTTCCGATTCACACATGTTGTGTGGTGTCGAAGGCGATAGGTTTCAATGATTTGAAGGTTATTTAAGGAGGGTATTGAATACATACCCTTGTATGTTGGTAAGGAGACAGCTTTTTAGTGTGAGCTTGCGTGTTTGAGTAGGTACCCAACTCTGTAAACTTTATAAGTATAAAAGTGTGGGTTTTAATGGTTGTATTACGATGTAATTAATTTTTTTTAAATTTATTTATTATTATTTTTTTTTGTTAGAAAGCAGTCACTTTGTGGTTTGACATATTATAAATTGAAATAACTCAATGACTTTATTTGTAACCACGATTTATTTAATTTTTTTACTACCGACCGATTTCGCTTAACACAAGCATCTTCATGGTATAAAAATTAAGCTGATCAAAAATATACCATTGTGTTTATTTTTGATGAGTTTAATTTTCATACCCTCAAGATGCTTGTGTTAAGCGAAACCGGTCGGTAGTAGAAAAATTAAAATAAATCGTGGTTACAAAAACAAAGTCATTGTATTATTATTTATTATTTTAACTTTATGAGTAAAACCTCAAACTGTAATATTTAATTAAATGAAGACATTATGAGCGAAACTCAATCGAAAATCTGGAAACAAAAAAATTAGAAAAAGATATTGGCACCTCTGGGACTCGAACCCAGGACCTCCCTACTTTCCGGGTTGGGATATCGACACCTTAGCTCAGTGGATAAGAGCCCCCAACCCGGAAAGTAGGGAGGTCCTGGGTTCGAGTCCCAGAGGTGCCAATATCTTTTTCTAATTTTTCTGTTTCCAGATTTTCGATTGAGTTTCGCTCATAATGTCTTCATTTAATTAAATATCAAAGTCATTGTGTTATTTCAATTTGTAATTAATTTTACCCAAGTTTATATGATTTGATATGTATCCTTTCACTATTGTCATCATAAAATTTTTGCTTTTGCTTTCCAAAATACGCTCATTGAAGAACATATTACATAGTATTATTAAAATATATATCAGGATTAAATAACTTGTGTTCTCAATTATGTCCACAGCGTGCGAACTGTACCTAAATTTCTCTAAATAAACAATAAACAGTGTTAATCTCAAGTGACCCCCCAGGTAAGTATGGTCCTGTATATTTTCTGCATGTACAGAGTATAAATAAAACAATATATGTACATTTTTACAGCAGCATCGCTTTCATTGGTCAAATCGTTGTATATATAGTTTCGTATCAGTGATCGATGAACCGGTGGATGCAATTTTTAGCCCAAGTTGTTATATTGGTTTGTCTAGTTTGTAGTTGGAAGTAAGATTGTAGAAAAATATAATAAGTTTGTACAGCGCCATTGAGGTGATTTTTCACAAAAATTATGCAAATCATCCAAATATTATTATTATTATTAATGTAAATCTTCCTTTATCGGACTGTTTAGAAATAGGTACATAACTAAGTGATAAAGTAAATATCAACCTATTTGGGAGACGGATTCATTGGATAACCTACACTTCTGCCAAGTGCTACGTTTGGTCTTGGCGGCCGATGCGTCTGCCCACTAACTGCACCGTAGTAGGAGGTTGGAATCATTCCTGGATAATCTGACCCAGATACCTACACATTGATACTGACTACACTGTGAATACCTCACATAGGTACAACTGTTTTTATATTTATGTTTATATAATAAATTAAAACAAACTCAATTTGTATTACACCACTTTTATATTTATATTTCATTTGTGTTCATTTCTGTATAAGATGTTAGGTTAACTGGAAGAAATAGGATGTAGGTACCTATAAGTTATACCTTTTGTACTAAATGAAAATTTTGTACAATAAATGATTTTGATTCCCACCTTCATACCCTTTTCCGTCAAACAGAACATCCTCTCCATCTTTTCCTTAAAAAGACCCTCCACTCAGCACCCCAAAAGATAACGCAGGCCGCAAGGAAAATTATTTTCATTAAAAAAGTGATTGTAAGCGAACTTTTTTATATTTCATTGAAGTAGAAGATAACATTCTGAACGAAAATATGAAAGAGAACAAGACTCAAAAAAATTAAAAGATAACGTTCGCAACTGGAACTCGAACCCAGAAACCAAGTTGTTACCGTTATCTTTTTATTTCTCTCTTTCATATTATCGTTTAGGTTATTAGTGTTATCTTCTTTTTCGATATGTTAAATTGATGGAATAACTTTCAAAAGTTATAAAAAGAAATAAAATTTAACTTTTTTATGTTTTCAACAGGTAACTGTCTAGAGACAGTAGAACTACAGCAGCCAGCATATGGTGGAATATTTGCGAGTTTGAATGAAGTGGGTACCTAGTTGAAGAAATGTTAGTAAAGGACCTATTGGGCTAAAAGTTAGTAAGTTCAGATGATTTAATATCTACAGCAATCTTTTGCAATTTTTCGATTGCGATAGTCAATCATTATTATCTGCAAAATAACATAGGCCATTACTAATTATTTTGGTACACAACAAAACTATTTTCGTTTTAGGTGGTCCAAAGGTCTCAATATAGTTATCAACATATTACTAACAATTTAATGCTTACCTCCATCATTTCAAACAGCTGCCAGAACCCAACAATAAGATTGCGATATCTCTTTTTTAATGATTTTTCGATCAAATTATTTAAGTAGGTACCTAATCACGAAGCAACAAATAAACAGGTCTATAGGTTCCTACTTTGATGAATACCGTAGAATAAAGGTGTGTTCTTCTTTTTTCTATTATGGATACCGTAGAATAAAGGTGCGACCTTCTTTATTCTATGATTGAAATCATAGAATAAAGGTGTGTTCTTCTTTATTCTATGATGGATATTAATACTTTTGGCAGAGTGGTTAGAATTCTGATCAACCAAATTGTCTGGTTTGGCATTTGGAAGTTACTGAATCTAACAATCTTCCAGCATTAGATACATACCCCTCCTCTCATCAATTTGATCGGCGGCTATGGGTATCGCCGCCCCGGGAACCATTTATTGGATAACTAACACCCCTGCCGTACCATACGAAGTGGTTCGCTATGTTTGGTGACTTGACTGGGGTGCCCGGGTTCGTGCAGTGAGTTTAGTCTAGGTTTTGGCACCTGCGAAGGCGGGCCGGATCGCAAGACTAACTGCGCGCAGCCTAACCTAGACCTTTCCAGCCGGACTCATCATCGCTTTGTACCGCAGTGGGAGGGATGGATTCAAACATTCGTCACTCCTAGACACATTGACCCCCACATTCCTACCCACCCCTCACACCTTTGTTATTTCCAGAACTTCTTTTCTAAAAAGACCCTCCACCCAGTATTCCCAAAGATAACATAGCGCAGAAGAGTCTCCTGTGTAGAGCTAACATAAAAAATTGGTTGTCTGTAAAGTCGGTTAACGGGCGATAATTTTACGTGATAAAGTCAAATAATAACGGAGTGGAAGAGATATAGATGCGTCACAAGCCGAACGCTTGTTCCGCGCTCTCGCTTGCACGCTCGGCTCAGGCGGAATGTGACAATGAGTCATGCTTTTTCGTGGGTGCAGCCGGCGTTCATCGATTTATAAGACCAAAAAGATACAAAGAAAAACATCATTTTTAGAAAAACTGCATTTCGTAAAAACTTCTAGTTTTAAAAAATCTACTTAAATTCGGCTAATAAAATCGATAAGGACCCAAGGTTCGTAAAAAATATATGTTATATACATTTTCTACGAATCTTGGGCTTTACCGTTACAAACATTTTCCTACTTTAGCTGTAAGACGTAAGTAACGAGAAAAGGAGCAAGACAACTCGATTCTGTGCAAAGGATCTCTCTACGGATATTTCAATGGAGGCTGCTCGAAAGAGTTTGTATGGTTGATCTCCTGTGACACAAGCAGATCACCCGTTCGCAGACTTCGTGAGAACGGGTCGTTCCTTGGACTAGTTTTTTTAAAGTTGTCTGGCATGTGTGAGCTACCGACATCTGTTTTTTTCGTTCATTTAATACAAGCCTCTTTAAGAAAGACCTGCAAAAATCAATCCCTTCCTACAGGCCCTACCTAAAACCGCCTCAGAACGCTGCCTAACCAGGTGGTGATATAGGAAATCCGTTTCCATGCCAACTGTGAATAAAGTCAACTCAATACCTCTTTGAAAAGTCGTTAAAACTTATATGAAAAAGGTTAGAGGCTTTTGAAATGTGGCTTCACCGGAGAATGCTCAAGGATCCATGGACCGATATGATCACCAACATAGAAATTCTCAGGCGGGCTAGAGCAGATAGAGAACTGCTCACATTAATAAATTCAGGAAAATTTCATATCTGGGTCACATACTTCGAGGGGAAAAATATCACTTGCTCCAAAAAGGCAAAATAGAAGGTTGCCGAGGGCCCGGTAGGAGACAAATGTCTTTGCTGCGAAATATACGAGAGTGGACCGGCATTAGAAGTGCGGAGGAGCTATTCCGGGCAGCACAAGATAGAGAGACATTTTCCAGAGTGATTGCCAACGTCGGGGGAACCTGAGAGGGCACACGAAGAAGAAGAAGATATGAAAAAAATAATTTTAAAATAACCCTAACCTAACGTAACCTATTCAACCAATTTTAAAAATATATATATTTCAGCACTGTTCATGACTTTCTGATGTGGTTCTGAGTTGGTTTCATTATGAGTTGTCCGGTTATCAGGAAATCCATCTGTCCTTACTCTGTACAGAGAGGAACGCTCTTGTGAGGTGTAACATTAAAAAACGTATTATTTTAGAAGACACCTTCTTTGGTAGATATATAAATAATGCAATATTTTACAGTTTGGGCAATAGAAGAATTACTTGTAATAATTCGAAGAAATAGAAGAGTTACTTGTTATAGTACCTTGGTAAGTATTCAACGAATTGAATAGAAATGTACGATGAAGGTTAATTTGTCAATGGGTTCGCTTAGGTAACTATTTCAGTTTGAAATAAGAACTACATTATTTAAGAGATAGATAAGTAGGTACTAAGTAGGCACCTACTATAATAATAATCTTGGAGGGTCCCATTGGTCAACCTTGTTTAGTGTTGTAATCGCCTCTCGATCGATATTTCGTAGTGTTTTTTTCCGCCGCCAGAGCGCCGGGCATGTCCCGTCAAATATCACGAATAATCGATTAGATCGAACGACATTCGATATTTTGCATGTTCAAAGACGGTTCGAGGGATGAGCCCGTCACGACGTGTCCCGGTCGCCCTCTGATGGGAAAGAAAGACTCGGAAAAACAAAACAAAATGACGATCACGTCACAGCGATGTGGTTTTTACAGCCATATAATTTGGATTTTTAACAATATCATTTCTCAATTGACTGCCATAAATACTATGACATATAATTTTCTTTTTTGGTAATAATAAAACTATAACATTTCACAACTTATTGCTTTTTTAGGCTAGGGTATTTAACTAGGTAAATACACTCACAAAATAGGGATTTCGAAATTGCCTTGTGGGCGTGTTTCGGGTGTTAATTATAGGCCTAATTTGGGCCTATATTCCCATACAAACTGTGTTTCACCATGATTACGAAATTCAAATGGAATGGCGATACACAATTTCAAGCAAGTGTAAGAGTGACAGACCGCGTGCTAAATGGTCTAAAACCAAAATGTACTAAGTCATTGGCACATTTGTTTCCATTCTAAATTGTATGGAACGTACTTCTGAGTTATATTCTTTATTCCATGAGTGGAATCATCTTGCTTGTGTAGTGGTGTATTGTATCACAGGACTACTGTGGGGTGAGAGGGGACTGCTGGCGGGTGCTCCAAACTATTTCGAAATAATACTATCTATATGTATAAATACATTACAAAGCGTATTCCCTTTAAAAAGATTTACCTGCGGATACCTATTGTAATTACCTAATACCAAGGCATAAATGAGTAGGTAGATAGTACCTACTTATTTAGATTTAGCATTTGCAGCTTATTTTTAAATTTCGTTGCTATTCGTCAATTTTAGAAAGAGTCGTTATGTAAAGAAATCGAGGGCGGTTCACGTTATTGTAAAAATATTGTAAATTTAAAATTATTTTTTGGAATATTGTTGAATGTTCATTTCTGGTTCACAGAAGTTCATTTATATATGATGATAAATATTAAAAAAAAACTGTCCTGATTTTTTAAATGGCTTTTCTGACTTGAGTGAAAGTTACTTTTGCGTTCTGTTTTGTCGCAGAAATCAGTGACCAAGCGCGTAGCTATAGCACTCACATGGGGGAGAGTTTGAACCTAAGGGGGGGGAGGGGGGTTCAATCCTAGGGGGGAGAGACACGGGAGAAAGGGGGGGGGGGGAACTAAGATAGAAAGTTTTTTGGAACCTCTACTTAAAACAACTTAATTTTTACATCACATTGATGTAAGGGATTGATAAAGGGGCATTGATGTAATTAATATTAATGTTTTTTCTTGGAATCTACGAGTAAGTATTTTTTCTTTTTTCCTATGCAATACTGAGACCGATGAGGGCGATTTACACCCCCTAACAGCCCCCCCCCCCCTTATTTTCGCTATAACTATAATGGAGCTGAAAATGTTGGTGCGATAACTGATGCAAAAATGCTTTTTTTACATCAACTCAAATAGGAAAATAATTTCCTTCAGGGCCTACGTCATCTGAGATGCTGTGTGGAGGTCTTTTTTAGGAGAGGAAGGAGCGAACATTGGTCTTGAAGAGACCCATGTTGTAGGAATGAGGAAACACAGAGGCCGGCAAATCGTTGGACGACCGGGCTGTTGAACTCAAGAACGAGTCGAAGAAGCTACCCGTTCTCATGTGACAAATGTCAACCATGCACATATGTTGGGCGCGCGTTTGGCGTGTTTCCCGACTATGCACCGGTGCCGAGGGGATCAACGTCTTCCGTTGAAATACCGTTAGAACAAGGATAGCGTTCCCACCCGACGCTTTTGCTCTAAAGATTGCAATCCGTTTGCTAAGATGGAAGAATCTATCAAACGGACCGCCCGTTTGTGCAGAGTTTTCAGGGATTTTAGAGTTCCAGACCGGAGACGCCTGATCAGAGCTCTCTTCTGAAAATCGCACAACTATCTGTCCAGATTTTCTCATTATTTATAATTTGTTTTTAAACATTTTGTTGCAGCTTGAACGTCAAAGTTATGTCAACGTCAATGGTTATGCCAGTCGGGAGAGCAGTCTTGTTGTTAAATAGAATCACTTTGAATATCGACATGTTTAGCATCAATGAAGCACAATTTAGGCAGCAAGCTTTATTGCTGTTAGTCTGATTGTGCTTCATTGATTTTTAAATTATTCATTGATGTTCGTATTGTATAATTTGTTTGAATTGTTTATATTATTTAAATTGCTTACATATGCTTTAATATTAATATTTTCTCTATTTTAAAAACGATTTGAAAATTTAATTTTGTAATTTTTTTAAAGTGAATAAATTGAATTGAAAAATAAGTTTTAATTTGGTGCTCTGTAAAATACGAGCGTATTGAACATAGACAGATATCTACCTTCTTATACAATATAAAGGCTTATTCCATACCCCCTCCGCCCTTCAGCTATCTCGTTCTCACTCCCCGCCCCTCGTGGGTTTTTCCATGGCGGGTGTCTGGTTACGGTAATTGGCCCTGCGATGGCCGGCGCGGTACAATCGGCCGGTGTGGGCTCCAAGAACCCATTGTGGGCCGCGGGAATCGGCAGAATGGGGTGTAGGGTTACCTTGGCGACGTGACGGTGGGACCAAGAAGTGAAATTGAAATGACGTGGGAGAGAGATTTAGAAAGAGAAGTTTGGAGACTTAAGCACACAACGCAAGATCCAAAGGTCCTTAGTACATTAGGAGTATGCGAATGATATATTATGAAGAAGCAAAGACAGCAATCGCTGCCAACCTCAATATTATTATTACACAGATGAAAACAGGCTTTATTCAAGTTTCTTTCACGAATGTGCTGGTAAATTTCTAAGAATATAGTTTCAGATAATTTTAGGGTATTTTATTTTTATTTGTTTTTTAGAGGACACACAGGACAAAGAGGAAAATAATTCCCTTCAGGGCCTATATCATCTTTGATGATGCTGTGTGAAGGGTGTTTTTAGGAAAGGAAGGAGAGGAAGTTCTGGGAAGGAAAATAATATGAGGGATGGTTAGTGTGTCCATCCCTCCCACTGCGGTGCAAGGTGATGTTTGGAGAGAGCACGGCTGGAGAAGTCCAAGAGACTCCCATCCGGCCTGCCTCTATACTCCCATCCGGCAGACGCATCCGCCACCAAGACCCGGACAAATCTAACCCCATGAATCCGGCACCCTTGCTAAGTTACCAAACATATAATTTGGGAGGCGGTTATGTATACCGCCGACCCGGAAACTATTTATTGGATAACCAACACCTCTGCCCTAGGTCACCCCAAGTGGTTCGCTACGTTTGGTGACTTTGCAGGGGTGCCCGGGTTCATGGAGTGAGGTTTGTCTAGGTCTTCGAGGCGGATGACCAGGACACACTGAACCCCAGATTCCTGCCCATCCCTTAAACCATTTTCCTTCCCAGAACTCTCCTCTCCTTCCTTTTCAAAAAAAAAAACATTCACACAGCATCCCCAAAGATGACATAGGCCCTGAGAAAAATAATTTTCCTCAGGGCCTACTGTGTGGAGCTCATGTAAAAAAAAATCCGGTAGTTAAGATAGAGGAATCAACAAACGGACCGCCCGTTTCTGCACAGAATCAGAAGTATTTTCAGGCACTTTCAATTTTAAATGACACTGTGAATAAATGAAGTTGGTATGACTTATGAATACTGCCGAGAGAGATAGCTATATATAATTATCTGCTTGTATTTTTAATGTCCCAAACCTCAGCCTTCCATACCATTCAATTCGGCAACACTGAAGTGGTTTTACATATATCTTTTTGAGTAGATTAAAGAGTGATCACTTTGCAGGAGGGAGGAAACACAGAGGGTGGCAAATCATTCCACAGCCGAACTGTTGAACTCAAGAACGAGTCGTGATGTGAGTCGTTCTCATGTGACAAATGTCAATCGTGTGCATATTTTGGACGCCTGTTTGGCGGATTTCCCGACTCTGCAACGGTGCCGAAAGGATCAATTACGCTAACACCTCAAAGCACTTCCATTTTAATACCGGTGGAACAAGACAGCATGCCTATCTGACGCCTGTGCTCTAAAGATTGCAATCCGCTAGTTAAGGCGCCGTATCCTCGCCCGAAAGAAGAAGATGGAGAGATACGTAATTACGAATGTTGGAGAGAGCTCGCTAATATTTAAAACGATGAAATTGTAACAAAAATTATAAAAATGTTTAATAAAACACGACTCGTTTAGAATAGAGCAAAAATCTCGTGAGGGTTGTCCAAAACAACATTCAAAGAAACACTGTGAATTTTTTCACACATATAACTTGTTAAATAATAGAGAAAGTCGTGAAAATAAAAATATTCGGAGCATACTTTGAAATTTTTTTCTACCAAGGGAATTTCATTTAATTTGCGTTTCGGCGTGGGGACTGTATGAATATTATTTTAAAAAATAACATATATATTTTTTTAAGAGCTTAAAAACTCCAAATGTTCAAGAGAGATATGAAAGAAATCGGTAGAAATTCGGTTAACGGCGGCTTAAGATGAAGCCACGCGTAATAATGCAAAATCATACAAAATCATGTATTTTTGTTTTGAAAAATTGATCGCTTAGAAGTATTATAGATGCTTCAATTAAATACTGCGTCTAAAACACATATTGGCCCTTAAAAATATCGGTCATTTTTTTATGTTTTTTAATAAGTCTATAAAAAAATAAAGTATTAGGTTTAAAAATAAACTTTCAAGTGCAAACTCTCCTACTTATAAACACCTTTTTGGATATGGTTTACTTGTTTATTGTAGCAAATTTAGTTTGTTTTCTGATAATCGCCAAAAAAAATTGATATTTACGCCCGATATTCACAAAATAAAGTAAAATATGCATTTTCACGTTGTATATCACAATACGGCCGGCAGTCGACGAATTTGGATTTTCAAATTGAACCTTATGTCGACCACCCAAGGACTACTTGCTTGCCACACCCATTTCCTTTCAGTACTGCCCCGGCCGGAGCGGGGAATAGATAATTCGATTTTTCCATAGACTATTGGATCACCTTAAGATAGAGATAGATCAAACGGACCGCCCGTTTCTGCACAGAATCAGGAGTATTTTCAGATACTTTGAATATTAATAACTGAAGTTGGTATGACTTGTGAATACTGCCCAGAGAGATAGTTGTATATAATTATCTGCTTGTATTTTTAATGTCCCAAACCTCAACCTTCCATACCATTCAATTCGGCAACACTGAAATGGTTTTACATCTTTACATCCTACAGATGTCGACAAACTTATTAGGTGAACATGAAAAAAACCAGGACAAAACAACGTACAGACGTCTTTATGCAAAATCTTAACAGTAAATAAGTACATGTAGGTATTTATCATGGCATATATTTTTACTAATGAGAAAGCTTCGTCGTCTTCCGTTCAAATAATACCAGTAATTTGCTGACATATTACAATTTTGTTTACAAGCGAAACCACAATACAATTCAAGTTGTGGTAGAAAATGCTATCGACACACAAATTACTCAGGACAAGGACAATAAGGTTTTTTAACAAAAGGACAATGCAACTTGTATGTTTTGAGGGAGTTGTTAGTGATTAGTAATTAGGTACCCACCTTTTTCAATAATAAGTGAGAACATATTTTAAAGTCGGTATATTATAAGGGTTAACAACTTTGTAAGAGTAAGAACATTATAAAATTTTTACCAGCACAGACCCGTGAAAAATCGTGGAATATTATAAATGTTGAAAGTATCTCCTGAGTTGGCATGGAACCCTTCGTCACAACTCGTGAACGAGCCCACGTGACCCTAAGATAACATAGACAACAATATGTTGTAACTGATCATAAACTAATTATAATGCATTACAAAATTCAATTCAGAAAACACAATTAAAATATTAGATACGCGCCATCTATGTTGGTTGTATTATATTGAATTCACCTATGTGACATTGAGATATAGTGTATTCATGCATTTTCCTACCTCTGTAAAGCAGGCAATCACTTCCGACGTGAGTGTTAGTGAAAGCCAAGAGATGTCATTCCTAGTCAAATTATATTAAAATAATTCACATAACTGAATTATTGTCGTATCTAAGATTTGATTCTGGCACGTATTAGTAATTTGCAAATTTATATTCATTGTTTGAACTTCCTTCCTGTGATACACATGTTGACATTTTGCACTTACCGCCTTGGCAAAGAATCATTAGTTTGAATGAAAACTAGTGTCGTTTTGTGCTGGACGTAGTGCATGAGCTGCATTCTCTGAGTGAGATTGTTTTGTTTTCACTTAGGATTTTGGAATTGCTGTGTAAACTGTTTTTGTGTCACATAGGGAAGAATTCAACCTTCCTTAATTTACATAGGGTAATATTCCCTCGTGTCTGAGGCTATTTACACGCCCCGACAAATATTTTTTTATTTTAAATATTGTATTATAGGTACCTACCTACTTTATTGCTTGTCTGAATTATTCTACAATATCAGTAAAACAAAAAAATTGTTCAATCTTTTTTGGCCTCCGTGGTCGAGGGGTAAGGCTCTTGGCTCACAGTCAGTTGGCAATTAAATCCCGGCGTGCGCAAAAAAATTATGCGATTAATTTGTGTTATTTCACAATTGATTAATTTAAAATAATATATATAGTATATTTGCGGCACGCAGAGTGAAAAGTACTCTCAGTATCGCTCCGGTGTAAGACCACCATTCAGAATTGAAAATTTGCTTAAAAATTTAGCCGCGTTTGGTGACCAGATCTGAATAGCCAGGTACTTCCCCACCTTCCTCTTCCCGAACTCCTTTCCCTCCCCACGACGTTCAGCCTCACGACATACCCCGATTAGGGATGCCGTAGTCTCCCTTGCTCCAGACGGGAGCAGCTGGAACTCTTGTGAGGAATTCACATAAAAAAATTACGCTTATAACTATGGTAGGAGGTATCATTAATATAGTGTCTGTAATATAGGACCAGTGTTTTCCAGTTCTATAGCATGCTTATTAAAAGACTTGGGTTCTTTACATCACAGTGTTTGTTAATATAGATATAGTAATTTATAATAATAATTCTGACTAATAACTGACTGAAAGCTAGGTTTTGTATGCCGAGCGCTATAATTACAACGACTCTGCACATCTACCTTCGGTTACCTTCGGCACAACTCGGAAACGAGACCATATGACCATAGACAACCAAAGTAATGTGAGAACTAATCGTAGACTAATGTAATACATTACCGTTACCAAATATGGTAAATTTTTCGGTAATTTCGAAACCTCGAAACTTTTTTCTCATTAAAAAAATATTTGCTTACATGGTAAGTGCATGACATCCTTTAAAAATAAGAGATACCCTGTTATTATCACTTCTTTCATTTTAAAAAGGGGCAGCATTGTAACAAAACCTCCCAGTTACGTATTTACCGATCACTCAGGAGTCAAGTTATCATTTATTTAACAGAACTAATAACTGACTTCCTTTAAGAACTGTTGACGTGTTTCAATAACTTAACAATAAGTCAACAATACGTCAACGACTCTCCGAACAATCAACACAATTATATTCAAATTATATAAGTACAGTCGTACAAGCATGAGTTGTATTTGAAACATCTGTTGATGCGAAGACAGGTTCATATTTTATGGACCCCATTGATATACTTTTACTAAGGGTGACCAAACTTTGCTACGTTTGGTACTAATGGTTCCTTCATCGGGATACATAGAATACTAAAAATGAATTTGCTCTAGACAGGAGGCCTTGAGAAAAATAACTCCCCACAAGACTTAAGTTTTCTTTCTGATTGCTGTGTGGAGTTTATTTTTAGAAAAAAGAAGGCCAGAAAGTTCTGAGAAGGAAAAAGATATGGGGAGTAATCTGGGAGTCAGGAGTAAAATTCATATGAATTCAACTCTCCCACTGTGGTAAAAGGCAATGTTCTGAGAGTGTTCTGTTATGGAGATCAAAAGATCTCCCTCAACTAGCCTTTGCCGATCAGTTGCCACGCATTTTGTGGGAAAATACATCCGCCGCCAAGACTCGGCTAAACCTTACCCCATGAATCCGAGAATTCCTGCTAATTCACCAATCATAGCGAATCACTTGGGGGTGACCTATGGCAGAGGTTTTGGTTATCCAATAAATGGTTCCCGTGGCAGCGTAACAAGTAAAAATCTAAAGCAAAAAAGGGGTGATAAAAGCTAATTGAATAATTTTTTACCTCTCATATTTTTTGATGATGTATGGAGGATCTTTTTTATGTATTTATTTATTTACGGATAAATAGTCCATTAATAACATAACATTAACACGAATAAAAAAAAGAGATGACAATGAAAGGAAAGTACATATAAATGAAGGGCATTGACAAATTATAATATAAAGAACATATAGTAGACTAGAAGGCAAAGCTTGAAGATGGACTTAAAAGACTTTAAAAATTACACATTTCGTATCGACTGCCGAAAGTATTTAGGCTAACATCAAAAAATTCAATGCTTTGACTTGCGTTAACAAGTCTCGACATTCTGGATAAAGGAGAATTTTTAAGGAAAGGAAGTTCTGGAAAAGAAAAGGGTACGAGGGATAGGTTGGAATCTTGTGGGTCAGTATCTCCAGGACTGGCGGAAGTACTAATAAATCCCCTCACTGCTGTGCAACGCGATGGATTGAAAGAGTTCTGCTAGAGATGTGAATGGGTCTCCCTCAACCGATCTCTGGTTGCAGATGCACCCTCCAAGACCTGGATAAACGTTGTTACATATAAATTATGCAACCATGAAGAAGTACCTACATTCACAGACAGTACATTGTATTTGTGTTTTTACGCACTGTTACCACCAGGTTGTCTATGGAGATGTCAGTGACAGGAAGAGAAAACTTCATTCCTTGCCTAAAACACAGACCGATTGTATCTTTGTCGACGAATCAATCATACGAGATGTAATCTTTTATAAAAACGAGTGAAGGATAGGTACTAATCTGAAGTAATCGGAATAACCCCGTGAACTAGGACACCCTTGCAAAGTCACCAAACGTAACGAACCAATTGTATTATTACCTAGCGCAATAAATTCAGCTGGCCACACACCAAACTCGCTTTTTTAAAAATGCATCTCTTTCCTAACAAATAGTTGAAGCTTGGTCCATCTGATGTTCCATTAGTCAATGGCAATAAAACCAAATATAAAGAAAGTTTAATTTTAGTTCATATCAATAATTGTCGTCACATATGGCGGATGTGGGAGCAATAATTACTATTTGTGTAACAGATAACATTCACCACAATAATTGGGTTGCCACAATTTTATAAACTGTAATTCAAATTTATTTCGATAGGGACAAAGAACCACTGCTGAAAATGCGATCCCATCTAAAATATATAACATAATATAATCTAGGTACTGTTTTACCATTATTATGAGAATAATGATTGCTCCACAAATGAAAGTAAATATCTACTTAGATTGAGAGAATTTGAATTATTGAAGGTACAGATGGTTGAAAACAAACAAATTAAGATGAAGCCTTGCGAAGCCTTGCAAAATCATCAGAAATCATGTGTTTTTGGTTTGAAAATTCGATCGCTTAGAAATATTACAGATGCTTCAATTAAATACTGCAAGTAAACACATCTTGGCTTTGGAAATAATCGAGTATTTTTTTAAAAGTCCTTTTGTAAGTCTGGTAAAAATAAAGCATCAGACCTATAAAAATACTTTAAAGTGCTAAAATCTTCTGTTATTAAATCCATTTTCGGATAAGGTTTCATAATATAATGTTGCAAAATAAGTTCTTTAGAAAATAATCAGAAAAGATTTTAATATTTGTGCCTGAATTTCACAAAATAAAACAAGACAATGCAGTTCGCACTGCTTCCTTCGGCATGAATCGAAAAGGGGGGCGTTCAACGAATTCGGAGTTGAAAATTGAACCTAATGCCAGCCACATAAAGACCATGTGCATTTATTGCATTTTGTATCAATTATGTCCCTCCTGCGGGTGCGATGGACGTCCCTAGACCCTGCGTCGCTTGGTTCCGTGAACACAAGAGGCCCTGAGGAAAATAATTTCTCTCAGGGCCTGTTTTCTTTGCGGATGCTGTGTGGAGGGTTTTTTAAGGAAAGGAAGGGGAGGAGAGTTCTGGGAAGAAAAAGGGTTTAAGGGGTGGGTAGGAATCTGGGGTTCAGTGTTTCCTGGTCATCCGCCTCCAAGGCTTAGATAAACTTCACCCCAAGAACCCGGGACCCCTGCTAAATCACCAAACGTAGCGAGCCACTTGGGGTGACTTATGGCAGAGGTGTTGGTTATCCAATAAAGGTTCCCGGGGCGACGGTACCCATTCCCGCCTCCCAAATTGATCCAATGAAATAAATAATAATTTTCCTTTTTTAATTTCAATTTTTTTTTTAATATGAATACCGCACAAGAGTCCCAACTGCTCCCGTCTGGAGCCAGAACCATCTGCAGACTACGGCATCCCCAATTGGGGTATGTTGTGAGGCTCAAGGAAGTGGGGAGGGGAAGGAGATGGGAAAGAGGGAGATGGGGAAATACCATGTTACCAAACACGGCTAAAGTAATTTCAAGCAACGTTTCAATTCTGAATGATGGTCTTACACCAGGGCGATTCTGAGAGTATCTTCCACTCTGGAACGTGCCGCAAATATACTATATATCATTTTAAACTAATTAATTGTGAAATAACACAAATTAATCAAATAAAATTTATTTGCCACGCCGGGATTCGATCCCGCAACCTTAGGATTGCGAGTCGAAAGCCTTACACGCCTACCGTTCGACATGAATCAGGCAGTATTTACAAAATGCATTTAGTAGAATTCCTCAAAATAGGTAATATTACCAAATTACCGACAAGAGGCCACGAAACAAACAATGTATGACTATTGAAGAATTGAGAAACGATCACAGAAGAATATAGAGGCGGAGAGGAAAAGGCGTGCCTTTCCGGTAGGTAAGTGGGTAGGTTTTGTACTACACATTCTGTGGTTCGCGGTTCGATGTCCGTGAACCGAAATTACGGTGATTAGCCGTGTGTTTTTATTATGCGGGAACGATATACATAACCCACATACCCACCAAACTTATCCACGAAACATTAAATATTATCGACTCGGCCCTTTTTATGTGAGCGAGGGTATTGGGGTGGATGGTTGTAGTGGGGTATTCAAATTTTATTTTATTTAATTTTAGATTATGAGATCAGAATTCACCTAATGAGCTATCGAAAAATATAGAGCAAGTTTTGAGGCGTGAAGCAATGTAAAACTGACTAACTAAATATGAAGAAAATGATTAAGCATATGTTATAACAGTCACTAATTAGTACAAAATTTGATCGCTTAGAAATATTATAGATGCTTCAATTAAATACTGCGCGTAGAACATATTCTTGCCCTTAATAATATCGGTCATTTTTTTATAAATCTTTTAATAAGCCTAGAAAAAAAAAGTATTGATATCTCCTACTTATAAACCCCTTTTCCGAAATGATTTTATTGTTTAATGCGGCAAATTCAGTTTCTTTTATAATAATCGCAAAAAAAATTATATTTACGCCCGGACTTCAGAAAATAAAATAAAATATACATTTTCTCGTCGTTATTTTTGACATCAATCAATACGGCCCGCACTCTACGAATTTGGAATTTTAAAGTGAACCTTATGCCATCGGCACAAGAACCATACACTTGGCACACCTATTTCGTAATAGTTAGCCCCACCTGCGAAAGGGAAGAGACGTCCTAGACTCCGCGTCGCTTGGTTCCGTGAAATCAATTTTAAATTTCCTTTTTATTGCAATAAACAATGCGTAAAAAAGGAGTTAATGTCTCTTACAGGTCTTTACGAAATCAACCTGTAAAAAAAATCTCAAATTCCTTTTCCAAGCTTTCCACAAGCTTTTTCTCAAGTATTTTTAAACTCTTCCCAAAAAGGGGCGGGAATTCGGATTTCGATTTTTTCCTGGACTATTGGATCACCTTAACTGAGAAAACAATTAAAGAATTCCTGATTATACTAATACACAATACACAATTTCGTCTACTAGTTTGGTGGTCGAAAAGCATGTAAAAAAACTGTGTACATAACTGATTTTATGAATTAAAAACAAAAATTGCTAATAGAACTTGTTCCGTTATTATCATAAACCATCAAATTCTAAATAGGCAAACCAGTGCAACTTGCACGAAAGCACAACATACTAACTCAGTGAAGTTTCCTAAATAGGTATTAAAATTTTCTGCCTTATTGACCATTTCCCTACAAGTAGTGTAATAAGCAATGAACGTGATTTAGAACCATGTAAAATTAAATTATATTTGTGGTTTATATACGATAATATTAAATAATTACTAATTACTGTAATTTACATAATTTGTTCATAAACAGTTGCGTGTAGAGAAAATAATTTCAATTTCAACAATTTCCAGAACCCAAAAAGGTTTTATTCGAGTTTTTTTTTTAATATTGCGAAGAACCACCACAAAAAAAGAAATGCAGTTATAAAAAAAAATCAGAGTGTGCAATTCACACGCGGTAGAAGCGAAACCTTCCAAAAACTTAAGTAGCCAAGAATGGTAAGACTACGAAGCTCTTTTTTATCAGTGTGCAGCATCAATTTTTTCAATATTTTTGTCTTCAAATTCCAGTGAACCCTTTTTTATACATTTGGTCATCTTATTAGTATTTGTGTTTTCTTCTTCGGAGTCGCTTTCTTTTGTGTTTTCTTTTGCATGTTCATTTTGGAGTGGTTTGAAGATTGGATATTGATTTTAAAAAAATATTTTTTTTTTGGATTTCGTAGGATTCGATGCATGGTCCGCTAAACTTCTGCAGAGGTTCGTTAGGCGCTTTGTATCACCACACCAAAGGAGACCTGAGTGGGACTTTGGATTTATCGTATTATATTGGAACCGAATATGCACCGAACCGAACCGAATATACCCATTAATGAAATAAATATTTTATTGCTATTACATTCTCTCGAAGGTTAGATCCTATAGATGTATGTGTTTGTCTCTTTTAGTGTCGCTCGTTTCCGTTTCATCGAGTTTCAAATCACAATGGTGCTAAATGCGTCTCAGTTCAAAGTCCAACTTCTTTTCCGTGACCTCCGGCGTACCTCAAGGTTCTCATCTAGGCCCATTATTATTTAATGTGTATATTTATGATATTCACAAATGTTTTTTACACTCTAATTATCTAGCATACGCAGATGATAAAAAAATATACCTAGTTGTCAAATCAATCGAAGACTGCTTTAAACTTCAACAGGACCTCAATCGTCTGTTTGTCTCCTGTGAATTGAATAAACTAGTCATAAATATCTCAAAATGTAATAAAATATCATTTACACGTAATAAAAATAAAATTTTATTTGATTATACACTAAGCGGGACACTTATCAGCGAAGTTGAATCTATCAGGGACGTGGGATTCTAAATTAAACTTTATCCAACACACTAATAATATCATCAACAAAGCCAACAAAATGCTGGGATTTATAATTCGTATATCGAAACCTTTTCGAAATGTAAATACTCTATATTCCCTTTGCACCGCATATATCCGCCCACAATTAGAACACTGCACACCGATCTGGACTCCTTTCTACCAAGCCCACATTGTTAGGATCGAAAGAATTCAAAAAAAATTTTTAAACACTTAAATTATAAACTTAACCTACACTTTCTAAATTACACCGATTCTATTAAATTTCATCAGTTCAACTCCCTTCATACACGACGATTAATTTTTGATCATATTTTATTATTTAAAATTTTAAACAATGGCCTGGACTCACCAGAGCTTACCAATTTAATAAAACTCCATATTCCTTCAAGATTAACCCGACAATCGAATTTACTTAATTTGCCCACTTGTAGAACAAACTTTAGAAAAAATTCCCCGATTCCTCGAATATGTGCGCAATACAACGAATTGTTTCACAACGTAGACATTTTTAATTTAAACCTTCAGAAGTATCGAATAGAAGTAACGCGTGCGACATTGGATTGATACGGGGTGTGGAAGGTATCGAGAGCATCTCATATCCTTATCCTACATTCTCCCTCCCCTCCCCCTCCTCTCCCCTTCCTAAGTCTAAAATTTAGCTTAAGATAAATTAAAACTCCATCTAGAAAATATATTAGCATAAGATACTCTTTTGGCTTCACTGCAGTTAACATGTATATTTTTATGTCTATTGTATGTATATAAGCTGTTTGTTTCTTACAAATAAAAAAAAATAAAAATAAAATAAATGAGTTTTCACTTCAAAATGTATCTATGCGTTTTAAAAAAGAACGAAGAGAATATTGCTAAGGTGAATAGGTAGCTACCTACGATATTTTAAAATGAAGGAGGTGATTTTTTTTCATAAAAATATTTCAAATTTGGAACACATTCCATTTTCTTTTTGAAAGAGGGTGGGGTGTTAATAATACTTATATAAGAATTTCACCCACATATTTTTATCAATTTCGCCGCCTTTCGTTTCAAAGAGAATTTGTAATATAGAGGAAAGGCGTGTGATGTGGAATTGTCTGTATGGGGGGAGGTGTGGGTAGTGCATTGGTAATAATAATAAGAAAGGTGAGGAAAGGGGAAAGAAATAGGTGACGGTTGATGAAAGTAGGATGGAATTATCTTATTAGAAACACGAACCCACCCAGTTTGGGTAACATCGTCAATATTTGTAAAATATCTTCTCTATAAATTTCATGGGTTTACTTCAATGACTAAAGGGTAGGTACCTACTCTAAGAGAGGAATTGACAAACCAATAAAACATTTTGTTCAATTGGTTCAACAGATATGATATCCTGAGGCCTATGTGTGGTAAAACCATGAATGATCGTGTGAGAAATTTGGAGCCAAGGAGAATGCAAGGCTGATGTATCTACGCGTAATGAGTCAGGACACAGATGGTTTGGGCACGTACAGCAAATTAACGAAGAAAGGAGAATTTATGAGGCAAATGCGGATGGTAGAAGAAGTCATGGACGCCCGATGAAGTCATGGCACGATCAAGTGAATCAGATACTTGAGTCAGGCCATGTCAAAAGTTAGAATAATAAAAGAGTATGAGGCGATGTGTGAATGTGAATGAGGCAAAAAGCGTGTGCCAAGACCAAGTTGTTTGGCGATCCGTCCTCTCTCTCCAAACTGTATCTAATACAAAAATGGCGGCCAAAATACTTTGGTATCATAAACTGAATAATAACCATGGAAACCATCGCCATTTTTGTATAACCGTTTGGACAGGGTTTCGGTTCTTCAATTATTTTTTTTGTGAACACCGCACAAGAGTCCCAACTGCTACCAAAAGCCTGGAGCCAATGAGACTATGGCATCCCCGATTGGATTACGTTACGTGGCTGAAGAGAGCGGGGAAGGGAAAGAGAAGGGGAAGGTCAGGTGGGGAAGTACCTGGCTATTTAGGTCTAGAATCACAGCTATTTTGATGGCATGTGTTTGAATCGGTATGCCATGTTCTTAGGTATTTTGTCGTCATTCACTGACTTCGCTTCACTTAGCAAAAAATAGTGGGTAGGTAATGGGTAGGAACTACCTACAATGAATAGGTAGGTACCGATTTGAAAGATACTTATATCGCCGATTTGCATTTTGACCCTTAGGCCATAAACAGACCATTGCAATTAAATATCTACTAATCTGGTTAATGAATAATTCCGATGAAATTTGACGAATTTCAAACGAAGTACGGAAAATTTTACCCTACTTTGGGCACACCAGATAGGAAGATAGGCATTTTAAAAACAGTTACGCATTAAATATCTATATGTAAGTATGTGAAGTGTTACATAAAATGTTTAATTTTTTGGTAGGTAGGTAGGTACCGTTCATTCACCTCGCTCTACTGTTAAATATTGTTCACTTGATAATGCAGCTCAATGTATACCTAGTTACTTTGTGCCTAGTTACCTACATACAGTGACATTATTTTCCGCTCTGAAAGAGGTGAAAATTTGTAGGGGAGCAGAGACCGATTCCAAACAGGCGTTTTTATTTTCGACTTTGAACTACGATAATGTTATTAACATTGAAAACATATAATATCAACCGTCCAGTTGATTAGTCAGACATCTTCGAAAAATAGAAATTTGACTTGAGTATGCTGTTATAAGTAAAAATGTACCCTCTATCTGGTACAATACTCAGATTACTCATAAACAATATCAAATCACAGTTTCTTCCGCTCTGGAACGTTCCGCAAATATGGTTTTATTATTTCAAATGAATAAATTGTGAAAATATACAACTTCAATCAAATTAAATTTATTTGCGCATGCCGGGATTTGAAACCGCGACCTTCGGATTACTAGTCGAGAGCCTTACGTCAAGAGTAAAGGAGTTGAAGGATATTTTCAAATAATCAATGCTTCATTATTTTTATTCTTGAACTTGAAAAACAGCTTAACTTTGGTCATAGATGCACGCCACAAGTACTTACCTACATCAATTTACCTATTTGGCTCAAAAAAACATTATCCCAAAACAAAAGTTATTGCGCCTCCCATCGCAATTCAATTAAAACAAAAACCAAAATACATAAACAACAAAATTAACCTCATCAAACTACCAAATTACTTTATCCTCTTGATCTCCGATACGAAATTAAAATAAAATCAATAAAATCAATAAAATCGCCCATCGAGCGGCCGCTCGCATCGAGAGGCTCGGCGTAAACGTCCGAACGCCGTCGGAAATTTCCGAAGCCGATTTACGAGCCGTTTTTATGCGCGGGCGCATCCCAGATCCCCAAACCACGCCCCGTTCGTCCAATAGCGATTAGGCTCCGCCCCAAACGATTTTTTTTTACTCTTTCGATCGAAGATCGTTCATTCTATCAGTTGGTTTCGTAGAATCGACATCCGACGTTACTTTTTGCTGGCCGCATAATCGTATTATCTGTATATGGGCCTATTCATTCCTTTTGCTTCAATTATTTGTTTTTTTTGTGTTATTCGGTCGGATTTAAAACCTTTTGCATCGGAGGCGAGCGTGGTTTTTTTTAACCCTTTTTTGACAAATCGCGTGGGGAATTTTCGCGTATCAGCAATTTTATTGTGTGTACCTTTAGGGCAAAGTTTTTCACTATAAGAAAGTTTCGTTCATTTTTTGATATTTCTAAGATTTCGGGATTTTGTGACTTTAATAAAAAGCTTTTGATTTTAACAGAAGTCATTCGTAAAATAACTTGATTAAGCACCTAGGTTGCGGACTTAATTGTCAAAGTAATAGGTTTTCCAAGTTTTGTCTAAGATATTAGCCATTTTACTTTTAAAGAAAACATTTGTTTGTAATAATTGTCTTATATTTTTCTTTTGTATTAGTTTTGGCAGACTTCTTGACAGCCGTGTTCTTAAAATAATGCTCTAATCTATAGATTAATGTGTGAAAATTTTATGCCGCCAAATCCAATGATTCGAAAGTTTTAAGTGAGACACCGATTATCGGCTTTGTAATTTCCATAGTTTCGTTGTTCCATAGATTACAAATATTTTAAATAAAATTAATTAGTAGAGACATTACATATTTACCTGATCTGTATCTCACAATTTCGTTCTTGTTTATATTGATATTTTTACAAATTGTTTTACAAGCTAGTCAAATTAGTTCAAGATTTTTTGTGATAGATTTTTTTTTTTTAAGAAAAACAAACATTTCCGGGTTACGAATAGCCCAAAATGTTTGAAAATCTCCTACTACCACCACAGAAAGCCGAAAATGGTGCTTGTGTTGTGATGGAGGACTTAGCCAGCCGAGGAATCGAACACGGGACCCCCGGTTGGGACCGAAACGCGATGCCCACTCAACCGGTCAATCTATGGTCTGTATCGATACAGTCTGTATTTATCTATTTAAGATTAGGTAGATATAGGTAGGTACCGACAATTATTGCGTAAGTAAAATTTGAAAGCCTGTTGGGTTGGGTTAGGAGATTATTATTTTTTGATTGGAAGGTACCTAGTACTTAGAACGATTTCCGATTTAGCGATTAAATACAAAAAAACTAAAGAAACATATAAAACTACTACTCCACACAGGCGGCCCTGCGGAAAAAATATTCTAGGGCTTTCGTCATCTTAGGGGATGCTGCATCGAGGATTTTTTTAAGGAGATGAAGGAGAGGAAGTTCTGGGAAGCAAAACAGTACGAGTGGTAGGTAGGAATCTGGTTGTAGGAATCTGAGGTGAATTCAGAAGTGACGGACCTATGAATCTACCCCCCCCCCTCACTGTAGTATAAGGCGATGGGTCGAGAGAGTCCGGCGGGAGAGGTCTAGGCTAGGCCTCCCTCAACTAGTCTCTCCCGATCCGGTCCGCCACGCAGTAGATGGGCAAACACACACGCAAAGACCTAGACAAATTTCACCCCCATGAACTCGGACACCCCTGTCTACGAAATTTTGTACAAATGTTCCTATTATTATACGTACCTATTCATAATTCATGAAAACAGCATCAATCCTCATTCCCAAACATTTACATCGCCAATAATTTGAAACAAAATTTGCTGTTAAAGTATCAAGTGTAATTCTGCTTCTAATAGTAATTAAATTGGGTTCTACTGTATCTACAAGGTTTTTATAGCGATCTAAAAAGTGTATTTATTTTTAATTAGCCTTTAATATCAGCTAATGACTGAGAATGATTAAATCCTGCCTTTCTTGTTATTTGAAGTAGGTGCATACCTGCCAGCTGTCGGACTTAGTGTTAGATGAATTAGTACGGAATTGGATCAATTAAAGATCAACACTAGTTTTATCAGCAGTGGAAAATTAATACAAAATATAGGATTAATTTCCATTGTTAATTACACTGTTTAACAGTGTAATTATCATTTAAACATTAAAAATTTATAATTTGTTTATTGGGTAAGTAGATTCCAATGTTTAACCACTTAAAAGTCTATTACACACCATAATATTCATGCTGTTAGTTTGCTGAAGACATTAGAAGATAACTAGATATCGCTGGCAGCTCCATTGTACCTAATAGAAAAATCACTTACATACCCAATAATCTTACAGTTTAGCTGTTAGTAGCAGAGCTATTGATAGGTAGGTAGATAGGTACATAACTTTAAGTAACGTTAAAGAAAATTAAGTTTTTTTTTTCAGCGTCAACTTTTTTTTACAATAGGTCTTAGGGCCTATGTCATCTTTGGGGACGCTGTGTGGAGGGTCATTTTAGGGAAAGGAAGGAGAGGAAGTTCTGGGAAGAAAAATCTATGAATGACGGGTAGTCTAATCTGAGGGTTAATGTGCTCAGTTGTGACCGACATATGAATTCATCCCTTCCACTGGGGTGCATGGCGATGGGTCGATAGAGTCCGGCTTGAGGAGTCTAGGTTAGGTCTCCCTCATCCAGTCTTTTCCAATCCGGCCAGCCTCGCAGTTGGTGGGCAAACGTATTCACCGCCAAAACCTAAACAAACCTCATCCCTTGAACCCATAGTGAACTACTTGGGGACACCTACGGCATGTGTAACTAGAAGGGTCATAAACTTATTATCGTATTATGTCTACAATCTAGATACGTCATAAATGATATTTATGTTGTTTCTATCAAACTTAACAAAAAAAAACATTTTTAGAAGCAGGTTTCAACTACCTACCTACGAAACATGTTTTTGGAGCCTTACCAGAGTTAACTAAAAGATATCTCCATACTTAAAACTGATGGGTAGCAAAAACAATATCTCTTTTGTACCCAGCAATGCCAATCATTTTACCTCTGACATTCTTCCAGGAAACTTTTTGGTCTTGATTATTTACAAAATAGTAAGAAGACGTGATTTTGGTCCTGTCGGGTTTTGAAATTGGCTACAAACCTCGATTTGGTATCTTTCGGAAAGTGGCATTTTCGCAAACCCGAATTTTGGTCTAATGGCAACGTGTTGTCGAATCAGGGGCCTAATTACACAGGTAGCTAAACATGGAGGTGGGAATGTAGATTCCTACCAACCCACATTTACTGATAAAAGGAGGGAGTTAAGAAGAATTTAGGCACCTGTTTAATAAATCAAAATTTGGATAATAATTGATATTCCTACGTGTTTATTTATAAGTAATTACAGGTGTCTACACATTACCTCTGCAGTGGTCTGTAGTGGAGCGATAAAATCTGCAGGTAGGTAACTACCTTGAGCAAAGAGGTAGCGGATTCAAATTAAGCGAAATGCAGTTAGTAGATAAATATAATATTTCAAAATCTCGAAAATTCAAAATTCAAAATAAAAAACGGAATGTTTCACAAAAATAAATAATTCAACTCTTAAAAAGTACCTACCGTCATTTAACCTACTTTGTTTTAGGGTGGGAGAACGTCTTTATTTGCTCGCCTTGGTGAGAGACTACAATATATGAAGTCGAAAAATTCAATGATATCCATAGATTTTCCTATTCTTTGTAATCATATCTGAATCACATCAAAATTCTTAATTTTCTTCTACATTTTTTCATTTTTCTTTTCTCCTTCTTTGCCTCTATTTTCAATCTCAAACGATGAATCAATCGGTAGTGCTGTAGGTATTCCATAGGTTCCGTGCAGTGTGACTTTTGAGTGATATCGGTTCACATAAAAAAATGTGATTTTACCCATAATACGATTTTTATTAGCAAACACTATTAAATAACTACGGTTTACAAGACTTGACACACTTTGCCACCAGATTACATCTAACTAAATAGATAGATAAGTACGTAATTTGTTAAATTTCCTGAAACATTACTTGAGGCAAACTGGGCGTGGAATCCCAGCGGGAGTTAGCAAGTACCATGCAAAACAGCTCATATCCAGGTATCCCACAAGGCACCGATTAAGGTCTCGCATTATTACAGTCTGGTTTGATAGACCTATCTCTACCACTAAACCACACACCTGTCGTAAGATAAAACACATTTGCTTCCGAGAAACTGAAATACCTACATAGTTAGTGAAAGGAAACTGCCATGTTGGGAATCTTGTTCTCTCATGTGAACGCACGTAGGTACGCTAGTGATCGAAGTGAAAATTCTTTGGCGAATTTCTTTGAATTTTTTAACTGTGCGGTCGTTAAATTTATTTATAAACACAACATTTTTTGCAATTATAAGTGTCGGTGTTTATGCACCTACTGTTATAGAAGGTACACAAATTCTCACCCAGTACTAATCTGCAGTGTGCAAATGTGCCCTAATGTTTATTTATTTATTCAAAGGTAGGTATTATAAATAATAGTAAATTTTATATGTTTGTATATAGCCAAAATAAAACCAACTACGGATATCTTCCTAGTGACTTTACTCCTAATAAGAAAACATATAAAAAACAAAAATATTGAAATTTATAAGAACATTAAAATTATACAAAACAAAAAATCGCCCAGAAAGGCAATATCCTAAAATTTGTGATAAGAGATCGTTTTCCCGCGAGAAGTGCTGTCAGATTTCTGTGATTTTCTACAGCTGTTAAAAGAAAATAATCATGCATACTTGCAGGAATTCGTGTTTAAAACGAAACCCAAACTAAAGTACGTGACAGCTCACAGCTGAAATTTTGACATCGGCCGATAGAAAAAGCAAATAACAGCCGTAGAAAATCACACAAATCTGACAGCACTTCTCGCGGGAGAACGACCTCAGGACGAGTAAAAAAACATTTATTTCTAGGTGGCTTATTCTGTGGAAATTAAATATGTCTTAGACACGATTTCATATTAAAAAAAATAAGACGGGAAATAGCATTCATTGAGATCAATTAATCTACATATATATATAAAAAAATCAACATACGTTTGCTTGCTTGTAAGCATGTATGTTGGTTCCTTATGCGTTGCAAAACCATTCAACCGATTGGGATGAAACTTTGGGGATTTGATGTGCGCATGCCCGCGATGATTTTTATGGTGACCGGACAACTCGGAATGAAACCCAGAACCATCTCAGATAAGCCATTTGGAGTGATAAAAATATATATATAAAAAAATGGTTAAATAGGTTACGTTAGGTTAGGGTTATCGGCTAATTTAAAATTATTTTTTTCATAGCTTTTAATGACTTTTCAAGGAGGTGTTGAGTTGACATTATTCTCAGTTGGCATGGAACCGATTTTTATATGTAATAATGAGCTCTGGCGACATGAAAATTTTATAAAAAAATTGCAATAGGTGGCACGCGAGCTGATTGAAAACTGAATGTATGGAACGCGGGAAGGGGGGTTCGCGGGACGGGATAGGCGAGAGAGGGGAGTAGGGAGAAGAAAGGGAGGCGGAAAATCAAGAGTAAACGAATAGAGAAGAGAAAAAAAGAGAATCACATGTATATTTTACGGGTATTTTAATGATAGGTACCTAGGTGCTTGAAAAATATGAAAATATTTTGTACAACACAACACTGGATTTTTGATTACCTATGTTGTACGTAGTGAAACAATTACCTTCGAAGCCACGTTCCTTTGCTACGAACGGCACGACCTAATAGCGATCTATGTTGGGCTAGCTAGTAGCCAATTTCAGATAAATGTGTGTGTGCGCGTGTGTGTGCATGAGTGCCACAAAAAGTTGATTTAAAGCATTGTCATCTAAAAAGAGTCTATCTGCCGAGTTTCAACTCGATCGGATGTCGGGAAATGGGATGATAACCACTTCCAAGACTTGCATTCATTCATTAACTAAAACAAATCGAAATCCAAATAGAAATTCAAAAATATATGTATACATATATTTTGATTCATAAATCTCTTTTTCCATGGTAAAGTGAAATTATGGGCATCCTGTAGGCCACCCAGTAGGTAGCAAATTAAAGTTATAATGTATCATCTTCCTTCGTTAATGGTTCCCCCTCTTTTGGAAGCTATTAATTAAATATTTCACTAAAGCTGCGTGTTCAAAATCACAAGAAAAAAAAATCACTCATCCAAATCCTGCTTTGGGTTTTTTTAATGAACCCGAGAAAAAAAGGTTTAACATATTCAAGCGAGAATTTTTTGTATCAGGTAAACTGTTTTCATTTTTTACTTCGTGTCTTCAACCGATGTTTCATATTTTCAACTGTTATCAGCTCACTGAATCGGTAGGTAAAAATAAACTGAAGGTTTAATGATTATATGAAATGGCGCAGCCTGATTTAATTCGACGTAACAATTAAGTTTTATGTGATAAGAGGCACTCTTTTATAATTAATTGACTCAGTTATTTAATTAATGTTTGGCACATAATAATATGAATCATAGTGGTGTGGATGGTGCCTGTATATCGGCTTGATGGTGTAGTACATAAACACAAGGTATATACAGTTATGTAACATAATATGTGGGAAAGTATATTATTAGTTCAAAATATCAAAACGTGAGAAAATGTATTAACCAATGCGAACGTTGTCTGTTTTGATAAATAACTAGCGCGTACCCATAAAAATCACGGGATAATCTGAATTCTTGACAAATCAGGTCCAATCTTGAAAATGACACAATAAAAATAATTTACCGTTAAAATATTATATTAAAGATAGGGGACGGCAATTAGTCGATTTATTGAATAACCGACACCTTTCTTATAGGTCACCGCAAGGTTTGTTTGTTACGTTTGGTGACCTAGTAGGGGTGCCCGGGTTCATGGGGTGAGGTTTGCCCGGGTCTTGGCAGTGTATGCATCTGCCCGCCGGCCGCGTGGCAGTCCAGATCGGGAGCGCTGATTGAGGGAAACCTTTTGATCTCTCCAGTAATATCGGAATATCGCCTTGCACCGCAGCAAGAGGTATGGATTTATACGTCCGTACCCGTACCAGTGTCGTCTGCTTTGACAACGGTGGGTAGGCGAACTTACTATTCAGGGATGTTAATTGGGAAAATTGAAGTAAACACTGGAGATTTTGTTTTGACTCGAGGAGAAGATAATAAATATCCGGAGGTTCTGAAAGTTCGGAGCATTTGGTGCAATAATGATGTAGGAACATTCTACTTCCACGCTCAAACATTTTATAGATCTTGCGATACAATCTTGGGAGACATTGGAAACCCCAATGAACTCTTTCTAACGAGATCTTGTTTTATGAGCGTGCGCGCATCGCTTATCGTCGGAGTTATCAATGTAAAGAGAAAGAGAATCTTTTCAACAAAAAATAATGAAAGCAATGACAATACCTTATTTTACAGTAAGATGTTTTGTACGGATACCCTCCATGCAGCATCCACAAAGATGCCACAGGCCCTGGGGGTATTGTTTTCCTAAAGGCCTCCTGTGCGTACCTAGAAAAAGTAAAAAAGGCACTTTTTTGATATTTCTGAATGCTTCCCACAATCAGTTCAAATTTTGAAAACGGCATTTAAATTCAAAGCAATTTTAAGTTTATTTGAGTACTAGAGTTACGCAGGTTGCACAAACAAATGAAATTATATTTTTGATGTTTAATATATAATTATTTATATTAGCTTTTATGATGATTTATATAGACATTTGATCATATGCTCTGTGGTTTGTATGTCTTTGAATCGGTTTTGTAAGGGTTTTACTATTTTAGGAAAGGAAGACCATTATTTTTCTTTAGTTTGCTGTAAAGAAAATCGCCTTGGCTACTTTTTCTCTGCTTATAACACTAGGTCAAACAATGGGGGTTTTAACATCTACTGTAGGTGGAACAGAAATATGCAAGAACCAAACGTCGAAGCGTGCGCAAAACTAAATTGTGTCTCATCATATATTTTTGAATACCGCAGAAGTCTCAATTGCCCGGAGGCAGTTGGATATCCTCAATTGGGGTATGTTGTAAGTCTGATGGACTGGGGAGGGACAGGAGGGTGTGGAAGTACCTGGTTTTAAGATCTGATCACCAATACAGTTAAAGTCATTGGAAGCAGCGATTCGAGTCTGAATGGTATTTTTTTGTCAGGGTGATACTGTGAGCATCTACCAACGTATTACGTTAGTTATTTTTATTCATAATGTTCTGATAAAATTCACTTGAACTACGTAACACTGGGAAGATTACATGAAGTGGGTCGCGGTGGGGCTTCGGTCCAGCAGACCATCGCCAAACGCGATTGTGGCCAGCTAAACGGTTTGCGGAGGCCGTAGACGAAGCACTCAAGAGATTGGCCTATGCTAATACAAAATTTACCACAATTTCCAACAATCTTCTTTGCTATTTTCCCAACAGCTGCCTACTGGACTACAGCTAAGGACTTAGTAGAGGCGATTCCAATTACACTTACAGATGAGGAATTGTCTCTAACCTGGTTTATTATTATTTATTTTATCCTTTTTCGCTGTCAAAAGTCGTTATTTTTAATATTCAGGACAAGGAATTTTTAATTTTTTTATATTTTTTTATATTTTTTTATATGAAATACCGCACAAGAGTCCCAACTGCTCCCGTCTGGAGCCAGTGAGACTATGGAATCCCCGATTGGGGTATGTTGTGAGGCTGAAGGTAGTGGGGAGGGGAAGGAGATAGGGGAGAGGAAGGTGGGGAAGTACGTGGCTATTCAGATCTGGTCACTAAACACGGCTAAAGCCATTTCAAGTAACGTTTCAATTCTGAATGGTGGTCTTACACAAGGGCGATACTGACAGTATCTTCCACTCTGGAACGTACCGCAAATACACTATTTATTATTTTTAAAAATAAAATTTATTTTCGCACGCCGGGATCGAACCCGCGACCTTCGGATTGTGAGTTGAGAGTCTTGCCTCGGGACCACGGAGGCCGTCTCTTCTCTAGAACGTCTTCATCCAACAGTTTCGACTCTGATGATGCTCCAGATATTCAAATTGAATATTATGAAGTTCAAGATGAGCCACATAACTACAATTTTATAGGAAATTTTTTTAATGTCCATAACCCAATGATGATAATATTCCTACTCTGTTATCTTAATGACCTCTTATTTCATCTTCTGAGGCTACCAGTCACCATTAATATATTCAGCAAGGAAAACTATATCCAGAAAGCAGATCACTTCGGTTACCAAAATACCAAAGAATGTGAACAATGTGGGCTAAAGTACAAATGGAAACAGGCTGAACACTTGAAGAAAATTTCATTGATATGCCTGATGATGTTTTTCCTCTCGAATATTTTTTTCCCGACGTAAAAGCAGACGTAACAGAAAAGACGAATTTTTACTTCGTCCAACAAATCGGAAAATCGATTCAAATGACTAAACACAAGATTCGTGTTTTTCTAGCCATTCATATTTATATCATCATCCAAATAGGTACCTACCTATATAAAGCCGTTGCAGAGGTAGCGCAACACGGCATAACACCCCAAAAATAAATAACGAAAATTCTTTTGGCCGTGAAAATCTAATAACTTACCCCTTTGCAGCGTTATTAACAAATTCAGAATTTTGTTCACTTTTCCAATAATAATTTAGATGAATCTGAAATATACTAAAAGGTTAGGTCAATCGTAGAAAAATTTAAAGGGAATTGCCTGCAGCAGAAGAAATTTTTTTCATTTACTCACAAATAATTGCCCAAGTTGCCGCTAAAATCATGAAACACTAAAATCTTTAATGGCCTATATCTTATAATTGAAAGCAAAAATAAATAAAGTAGCTCACATCCGTTCTAGATATTTAATATACCTTTTGATTACAAAAATATTTTTTCAGTTTGATTGGGTATTTTGATCTTAAATCCAAATCTAAGATTTGTATGAAACTGGCCAAAATGGGCCGCACATACGTTCCTCTTATGATGAAGTCATGTGAAATATTGCAAAATCATGTATTTTTGTTTTGAAAATTTAATGGCTTAGAAGTATTATAGATCCTTCAATTAAATACTGCGTGTAGAACATATTTTGGCCCTTAAAACTATGGGTCATTTTTTTTTCTCTTTTAATATGGGTCATTTTTTTTTCTCTTTTAAGTCTTTTAATAAGCCTAGAAAAAAATAAAGGATTAGATCTATAAAAAAACACTTTCAAGTGCAAACTCTCCTACTTTTAAACCCTTTTTCGGATGTAATTTTATTGTATAATGTGGCAAATTTAGTTTCTTATTATGATAATAGCAAAAAAAGAGATATTTATGCATGAACTTCACAAAAAAAAAAAAAAAAACCATGAACTTTGGCGATGTTCTTTTACAGGAAATTAAAAGAGGCGTTACTCAACTGCAAATTTCACCCTTCTGCGATCCACAGAAGGAACGAAAGCGCGTTGTGTTGTCCCACAGTACAGTACTCAAGACAGTAGCCTCCCGAAATTCGGGCCGTACAGACGTGCCCTGCTGTCCACGTCGCTTTGTTCTAAAAAAATGTACAAGCGAAATAACAAAACACCGTTGTTGGCTATTGATTGGTCAACGCTAAAGTCGCTTGCTCCGCCCAATTTCGAATGGGTCCAGTACTAGGGAATCCTCTTAAGGTTTCCTTTCTAATTCTCAAAGATAAAATGGGATTCGTTACCATTGAAAATTAAGATTGAGAAGTAATTTCGTCACACTATGGATATGTTGTACCTTAACGCCTCAATGTTCCAGTAAATTTCGCAGGAAATGATCGATCTCTCAATTGGGCCTTGGCTGTGATGCGCATGTACCGATGATTGACCATTAATGTTGACACCTTGACCTCGCGTTTATAATATTGTACAGCATTAGAATTCGTTGAAAAACATTTAATAATTTCGCAGTCGACTTTTTCCTAGCAGAAGAGGCCACTCTTATTAATTCTATACCGGTGAAGTACGAACACATTCTATTCTTTACAAATAGGGTAATCATTATCAGAATCGCACAATTACAACGTAGTTGCCACAGAAAAGTGATCGTAATGATATATTGGAGCAAAAGCTATTATTGCTTGAAAAGCTTTAGGCAGATACAATTACTGGTAGGTGAGATTTTAGAGTTTTCGTTAGAATTGAACATTATGCGGGATGATGTCAATTTAGAGAAAAAAGGAATTTTAAATTTATGTTACAAAGTCGTACGGCTGCAAAGTATTAATCAGAACTATCGAACAGTGAGCTCTGGCGTTATGAAATTTAAACACATAATTGAGTTTATATAGGTTTATTACAAGAGTTTTCAACCCTAAACAACACTTTCATGTGCTACGTTTTGTAATCTCCATTTAAATGTCCAAAAATCAGCCTGTAAAAAAACATTTTTTTTTTATTATAGTACCAACATTGCAACTTATTTTTTATTTTCAACCTAGTTACGCCATCTATTGGACCGGCTAATAACCAATTTTAATGTTAAAAAAATATTTTTTGTTTGACTAAGGATTGAACCTTCCTGTCCAGGAATCGGAGTCAACAACGCTACTAAGCCAGATTGGATTTAAAAATAACTAACGCATGTATATGTTTTATGTTACCCTGAAATTTTTCCACTAACTTTTCTATTTTTAAATTTCCCAATTTCTTCAAGGATTTCTAGTAATTAAGATAGTAGTTACTGAATTTTTTTTAGTACATAAAGTGCTTCAATTTTTTAACATAATATCATTCAAATTTCAGTAAAATGCATGTGTTCGCGCGAGTGTGCGCATGAGTGTTGCCAAAGTTATTGAAAAAAAATTATTGTCATCAACAACGAGTCTATCTGCCATGTTTCAGTTCGATCGGATGTGAAAGTGGGTTAGTTTCCATTTCAAGATTCCACGTCAGCGGTCACGGGATCGAATCCCGGCGTGGAAAATAAATTTCATTTGATTAATTTGTGTTAATTCACAATTAATTCATTTAAAATAATATATAGTATATTTGTGACACGTTCCAGAGTGAAAGACACTCTCAGTATCGCGCTGGTGTACGACCACTATTCAGAATTGAAACGTTGCTTGAAATGGCTTTTGCCGTGTTTGATGACCAGATCTGAATAGCCAGGTACTTTCTCACCTTCCTCTTCCCCATCTCCTTCCCTTCCCCACTACCTTCAGCCTCACAACATACCCCAATTGGGGATTCCATAATCTCACTGGCCCCAGACGGGAGCAGTTGGGACTCGAATAAAAAAATTACATAAAGCAATAAAACAAAATCGAAATTCTAACAGACGTTTTTACAAATAAGATTAGACATAATATTTTTCAAATAATCACCCTAAAAAATGACTCTGAAAAAGAGTGTCGAAACTATGGGTGAAACCGGGTAGTAACAACCAGTATGGCCCTGGTGTAAGACCACTATTCAAAATTGAAACGTTGCTTGTAATGGCTTTAACTATATTTGGTGATCAGATCTGAATAGCTAGGAACTTCTTCACCTTGTCTCCCCCAACTCCCTAGCATCTTTATTAGCCTTACAACATAGCCTAATTGGGGAAGCCATCGTCTTACTGGATTCAGGCGGTTGAGAAAATTTGGGACTCTTGTGCGGTATTCACAATAAAAAAGTATTTACTATATAAAATATAGAACATATGTTTACATAGAAAAAATATATTGGTAGAACACCAATGTCAACAACGATATTCTCAAAATTCATTCAATTCGTAATTCAATTAATAAATCATTCGTTCCCATTCCTGTTCCAGAGGACCCGACTACAAAACAAAAATAAAGATCGGAAATTCGGTCCCGTTTCGAAATTTTGAAAAAAGATATATGGATCACCTCACTGGGCGGACCCCATTAATAGCGGGACGGCCTTAATGACCCGCCGACCGAGTTCCATTTTCAAAAAATAAAAAAATTGGCGCGCGCTTTTTCCACGCGCATGGGCGCCGATTTGAAATTCAAATTTAGAATGGCGCCCTATCGAATTTGAAAATGGGGGACCTTGTCTGACATAAAATTTATTTGTGATTTTTATTTTATTTGTTTAATATTATTTAACTTTTCTCTTAGCATAAGAACATCGACACAACACAATTCATTATATCCGTGTTCTCTGTCTTGGCATATATAACTTTCAGTCACTTACTAAACCTATTCTTTACTTGTTCTACCGGTATTTCAACAGAAGATGCTCTGAAGAACTAGCGTCATTGATCCCTTCAGCATCGGTGTATAGTCGGGAAACACGCCAAACGTGCGTCCAACGATTGACATTTATCACATAAGATCTTGTCATTTCTAGAACTTGTTCTTGATTTTAACAGCTCGGTAGTCGAACGTTTCGGCGGCCTCTGTGTTTCTTTCCTCCTATACAAAAAGGGTCTCTTTCAAGACACATGCTCACTCCTTCCTCTCCTCAATAAGACCCTCCACACAGCATCCCCAAAATTGTTATATGGAAATCATTTTCCTCAGATGATATCATTTGACTTGAACGTGCCAATAACTAAACATGTCCGATTCTTAATATAAGTCGCACCAGGGTGAAACTGAGAGTTATTCCACTATGTTCGACGGCCTCCGTGGTGGAGGATTAATTTGTGTTATTTCACATTTAATTAATTAAAAATAATAAATAGTATTTTTGCAGCACATTCCGGAATGGAAGGTACTCTCAGTATCGCTTTGGTGTAAGACCACCATTCAGAATTGAAACGTTGCTTTAACGGGCTTTAGCCATGTTTGGTAACCAGGTCTGAATATCCAGGTACATCCACACCTTCATCTTCTCCATCTCCTTTCCACACAACGTTCAGCCTCAGAACATACCCCAATTAGGGATGCCATAGTCTCACTGGAGCAGTTGGGACTCTTGTGCGGTATTCACATTAAAAAAAAATTGTTAGCTTGTGTATCAAGTAGTTTATTTCAAAACCATTCTAGGTCGAAAATATTTAAAAGATTTTTCAACATCAATTTATTACTGGGCAGAAACCCATACCTTTTCATAAGGCAATTTTTTTTAATGGTCGTCGCAATCCATTCAAATTTGAAATGGTCGATTCGCGGAAGCCCCCGACCTGCATAATACCTCCTATAGACTCGGGATTCCGCCGCCATCATGAGTCCGCCCCGGCGACTAGATCTGAATAGGCGGGAATCCAGGACGATCAATTAAATGGTAATACGAAGGAATTCGTTGGTAGGTAATTTCGAAGGTATTTGGTCGCGATTAGGCGCACGAGGACATTGTGAATTCCTCGTGATGATGATGACGTTTTATGTTGGTATTTATGTTTAGACGGTTTTGGAAAATAGGATAAAGAAAAGTTGAAGTGATATAAATATTTTTTTACATTAACCCCACGCAGGAGGCCATAAGGAAAAAATTCTCTCATGGCCTATGTCATCTTTGGCGTGTGGAGGGAGGGAAAGGAAGTAGAGAAAGTTCTGGGAAGGAAAAAGGTAAGAGGGGTGGGTAGGAATCTTGGAGTCAATGTGTTCAGGGGTAACGAACGTACGAATCCCACTCGGTGAAAGCGGATGGGTCGAGAGACTTCGGCTGTAGAGGTCTAGATTAGGTCTCCCTCAACCAATCCCTCCCGATCCGGCAAAACCTTTACGGTATAGTCGTGATAGCGACAATTAACATTTTAAATACACCTCTATATTGGTTACTTTTTATCACTTTGCAAAAAAAAATTTTGTTCTCAAGTGTAGATAAAATAATCTTTCCAATGTGTATATTAGAAATTAATAATTTTATTACAAAATATTAAAATTTTGACATTGAAAATGTAAATTGTCGCTAACGCGACTGAACCGGTATAGGTTTTGAAAATACGCGATCCAGCACGCCATGCAGTAGGTGAGCAAACGCATTCGCCGCCGGCACCTAGACAAACCTCACCCTCTGCTAGATCACCGAACGTAGCGAACCACTTGGGGCGACCTATGATGCCCAAAAATGATCGTGCAATTTTCAGGTTATTATGTCGTGTTGCGCTTCCTCCTTTTTTTAGCCAACGTTCCGGACAGCCTTACAGTGTCCATCATCGGGGCAGAGGTGTACCTACATGGTGAAGTGTATGGATGTAGAAGTGACACCGTGGATGGCGCGGATATAATTTAGGTACATAGAATCAGAAAAACATAGATATCAAATAGTACAAAAAAATCAGATAAAAAAGAATAGTACATGAATCCTCCTGAAAAATTGTTCACAATTCGAGTTGGCATCATTTTTAGCGAGTTTAGGTGGTTTGTTGTTATTATGAAAAGATATTATTTTCCTTTTTACACATGGTACTAACGTATCTATTTTATTCAAAGCTATACCTACATAGGTTATTCAAGCCTCCTTTCCCAAAAGCATAATATCTAAGGGGTAAAACGCAGAGCCTTCCCAGAAAACGTCTCAGACCCAGCCCCAATCCCTTGCCCCTAAGACGCTACCGTAATGCGTAGGAATATGGGCCACGGGGTAATAAAGGGAAGTCTAGCGAGAGGTTAGAAGGCCCTTTGTAACGAGGTACCGCAGTCTCGAGGGGAATGGACGGATCGTAAAATGAGCCCAATTCTGTAAGGGCTGTCCATACGCTTTCAGAAGTTTCAAGATGAATTTTGAAGAGTTTTATATCATTGTAGTAGGTAGTGGTTATATTGCTACTCAATGTAACTAGGCAATACTGGGAATCAATTTTAGCAAACCGAACGCCTTTCCGGTTCGTTAAATACATTCATAATCATGCCTTTAATCCACTTTTTCGCTTATGTTGGTGTCCTGCCTGTCTGATATGGTACGCAGGACCGCTGGACGTATTTGGACTCTCTTGGTATCCGCTGGTCAAAAGGTTGTGGCTTCGATTCCCGTTTCAGGGCGAAATTACATTAACATAGTGTATTTTTTCATATTAAATATTGGCGTTGTCTTTCTGGACGTTGTAATGTATAATGAAACTTACAAACTTATAAAAACCACGCATTAAACATTCCTCAATGCGACACTAAGGACGGGTTGTTTCAAAAAATTTGATGAGTTCATCAAATATTTGAAGTTAATTTTCAGGTTCTGTGTAAGTTCTTTTCGAGTTCTGTTTTTTTATCATCATAGGCCAGCAGCTTCACAAAATTGAAATCATCACAGAACTTGAATAGAACTTACACAGAACGTGAAAATTAACGTCGAATATTTGACGAATTCGTAAAATTTTTTGAAACAACCCATCCTAACTCTACACAAAATACATTCATTCACCACGCTTCACGTACCTTTAACAATTCATACAGTGAATTTGACATATTTAACACAGTACCTAACATTTTCAAACCTAAAATGAATAAATAACATTTACACATACACACTACTTTTTACACAGAATAGATCCATCCCTTTCCCCTCCCTCCCACCATCCGTTCCGCATAGCTGTTTAAACTTTTTCTCCTTTATATTCACTAAATAATTTAATACACGTGAGTGAAAACCTATTATTAGTTAAAAATTAACACTTATTTTATCATATATTATAAACAATTGTAAAACTGTTGGTTTTCCAAATAAAATTAAAATAAAATAAACGTAGATTTAAGGCAACTGCAATAATAATTAACCTGTGTTTTAAATTTATAAATCAAAACCTCTCAAATGCCATGAAAAATAATTGATAGGTAGGTACCTACATACCGAGAAAATAAGTAAAATAATCATACCTGCCTCCCCACCCATAAGAAATTACAAATGTTCGTGTACATAGGTTAAAAAAAACTGCTTTTCGTTAACACAAAATGTAAACGTTCCTGTTGGTTGAAGATACTAGTAACCCCAATGATACTCTGCACTAGATACTGAACTATGATGAGATGGAGACTGGATCTGAATAACAAGGTTGGTACTTTCCATGTTTATCTCCTTTCCCATTCCTTTTCCTATGTCACACAACATTCCTCAATTATTAATAATAAAATCTTACCGGTCCCATGCAGTTGGGGACTCTTGTGAAGTATTCACATTTTTTGTGCTGTTTGCGAGCAATTTTCTAGGTATTAGAATAACAAATCTCTACCATACTCAACTGTACGATTTAAGGGCAGAAATATGACGGCCTTCTTGATTGAGTGGTATCGATCACCGACAACGAATCTGGAGGTCACGATTTCATATCCCGGCGTGAGCAATCAAATTTACCTCATTAATTTGTCTTATTTCAAAATAATATTATGCAGTATATTTGCTTCACGTTACGATCATAGATACTTTCACCGACGCCCTAGTGAAAGACCATCATTCAGAATTGAAACGTTGTTTAAAATGGCTTTACCCGCGTTTTACGACCAATTCTGAAGAACAAGATCCTTCTCTACCTTTCCTTGTCCCACCAAGCCATTTAACAATTGTACTTATCTCTAGTTAGAAGGCTCATCGAATGTAACTTAGTAGTTTGGTCCCCATCTTACAAAATTCACGTTAATAACATTGAGCGTATAAAAAAAAATTTCTGCGTTTTATAAATTTTAAATTAAATATCCCAGTAGAAGACTTATATTCTAAAAATACATACATTAGAAGACAGACGTAAAATAAACGATTTATTTACGTCTGTCATTTATTTCGTCTGTATTAACATTTTTATTCAAAATACTTAACTCTAAATTCGACTGTTGTGAACTCCTGCAACACCCACAATAACAACACGACAAAATACAATATTCTACAGCAGCACTCATAAGCGTAACTACATTGCTCACTCTCCGATACAACGACTTCACACCATGGTAAACCAGTACTTGGGTGATGTTGATATATTCAATATCAACTTGGCGAGTTTTGTGGATCATCTAAAACATTTTACTACTTTCAACACTAATATTAAACACATCTTGTAAACTACAAAATAGCCGTATTTTTCTGTTTTTGTTTCTGTGTTTTTATGACTTTTATCAAATTTAATTTAATTTTTATTACTTCCTAAGTTTGCAAAGTGCCTGTCAAATTAAAATTATACTACAAGTCATGTAAAAGTCCTCTGGGCGTTAAATAAATAAATAAAATAAATCTCCTTTCCCTTCCCATTTTCTTTAGCCTGACAACATACCCCGAATGGGGATGTCATATTTTCAACGACTCCAGACTCCAAACGGTTGGAGCAGTGGGGAATCTTGTGCCGTAGCAACTCATACAAAAATAATCAATACCATTGTAACATCGCAGATGTAGAATATCTGCGTAAATTAGGTTAATTTTCCTAACTTACAAAAATCATATTATTCAAATTTAAATAAAAAAATGTATTCAAAAACCAAGTCGGAAATAAAGCTGAAATCATTCCTAGAAAATCCTTGCCATTGTGTATGGGATAAGACGATTAGTTCCTTCGTGAGGTTACAGGGGAAGTGCGTCCTGAAGGGTAGGAATTACGTCTAGGGGTGGAAAGGATTCTACTCCAGCTAGGGGTTGAACGGGGAAAGCGGTGTGCATGGAGATGAAGGGTGGAGGGCGATTAGGTTAGGCGATAACGCTAAAGGGTTTTCTTTAATTCACGTAGAGGAAGGTAGTGTAGATTGTAGGTTGGACTACTTAATAAGGCTTTCGGGGAAGTGGCTCGTATTTGAGGAAGGTTATTGTTTTACTGAATGATGTTTGCGTTTTGTTTGGAGGTTTTTTCTTTGGTTTACTTTTCCACCTTTTGCAATTTTTGTAATATTATTTTATTCATTTTTGCACTCTACACCCAAAAATTACGAAGGTACCTTGTTACAATTTGCATCATGCTTTTAAACTATTCTGCCGTCATATGCAAAAAGGTAGCTGTGAATTTACAAGTCATTTTGATGAACTTTTTAGTTCCTTGCCAACTGAGATTAAAGTCAACTCAACGCCTCCTTGAAAAGTTATTAAAAGCTATGAAAAAATAATTTTAAATTAGCCGCTAACCCTAACCTAACGTAACCTATTTAACCATTTTTTTTAAATATATTTTTTTTATCATTCTAAACGACTTATCTGAGATGGTTCTGAGTTGGTTTTATTCCGAGTTGTTCGGTGACCGAACTTTTTATTATAATAGATGAAAGGTCTTAACTAACTAACTAACTAACCATCACGCCATTTCCCCGCAGGGGTAGGCAGAGAGGACAGACCGCCAAACAACTCGATCTTGGCACACACTCCTTGCTTCGTTCACATTCATACATCGTCTATGAAAGGTCTTGACTATCAAAATGTGATTTTTACAGATTCCTAGCTGTCATTTTTTACATTAAGCCTGAAGACCCGAGGAAAAAAATCCCTCAATGTCTTTGTTTTCTTTGGAAATGTTGTGTGGAGGGTATTTTTAAGGAAAGAGGAGAGGAAGTTCTGTGAAGGAAAAAGGTATGGGATAGGAATCGAGGGGTCAGTGTGTCCAGGAGTGATGGACATGCGAATCCATTCCTCGCACTGCGGTGCAAGACGATGAATCGAGAGAGACCATCTGGAGAGGTCAAAGGGTCTCCCCAAATCGGCCTCTCCCGATACTGTCCGCTACGGAATTAGTGGGCAGGCGCATCTATCGCCAAGACCTGGAATCATGTCACCCGATGAACCCGGGAACCACTGCCAACTCACCAAACGTAATGAACCACCGGTGCACTCGAGTACGCAAATTGACTTTTCAATTTTTTTTATGCGTTGTAATAGGTTACAGGTGGACGATTCGTATTTTTTATTGTAACATCTATGTACATAACCAAGAGGAAAAAAACGAAAAAAAACCCCTCAGGGCCTATGTCATCATAGGTGATGCTGTGTGGAGGGTTTTTTTTAACGAAAGGAAGAAGAGGAAGTTCTGCGAAATAGGTATGAGGGGTGGGTAGGAATCTGGGGGTCGGTGTATTCAGGAGGGACGGACGTACAAATCCTTCAACTGCGGTGCAAGGCGATGGGTCGAGGGATTCTGGCTGGAGAGGTCAAAAGACCTTCTCAACCAGCCTTTTCCGATCCGGCCCGCCACGCAACAGACACATCGGCCGCCGAAACTTTCATAAACGCCATCCCATGAACCCGGACACCCCTGTTAAGTCACCAAACGTAGCGAACCACTTGGTTACCCAAAATGCGATCGCACTTATCTCCCCATATTCTGGAATAAAGATCATTATTATTATACGAGCATTATAAATCATACATTTCTAATGAAAAATATTTTTCAGTAGCTTACGCTTATATTTTTTGATAAAGTAATTAACGAATTTATTTTAATTCTACTCAAGGAAAATGGTAGGAATACTTTCAATTTATCCAAAGCATATTTTTGGTATTTATAATTAAAACCGATTCGTAATAAAACAATGATTTGAAATCCTGCGAAAACGACTTACAAATTAGGTTGTTGAAAGTTAATTAATACTTGCGTTTTTTCATAGATCTCAAACTGAACAAAAACGACATACGAAACTCCTTTTCGATACGCTCCGAACAGGACTGAAATCGTCAGACACCGCCATCTAGCGCCGAAAATGTCAAACACAAAACAATCGAGTTGCCAGCCTGCAATACAAACACATTATTTAATAATAACATACTGATTAATATTCAACTAACACATTGATATGTTATAATTAATTAGTGTTGGCTTGGGCGGCATCTTTAGAAGTCGATTATGAATATAAATTAAATATTATGTGGTTAAAATTACATTAGGCTGGCTTTACATTCGTAAGTTTTTTCCCGTAATTCGCTCGTGTAAGCGAATTATGGCCAAATTACCAACGTAAACGACACCAAAAGTCACTTAACGTAATTTAAAGCATGTTACAGAACTTCTTCTTCCGGAAGTTTTTTGACAGGTCTAATCGCGTCCGCGCGAAATTACAGCCTTCTCACAGCTTATAAAATCAGTTTGATAAGCTGAAGGACTTTTTGTAAGAAATAGTACCAAAATGTGCCGTTGCGAAATGTCTAAAATCAAAAGACATTTGTTTTTATTTGATTTATTTCCTATAAAACTAGTATTTATTTCCACTTATTTGAGTTTTCTGAAAATGAGCATCCTTCTCTTCAATTATCGGTCCAAACCTTTAAAATCTCAATGTTTCTGTTTTTAAAATTACGTATTTGAATACGAAATCGGTTGCTGTCGGCAGCTGTCAGGTAGCTGTCATTCGAATAAAATGAAAGAAATCCATTAATTTTCGCCTTTGACGGCAAAAAAGTGGGCGGAGAATTGTTTAATTACAGCCAAATTCTATTTCAGCACTTTATTTGGTCCTTTTCGACTTTATTGACAAAATCGCGTAAATTTGACAGTAGCAGGTCGTTGTTGAAAGGAAGCTATCTTACCGCAAATAAATTTACAGATGTAAACGGTCGCATGAGCAGTTACACAGGTCGAACTTCCGAAAAACTTCCGTGATCATTAATTACTACAAGTCAGATGCATATGTAAACGCTCCTGGGAGTAACCTGTCAAAATCTTACGTAATCCGTAATTTTTAATTACGAGTGTAAAGCTAGCCTTAGAATAAGCATGTTGTTGGTAATACTTTGTTACCTGCTTACCAAACTACTCGAATGATGGTGGAGAATTTTAGCGATTTTGCCAAAATGACTCAATTTCTTTTTATATGGGAGATCATTATTAGCTTCATCCCGCTATATTTGTTTGATGTGTTGACAATAAACAAGTTTTTTATAAATGAGGCAGCTCGTTTTTGCAGGATGTAAAAAGGATGAAAGAAAGCCGACAATAATTATTGGAGAGTTTTAATTACAATAGGTTTGCATTATGTAGGTGCGAAGAAGTGTCGGATGCTGGGAGGTGAACAGTGTCCTTGGCAGGGGCGGCTTGTTGGGTTGAAAATTGGGGAGGAACAAGCATATTATGTTTTTAGTATTATATCTATTTTACTATGTAACAACATCCTTCGTTTTTTTACATTTGCTCCACACGGGAAGCCCTGAGGAAAATAATTTCATCTGTGGGGATGCTGTGTGGAGGGTCTTTTTAGAATAGGATTAGAAGTTCTGGGAAGGAAAAAGGTACGAGGGATGGTTAGAAGTCTGGGGGTCAGTGTGTCTAGGAGTGACGGACGTATAATCCATATCTCCCACTACCGCACAAGGCAATGTTCCGAAAGGTCTCGCTCAACCAGTATCTCCTGGATCGGGACAAATCTCACTTCCATGAACCCGGGTAAGTCACCAAACGTACGAATCACTTGGAGTGACCTGTGGCAGAGGTTTTGGTAATCCAATAAATGGTTCCCGAGGCGGCGGTACCCACAACCGCCTCCCAAATTGGTGCGAGATCAAATCAAAGTGACGAAATCATGGCAGCAAAATAATCAGTGGTGGTAATAACTTTATTAACTTTGAAATTTGAGGAATTTTTCAAATTCTGTGAAACAACTTCTCCTAAGTGGAATTGAGTAGGTAGGTACCTTCAACTAGTAGGCTAGTACACTATAGGTACTTATGTAATGTTTGTAGGTATGTTACATTAACATTAGTATATTTTACTATTTAAAGTACCCTGGAGTTGATATTAATTTGAGTTGTCGAGACACGTCATTGTTGCCTCTACTGACAAAGTTATATTATTCACAGCATTAAATTATTCGAAAATCGGTACCAAACTGGAAAAAGTCCTGTTTTCGTCCTGAAACAATATTATTATTAAAATACGACGCATATTACCTAACACGGACCAAAAAAGGCATAGTTTAAAACACGCGTTAGATGAAGATCACCGGTGAATATACTGGACTTATCAAGTCACACAAGTGTCCGGAACAACGTCTGTATGTGTCTATGCTGTACAGAACCGCGAGAGTGAAGATGTCTGCTGCATTAGGGCAATTGGCGCGGGGTCACGATCCCCAACAATGGGAGAACAATTTTCTAAGTGAAATCGAAATAACAACATCTAGAAATCTAGCGAATTCAAGATTGGCTGGCGGTCTAATAGTCTAATTTATTATATCCGTTCGTGCATATGTTATAGGACAACGGTTCCGTAAAGATGTTCCGCGGAATCCTAGGGTTCCATGGAAGAGTTACAGCGGTTCCACAGAAACCAATTAAATCAATCAAATTTTAAAACTATTATTAATAACACGATGAAAAAAATCAGTTCTCGCAATGAATATTTTCAATTCAAGTCAATGACACCTAAGCAAACAATTAGTTTAATAATAAGGTACAAATAAAATAATTTTGTTTGAACCTTCAGACAAGGACGTACATAAGGAGGGGGTTTAGGGGTTCAATCCCCCTCCCCCATTGACCTCAGTATTTCGTTAAAAAAACAATTGTACCTACTCATAGATTACATTCCTGGAAAATACAATAATATTATTTGCACCTCTCTCTCTTTTAGCAATGTCATTTTTTTAACTTAAACTTGATAGTGAGGGTGTTTTTAAGTATTGAAAGGAAAGAAAGTTTTGGGAAGGAAAAGAAATAAGGGGTGGGTAGAAATCTGAGGATCAGTGACCAGTCAGAAGTCAGTGACCAGTGATCAGTCAGAAGTGACGTATGAATCAATCACTGAAGTGTATGGGTCGAGAGAGCCCAGCTAGAGAGGTAAAAGGTCTTCAACCAAACTATCCCGAGCCGGCCCGTTACGCAGCTGGTTGGCAGTCTATCCACAGTCCCATCTTAACCCAAATGATTTTTTTTTACATTAATAGGAAAAAAGATAGGAAAAAAGTTGGACATAGAGGGGCATAAAATGTCACCTTTGGGGATGCTGTGAAAATGTTACACATTGAGAACACAGGACTCGGAAAATAATACATAAAATTTTTGTCATAAGCGGAAAATGTTGTTCATGAAACGACAGAGGACTTTTCTGGCAGAAAATTGAACTCATGATGCGTGGGAGGGAATCCGACGCACTTGTTAACTCGATTACCAGCAGATAAAGCTGATGAATTTTACGCATTTCCGTTTTAAAGAATTCTAAAAGATTTCCATAGAAAATACCAAAGGATATCCTCCTAAATATTGTTGGAATACTGAATTTCCAAAAAATAAAAATCGAAAGCACTAACTATTGGTTTCCAAAATTATTGTCTGTCGCGCTTTTTCGAATCTTTGTGAATGCAATAATTCATACTCCACTCCCTTCACTCATAATACGTAGGTTCTGAAATTGGGGATGCCATGGAAAAATTTTCGCCTGTGGGGCCTGTCCGTTAATTGTGAGATTTATAACTGCTTTTCCAATACCTTCGCTCTCCTGTTGGGGATGCCATAGTTCCAAATGATCCGATATTAGTGAGGAATTTGGAAAGTGATTTAACATCTATGCAGGTAATTAGCTACAAATTTTAAATACGTGCCTACAGTGCCTACGAGCCTTCGCGCGCGACGTATTTTGAAGTGTCACATGATCAAGTCAGTGTCATCGAGCAACGACAGTTTTGCAAATGGCGCAGATTATTGTTTTGATATGTATTTGTTGTTAGTGTTGACTTGTGTGCTGTTTTACCACAAGTATATTAAATAATAAATAGTGATTAGACTTTTTAAACAGTGAAGTTTATTTAGCAAAAGTATTGTCACTATTCGGCTTTTGGGACGTCAATAACGCTATACGAACATGTCATTTTGGCGGCAAATCAAAACTATAAATAGACTATCGTCTACTATCTCAATTATTTTCTCAACAATTGGTTTAACCGGTAATAAATCAATTTGGACACCTTAAAAAAATTGATATTTAGAGTCGCATAAATACGTCATCTCAAATTGGTTTAACCACAGTTTAAAAATGACCTTGTAAGCCGATACAGCTGTCACTAAAATACTTGCAGATCATAATAATCTAATTTAAATTAAAATTAAAAAAAATTAATGGAGTTCTACGAATTAAGAACAAAAACAATTAATAAATCAAAACCAGCTTAACTTTAAATCATTGAAGAAAATTTATCAGTTATCATAAAAATAAAATAACTACGACTTCTTTGTATTTTTTTTCTTTTATATGAGATTTAAAAATATGTGAAAATACCCTAATACGGGTGACAGAGATACCCTGGCATTGGAAAGTCAAGCTCGCACGATAGGTATACACTTAAAAAAATACATATCTTGTCCTTAAATTGCTGGGTGGCGAACTTCACAAATGTCTAACAACGGACTGCGGGAGCGAATTCCGACGATCCTATATTTTTAAAGACTCATTCGAAGTCTGGATTTTTGGGCGGGCCTTCAAACTGAACTGTCGTGGAAGACATTTTAAAATTTCATTCCTTAGATGAAGAGTTCTTTAGTATAAAAAACCCACAGGAACGTGGGTCAGTCCTCCAATGCAAACGCTGTTTTGGAGAAATTCAATGTGGTACGAGCTAACGAATTAAGTGCTTTTTTCATGTCATTGGTGGTGTCTTGCCAATTTCTTGACAACGAGTTTGTAAGTACCCATTAAACCATCTAAAAAAGGATATGATGTTTTAAAATTAAAAAAAATTCTTTGTTTTGACTACTTTTAGTGTGTAAAAAACCGACATGTTTCGAAAGCAGTGCTCCCTTCCTCAGGGTTTACCAAAAACGTGTCGGAAATATGTCGGATTTATGGGCATATTTCCCATATTTTAATTGACACCGTGTGTGAACCATGGTGTCAATATCGAGTAAGCTCGATGGAACGTCTCCGGATCCAATATAATGATGCATGCAGAATCATATTTGGATACAGAAGGTATAGCAGCGCATCAACAATGTTTACGGAATTAGGACTCCATGGATTCGCCAGCCTGATGAGACACCGGGTCACTGGAGCCAGGATGCGGCTAATGGCCTCCGACAACACGTTGGTGACCGCAACCAAACCAAGCGCCACTCCTGAGTGAGCGTTGGGCCCGAGCTCACTCAAGACCATGCCCTGCATGGTTATGGATTATTTATTTTTGTTATTATGAACACCTTATTTTTTGTATTTATGTTCTTGTTTCTTAAATGTGTATATATATAAATATGTATATCTATATGGGACGTGTAAACTATACGGGACGGGATTGCACTATACTCCTTGTACTATTATTATTATTACGAATTATTATTATTATTATAGACATTAAAAGTGGTCAAAACAAAGAAATTATTTTAATTTTGAAATAAAAATGGTGTCACAAAATAAATTTGCTGTATTTGAAGAAGTGATATTATGTTGTTTTGCCTTCGGAATATTAGGCGTGATGGGCTTGCATATTTGCTTTGATGATGTACGTACATTACAAGGCTATCCGAAATGTCGATTAAAGAGGTACGGGAAGGGCAACGTGCCTTAAGTAATCCGAAAGTAAAAAATCAATAACACTTACAAAAGCAGTCAACGGGCCGTACGTTTAAAAATATTTAGACCTAATCTAGGTTAAACTGATGCATTCTCAGGAATGAAGATAAACAGAAGAGTTTTGAATAGTGGTGTTTTTTAATAATGGAGTTCCGCACAAGTTTCCCAGTTGCAGCTAGTGAAACTATGCGGTATGTTGTGAGGCTGAAAGTAATGGAGATGGGAAAGAGATAGGGTAGAGAAAGATTTTTCTAATTATTCATATCTGGTCACTAAACAAGGCAAAAGCTATTGTAAGCTTTCGATTCTAAATGGTGGTCTTTCACCTGGGCGATAATGAAAGTATCTACCATTCTGGAATAAACGCAAGTATGTACCGATAAAGTTGGGTGGTGTTCCACCCCCATCCACAAAACAACAGACAAGTTGATCGATAATTTATTCGTGTTTTTTGACATCCAAATTGACGACAATTTATTTTATTTATTTATTTATTGTATCTTTACATTGCAGGTAAAAATGTTTACAAAACAATTTGCAACCTCACTAGGACAAGCCTGTGTTGAGGTTAACAATTCTACAATTAACAAAATAACACAAAATTATACAGATATTGAAAGAACAATATTGTTGCATTTCTTACAGGTTGAGATTATTACTAAACTGCTGGCGCTAGGTAGTACATTCATGTAAACATGTAGACTTTTGTAGGGTGACCATTGTTTTGAGGACTGATTTAGAGTAAAAAATAAAAGTTTTTTTTTTTTTTTAACGATTAAGTTGTAAATAATAAATATATGTATATAATATAATATGCTTTAAATTTGGCAGAAGAATGCTAATACTAATTTGGCTTATTATTACTATAAACATAATCATTTAGCTAACAATTTAGAAAGGACAAAGTTGAAAAAATCAATTGGCAATCCTCGGCTAACATAAATAATTTGACAATCTTTTTAAAAGTGCTCAAGGAATTAGATGACTTGATATTTTCTGGAAGGCTGTTAAAAATGAGCGGAGCCTGATAAAAATAATTTCTTTGGCCAAAAGAAGTTTTAGTTTGAATTGCAACAAAGTTCAGACCAGGGCCAATTCTAGTAGTACAAATTTGCTGTGTTCTTTCTGCCATATTAATATTATTAAAAAATCTACAAAGCGTTTGTGTAATATATAACTGTTTTACATTCATGACATTGCATTCCTTGTAAAGTAAATGAGTTGGATATCTAAATTTTTTCTTGAACATAACTTTAAGAATCAATTTTTGGGCAATATTAAGTGGTTCTAAGTAGGTCTTTTGGCAGGATCCCCAGCACACTATATTATAAGAAAGCATAGACTGGATTATTGCAAAATAAACCGTTTTCAATTTTTCTTTGTCTAGTATATGTCTGAGTTCTTTGAAAATATAGGTAAGTCTCCTTGTGGTATTTACCAACATATTGATATGATCGTTCCATCTCAAAAATTTATCTATTATTACACCAAGGTATTTAATGTTAACTACATTTTCTAAAGGATTGCAGTTACAGGTTTGCGAGCAACTGTGTATAATCAAATTATGAGTGGCAGGAGGCTGACTTTTGCATGAAATGCTAAAAGTGATATATTTTGTTTTTTGTTTGTTCAAAGTTAAAATATTATCATTTAACCAATTATTTACCACTCTTAAACCTGTATTACATTTGTCAAAAGTTTCATCACAAGTTTTACCCTCAAATATTAAGGCAGTGTCATCTGCAAAACTAACAATGTTATAAGGAATATTCAAACGGCATAAATCATTTATATAAATTAAAAACAATATTGGCCCAAGCACACTACCCCAAAGGAGATTGATTGACCATTGCTTAACATTTTATTTATCTCAACTTGCTGTGTTCTATCACCAAGATAAGATCTGAACCAATCAATTACTGTATTATTAATGCCTAAAGATAATAATCCAACAAATCAGTCTAATACAATGTTGAGATGAAGCCATGCGAAATAATGCAAAATCGCACAAAATCATGGGTTTTTAAGTATTATAAGTATTATAGATACTTCAATTAAATACTGCACGTAGAATATAAATTGGCCCTTAAAAATATCGGTCATTTTTTTCACAAGTTTTTAATAAGCCTAGAAAAAACTAAAGTATTGGGTCTATAAAAAAACGCATTCAAGTGCAAACTCTCCTACTTATAAACCCCTTTTCGGATATGGTTTTATTATTTAATGTGGCAAATTCAGGTTCTTTTACAATAATCGCAAAAAAAAAATTATGTACGTAGTTTTATCAATCAATACGGCCCGCACTCTAAGAATTTGTATTTTCAAAATGAACCTTATGCCATCGGCATAAGAACACGCACTTATGCATTTGGCACATCCATTTGGTATCAGTCATGCCCCACCTGCGAAGGGGCATAGACGTCCCATAGGTACCCGCGTCGCTTGGTTCCGTGAAATCAATTTTAAATTTCCTTGTTATTACAATAAACAACGCGTAAAAAGGGAGTAGTTTTCTGCAGGCCTTTACGAAATCAACCTTTAAAAAAATTCTTAAATACGTTTTCAAAGGTTTTTTCTTAAGTATTTTTAAACTCCTCCCAAAAAGAGGCGTGGATTCCGACTTCGATTTTTTCATGGACTATTGGATCACCAATGCTTTTGAAAGACAACGGCCATACTAGAAATGTATCCAATGATGTTTACGTGACTGATTTCTTATCGTTTTCACCCAGATGTTGATAAGTAGGTACCTTTTTTAAACCTCTCATAATTTATTTTGACAAGAAAGGGTTTTTGAAAGAATTGACGTTTAAATAAAAGGACGGGTTAATTAACGAAATTTGAACAAATCACAAAGTTCTATTCAAGTTCTGTTATTATTTCAATATGGGCCTTCTCTACGCTTATGTATGTTGCTTCTCTATACTTAATATGTTGCTTCTCAGTAGAACTGGGATAAATTGTAAACAAAATTCTTGCCTGAACGGACTTTGCAATGATTACAATAACATATAAAAAGTCCATAAAAGAGTATTTCTCTGATGCTTCATGAATAATGTTTTGTTTCTATTGTATATATTTAATGCTGTTATGATTTGAGTTGTGTGTACAACCTGTCTTCTTAGGGGCCATCCATAAATTACGTCACACATTAAGGGGGGGGGGAGGAGAGAAGTGTGACAAGGGGTATGGGGGGGTCATCAGTTCTGTGACATCACACGTAAAAATCAATATTATTAAAACGCAAAAAATTTTTAGATGTAAAATTGCACAATATGTAACGTCACACTAGGGGGGGAGGGAGACTTACAAATGTGACGATGTGTGACAGGGACGGGGGTGGGACTAAAATTTAAAAAAATCATGAAATTCGTGTGACGAAATTTATGGATGGCCCCTTATGGTTACCAATGTAATGATATTTTTTTTTCTATGTAATTTTTCGTTTCATATAGTTTTTTGTTATATATAATTTTTAGCTTCTTATAAATTTATTTATTTCTTACTACTTATTATGCTATCTTATTAGAGGTAAATTCACAAGGAAGAAATCCATAATTGGTTTACTTTTGGCTGTATTATTTACGTACAAACTGAAAAAATGTAAACTGTTGATTTCCCGAAAATTAATAAATAAATAAATAATAACAGAACTTGAATAGTATTTACAGGACTTGAATTTTAACTTTGAAATTTGATGAATTGTTCAAATTCTGTGAAATAACATGTCCTTGGTTTGATATTGGGGAACGTCTGGTTTACGTTAGCTAGTGTGAATTGTTGCAACCGGCTGAGGGACAAGACGATATCTCATATTTTGAAAAAAATTGCCATCTTTAGTATGGAAACTAACTACCCCTACAATTTTCATGGAAAACTGAAATTCCGTTCCCTATTTCTCCATCACCAAATAGTGAAAAATTCCTAAAACCTCTACAAATTGGCTGCCTTTTTTCGTTTAAGCTAACAAGGACCCCTGTTTCTAATAAACGTACCTAGGTACCTCGGAAAAAAATAGCCGAAACAAAATCGCAAAAAGAACTTCAGAACAAACGAAAACCACTGTCGTCCGAAATAAAACAGACGTCGTTAAATTAATACTTTGTACGTGGGACGAGAGGGGCACCTCCCTACCCTTGATGGAAAAACTGGCTTGGGAACTTGTAGGACGCAGCAATAAGATGTAAACATTTTCGAGAACTCTTTTTGTACAAACCCAACTCCTATCACAATTTGGGAGGCGGGAATGGGTACCGCCGTTTATTAAATAACCAACATCCCTGCCATAGGTCACACCAAGTTATATATACACCAAGTTATATTATGTTACACCACAGGACACGCTACGTTTGGTGACTTAACCGGGTTCATGGGGTGAGATTTGTCTAGGTGTAGGCGTGGCGGGCGGGATCGAGAGAGACTGGTTGAGGGAGACCTTTCGACGTCACTCTCGATCCATTGCCATGTACCGCAGTGGGAGGAAAAGATTTACTACGTATTTTTAGGCAAGGAGAGGAAGAAGGTATAAAGGGTGGATAGGAATCTGGAGCTTAGTGTGTCCAGGAGTGACGTACGTATGAATCCATCCCTTCTACTGCAATGCTAGGCGATTGGTTGAGAGAGCTGTAAGTGGGTCGTGCTGGAGAGATCAAAAGGACTCTCGATTCTGCCATTGTAAATGGGTATTCTCACTCATAGTCTGTGCTTCATGCTTCTTTTACCACTTTCAGTATTTACGTAGTCCAGCGGTAAGGCTCTTGACTCACAATACCAAGGTCGCGGGATCGAAACCCGGCGTGGCAAATAAATTTTATTTGATTGATTTGTGTTATTTCACAATTTATTCATTTAAAATAATATTAGTACATTTGCGGCACGTTCCAGAGTGGAAGATGCTCTCAGTATCGCCCTGGTGTAAGACCACCATTCAGAATTGAAACGTTGCTTGAAATGGCTTTAGCCGTGTTTGGTGACCTGATCTGAATAGTCAGGTACTTCCCACCTTGCTCTTCTCCATCTCCTTCCCCTTCCCACTACCTTCAGCCTCACAACATACCCCAATTGGGGATGCCATAGTCTCACTGGCTCCAGACGGGAGCAGTTGAGACTCTTGCGCGGTATTCATAAAAAAAAAACATAAAAATAAAATATGACTTCTTTCCTTCCTAAGAGCATCGTTAGTTCAATCCGTTCATTAAATAAGCCAGTAATTTTGCATAACGAATGACATAATTTAAAAAAATGTGTATATTGGTAGTTAACCGAAACTTATTTGATAAAATTTATCAATCGTCAGTCGGAATATCTTTTAACAATCGTGGACCGTGCTCCCAAATATTGACCACTGACCGTAGATTTTTTAATTTTTTTATATGAATACCGCACAAGAGTGCCAACCGCTCCCGTCTGGAGTCATTGAGACTATGGCATCCCTAATTGGGGTATGTTGTGAGGCTGAAGTTAGTGGTTAGGAGAAGGAGATGGCGAAGAGTAAGGTGGGAAGTACCTGGCTATTCAGATCTGGTCACCAAACACGGCTAAAGCCATTTCAAGCAACGTTTCAATTCTGAATGGTGGTCTTACACCAGGACGATACTTAGAGCATCTTCCACTCTGAAACGTGCCGCAAATATACTAAATATTATTTTTAATTAATCATTTGTGAAATAACACGAATTAATCAAATAAAATTTATTTGCCACGCCGGGATTCGATCCCGCGACCCTCGGAGAGCAAGTCAAGACCCTTACCGCTGGACTACGCCGGCCGTCATTGATAATATAGAGTTTTATCGATCGACCATGCTTGATTTAAATAAGACTGCGTATACACACGCGAGCCGAACACAAATTATGGTAAAGCAACGAAACAACCTCTTGCGCCTATGTTCGCAAGTGAATACGCGGCTTAATATGACGATTTCACTACTTTCTATGATCATTGGATAGTTAGGTACCTAAACCTACCCTCTGTTGTTCTATTAGAACAAAACTGGCGACCGGCGAGATGCAGAGACAAAGAAGGGAAGAGGTCCAAAATAAAGTTTTCAAATTTATGTTCGCGTTCGAATAGTTAGGTACGAGGAGATAGTTGGAGAGGGGCAAGGGGAGGGATGGGGGCGAAAGGGGGCTAGGAGATTTTCTATGAAGCCATAGGCCATAGCAAATAATAATAATAGCTGGGCGACCTCTCTGTCCGATTGTTAGTGTGGATGGGAGCGCTGGGCAGAGCATTTGGTAGACTGTATTAAAGGGAGCGACGGAATGTAACCTATTATAAAAAAATAAATCTTTTTTTTTTTTTTTTTAATGAAAAACAAATAACTTTGTGTAACACCACTATTTAATAAACAATTATCAAAAATGACGCCACAAAGTGATTTTGCGTATTTTGAAGAAATAAATAAATCTTTTCTCAACTTGCACATTATAAATAAATCTTTTATTTATTTATAATGTGCAAGTTGAGAAAATGTATTTATTATAGTTTGATGTTGGTATTATTCACAGTTGATGCCTTTTGCACGGCGACAACTCGATGGTTGAAGAGGTCGGGGAATTCCTCTAAGAAAGCATGAATAAGAAGATTTTTTTTTTTTACGTGAGCTCCACACAGGAGTCCTTGAGGAAAATAATTTCCCTCAAGGCCTATGTCATCCTTGGGGATGCTGTGTGGAGGGTTTTTTTAAGGAAAAGGGGGAAAGGAAAGTTCTGGGAAGGAAAAGGGTAGGAATCTGGGGTTCAGTGTGTCCTGGTCATCCGCCTGCTAAATCACCAAACTTCAAACAATGTAAAACTAATTAACCATCTGGCTGTTCTGTAGGGGTAGTCACAGAGGGTGAACCGCCATAGTGTTAGGAAGAAAGTGATGCATATTCTTAATTATTTTTTTATTTTTTTCAATATGAGAGGCGGGTATGGGTACCGCCGCCCCGGTAACCATTTGTGTATAACCAACACCTCTGCCATAGGTCACCGCAAGTGGTTCGATATGTTTGGTGACTTAGCAGGGGTGCCCAAGTTCATGGGATCAGATTTGTTAGGATCTTGGCGGCAGATGTGTCAGCGTGAAAGGCCAGATCGGGAGAGATTGCTTGAGGGAGATCTTTTGACCTCTCCAGCAGGACTCTCTCGGAATATTGCCTAGCACCGCGGTGGAAAGTATGGATTCATTTTTTCATCACTCTTGGTCACACTGACCCCCAGATTCCTACCTCATACCTTTTTCCTTTCCAGAACTTCCTCTCCTTCCTTGCCCTAAAAAGACCACCCACACAGCATCTCCAAAGATGACATTCTGGGTGACAATGATGAGATTTTGGGTGTAGCTAAAAAAAAAATATTTGTACGTTCCTAGCTTTTTTGTGAATACCGCACAAGAGTCCCAACTGCTCGGAGCCAATGAGACTGAGGCAACCCCTATTTGGAGTATCTCGTTAGGCTGAAAGTAGTGGGGAATGGAAGGAGATGGGTAAGAGGAAGGTGGGGAAGTACCTAGCTATTCAGATCTAGTAATCAAACACTACCAAAGCCATTTCAAGCTACATTTCAATTCTGAACGATAGTCTTACACTAGGGCGATTCAAAGAGTATCTTCAACTCTGGAACGTGACGCAAATAACCTTATAAAATTAAAATGATTCAATTGTGAAAATATTCGTACAAATCAATCAAATTAAATTAACATAAATAATATTATCTATATAAGTATTTAAGTTTCAGATATTGTTTTCTATCTCATTTACTTAACATTATGTAACTTTTAATAATAACTTTGTGCCAGCCCTGTTTCGTTCTTTCTTTCGATTGTCTTAGATATTTTGAAGTATGTATCTACGCCGGCGCCCTCTACGCGCTACGCCTCTACGATATTTATTTTCTCAAAACAACTTCAAACTGTTTTGACAGATGCATAAGAAAAACAATAACAAACTTTTCAGCCGAGCGAGAGAGAGGGCAGGCGAATTATCATATACACGCAGTGGGTGCAAAAGGGACGGATAAACAAAATCCGCGAAATAGGCTCATTACCAAGTTCAAAAGTAGGTTCCTAAATATATTTTTATAGCTTTATTTCGGAAAGGAATAAAATAAACAAACGTGGATACGATAAGACACACGATGGGTACAGAACAAATACAATATTAATTTTAATTTTTTTTTCCATTGAAATAGTCTAGTTCTTATGAATAAAAGACACTTTAAATTCTCAGTAAATCGCTGGGGGGATTTGACATTTGATCCCCGACAGTTTGACGTCCGGCTTGGTCCAGGGGTAAGGCTCTTGAATCGCATTCCGAAAATCGCGGGATCGAATCGAATTGATTAATTTGTGTTGTTTCACAATTTATTCATTTAAAATGATATAGGGTATATTTGCGGCACGTTCCAGAGTGCAAGATACCCTCAGTATCGCCCTGGTGTAAGAACACCGTTCAGAATTGAAACGTTGCTTGAAATGGCTTTAGCCGTGTTTGGTGACCAGATCTGAATAGCCAGGTACTTCCCACCTTCCTCTTTCCCATCTCCTTGCCCTCGCCACTACCTTCTTCCTCACAACATACCCCAATTGGGAATGCCACTGGCTCCAGACGGGAGCAGTTGGGACTCTTGTGCGGTATTTATATTTTTTTTAAAAATTGGCCCCCCGATATTATAATAATTATAATTTTTTGTGCATTAATTACCAAATATTCAAACCAAAAATTGACTTAAAAATATTTTATTTTTATTTATTTATTTTATTTATTTATTTATTTATTTATTGAAACAAAATACATATACATTATAAACAAATACTTTGACTGTCCAACTAGGAGATTTCCCGTTTTAGGACAGTCAAATTTCCTGGTTTAGTTCACATTAGGTAGTTGTTGTTTTTTGTAAAACATAATATTGTATCTAACAATTACAAATGTAAACATCATTTCAAGTACAATGTTATAAAGGCCGTAAAGCAGTTAAATATAGTGATAGTTGTAAAAGTACTGAGAAAAGTTACAAAGTTTAAATAAATAAAATGATAATATATTAAAACTATAAAGAAAACCAAAATATAAACTCATTGTTTTGTGAACAGAAAATAAAAACTAAATCTTAAAAATAAAAGCTTAATCTTAAAAATAAAAACTAAATCTTTCATCGATATTTTTTCTATCCGAATGTTCAAACAGGAAATATATCGAAGTTTTTTTTTTTTTTTTAAATTGTTTTTAAGAAAATATACGATAGGTTTGAGTAGAGGCAATCTTATTATTTTTATGTATTAATAATTTCATGATCTATCTTATATTTTAATAAAAAAATGTATAAATATATATATATACTAATAAAAATAATTTAAACAGTAAAGTGAATGAGAGATATCGAAGAGATATCGAAGAGTATATATCTTTCATAATAAGTTGGTATGATATCAAACGAATTTTTTACTATGTTGATTTTTTGTACTTGTATTCTGGTATACAGTATTACAGACATGTAAGTAGTTTTTATAAAGTTCATCTTTGTGACCAAGCGGTGATGCCCGGGTTCACGGGGTGACGTCTGTCAAGGTTTTGGCTGCGAATGCGTTTGCCTACCTACTGCATGATGAGCCGAATCGGGAGAGACTGGCTTAGGTAGACCTAACCTAATTTTATAGCCGGACTCTCTCGCCTTGCAACGCTGTGGAAGGGGTGAATTCACTCCTGGACAGTAATGTGTCAATATCCCCAGGTTCCTACATACAACTCTTACCTTTTAATTCCCAGAACTTCCTCTCCTTCTTTTTCCTAAATTTACCCCCTACACATCATTCCTAAAGATGATATGGATCCTGTGGGATTTTGTTGCTTTTTAATTATTTTTCTTCATTCTATTGTACAAATCTGATATATTAAATGCTCCGCGTATTTATCTAGGTTAAAGGGCTGCTCTTGTACAAAACTTGCATAGGTAAGCGCAGTAAGCGAAATTTACTGCCTAAGTAAAAATAATGCAGTTTTTAACCACTCGGACCCATAAGCTTGTTTTCAAGCTACCTTCAACATTACCTGACATGTTTTATGACGTACGAGGCGTATCTGACTTATCAAAATTTTTGGAATGTTTTGTAATTTCTTCAGGGAGGGGGAAATTTTGGTATTTAAAAAAAGCAACAAAAATCGCTTTGCAGTGGTGTTGAATTATAACTACCGGTTTGCAGAGTGATGTCGAATTATAACTACCGGTATGCAGAGTGATGTCGAATTATAACAACTGGTTTGCAGAGTGGTGTCTAATTATAACAACCGGTTTGCAGAGTGGTGTCGAATTATAACAACCGGTTTGCAGAGTGATGTCGAATTATAACTACCGGTATGCAGAGTGATGTCGAATTATAACAACTGGTTTGCAGAGTGGTGTCGAATTATAACAACCGGTTTGCAGAGTGATGTCGAATTACAACAACCGGTTTGCAGAGTGATGTCGAATTATAACAACTGGTTTTCACGAACTCAAACGAACCGGATTAGTAAATCTGAGCTAACAGAGGAAGGGCGCCGCTGTGCAAAGACGCGAGTATGTAGTATGGGTGAACGATGTTTGCGACACTTTCCTACGCGCGATTTCAAACTAAATGGCCGATCTATCTCGTCTCTAGTATCTGTGGTGGGGTCCATCTTGCGTATTTTATAACAGCGGATTATGATAATAATTTATGGGGCAAGCGGAGCGGAGTTTTGCCATGATTTTATATCGCCCCGGGACTTTGGGCGGTTTTGAAACAAACTCGTAAAAATATTATTGTGAGAAGATTTTGAAAAGTTTTTCACGTCTCCAGGTTGGGTAGTTACTTATTTATACAGCTTTTCCTGGTATGTACCAAATTGTGAAGGCCCCTTGTTAAACACCTTTAAACTTAATTTTAAAAAATTACAATTCCTAGAAGTAGGTACCTACCTAGGAGCCTATTTACCAACCACAAATATTATCATTTTTTTTCCTAAATTTTTTTTTGTCATTGAGATTCTGAAAGGAGAATGGAAGGAGGAATTTCCATAATTTACTCAGATATTGGTTAGGTTAGGTTGGTTTTTTAAATTGCTACCTCATCCCATAATATCTAATCATTTAGATTGAATTGAAAACTTGTTAGATTAATCATTTGTTTTAATGCTTTTCTCAAGTATGAATCTCACCTAAGTAAATAAGTTGATATAGGTACAGGCTACAGGTAATACGTTTGATTGTAGCTACCAATTTGTGCACACCGATAGTATTCAAAATTAGGTCCATATGGTTAGAATTAGCCTGCAAAAGTCTTACTACCAAGCAAGAAACTCTTTAAAGTGATGTGATACCTAAGTGTTAAGTATATCTATTTATTATTGTGTTTGTAAGTTTTGAGAATTCATAGTTTGGCAGGTAAGTATCTTTCTACCTGCCAAAATGCCTCCTAATAAGAAAATTAATAAGTTCTTATGTAAGTTAAGTACCTACTATTGGCTGTTTTATGTGCAAGTAGATAGGTATAGTTTTTTAAGATGTCGGTGTGTATAAAAAATAGAGTGAAATGTTTTGTTCAAGAACGCTTTTTTGGTTTTGAAGTAGAAACTTCTTTAGCAGAGTTTTGATTTGAAACTCGATGAAACGGAAACGAGCGACACTTAAAAGAGACGAACACATTTATCTATATGATTAAGCATGCGAGAGAATCAGCACTAAATTATTTATTTTTTTCATGGGTAGATAGATGCCTACTCGGTTCCAATATAATATCTACGATAAATACACGGTCCCAGGCAAGTCTCCTTTGGCCTAGTGGTATAAAGTGCATGACCAACCTCAGCGGCTAGACATTCAGAGGACCAAAGAACGAAGCCTACGAAATCCAAAAAAAAAAATTTGTAAAATAAATGTAAAATCCTCAAACCACTCCAAAATTAACAGGCAAAAGAAAGCGACATCTAGGGACTCCGAAGAAGAAAACACAAATGCTTATAAGATGACCTGGAATTCGACCTCAAAAATATGGAAAAAATCATCCTTTACATTGATAAAAATGTGCTTCGTAGTCTCCCCACTCCTGTCTACTTTATTTTATGAAGGTTTCACTTCTACCGCGTGTGAATTGCCCACTCTGATTTTTTTTTAAATTCTTTTTAAATAAATTGACTAAATCCGCTATTTAATTGGATAGGCAGGCATACGTAGATAAGTATAGTTATTTTATTTCCTTGGTGATGTAATAAATAAATTATTTGGTTAGACTTAAACAATTTGCAGGAATTTAACTGAATAGTCTAATTCTCTCCATCTCTCCCCCAAACTTTCCACTTCAGAACGTTTATCAGTATTTGGATGCCATGGCCCCAAATGGCTTCGGATAGATAGGTAGTTGGGACCCTTGTGTAGTACCTATTCAAAATTAAATCCTTATTTCTCACAAAGTGATAAAACAAAAAGTACCTACCTATCAAGAAACAAGTTCCCAAACAATTTAGGTACCTAGACCTAGGTACTTACACAAGTAATAACTGACTTTTTGCTCTTAAATTAATAGGTTTTATGGTCTTAATAAAATTACAAAAACTTTCGAAACATTTTTACGCGAATCATAAATTCGATTTCTCTTTTGAGGTGCTTACTTATTCGGCTATAAAACAATCAACTTTGCCCATAAATATTTTTTTTTCAATAAATTATAAGTAGGTCCTTCCCAATAAAAAACTTTTGTTATAAACATAATCACTAAGCGTTTCATTTCATATTCCTAGATATTTCTTGATTCTCTAATTACATGTTTCTTTCATGACTTGACATTACGTATCAAAAGGTTTTTTCTTGCCTAATAGGGGTTAGTTAGAAAGATACCTAATACCTCTATCCCACCTCTTTCTACCCATTTTGATTACCACCAATAGTTAGGTAGGTGTAGGTACCTACCTAAAGAAATGACCTAACTTAATACCTAAATAATACAATGAAGAAGCCAAGTAGGTATGTATTGTTAGATTGGGTTCCTTCGTATTCCTTCGTACCCGACCTACGGAAATATATTAAAAACATGTACATATTTAATTAAATAAAAATTAAAGTTGAGCGGATTTATTTTTTACGACCTACGATATGTCTCATGACTTCTCGCTTCATCCACATTTAATCACCATTTGTACTCTTTAATTACAAATTTCAAATTTCAAAAAAAATGAATTTAAAAAAATTTCCATTAGAATTTTGATGAATCAATAAAATTTGGATGACTTGTAAAGCGCCGTTTTTGTGAAAAATCACCTCAAGGGGTTGTAAAAATAATATTTAGGTTTGCTATTAAATGATTTTTAGGAAACGGTTAATAACTACTTATTAATTAAAGGTTTTTTTGATTCTTAATCGTAGGTACCTATTATCTATTATTAAAAAAAAATTTAAAGTGGTTTGATTTATATAAGGACAAGTTCTGTTCCATAATTATTATTATGCGTGATATCTGTTTCGTCTTCCGCTAAACCGATGAAATGGAATAGGTACTTATTTAATACCTACTTGTATCTAAATACAAAGAGAATAAGATAAAATATAAAGCGCAGTTCTACAAATTAAACCTGATAACAATTAACCTTTGGCCACCATAATAATAACACCTATTTGTTTTTAACTTAATGAGTAAAACATTAAATTGTAATATTTAATTAACGAAGACAATTTTAGTGAAATTCAATCAAAATCAAAATCATTTATTGTACAAAATTTTCATTTAGTACAAAAGGTATAACTTATAGGTACCTACATCCTATTTCTTCCAGTTAACCTAACATGTTATACAGAAATGAACACAAATGAAATATAAATATAAAAGTGGTGTAATACAAATTGAGTTTGTTTTAATTTATTATATAAACATAAATATAAAAACAGTTGTACCTATGTGAGGTATTCACTTAATGTGTAATGAGACCTGTTCAGAAGGAATGTTTTTAGTGATGACTTAAATCTGAGTGTATCTGGTATTTGTTTAATATCATGTGGAAGGTTGTTATATACTTTAATGGCCATGTAAAAGGGTCCTTTTTGGAAAATTGTTTTGTTTGCTTTTGGTATTAATAAATTTTCTGTAAACCTTGTAGCGTATTTATGTGTAGAGTTTTTTTGCGGAAACTTTTCTGGAGATGATCGCACTAACATGCATAACTATATTATATGTATATGTCGGTGACTGTAAGAATTTTCAAATTTTTAAATATAGGTCTACATGAATCCCGATTAGCATCGAAAATCTGAAACAGAAAAATCAGACAAAGATACCAGGTTCGAGTCCCAGATGTGAAAATAATAATCGATAATAAATAACTGAATAAATTATAGAGCTCCGTTTTTGTGAAAAATCATCTCAAGGACAATCAGCGGAAGATGATAATAAAATTGCCATTTCCAAAATTTTAATAATTACCTACCTACCTTATTCAAATTCCAATTTGAAAACCTAGACACAGCCTACTTTTGCTTATAGATTAATGCTCGCTACACTGATTGCCATCTTATTCACTTTTTCTATTATATCTACTCTCCTTGCAATTTTGGGTAGAAATAATTTTGACAACGGTGAGAGAAAAATCCTATCATATAAAAATATTGTTTGTAAAATAAGAGTAGAAAATTTTAAAAGTGGAACAACAAAATTTGTAGGCTGGCAACACCAAATTAACTGTCAAATATTATTTTAAAGTACAATGACACTGATTGTGCAGAGCACAGTAAACCACATTTTAAAAAACATTTTTGTTCTTAAAGAGAAAAAAATAAATCGAAGTACTGGTCTTAAGGTACCTAATTAATGACATAATTTTAAATTAAACGGTGTTTTACAAAGTGATTTGCTTTAATTTAATTTAACATATATTTGAGTTTAACAGTAGATACAAAGGAAGAATTACTAATGGTGAGTTTAGTTACACTACTTTTAGATCTAAATAAGTTAAATATATTCAGATCTAAAATTAAGAACGCGATCTAAAGCCCGAGCAACGCCAGGTATCTACTTAAGCTAGTATTTAAATAAATGTGAGCAATTTCTAAATTGCAGGTAGGTACTTTATATTTTATAATAATATCGTTATTCTTCATTATGTTAACACAAAATTGCAAAGGTATGATAATAATATACCTACATGCAATCCTAATTTTGAGATCAGTGAGAATCTATGTTGAAATGAAAAAATATTTTTTTCATTTTTATGACTTTAATTTTTTATAAAAATGTAGGTTACACAGCTTTACATCAACACCATGAGTTAAATTTTTAGTATTGCCGTTTGATCAACAATGGCGCCCCCTGTGTTTTCTACTCTTATTTTTCATACAATAAATTCGTTTATTTTTGTAAAAATGAAAATTACTATTATTTGGTTCCTAAGTGTTAAGACCATCTTCCGAAGGAAATGAAAAACAAACGAAAACGTAGGTACCTAAAGTGTGTAGGTAGGTACCTACTTATCTACCTACATATTATTTAATACAGGCGAAAATTATTAAATAAAAATCGAAAATCAAAACGAATTAATTTTGAAAAAAGGTGACCACAACGAACCTAGGTATCTTAATAGTTGAGTGTTATTTATTTTGATGCAATAATTTACATTTCAAAGTATAATCCAGTTAAGTTGGCCTCACTGGGTGGCTTACCCGTGCTGCACGGTGGCGTACCCCAATTTATAATACAAAAAAATTATAAATATCAAATTTTGATAAGAAAAAAATATAATGTTAATGTTGGTGTCTAAAAGCGATAATAAAGTAAAATTAAAAATATAAAATTAAATAGAGAAATTAAATAGAGAAATTGGCATTTATTATGTGTTGTGTGTTTGTGAGTGATGTGTTTTATATTGTTTTTGTGTGATTAAATGCCATATCGCCAAACCAATGCCAATTTCTTATTAAAAAATGTTAAAATGCTCTTTTTTCTTGGATTTTAGAATTTCTAACTTGATATGAAAAATATTTACGATTTACTTAACGGGAAACATCTATATACCAAACAGCTAATTAATAAATTTTTAAAAAATGCTTAGGTATGTATGCAATTAAATATTTAGGTACGTTTTAGAAAATGTTTTATAATCAAATGGTTATTGTTATCTAGGTACACCACCGTCATTTAGATTCTGTATGCGAAAGTTTATCTTATCACATTAATTAATAAAACAAGTAAAAATAATACAAAAATATAACATCTCCCCTAAGTCTGTTTACAAAGTTACCGGATTAAGGGAACTCTTATAATTTGCTACCCCTGAAGAGTAGTGCTCTCCAACCACAATAATAATAATAATAATAGCGGTGTCAAACTTTACACAAATACACGCTCGTGCGACACCACTCACACCACCAGCGCAACACTGAAGATACCCACACGATCGGACAGACAGAAAAAAAAAATGACCGGTCCGCACGATAGAGACGGAAAGATTTTAAATTTGTCCAAGTGGGTATGGCGAGGAGTTAACGAGGGAAAGAGACGGCGGGTTTCAGTGAGGGGAGTCTAGCTGCGGAGGTTACGCCTTTTGTCATTGGTTGGGGTGGGGGGAGGCAGGCTCCTATTGGTGGAAGGGCGCCAATAGCTGGGCGCCTTACGGGGCGACCGCTGACGCGCCGAGGTGTCGTGTCGACGCCTTTGGGTAGCCAGTCCGTTGCTTACCGCGTCAGGATTATAACCCGTGCAACGTCGGTCGGGAGCGACCCGTGCGATCAGAATACCGAAATTCTAAATACCGAACGATTTTCATGAAAATCCTGAAATTCCAAATCCGCGAGTTTGTGTGCACGATTGCGATTGCTGAAAACGAACGCGAAATCACCTGAAAAAAAATAGTGAAAAAATAAATTTTATAAACAAGTGATTTTTTTGTGTTGATATGATAAACAAAATTGCGTGAAAAACAATAAAAAAATATTTCAAACTTAATGGAAACTGAACAAAACTTTTCTCGTAGCAATGAAATTGCATTGTTTTTGAAAGATTTCCGCCGGTTGTTTTGAGATTTTTGTGCAAAATTTTGGGTGCAATTTGTAATTGACTAACTTTGTTATTTTGTGAATTTGGTGGGTTTTTTATAAACCCAGTGATGAACTGTGCGAGCTCAGTGAAAAGATTTTGTTCAATTTTGTGGTCAACTTGATGAAACAATGATTTGATGATATTGACAGTGCAGCTTTTTTGAGAGTTTCTTTTGGACCTGGATATTTTTGTGAAACGCTAGTGCCAAATGATTGATTGTTTTATGAAGAATATATAAAACTTCGAAAAGATTTAGTTTGATAAACCAATTGAAAAATAATTGATTGTTTCGTTGATTGTACAAGAATAATTGAATATCTTTTCATACAACTAAAAAGATAGAAAATTCTAACAAGAATTTCGTCGGAATAAACAGAAATTTACGCATAGAAAATAGTGTGAAAGGTCACAGAGAATTTACTGTAGATACTACTGGAAGAAGTGTTTCTAAAACAGTAGAGTAAATTTTGGATTCATCCGCAGAACTTGTTCAGTTTTATTCAGTTCAACCAGGAGAACATAACATCAAAAAGAGTGCTAATATCTCGCGATAATTGAGTGAATTAGAAGATTTTGAAGAGCCTGCCATGTTCCCCTGGTCGTGAATCGCCCCAGCCCTCTCGAGACCTGCACTATTCCGTGCAGTCCCAGAGACCCCGATGAGATTCGAGCAGGCTGACAGCGGCGCGGCCCATAGCGCCGGCGCCGCGAGAGACAACACCATGGCCTACCATCCCTTCCTGCAGCTGCCCCGGCCCACAGACTTCTCCGTCTCCTCCCTGCTGACAGGCTCGCCCGCCGCGCCTAACTTCAATGCCGCCCTCGCGGCGCTCTACCCCGGGGGGCTGCTGCCCAAGCTGCCGCCCCCGGGCCCCATGCACCCGCACTACGCCACCGCGGAGGACGTGGTCCTCGCCGTGGCGCACCACCACCCCCTCAGGCCTCTCCGGGCCCTGCAGCCCGAGGACGACGGGGTTCACGACGACCCCAAAGTCACCCTCGAAGGGAAAGACCTGTGGGAGAAGTTTCACAAATTGGGCACTGAAATGGTCATCACCAAAAGCGGCAGGTCAGTTACAAATACTTTCCTTGATTCATCTTTTACAATTGACAGTGTCTGAAAATATAAAGCATTCAAAACGTTGATAAGAAAATCGATAAAACTAAGATTAAACGAATAAATTACCTACACCTAAATATAACATCAGTACGATTAGTTATAAAAAACAGATAGCTTAAAGCGAACGAATATCTTACCTACCAAAATATTTGTATGAGAAATCTGTAAAGTGGATACCTAGCCAATCAAATATTTAGATGTAGATAAAAGGGTAATGGAATCTTTCCAATAAATAGGTATCTACAATCCACAAAATAAGCTATAAAAAAAATTAAATAGTTAACAAAATGCCACCAATTAATTAATTCAAAGTTGCCTTATTACATAAATAAGCTCATAGATAAGAAATGCAACCTTTTGAACAAATTATACACGTCGAAAACACGGTAAACTCGAGTATAATAGAAAGCATTAAACTCCACAGAAAAAACGATCATTCAAAGATTGATTAATTGGGAAAAAACTTGAATAGAGTCATGAATTGCGAATAGCAAATTAAAAATACATCAAGTTACTTGGTGATGTAGGCTTAAATACACTGCCGTACATCGGTGGGGGGATTTTATACCTACCAAGGGTTTTGTTTGCAATTTAAATGAGGTGCATGTAAAAAAACTGATGTCAGATTGTAAATTAATCAAATTCTTTATTGGATCACTTTTTTTAAGGTCCGTTGTAGTGAAAAGTTACTTTAAAGGCCCTTTAGAGAGATTCCTACTATAAACCCAATGAAAACATAAAAAATACAAAAGTAGGTGTATCTAATACGACGTTAAAAAATATGTAAATATCTACCCGAAATTATATTTCTAGAGAGTTATATAAGCGTACCTACCTACCCCTATATATATATATATATATAACTCTGTAATGAGAATAGGTGTAATGAGTTGAGTGGACAAAAAGGGTGTTTCTAAATTTCACTTATTTATTAAAAAGATTCTGTTAGTACCTACCTAGGCAGGGACTCAAATACCTGCCCACATAAATAATATAAAATAACATTTTTGAAAATTTCAAATGAGGAATAATATATTTTGTCCGAAGAAACGTCGCCATCTCAACGACAATTCTTTTCAAACTTTCTTCAGGCAGGTCGGCACCGTAATATTGAATTAATGCGAATAAGAAAGTTCCAAATAATTATAATTTTTAAGAAAAAAAATCTTTACTGAAACGGAAACGGAACGTACAAACAAGTTTACAGATAGACAAAGTACAAGGGCACTGAGTTAAAGCAGGAGTTGCCTAAATAGATCAAAAAAAGTTTTTCTTTTTTATTATTTCTAAACATGCTGATAGAGAGTAGGTGGCATTAAACCTAAATAATATTTTATGGGAAAAAACATAGACTTAAAAGACGAGACTTTTTCAGTATGGTTTAATTTATTTATATTGCCGGTCTGCAAATATACACTGTCAATCAAACGATACAAAGGCTGGGGTGAATTTCACAGTCTATCATTGTCTTGTCATTTGCAAGTTGAAAAGAAGATTAGTATCTAGATATTTAGTTATTATTGATCTATGTTTCAATAATGGATTATTCTGGAAATTACCTACCTAGCTGCGCTACGTTTCTGCATAATGTAAATAATAATTGTATAATTTCTATATTGCCGTTTTGGTGAGAAAATCACCTTGGGTATGCTGCGCTTTATAACATTAATTTCACGTATAACTTATCACTTAGACTTAAAATCAATAATTTACAGGTAAAATTTATTAACAACTAAGACTTATAACTAGTGACTTTGGTTCAACTGGTTAGCAACTCTTTACTGAGATTTATAACTAGTGTCTTAGGTACAACTGGTAATCTACTGACTACTGCGATTTGTAACTAGTGACTTAGTAATTAACCACTGAAATTCACAACTAGTGACATAGGCATAACTGGTTAACAACCAACTACTGAGATTTATTACTAGTGAATTAGGAACCTACAACTGGTTGGTAATTAACTACTGAAATTCATAACTAGTGACTTAGATACAACTGGTTAGCAACTAACTACCGAGATTTATAACTAGTGAATTTGATATAACTGCAAATAACTACTGAGATTTATAAGTAGTGACTTAGGTACAATTATATAGCAACTAAATACTGAGATTTGTAACTAGTGACTTTGGTACAAATGGTTAGTAACTAACTACTGAGATTTATAACTAGTGACGTGCCACTAAGAATTATAACTAGGTACCTACCTATGGTATTAACAATCAATTTTATTAAGTAATTTATCTCTTAACTTTCTGTATTCCACCTTCGTATCTGATATCATATTATAATAATAAATAAGTAATTAGTACCTAAATATGTCATTTACGTACAAAATACCTATACTCGTATAACGAAAATACTGTTTTAAGAAATAAAGTTAGAAAAAAGCGGAGATATTATTAAAAATGCGGAAATTATCATTTATATACCTACTAGTTGTGTAATAATTATTTCACAGAAAGCTGTTTCACAGAAAGCCTTCTGAAGGCATTATCAATATCTTAAATAAAATTAAACTTGAAAACAATAATTTAAATATTCAGATATGTTCTTAAAATAAACAAAATGCTTGCTACGATATTTCTGATAAACCTATTTAAAATTAAAATTATTTGCCTGACAGTTGACACATTTAAAAATAAATTTATAATTTGTTTTTAGTACACAGAAGTAACATCGACTTAGTTAAACAATCCCACTAATACGAAAAACTTAATCATTTCATCAATAGTATACTTTATGTATAGTTACAACTCAAGGAAAAAAAAGTATTTTTCGATGATATGGTAGATATACTTCCATTCCTATAAAACACGTTCAATGCACTGAACTTTGGATCGATTCGTCATCCAGAAATATTCAATTCGTTCAGCAGTCTGCCATCACACTAATAATGCAATAATTTAATGAGGGCAACACTCGGGGTGCAAACTGCCTACCTACTCTGAACTGAATGTCCCAAGGAGTCCGACTGATTGCCCACTTAGTGTAATGACAGATCCACAGGGTAATTTGCTTTGAGGACTTGCTGAAAGGCGAATCCTAGAATCGCATTCAGAACTTGTGAATATTTTAAATGATAATGTAGTGAACACTCTCATCTGCCTGCAAAATTTAATTATTAATGACATTAAGTATTCTATTTTTATTGCCAGTATTTTAGTTTTCTTTGTTCTGACACAATTAGAATTGAGGGATCTAATCGAGGTTTAAAAAAAATTAGATATTTACCTACATAAATTTCCCATATAAAATAAGAATATTGTTTCGTAAGATACTTACACAAATTAAAGGAGCAAAATCTTGTCCCTACCTAGTTTTTTAAAATGTAGGACCCTACTATCGAAAATCATAAAAAAATCGTAATGAATTTTTAAACTATTTAAAAAAGTGCTTTATCTTTTATAAGTGTCTACTGATATACTTAAAAGTCTATTCGTTTACATCAGCCTAATTCCGAACCTAACCCTCTTCTTTTTCTATTTAAAATCATAAACAACGTGTACGATTCATCTTTAATTAATCAAATTATTCATAAAATAAGGCCAAAATTTACGAGACAATCTGAAAACTTTTGGATCCATTCTTTTTTCTACGAACGATACCTACAAGGTTTTTTAATCAACTTCAAGAATGACCCGAATATATAGTAAACACTTTAATCACAAGGACTTGGATATTGGATTTATTTTCGACTTCAATCACTACCTAGTAGAAAGAACTTATACTTACATGTACATGATGATCTCCTTACCTAAAACCATTTTATAATTAAATATCACTTACTTGTTCCTTTACTATATCGATAGCTGAAATTTGATATGCTGTTGAGGATAAAAAATCAAAAATATTTCTAGGAAAATAAGTATGTCCTTAAAGACATCCATTTTAAAAGGATTTTTTTTTCTGAAAAATTAAAAAAAAAATTCAAATCGGTTATTAAAGAAATTTATAAAAACTTAAAGAATTCTAAAAGATCTGTTCAATATTATTTGCTAATAAAAAAATCGTAGATAATTAGGTCTACAAAAACGGGAGATATAATTTTTAGAAAAAAAACTTTCTTTTCCTGAGCAATTAACATTTTGTACTTTACAGCATTTCAAATAGCCTCTATCGAAATAATGTGTATATGTATGGATGTAGTAGATATCTACAGTCTAAAAACACTCATGAATAAACTTTCCCAAATAGACAAGTAAGTAGGTATTTACCTACCTGATAAGTATTCAAAAACCATGTTCTATTTATCTTTATCCATTCTACACTAATGATCAACCACGACATATAAAAACAGGCGACTTAAATTAAAATAAAATGATCGGAATACCAATAAAGATATAAACGGCGACATAATTATATCTTACTCAAGTACAACCTACCCTTATTAATGAAACAGAGCCCGTGTTTATTTAAAAAAACGGGGCAAATGAATAGTTAGCCCAGGGGCCTATGAAGGGCCTGCTTTTCGATCTGTTCTAATAGATACGGCTATAATTTGAAAAGGTAAATTTGAGGTAGCACCTGCCTTAGGAATTAAAAATACCACCTACTTTTAAATTGAACTAATACAGACGGTTTAAAAAAGTTCTCTGCTCTAGAAGATTATTACCGAACAAAACAGAAATGTGTTTTTCATATATTTTGTTTATTGATTTTAACATTTTGCCTTGTCTCGCTTTTTTACATTTAAATGTATGGGTTCATATAACAAAGCTTCATTAACATGATGCGTTTACTTGGAACGACTCAGATGGTTGCTTTTTAAAAAGCATTTTCAAATTAAATTGAATAGCGAAATGGTGGTCACATACTAACAGCCTTACTAAAAAAACTCGTGAAAATTTTATTCAATTGATAAACGACCTTATGACCAATATGAAAACATTCCTTATTAAAAAAATGACAAAAATTGTTCATTGAAATATATATACATTACTTACACAGACAGAGGGGGTTGTTTATGTATTGTATACGGTCGTTTTATTAATAATGTCTGAACGAATTTTATATTTTTTTCAACGTATTTTAAAAGTCTATTATATTTCTTATTTTTAAGATGTCGTAAAAACAATTACTATTTTAGAAACTAGAAAATATTACCTCTTAGATTTTTGTATTTGAAATATTCTCTAGCATTTAAAAATTGCCATTTTCAGATTCAAACGCGAAAAAATGTTAAAAAAAGCTTATCACAAACTTTTTTAACGAAAATTAACAGAAATTAAAAAAAAAATACAACATTCAAAAACACAGCCCTTTTATTTAATGAATTTGGAAAAAACTGTTACCTCACTTTTTTCTTACGGCCGTTAAAATTTAACTTTATAATTTTGAGTTTTGAGTGCTCCAAGGTCAAAAGCAATGAAAAATATATCTATGATACTATTTCGTAAATTTTTGCATAAGCCTAAATAATGATCAAAAACAAAACAAATATGCATAAAACGTATTTATATATTTATTGACAAACGTTTTTATTCTCGAATAAAAATGATAGTCAGATATAATGTAGGTAGGTTCCTAGCCTCTAAGATCAAAGATATACCATTTTGGTATTCAAAGAATTTGTCTCAATTTCGTTTGTTCAAAATTAGTTATTTTTAATCGATGATCGGTCGATAAATACTTCAGAAAAGGATTGAAAATATTTCCAACAACTTAACCATTTCTTGTGTGTATTTTAAAATACGTACTTATAATTTTTCTCACTAACTACAGTATAGAACAAATAAAAAACTGTGGTATTCGTTTTCCAATTGTTGGTTGGTATTCAGGTAGGCTTTGCATGCATATTTTTATTGCATTTTAGCTCCTAGTTTAGTTAGGCGGTGGTCAGTTTTATATATAAGATGATTTTTGTGTTTAATAGCGATTGATTTTTAGGTATTTTTTCAATGTTTAATTTTTATGTAATCTTTTTAAATTGAAAAAAAAAACATATTTTGGGAGTGAAAAATAAGATTGTAATATGCCCTCTGAGATCGAAAAAACTTATAAACTCATAAGACTATAAAAAATGACGGACTCCGTGGTCCCGAGGTAAGACTCTCGACTCACAATCCGAAGGTCGCGGGTTCGAACCCGGCGTGCGCAAATTAATTTTATTTGATTAATTTGTGTTTTTTCACAATTTATTCATTTAAAATAATATATAGAATATTTGCGGCACGTTCCAGAGTGGAACATACTATCAGTATCGCCCTGGTGTAAGACCACCATTCAGAATTGAAACGTTGCTGGAAATGGCTTTAGCCGTGTTTAGTGACCAGATCTGAATAGCCAGGTACTTCCCCACCTTCCTCTTCCCTATTTCCTTCCCTTCCCCACTACCTTCAGCCTCACAACATACCCCAATTGGGGATGTCATAGCCTCACTGGCTCCATAAGGGAGCAGTTGGGACTCTTGTGCGGTATTTCATATAAAAAAAAAATCAAACCACCAAAAATTTACAAATAACCATAGCGTCAAATATTAGAACAAACGCCAGTTTTAATTCAGGTCTGAAAGCGTTAAAACCGTATTGGTAGGTAGTTTTATAGTAGATATCTATTTTATTTTTTAAATTTTTATTTTTATTTGAATTTTCATCTAAACGTCAAGCGTTAAAAGGGTAAATTATTGTTATTTTATATCCATCTAGTACACCACAATACCAGCAAGGGTCTATTTATATCCATCTAGTACACCACAATACCAGCAAGGGTCTATTTTATATCCATCTAGTACACCACAATACCAGCAAGGGTCTATTTAAATGATTCTACGGTACTTACTCAGAAAACTGATTATTTTGTGGGATGTGTAATTCAATTTCATGATTGAATTAAAGTAAATTAATTTTGAAACCAAATATCAATTTAATTCTAAACGTTTCGCTGCATTCAATGGAGAGATTTCCCGGAAAATTTGCGTTAAATACCGCGAACATTTATTTGAAAGGGAAATAAAAAGGAAAAAGGAATTCGGGGGAGGAAATAAGATGAAAGGAAATTAAGTTTTGAAATTGGTACATTGAGACGATTTTCAAGAGGTTGTAAGAAAAACCAGAGGGGTGAAAATTTGAACATTGTCATTAGAATAAGTTGGTAATGTTTGCTATATTGTAGGTCTGTTATATTTAGTACCTTTTTTTATCTATTTTTTTGTAATATCTACCTATGAAATTTTTGGTGTTTTGGAGCATTCTATTTTTTGTGCCCAGAGCTTTTGGGTCTATGTCATTGCTTTTAATACAGTTTTTTTTACATTAGCTCCACACAGGAGGTCCTGAGAATAAAATAATTTCCCTCAGAACCTATGTCATCATTGGGGATGCTGTGTGGAGGGTTTTTTTAAGGAAAAAGAGGAGATGAGAGTTCTGGGAAGGAAAAAGGTTTAAGGTGTGTGGTCATGGGGTGAGGTTTGTCTAGGTCTTGGAGTCGGATGACCAGGACACACTGAACCCTAGATTCCTGCCCACCCCTTAAACCCTTTTCCTTCCCAGAATTCTCCTCCGCTTTTCCTTTAAAAAACCCACTGCGCAGTACCCCCAAAGATGACAGGCCCTGAGGGAAATCATTTTCCTCAGGGCCTCCTGTGTGGAGCTCATGTAAAAAAAAGAAAAAAAAAATAATGCAACTTTTATTTATCTTTTAACTAGATTAATATTATCATTTTCCTACACGCTCCATGAAACGCTACAAGTCGAAAAATTGACATGTTAATATGAACATTCCTGTTACCTATCTCTCTAAGGCGCTTTTAATTATGAATAAAGAATTTTAATTGCACGCAATGGAACACCTTTTAATGTAGGTAGGTGTACAAAACTTTCCCTCAGTGTTTGTTTATTTTGTAAAAATTGCGCTGTTGCAAGTTTAGTTGCTATGCCATTCAATGCCAGAAATAAAGTGTTTTTATTTCTGTTTATTTGTTCTACACTTCCCTTGTCGATACACAATATTTATTTTTTATTTTTTCGTCTGATGCGTACTCTAATAAATCTGAAGGTGTCACGGCTTCCCCCCTCCCTTGTCCCCCTCTCCCGGATTTCCTTTCTGCCGCTAAACTATATGAAATACACACGTTTTCAAACAATTCGCGCGCCACCTATTGTAATTTTTATACAAATTTCATGACGCCAGAGCTCCCCAGTATATATAGAAACCTTTGCAGGAGTGCGCACAACAAATCACCAAAGTTTTTTCGCAAATACATGCATACGGGATAAACAAAGAAACATTCATTATTATACGAGTAAATATAGGAAGGTAGTTAAACCTTGCTGTTAAGTACCTTCCTCAGAAAGCACTCTTTCAAAAAAAAGTATCTATCTATCATCGTGCCCAACTACGCCAAGTATCAAACAACAGAATCAATTAATTGACCAACGTATGAGTAGACCAACGTATCAACGTAGACCAACGTATCAACCAGGCCAAAAACCCAAAATATAAGTATTGGCTACTCCCAATGTTTGAGGAAACTGAGTGATAATCAATTTGCAAATATTATCAAGACAATGTAAAGACAAATCGAAACTTAATACAAAAGCCGCATCATAACAGGACAACTCTTCAGAGAAAAATTTGAAATTTTCAAAAAGTTTGCAAGTGAAGTACGGCTTCGTATGTACGAGTCTGAGACTCTCGTGAATCGTGTAGAAAGCTTCACGAAAAGATGAACGATTTACCTTCGCCAGTGGGGAGGACTGTGAAGCTGAATTATTCTTATATTACCTACGCTTTGACTTTTGATATAATGGCATACAGAGCTCCGGGTCAAAAAACCAATTTTCTTTCATCGTGAATTTATATCATTTGGTTGTTGAAAAAATGATGTAATTTGTTGTTAAAAATATGGAACAAACAATATGGAACTTTTACCTGCCACACTTCCATTGTAAAGGATAGGCAATAATTTAACATTGAAGATACTTAATATTGTAATGATAATACTGCAGGTACCTAACCTATGCCTTGTGGAATAATTAGTATCCTGAGTCGTGACAAATTAAGCCTCCGTTTCATTGATTGTATCTCTAGTGTTTAATTAATTTTATACAAACTGTACAGATATGCAGATGCCGACATATGAAAGCAATTGCACGAGCAATAAAATATAATTATAATTTATACGTTTAACATTTCTAAACGCTAGGTAAGTAAAAGGTTAATCAAAATCACTTTCACAAAAATTGTTTCTTTCTCCATTTTTTTTAATGTGTTCATTTTTTGCATGTATGAAAATCATCTAAAAATACTTGGGTATCTACATGTAAAGTTAAACCGAGATCACACCTGATCTAGTTTATTTTATTTTTATGTTTAGTGAGAAAAACCCTTTTTTTTACATAAGAACAGCAAATTTAAAAAAAATCTGATACGTACACTTATAAAATATAATAATATATAAATTATTTAGCAAAAATAAGTAATTTTATGAACTTTCATAGAATCTACGAAATAGATGAATAATAGTTTATGGAATGAATGTTGAAGCCTATTCAATTTTGGGTTTCTTTTCCATGGAAAAGCCTGTTTTCACTGATCTATTTTACAGATCATAATTTCTCTGAAATAGATCATTGAGAACAGGCTTTTCCATTCATTCTATAAACTATTATAACATATAAGATATTTACCAAAAGTTAGTCATTGTATGATCTACTTAATAGAAGCTTTGAAATAGATGAAATAATAATTTATAGATTGAATGTTGAAGTCCATTCAACTTTGGGTTTCTTTTCGATGGAAAAGCCTGTTTTCACTGCTCTATTTCACAGATCATAGATTCTATTAAATAAATCGGTGAGAACAGGCTTTTTATGGAATAAAAACACAAAGTTAAATGGACACATATTCTATAAATTAACCATGGTTTCTTATAGAATAGATTAGGTCTGAACTCAAAATAAAGTTGACATGTACCATCCTTCAAGGTGTATGTTTACCAACCGCTTAACCCTTTCAATACCTCCGAGTTTATCATAATATCTCTTGATTTTGTCATTTCGTATTTTGCATATCGCTTGTGAAGGATATTTCTTATAACGTTTTTTTTTCTGTTAGATTGCAATCTTTGTTCCAACGACAAATACCGTAAATATTTGACAGATGGTTTTGGCTATTTTATTATTGCTCGGACTGTGAGCCAATATTTCTATATATTTTTTAAATCAAACAATTGTTTTTGTGTCAAGTTTTCCTTGCTAATAAAAATAACCCTTTTAGGCCTAAAAATCAAATTAGAAAAAAACTAATTAGCAATAAAAAAAAAACACCCGAACAATTTTCAAATAATTATTTATTAAATAATAATTATCAAGCTAAAATATGGTCCATGTGTGTAAATAAAAGTGCGGCGCTAAAAAAAAGGTTCGTAGAAAATGCGTTTAAGATGAAGCCATAGTAAATAATGCAAAATCACACAAAATCATGTGTTTTTGTTTAGAAAATTTGATCGCTTAGAAATATTATAGATGCTTCAATTAAATACTGCGTGTAGAAAATATCTTGGCCCTTAAAAATATCGGTCATTTTTTTATAAGTCTTTTAATAAGCCTAGAAAAAAATAAAGTAATAGGTCTATAAAAAAACACTTTCAAGTGCAAACTCTCTTACTAATGAACATCTTTTTGGATTTAATTTTATTGTAGCAAATTTAGTTTCTTTTACGATAATTGCAAAATAAATTGATATTTACACCCGATATTCACAAAATAAAATAAAATATGAATTTTTGCGTGACCCTTATGTCGTTCACCGAAGGACTACAGGATTGCCACACCCTACTTTTTTTCAGAACCGCCCTGGCTGGAGCAGGGAACAGACGTGTGAACCCACGTCGCTCGGTTCCGTGAAATCAATTTTAAATTTCCTTGTTATTACAATAAACAATGTGTAATAAAGGAGTTAATGTTTTTTTTAGGCCTTTACGAAATCAACACGTAAAAAAAATTCTCAAATAACTTTTTCAACCATTCCAAAAGTTTTTTCTCAAATATTTTTTAACTCCTCCCACAAAGGGCGTGAATCCCGATTTAGATTTTCCCTGGACTGTTGGATCCCCTTAACGGGGTTTTTCGAGAAAAAAACTCATCGGGCTACTTTTGAAATTCTGAACGCGTGACGTATCTTGAGATAAAACACTGCCACTTGTATTGAAAATTCAAATCTCCCCGTGGAACGTGGACTTCAAGCTACGTCTCGAATGTTTAGCCAATCACCACTCTACCCCTCGATGCGCTAACCTTGTTAAAAGCATTTTCGACGAACCTTGGATTACAACCATAAAAAAAACGTGCGTTTAAATCTATTTTGAAATCTGTGAAAAAAATATAAATTGATTTAGGTTAGGTAGGTACCTACGAAACCATTTTTTTAAAATGATTTTATTCTCATTTGATTGAGTACGTAGCTAATGCTACGTAGCATTTTACTTCTCACTTTTTTGTTTTAAAACGAAAAAGACAGAAGATATCTCGCTGGGATTAGCGTACCTACTGATGATTTTTTATGTTGATATACGAATACGACTCTGAGAACAAATCGCGGAGCTATGATACGCCGAACAAAGATACGACCACTTTACAAATAAGACTTGTTCACGATACGCCGCTTGGCCGGGCATTCTGGGCATTCGGGCATTCGGTAGCGATAGGACGTAACTATGATTTATTGTATTACAGGTCGACTTGTTCTATGAAATACAATAATAAATAATATAACTAAAGTGGCCCGGTAATGGGTGATGATGGTTTTAATGGTGGCGTAGTCGACACGGTGAGCGGCGCTAGAACGAACTGAGCGGGTTCGTAACCGGGGAATGCGAAAGGGGCTTTATTTATACCTACGAAATTATACAAAATATAAAGAATTTTGTTCTTATCTATTTGATTAAATTGTTACAAAGTGACGTTATTGTGTATCACGAATATGTAGGTATTAATAAATTGCTCGGATAAAAGGCGTAGTTCAAGCAATTTGAAGTGAAAACTTCTTTAGCACCGTTGTGATTTGAAACTCAATAAAACGGAAACAAGTGACACTAAAAAGAGACAAACAGGAACATCTTTAGGATTTAGCCTACAAGAATATGAGATAGAAATAATTTTATTTTATTTTTTTAATGTTCTTTTTTTCAACTTACCGATCTGATACTAAATAAGTCACTGGTCAGAGAAAAGACAAACATATGAAATTTGTTGTTGGTAAGGTTCCTTACAAAAAGGTTTTCATTTGACTTCATTGTTTTTTTTTTAAAATTATATGCGCGGGCACTTATGAAGTTCTTTAAATAAAATAAGTCAAAAAATAACATTTCATTTACGAATTTTATAAATTGAGTTTGACTTAAATTGTTCTGTTTGTAACAAGTCATTAATTCAACTATTGAGCTGATTAATTTGCATTAAATTATTTTAAATGTGTACCAATAAATTTAATTCTGCATAAATGTAAGTATCTACCTATATACGAACTTTTGTAATTCATTAAAAAAACCGAATAATTAGTAAATATTTTTTATCAAACGAATGTAACATTGAAACAATTCTCTAGATATCCTTATCTCAAATTAATATATTTTCGTTTTTAACATCATAATGTAGCTCTAAACAGCAAGGATTTTCATGGATGGTCTAAAATCTTATTAAAACTGACGTTGTGTTTCAATCTGTTTCAATTCACAAAAAAAAAATATATATATATATCAGATGCTTCATGACGTGTTTGTAATCCCGAAGTTTATAAATTTGGTCTCCCCAATATGACCAAGCTTTGCCAATTAATCTTCAAAGAGATATTTAGCTTCAAATAAAGTTATTTGAATGTAGAATTATTTATTTAAATCTTAATTTTTAAATATGGTTACCTTACCTACCTATCGTAGAGATTACCACAATTTTGTTAGTTCAGACCCATGAAAAATCATGAGATATCTTTGTACTGAAATTTGTAAGGCTGAAAATTTTATAAAATAAATTTTTGCCGCTGGATCGTCGTCTTTTAAAAATAAACATTGTCATTTTTAGTGTATCAGAAATTTACATTTCGAATGAATTCGAGATCAGTAATCATGAAAAATTGCCACAACTGCCAAAAATTTAAACAAAATAAATAAATATTTCAAATACAGAAAAAAATTAATACAATTAATTTGGTTGTTATCTACTTTACCGCGTTTCCTATTTGTTGATTGTTTGAACATGTCACGTAAATTAAAAGCAAATCCAAGTTCCAGAGTTCACCAAACTGGAGTTACAGACAGAATCACAAATGAAATAATTAGTATCTAGATATTTCTAATATTTGCAGTATCGCACGTTTACTTATTTATTAACGGTACAAATATATTTTTAAGTATGAAATTTTTTTTTTTTTGATAAAAATGGATATCAAAACAATTTTCGTTATTTGTTTTTGGGGTGTTATGCCGTGTTGCGCTACCTCCTTCCTTAGCCAACGTTTCAGACAGCGTTAGATGATGGGCGATGGTAGATAATTTAAAATTAACTGAAATGTACAATTTTAGTAACAAAATGTAAATTAATAACCGTTTTCAAAAAATGCGTGAAATGTTTTTTGTTCTATTATAAATAGTTCTTTCGGTGGTATTGAATATATCTACTGCTACTACTGCATATTGGCTAAGCTGTTTATGCGTGGTATAAGAGAGTTCGTAAACGAATTGGTATTGACACGATTGTTGCAGTGAAAGATATTTTTAGTTCATTTGAATACATTTGGGACACAAAATGAAATCAATTACAATAATTCAGTGGTGTCAATAAGGAAATTAACGATTTTAATAAGACAAATGACATCAGATACCAATCTTCTGTCGGACAGCTTTATTTATTTTAGATTTTTCACTAGGCAGTCAGTTAATTTTTTCAATGGCTTCATTAGCGGTAAGGTTTCCCAAAACAATTATTGCTTTTTATAAATAAATGCAATGGAGAACTATCTACTGTAGTTCTTGCTTATTGCGGTGCTTTAATCAGTACTAAGCATTAACAGGCACATAGTAAAAAATTCTGGCGTAGACTCTCAACGCTTTAAAGGTAAGTCTAGGGAGATAAATTAGAGGAAGGTATGTGTATATCTCCGTGAGAAATCAAAGATAAACATGTGAGACTTGTTACATTGAATTAAACAGTTAAAGATGTTATTCGTGGTATCGGAATGAGTTTTGTATTATTTCTAATTGCCTTGTGATGTCGGAAAAATCTAACTCGGTAGCGAATCAGTTATGAGCGATTTTATGGATAGGTAAAGGTAGCGAGCTTTTTCAGTAAAACTATCTAGAAAATGAATAATATAGACGTTGAGAGCTTTAAGTAGTTAAGAGAAATATTATTTCTTTAATAACTGTAAATTCATTTTGTGTAAAGTTACTTCTGATGAAGTAGGTAGTTTTTGTAAAAGATATTTCTGATAAAGTAGGTACTTTGTGCAAAAGAAACTTCTGATGAAGTAGGTAGTTTTTGTAAAAGATATTTCTGATAAAGTAGGTACTTTGTGCAAAAGAAACTTCTGATGAAGTAGGTAGTTTTTGTAAAAGATATTTCTGATAAAGTAGGTACTTTGTGCAAAAGAAACTTCTGATGAAGTAGGTAGTTTTTGTAAAAGATATTTCTGATAAAGTAGGTACTTTGTGCAAAAGAAACTTCTGATGAAGTAGGTAGTTTTTGAAAAAGATATTTTTGATGAACTATGTACTTCTTGTAAAAGATAATTCTGACGAAATGTGTAATTTGTGTAAAAGATTCTTCTGATGAAACGTGTACTTTTTGTTAAAAATATTTCTGATGAAATATGTACTTTGTGTAAACGCACCTCAGATGAAATATGCACTTTTTATAAAAGATATTTCTGATGAAATGTGTACTTTTTGTAAAAGATATTTCTGATGAAATCTGTATGTTGTGTAAAAGAACTTCAGATGAAATATGTAAAAAGATATTTCTTATAAAGTATGTAGTTGGTGTAAAAGTACCTACTTTTGATGAAGAAACCTTTGATTCTGAAATATGTAGATATTTTTTTTCTAAAATAGTGGCCGATGTAAATACGAATGTAATTATTTAATAATTTAAAATGACGCCACAAAGTGAATTTACAAATTATTGAAGAAGTCATGAAAACTAAAATCTGAAATATATTTAAGACGAACAGTTAACTCAATGCTCTATAGCTCATAATGGAAATGACTTACACATCAAAACAGTTGAACAGGAAATCCTAGTAAATTGAATTAAAAATGTGCACACTTCTGTAATATTTTATTACTAAGGTAAGCACATCGTTTTGCATTTTTATAGCTTTTGCTTATCTGAAAGCTTGTAGGTACACATCTTTACTTGTAAGTTTTGATTCCCCGATTGTATTTTCTTACAAAATTGCCTAATTAGCACCTCGTGAGTTCAATATCATATAAATTACCATACAATAACGATTTAAACGAATGAACTAAGTTCGCCAAACGCCGCGGCCGTTCAATGCATCAAAAAAGAGGACAGTCGCTTACATTATAATGCAATTATTGCAATACAATTGTGTTAATTAAATTTTTATTGGAAGGTTTCCTACGTTTTAGATAAATGTTTTATTTATTAGTTAGTAACAATGGTTTTTTGAAGTAATTCTTTTGATAAATTAGAGTTTTGAACTTAAGACAGGTAGTTTCATAAATTTTGAATAAATCATCAAAATTTCAAGCTAAAAATGCAAGTTTTGTGAAAGTTCTATTATCTTATTCAAGTTCTGTTATTATTTCATAATTTTCCGGTTGTTTGTTGGATTTTTTTTTTTAATATGATTTTTTATTTTTTATTAATATGAATACCGCACAAGAGTTCGAACTGCTCCCGTCTGGAGCCAGTGAGACTATGGTATCCCCAATTGGGGTATCTTGTGAGGTTGAAGGTAGTGGGGAGGGGAAGGAGATGGGGAAGAGGAAGGTTAGGGAAGGGAGAGGGAAGTACCTGGCTATTCAGATCTGGTCACCAAATACTGCCAAAGCATTATCAATTCTAATATAATACTTAACAGAACTTGAATATTATCTATAAAATTTGATGAATAGTTCAAATTCTTTGAAAAAACCCGTCCTTGGGTAAGTAGGTACCTTTTTTTTAAATATATTTCTTTTTTTTTTTTATGTGAACACTTCAAAAGAGTCCCAGCTACCAGCTGCTCCCGTCTGGAGGAAGTGAGACTACGGCATCCCCAATTGGGATATAGTAGTGCGGAGGGGAAAGATATGGGGGAGAGGACGGTGGGGAAGTACCTGGGAATTCAGATCTGGTCACCAGATACGGCTAAAGTCATTTAAAGCAACGTTTAATTCTGGATGGCGGTCTTACACCAAGGCGATACTGAGATTGTCTTCCACTCTGGATCGTGCCGCAAATATTTTAAATGAATTAGTTGTGAAATAACAAAAAATATTCAAATAAAATTGATTAATTTGATTGCAAGTCAAGAGCCTTATCCCTCGACCACGGAGTCCTACTTAAATTTTTAACAGATGATATACCTATTATAGGAAATGTTAAGTACCTACCTAGGTAACATTTTAGTACATCCAACAGACACAATTAACTTTACAGTCAGTGGTGTGGCTAGTGTAGATATTTACACTACGAATCACAAAAAATCGGTATATTTTAAAATCGGTCAGTTTTATTCGTTAATATATCCGATTGGCCGACTGCAATGTTAACTTCGCCAAGTCACAAATTAAATATGTACTAGATTGGTAGCTACATTTCAAGTCAAAATAAATTGAAACGACTTCGTCAATCGTTCGAAATGGGTAAAATTTGCAAATTTTAAAAAGGTAGGTTCCTACCTACTTGCATAAGTACCTACTTAATTCAAAACCTTATACGCTGATAGCATAATAATTAGTTGCCTAAATAAGTTACTTACTGAATAAACCGAACTTACACATTGTGTATGGTAGATTACTATAAAAAGGGAGAGAAAAATTTGGAAATGATTTTTTCACAAAAATTTGGAGTGTAAGTCCTGCTTGTGTCGCGTGCACGAAAAATGTTAGATATCTTTTAACTAACTAACCATCGGGCTAGAGTGCTAAATTTGAAAAACACGACATCGTTGATGTTGTTGTCACTGAAATTTTTTTTTTTTTCAAAATTTCGACTTTTTGTATGAAGATTTTTCACTTGGTGGATGCCGCGAATACCCAAACTGAAAGAATCCTGAAAATCTTCTTACAAAAAGTAAATATAAAAAAAAATCATTTTTAGCTACAACAACGTCAATAGTGTCATTCTTTTCAATCTTAGTACTCTCGCTCATTGAAAAGTCATAAATCATCACTGGTAGGCAGAGAGGACAGACCGTAAAACAACTCGGTCTTGGCATACACTCCTTGCATTGTACATCGTTACAAACTCTTTTATTTTCTGACTCTTGAAGTATCTGATTCACTTTATCGTTCCAAGTCTTTCTCAGGCGTCCCCGACTTCTTCTATCATTCACATTTGAGTCATGTATTCTCCTTACACTCCTTTTTTCGTTCATTTGCTCTACATGCCCAAATCATCTGAGCATCCCTCTCGCTTACACCAGCCTTGCATTCTTTGCAAATTTCCACATTTCTCACACAATCGTTTTGCCACAAAGGTTTTACCACACAAACGCCTTACGCGCTTGATTTCTACAGCATTCAATCTACTTTCATCCTTCCTCTGCCAGTTCCATGCCTCTCTACTATAAATCAGACTAGGTACCATCTACTATTAAGCCATATATAATATGTTTTATCTACATATTAATTTTCTTTCTTTTTCCATGTGAAGTATCTTTTACACAAAGCAAATTCTTCATCAGAAATATCTTTTAAAAAAGTATATATTTCATCAGAAGTATCTTTTACATAAAGTACCTTTTTCATCAGAAACATCTTTTACAAAAATTACATTTTTCATTAGAAGTATCTTTTACATAAAGTACCTCTTTTAACAGAAACATCTTTTACAAAAAGGACATATTTCATCAGAAGTACCTTTTACACAAAGTACCTATTTCATCAGAAATATCTTTTACAAAAGTAGGTATACATTTCATCAAAAGTATCCCTTTGACAAAATACATACTTCATCAGAAGTAGATACTTTTACACAAAGTACATTCTTCATCAGAAATATCTTTTACAAAAAATACGTACCTCATCAGAAGTATTTTTACACAAAGTTTCAAAATGCATGTAAACTGATGGATATAAATTTATTTTTGTTTGGAATAATCATTGTATTTGGCGTGTAAAAGATCCACTGCCTCATTTATGTTAGAATATTGCGTCGCGTGTGATAACTTCAGATAAAATCTCTAATAAAATGTGTCAAACGTCCACGGTTAAAATATATACTAATTCTAATGTCACACATTCAGCAGATAATAAATAATATTTTTCATTGAAAACAATATTATATGCTATCACGGGTTTGCGTGTGGCAGCGATATAATGAACACCGCCATATCAAAACAAGTAGGCAGTGAGTTTCAGAATCAGTCACACAGATGTCATTCTATGTCGTTAAATAATAATGTAGATAATATTATTGTCACGCGATTTTGACGCTTTGACGAGATGACACAGATTCGAGGTCGGGTGCAAAATAATGAGATGTTTTTTTATGATTCGTGTTGTTTTTTACGCAGTTAGTTTTAGGTATCTGTCTAACAAACCACATGGTCACATTTTAGTAGGTAGATAGATACTTGTTGCATATTTTTGAAGCCTTTATGATTGAGAGCTTTATCGTAATACCTGTCAGGTTATTTGAAAATAAATAAAACTCTGCACGAAAATATTAAAACACCCACGTTTATATATATGTAGGAATACGCCTACAAGATTTGGCACAAATAAATAAACCAACCTAACAATTTTTAACGAAAATCCGCAACGATTTTTCTTTCAAACCAAATTTTCTGAAAAAACAATTGAACTTTTGCAAAACCAAGTTTTATATTAGCCCTGAGGAAAATAATTACCCCCAGGACCTATGTCAGATTAGGGGATGCTGTATGGAGGGTCTTTTATGGAAAGGAAGGAGAGAAATTTCTGGGGAGAAAAAATGGGTGATTGTGAATCCGAGGGTGACAGACATATAAATTCTCGAACAGCGTTGCAATGCAATGGGTTGAGATCGAAAGGTCTCCCTCGACCAGTCTCTCTCTCAATCCGGCCTGCCACGCAGTAGGTGGGCAGATGCATCTGACGCCAAGACCCGGATAAACCTCACCCTATGAACGTGGGCAACCCTGCTAAGTCACCAATCGCAGCGAACCACTTGCGGTGACTTATGGCAGAGGTGTTGGTAATCCAATTAATAGGTTTTTTTACGATTTTTACGGTTTAAAAAAGATTTTATAATATTTTTTTTATAAATCCTACGAATAGGTGATAATCGACAAAAGATGAATGAATTCATTGGCTATACATAACATTAATCAGTTTGTTTTCCAAATAAAAATTTTGAGATATGATTTTTTTTTAATGTGGGTGGAAAATATTCAAAATGATCTTCAAAAAATCACGAGCAATCGGAAGAAAAAGTTTTGAATCGCGATGTCGCTCGAGTGGTTAAGTGCCTGCTTTTGAATAAACTAACATACAGCGATATAAAGCGTGATAAATCAATCATATTTCCGTTTTATTTTTAATTGTTTATTGTTTACCCAACACACTAGGTATCAAGATAATTTTCCAATGGCCTATCCATTCACCTTGTTCATATTCTCGTGTTGCAAACAATTCGCAATTTCCAGCAGTCACGTCACTGCCCATCGAGCACGTTGGTCCAGTTAACTTTATTATTATTGTGTTGCCATTATCACATTATATGAATTAAGTTTATCGGACAGGCATGGCAACATTACCCGGCCTTCGATGGACGCCATTTTGACATTCAGCATTGTTGGAACAAGGTCGCAAAATGGCGGAGGCTGGATGCGTCAAATAACGATGTAAATCATGGCGTAGTAAATATAATACAAATAGGATACTGGATTTACTAAATAAATGCTATTGTGCTGTGTTCAATGTGGGCACAATACTTCTGTAAAAGGAGATCAACAGCTGCGTAGAATTATCTCAACCGTTTTGGCGGCAAGCACCCAAAATGGCGGGAAATAAAATAAATGATTCACTAGCGTACCTTCTTAGAATAGGTACCTATAGTTTAAACACAAACTAACAAGATAATTTAATAAGGAAGGTAGGTAGGTGTTTAAATTACCGTGAAAATTTGTAATCTTAATTTATATGTTTTCCGGGATGATTCGAAATGTTTCGATTAAGTTAGGTTATGTTTGTAAATTCATCCTAACCAAACATAAATTTGTAAAAATATTTCTGAAAAATACGTTAGTAGGCACCTACCTACCAAAAAATGGAAAGAATTTATAATTTTAACATCAAAAACATCATCATTTTTCCTACCAAAAATGGCAAGAATTTATAATTTGAACATCAAAAATATCCTCATTTTTGGATACGTTGGTAAGTAGGTAGATATGTATCTAGATACGCATTAGGAATGTTTCGATTAAGTTAGGTTATGTTGTAAATGCATCCTAACCAAACCTAAATTTGTAAAAAAAATTCAGAAAATATACGTTGGTAGGTGGGTATGGCAAGAATTTATAATTTGAACATCAAAAACATCCCCATCTGTTGGATAGGTTGACAAGTCGGTAGGTACCTAGATAGATGCCTACCTATTTACATAAATTATTTTTTCGTAAAAATCTAAAGGGGACGAATGTAGGTAATCATCTGATTGTTTAAAATAAATTTCACATGTAGCAAGGTACGTAGGTATCCCTAAACGAGAAAAAAATAGGTATGTTTTTAGGTTTTCACGGCCAAAAAGTATTTTTGTTATTGTTTTTGGGGTGTTACGCCGTATTTCGCTACCTCTTCTGAGGCTGACTCATCTGCCCTGATGATGGACACTGTAACGCTGTCCGAAACGTTGGCTAAAGAAGGAGGTAGCGAAACGCGGCATAACACCCCAAAAACAATAACAAAAAAAAAAAAAAAAAGAGAAAAAATACTACAATTTTGTAATGAATTGCGAGAATCCGTGCTTAGAATGGTTAAATTTTGTAAAAAGTTTTTGTTGTTTTTTTTTGTTTCGTGCAGAAAGCGCAAACCGAGTAAAATAATAAAGCACAGTTTATCGGCTACATTTTGACTGTCGCTTTGTCTGCATCTGATTTCAATGTTGCATTGCTACTATGGACAAAGCACATTCAACTCTGGATGGAGTTTTACTTAACAGATCGTTTTCAATTTTTTATTTCCAATATTTATTTTTATTATGTAGGTACTAGCGAGTTCCCGGCATGCATTACTATGCCACTTAATAAATAAATTGTTTCTCCCTGCGTGTCCTTTCCCATATGTCCCATTCCCCTTCCAACTCCTCTTCCCAACTTCACCTCACGCGTTCCCACTCCGCCTTCTCCGCCTTTACTCTCCCCACGCTCCTCTCCCACGAACTCCCCTCCCGCATCCCACACATTCAGTCCCATTACATTCAGTTTTCAAACAGCTCGTATGCCACCTATTGCAATTTTTTTTTAACAAATTTCATAATGCCGGAGCTCACAAGTATACATAGAAACCTTCACTGGCATGCTCACAAAAATTCACCAAAGTTTCGTCGTAATCGGATGAACGGTTTAGCAACGCATAATTTCATGCCAGAGCTCACTATTATATACAGAAACCATCGCGGGCATGCACAATCAAATCCCCAAAGTTTCATCGCAATCGGATGAATGGTAAGCAACGCATAATTTCATGACACCATAGCTCACTATTGTATATAGAAGCCATCGCGGGTACGCACACATCAAATCCTCAAAGTTTGCCAGCTAAGTATGTTTTCTGTATCTGTTTGTAAATAATAAAATTAGACAGACCGAAGAATTCATAATAAATTGCACAACGCCCTTGAGGTGATTTTTTACAAAAACGGCGCTCTACAAATGATCCTATTATTATTATTATTATTACCGTTTTACAAACCAAACTGAAACTATTACTTGTATAACAAAAAAGCAACATGGAAAGTATTTAGCATCCAATTAAGCTGAAACTAGAGGCCAGTGAGCTCTGGCGTAATGAAAAATAAACAGTTCTTTTTCTCTATATTTTCCGTGTCAAAATTATGGAGCTTCGAAAGATCCGTAATTTTCTAAAGGTAAGACAAGAAGCCATGTTTTTTTTCCATATTTTTCAGTTGTTTAGTAAGAAATGACTATTATCAGTAAATACCAGACCATGGCTCTCTCTTGCACAAAACATTAGTTATTGTTCAGAGAATTACTATGCAAGAGGTAATAAAAAAGATGGGGTAAAACTAGTTAATTATAGGTACATGCCATTCCTAAATTCGAACACGAGATTTGTCACTTAAAAATTACAATATGTATTTACGCAGTTATATTTGCCACCTTTACGTTGTCAATAGGCCTAATTCAGTGCATGTAATATCCAGTGTTGCCCGCTGCTCGACGTGTGTAGTGTGTTGTAGTGCTCGCTGTGTTCAGTGTTGCCAGCCGGCCGAGTAAAATGGCGGCATTACGATTGCGATCCCGCCAAAAATGGCGTGTGGTCGGCTGAAACGGCTGAATTTAAAGCGGCCCGTCCGCTCGCAATCATTTACTTTTGCTTCTCTTGCTCTAGGCTCTGGGGACAACCAAACTCACGTAGCTAACATAACATTGGCTCAAGAACTAAAGGTTATGTAGTGTTGTTTTTTGATGGCGAGGTTGCCAGTGTCACCGGTATAGATTATGACACCGGTGACTCAATATTTGTCACTGTTTAACCGGCGTTTTGGTGATACGCGTTAGATGAGCCTTAGAGGAAGAAAATCCGAGTCCGAGAAATTTACTGGAAAGGTGAAATCTAGCGTCAGTAAATTTTTCAGGTGAAAATGGTATGTAAACGCAAAACACTTTTAGCTCGCTATGTTGCGTCCATCATAAGTTATAGAGCTTGAGAAAAAAAACAATCTCTCGAACGGAAACTAAGACAAGACGCCTTATTTTGTTTCTTTACCAAAGATATTTAAATATAAGAAATGTGCTATCGGCAGTTTTTACTGGGTGGGACTGTGCTTCTTGTTGTCGCCGATACTACTGTTAACCAATACTACTGCACACCTTAAAAAAATCAACTTAATGAACGAATTCTTTCCGTATTCAAACTGTATTGTTAACCAATACTACTGCACACCTTCAAAAATCAAATAAATTTCCTTTTAAAACTTGTACCTTTAGACCGCAGAGATTCGATCTTTTCGCCGCGTTCATTTTAATTAATTCTGAAGAACGTGTTACAAACATTGAAGATGTTTCTAAATGAATACCTCCCGAAGTTATTAATTCATCGTCTAGAAAAATAAAATCTGGTGCTTACCGCTAACTTTATAGTTGAAAAACTGGTTATAAAGTTTTAAAATAGTTGGACGTAAAATATATTAATGGTAAGGTATCGTTTTTTATTAATTTTAAATATAAAGAACTTACATCCCCAGGTATCGGTTGGAGTAAAAAAGTTATTTTAGTTACGAATTTGCCGGAAATGATTAATATGTAAATTTTGAGCAAACAAAAATTATTAGGGTTGTGTACCGCCTGAAAGACAATATTTTCATCGAAATTCAGCATCCACTCCAGTTTCATAAGCAAAGGCACATACATTCAGAAATAAATTTAAATCTTTAAACGGCACAGTGAGCATAAATCAAAACTGTCATTCCTGGGCCGATACCCATTCATGTCCAGTATATTTTGTATTATTCCGTATTACGAATTGCATTATAAACAACACTGCCGTTTGATATTTGGCCGATTTTAATCGTTTCTGGGCTCTCCGTGCGGCAAAATATCCGACATTGCAACCTTACTGAAAAATAATTCAGAGATTTTTTAATTTTTCTGAAATATACATGAATAAATTTTGGTGGCATTAGGCATTAATAAATTAAACTTTATTAAAAGAATTACCAATTTGGTACCTACACAGTTTCATAAAACAAGAACAAATGCTTCTCAGAACTCAAAAAAATATAACTTCTAGAAAAATGTATTTCTAAAATGGAACTATCGGCGATTAGGAGAAGGTAAACTTGTTAGATTTGAACTCAGAGATCTGTGGTTCGAAATTTAATCATATTACAATTTTTTCAATAGCTCCAACCAGGAGGCCCTGAGAGAAAAAAAAATCTCTCGGGGATTGTGTCATTTTTGGGGATGCTGTGTGGACGGCCTTTTTAGGGGAAGGAAGTAGAGAAGGAAGTTATGGGATGGAAAAAGGTGTGAGGGGTGGGTAGAAATCTGGGGTTCAATAAATCCATGCTTTCCACTAGGTGCAAGGCGATGTGTCGATAGAGTCCGGGGGAACGGTCTAAGTCAAGTCTCCCTTAACCAGTCTCTCACGATCCGGACCATTACGTAGTAGGTGGGTAAACGCATTCGCCACCAATACCTAGAGAAATTCTTTATTTTATGTTTTAGTTTTCTGTGTACTAAAATGGCAGGGTAGGCAAATCGCCTACTTTTTGTTTTCTTATTTCTACCCGTCCTATGCTTTTCTTCCTCTTTTTTACTAACACCTGTATGTAGTTGCACTTGCATACTGCTTACTAACAACGTATGCAGGGACATTGGAGGTCTAGATTCTTTAAAAATTAAATGTAGATTCGTTCATTCAAAAAAATTAAAGTCCTTGCTAGAGCCTTGAAGGAGTACCTAACCATCTGTTACTTATACCAGGACTGGTAAGTGGTGGATAACCTCCAAATACCTAGACAAACATCACCCATGAACTCGGGCACCCCTGATTTGTCACCAAACGTCACAAATTTTAATTTATTCCATACAAGCAATTCTCTAGCTATTTATATAACGAATAGAACCTATGGCGTTTACGGTTGACTTTCAAAATGAGAGAAAGGTTTATTTTATTTATTTTATTTATTTATTAAAAGAAGTTTATACTATGAACAAAAAATTGTGTTAATTCATCCGCCATGCTAGGGATGTCCCTGTGTTATGGCGGATGAAGATTACAGATTGTGAAGGTACAGTGTACAGCTATTAACTTATGCAATTCATTTAAGTAGTTTAAGTAACATATTTAGTAACAAATTAAGTTAGTAATTTAATTAACACATTAAATTAATTTATGTTACAAGTTTTATCAATTATATTACAATTCAATTAAAATAGCAAATTTTTACTCATCATCGTTACTGAATGTAAGGATCCATTTTGATAATTTTTTTTTAAAGATATGGGGTTGGGTTTCGGATTTTAGGTTCTCGGGGAGAAGGTTAAACATTTTAGGAGCTAGGTACATGAAATGTCTTTGAGCTGATGTGGTGCGTAGTGTAGGAACATTGTAGTGTCGTTTGGTTATTGTTCTGGTGGTGTAACTGTGATGTAAAAGAGTTTTTTTCTTGTATTTGAACATGAAATGTGTTAGTGTAAATTTTAGATGAAGTTGCCGTATGTTTAAGACATTATATTCTGTGAAGAGTCTATTGAAGGAATATCTTGTTGGTCGCTTGTTGATAGCACGTAAAATCGTTTTTTGGGCTTTTTGCAGAGGATCAATAAAATTAAGAGCACAGCCGCCCCAAATTATGATGCCATATGCTAACTGGGATTGGCAGAGAGCATAGTAAACCGTTTTTAGTGTTATAGGAGTAAGTATATTTCTTAGAGTTCGAAAAACATAAGAGAGCTTGCGAATTCGGGGAGTTAGACTGGCTAAGTGCTGATCCCAACGAAGATGGTGATCAATTAGGACCCCCAAGTATTTTATATGAGATACTTTTTCCAAATTTGGGCAAGTACAGGAAGAGTAGGGACTTGGACAGGAGTGAATTGTTATTTTCTGATTGATAGAAGGTTGGGTTGCAGCAGATAGACTGAAGGTTAAGAATTTAGTTTTACCAGCATTGAGGGTGAGGAGATTATCATCTAACCAATTCTTTACCAGACCTATGTCATATTGAGCTATGTCGAATGCTCCTTTCCAATTTTTATGTCGAGCTATAAGCACAGTGTCATCTGCAAAGGATATTATTTTTCCGGTTATGGGTAGGTTACAGAGTTTATTGATGTATATGAGGAACAAAATAGGGCCTAGAACACTTCCTTGTGGAACTCCGAATTGGATTGGTAAAGGGTTGCTTAAAGCTATGTTGTTAATTTTCACGGTTTGTGATCTTCCAGTTAGGTATGAGGAGAACCAGTTAAGAGTTGAATCCCGGATGCCTATTTGAGATAGTCTTTCCAGAAGAATGGGGTGGGAAACCGTGTCGAATGCTTTGGCTAAGTCTAGGAATATGGCTAGGCAGGAATCGCCTTCATTCAGGCTGTTGGTGATGTTCTCAGTCAAGTCTAAGATTGCAGATTCTGTACTCATTTTTTTTTGGAAGCCAAACTGATTGGGCGAGAGAATCTTCTGGGTTTCCAAATGTGAGATAAGTCTACTTTTAACAACTTTTTCAATGATTTTTGATAGGACACTTAGCAAAGAAATGGGTCTGTAGTTTTCGATATTTGTTTTGTCGCCACTCTTATAGATTGGAATCACCGTTGCATGTTTTAGTTGATTAGGGAAGGAACCGCTTTTGAAACTTAGATTTACAATATGTTTTAACGGTGTGGAAATAAAGTGAGCTATGTGTTTTAGTATGTAAGGTGAGATTTTATCAATACCTGCAGCACTATTTGTTTTTATGGAGAGTATTGTGTCAACAATTTCTTTAGTGGATGTGGGGGCTAGGATAAGGGTGGGATGAAGAGAATTCTGCTGCTTTACCTGTGAAGTTAGAAGATTTTCGGTTTTATTTGTGGTTTTAAGAATTTTTTTGGCTAAGTTCATGCCGATGTTACTGAAGTAATGGTTGGCGTGATCGGCTAAGGTTTTTGGGTCTTCGTGGACTTGGATATTTTTACCATTAATGAGTAGTGATTGAATGTTGAGTGAGGTTTTTTTATTTTCTGAGATGTCGTTGACTACGTTCCAGATTACTTTACTGTCATATCCTGAATCTTCAATTTTTTTTTTATAGTATTTTTGTTTGGTTATTATTATCAGGTTATTGCAGATGTTACGATACTTTTTATAGAAACGTAAGACTTGGGGGTCTGGATTATTAAGTGCTTGTTTATGTAGTCTGTCTCTTTTACGTATGCAGAAGATAAGGCCATTCGTAATCCAAGGTTTCAGTTTCTTTTTTTTATTGGAGGCTGTTTTGGTGGGGAAAGACGCTTGGTTAATGTGGGCAGTTAGTGATGCAGAAAAAATTTCAAGAGCTGTGTTGACATTTTCAGAAAGCAGGGTAGACTCCCATTTTTCTTGTTCTACAGACTTTATCAGATAATCCATGTTTACAATGTTATGAGAGGGATTGCTGGACTTAGGGGGAGTAGATTTTGAGTTGTGTAATTCTAGGATGGTTGAGTAGTGGTCTGTTACGGTAGATTCAAATACAATTGATTTAGCGGTTCGCTTAGTTCTGACCATGATGTGATCTATGCATGTCTTAGTAGTGAGTGTAACTCGGGTAGGTATGTTGATGTATGGTATAAGGCCATGCAGACCCATGAGGTTTAGGTATTTTGTAGTATGAGGGCTGGCTTCGTTTAGGATGTCTATGTTGATGTCACCGATTATGATAAGATCCTTAGTGGTGTCATCGATTTTTTTTTCGAGCGAGTAGAGAAAAGGGGAGACGTTATTGGACTTAGGGGAGCGATATATGGCGAAGATATTTAAGTTGTCCATAGAGACTTTGAGGCAATTTGCATGGTCAACTGAAGTTTCAGACACTATATGATTTAAGTGAGATTTTACATAAACTATGACCCCGTCGGATTGGGACCAGTGCCGAGTTGTATTATACACAGAGTAGTTGTTAATTATTTTCGGGATATAATTTGCATTAATCCAGCACTCTGACAGAACAATTATATCAAATTCATTTCCTAAGTCAGTTAGGAGTACAAGTAAATTGTCGAAGTTTTTATTGAGGCTACGGATGTTCATGGCAAAAATTTTTAGTGCTTTAGGTTTGGAGATAATTTTTTTATACGCATTTGTATCATTTGTCGTTTGAACAGTGATGTTAAGAAAATTATCGATAGAGTTAGTTGGATCCATTATGAGCGTCTGTGTTTGGTGGGGGTTCGAATTTAGCAGAGATTTTATTAGTTGTGTGGATGTATAAGTAGTAGCAATTAATATTTAATGAATTTTTTTGCAGATGTTTAGTTACTCTAGAGCTTAGGAGAGTCACAGATGTAAAGCGAGTACGTACACTTAAAGGAACTACGATCATTGGGTTAATTAAATGTATTGAAAGTATGAGATTAAGGAGTTTTGTAGGGATGGAATGAATAATAGGAAGAACAATAGGAAGAATGTGATTAAGGATAAACATTGAGTAATTTAAAATCACCGAAATATAAAAAACTTTGAAAATAAAAGACATGAGGACAATTGGAAGAATGTGAGTAAAAATAGAAATAGAATAATTTAAAATCATTGAAAAATAAAAGACATTGAGAATAAAAGACATTGGAAGAATATAAGTAAAAATAAAAATAGAATAATTTAAAATCATTGAATAATAAAAAACATTGAGAATAAAAGACATTAGGACAATGGGGAGAATGTGAGTAGAAATAAAAATATAATAATTTAAAGTCATCAAAAAATAAAAGACATTGAAAATAAAAGTCATCAGAACAAAGGGAAGAATAAGAGTAAAAATAAAAGTAAAATAATTTAAAATCATTGAAAAATTAAAGACATTGAAAATAAAGGTCATTAGAACAAAGGGAAGAATGTGAGTAAAAATAAAAGTAAAATAATTTAAAATCATTGAAAAATTAAAGACATTGAAAATAAAAGTCATTAGAACAAAGGGAAGAATGTGAGCAAAAATAAAAGTAAAATAATTTAAAATCATTGAAAAATTAAAGACATTGAAAATAAAGGTCATTAGAACAAAGGGAAGAATGTGAGCAAAAATAAAAGTAAAATAATTTAAAATCATTGAAAAATTAAAGACATTGAAAATAAACGACGTTAGACCAATATGAAGAATGTGAGTATGAATGAAAATAGAATAAATTGAAGTTATCGAAAAATAAAAGACTTTGAAAATAAAAGAAATTACAACAACAGGAGGGATGTTAGTAAAAATGAAAATTAAATAATTTAAAATCATCGAAAAATAAAAGACATTGAAAATAAAATAAATTAGTACTATAGAAAGAATTGGAGTAAACATGGAATAATTTAAAATCATTGAAAAATAAAAGACATTGGGATAATCAAAATAATTACAACAGATTGTATGATTTAAGTTGTTAAAGTATTGGAAATGGTTCAAACCATTGTTATAATAATAGTTCAGGCGATTAAGATAGTAAAGTGAATTAGAGAAGAATTTAATTGTATGGAGAAGTAAAGGAATTAAAATTAAGTGTATAATAATTACTGAGCGACGTAAGAGAATTAATAAAATTACCATGTTTAGGAGATTTAACAAAATTAAACTTATTAAGATTAGTAAAAAAAGTGCAAGAATAATAACAATCAAAACAAAACAACCAAATACAATATCTACAATCAATGAGATAGAGGGAATCAAGTGGTTAGATATTAAGAAATGTGATAAAATATATGGATTTAATTTTTGAATATCATTATTTAGAGATGATAAGTGAGGTAATTGATTTAAAATTAATAATTTTATTTGATGACTTGTAAGTTTTGTTGAGATGCTTACATACTTTGAAACAATCGAATGTATAACACATATCAAATTAGTAAAGATAGTTAAGCAATTAAATATAATTAAGTCAATTGAGTTAATTAAGATAATTTGATATATTAAAATTGTGGAAATATATGAATAAATGGTAACAGTTATGTATGATGGAGCATTTGGATAATTTAAAATAATTAGATAAATGGGAATTATGAAGTAGGTTAAGATAAATATTTGAGGTAGGTTGATATAGTTAATAATAATAATAATAAGTTGATTTATGATGTGAGCAAAAGTGTCTATAGAAAAAATAAAAATGAAAATTAGTAAATTAATATAGGTAAGCATAAATGAAAAGCAGTATAAGCGGAGAGCGGTATAAATGAAAATTAGTAAATTAATATAGGTAAGTAGATTTAGTGATGGAATTTTTTTATTGACCTCAAGTCACATTTTTTTGATGTCCGATTCATATGAGATTCTAAGGATTTTAGAGTCCTCAGACTGGCGTACATAAACCTGACCTTCTTTCGACCACGTGTATTTGTATTTTTTTATTTTCGCCTGTTGTTTGGTTTGGGCCAGGAGAAATTTTTTTCTTGGTGTCAGGTGGTCGGAAACATAAATAGGAGAACCATGAGCCATCTGAGCGTGTTGTAGTCCTAGTGAAGAAGTTGTTATTCGGCCTTTGATTCTAATATGTTCTTTTAGTTTGGCCAAGAACAGATCACGCATTAGTTTTGAGCCGAGGGTGACTATTATATCTCTTGGTTTAGAGCGGGTATCATCTGAGCGGCTCCTACCTCCCACCCGTACAATAGAGGTCACGTCTTCGGGTTGTACAACTGATTTTATGATGTTTGTGGAAAGATTGTGGAACATTGCCGCTAGATTTTCATTAGGATTTTCTGGGAAGTTTCGCAGTTCAAGGTTGTTTGATTGAGCCTCGTACTCCTGATTATCAATTTTGTTCTCCAGGTACTCCACTGTTTTTTTGAGGTCTTGTTGTTCCTTTTTGAATGTTTCAATTTCCGTTTCAATTTTTTGATTTTGGATTATGGTTTGGTCGATTTTTTTAATTAGGTCGTCGTATTGTTTACTGACGAAATCAATACTTTTTTGTGTTTCCTCCTTGTATAATTCCATTTTAGTTAAAATTTCTTTTTTCATGTTATCCATTTTTTTGTCCAAGTGCTGAATTATTTTTTCCATGTTTTTGTCTTCTAGTTCCAGTGCACTTTTGCCTCTAGTTGCCATATTTAATTAATATTAAACTGATTTTTAATTTTATGTTTTTATTTGTTGGATTAAGATTGTTTTATGCCAATTCACTGACGAGTTTTATGCTAATTCAAAGTTAAACAACTTTCAACGAAATGTACTAGTGTATTTTAGTTGTTTTTAACTCAAGACACTGTTTTTATTGTTTGATTCAAAGTTTGTTAAACACTTTTAGAACGAAATGTCAAATCACTAGGAGAAATAATCCTAGATAAATTGTGTCAATTTTTTAGAAAAACAAAAGTCACTTTATGAGCATATCCCGGTAGAATACCGGGAGAAAAATACACCGGGTGATAGCCTGAGCAAAACACTGCACTTCAGTAACAATTTTTTTTCGATTTAGACACTATTTCATATAATGTTTCTTCAAAAAACTGGAGCAAGCGAAATTGGCGACTGTACAAAGTTATTGTTGTAAGGTCACTGTCTACTTTAGATTTCTAAAAAACAGATGTCATCACCTCATCATCGTGACACCCTGACTCACGATCCTTCATTGCAACCTTGAATGTCATCGTAAAAAAATGATTTTTATAAAATGTTGTTATACTCTATTTAAATTGAATTAATCGTGTGTTAGGACTGTTTTTAGTGGGTATTTTTTATCTGAAAAACACCTTTCAAATGCTCAATTTCAAAATATTTTATTACTCCGCCCTTCTATGATATTGAAAAAAATCTATTATTCCTTAGGACGAGTAGTTTCACAGAATTTCAACAATTCATCAAATTTCATAGTCAGTTTTGAAGTTCTGTTTTTTTTACCTATTTTTTTTTAAAGAAAGACAAACATTTTCGGATTACGAATAACCTGACAATACATATTTGAAAATTTCCTACCACCACTTAAGTAAGCGGAATGTATTGCTTGTGTCGTGATGGAGGATTTAATCAGCCGAGGAATTGAACACATGACGCCTGGGTAGGACTAATTGCGATGTAAATTCAGCCACTGAAATACAGTGAAACAACCGGCCCATTGTGAAATAAAAACAAAACTATCAACTTAACTTTCACAGATGATCTTGAACTTTAACTTTGAAATTCGATGAATTGTTCGAATTCTGTGAAAAACAACCCGTCCTTAATTTTCCATGAAATAAAATAGACAAAAATGAATAATATAGGGGTAAAAATGTAAAAATTTAAAACCCTCCAAGCTTCACTAGCCTGGTATATTGTATTTATTTGAAAACTTTCCTTTTGTGAATTTGTTTAAAAACATAATCGTTTTAAATAGTTGAAAAATATAACATTTTATTCAATCATTTTGTCGCCTAATGTTTTGTCACCAAATCATATTCTTAAAAAAGTCAAAAATCAACAATGTTTTAAGGAATTTCTGAGATTGCAAACTTTCTTTTTATTGCCCTCAGAAATCAATTATAAGTCAATTCTTATGCTGCATGTAAGCAGGAGAAAAACATTACACCATTATACCCATTATAACATGTTGAAAATAAATTGAAACTTTGAATTGGCAAAAAGTAATTCTCAATTACTAGAAAACAAGGCAATGTCAAAAACCTTATTTGAAAGTTGTTGAAGAGTGTAAAGATTTTGATTATCCATAGATAAAAGTAGAAAAGGATTTCTTAATGTAAATTTGACCATAGACTAAAACGTGGGACCGTCAGATGACATGTTCAAAACTCTATGGATATTGATGATTAGATAGGTAGGAACTAGTAGGTACCAACAGGCCCCTATTTAGACCAAGAGGGACAAAATATTATTATTATTATTACAGCTCTGTGTTTTTAGCGACACGATTCGCTGGGTTGCATTTTGGCGGGTGGTCCACAATCTCGCCTACACTATTGCTCGTCCGATGTTTTGCGGGTTCCTGAGCAAACTGAGCTTTTTATGTAGCTGTCAGGGAATTAGAAGGACAAGTAATGTTTATGCCCTTTTTGTGAGGTGGTTTCGCTACGTGGAATATGGCCAATAAAGAGGTGGATTAAGAATTTATTTTGCCAAATTCTTGGCAATTTAAAAAAAAATTGATTTCTGTAAGAATCGATGCTACAATTAAGAGCATATGTTAATAGCGTTTGAATTATATTGATAGTTTTGCGCTTTTTCAAGGACGATTGTAAGAATCTGGTAACACTTTACCCAATCTGACAGTTTTGGCGGGCACGTTAGGAAACCTAATAAATTCAAATACGTATTTTACGAATTTTGATTTTGTTTTCGGTAATGAATGAATGGGTGAATGCAAATTTTGGAAATGGAAATTAACTCACTTCCCGACATCCGATCGAGATGAAACCCGGCAGATAGACTCATTGTCGGTGGCAATTGGCGTTCCTTGCGTGTCTAGGTACTTACGCTACGTAAATAATAGACACTCTTCTTACATGAAGACAATGGCCTACATTCACATCCTGACATAATTTGAAAATAGAAATTCAAAATTTAAAAAACGCGAAAGTACAAAGGAATAAATTGAACATGATTGTGTGATCGGCATTCTATAAATATGACTCAAATTAAAGTTTATAGTTTTATGTTAAATTAGTATTTAAATTAAAAATTAAAAAGAGACAAAAATGCGGCGCTGCGCACTTGGCGTTTGCATTCGCGCAGTCACGTCGCATTCCCGCGCTGTTGGCGGCACTGCACCGCCGCGCGCCCTGAATGGCCAATCAAACGTCGCCATACCTCGCAGGCCTACCAACACAGCGACACATCGCAGCCAGCCAGCCAGCCAACCTACGCGATATCAAATCATATTATTATAGTGATGTGCATGCCCGGACAACTACCGGTAAGTGTAGGTAGGTACCTACCTTCTCAGCAAGTGGTACCTACCCACACAGATTTATATAAATAATACCTTAAAATAATCAACTGAAAAATCGCGCGAAGAAAATGAAATATTATAATAGTGATGTGCGTGCCCAGTACACTATGGGTATCTAAGTAACATACTAAATGTTGCAAAATCATACAAAATCATATGTTTTTGTTTTGAAAATTTGATCGCTTAGAAGTATTATAGATGCTTTAATTAAATACAGCGTGTAGAACAAATCTTGGCCCTTAAAAACATCGGCCATTTTTTTAATAAACCTTTTAATAAGCTTAGAAAAAAACAGAGGTTTGTCGCAAATTCACAATCACGCAAATTGGTAGAAATAGAATAAGAAAGTCAATGCTGTTCTGCATGATTTTCCTTATATACTAACTACCATACTACCTATATCTTTTTTTGTTTTCTTCTCGTCTGCGAATAGGGTTGAGCTGGTGATGCCATGAATATTTTATGTGTCCTAGTTGGCAGCAAATCCATTTTTGGAAACGGCCTTATCGATCATTCTGATGCATTTTAAGTGTCGAGAGCGGCGGCCAAGAACACTCAGCGAATGACGAAGCAAACTAGGAGATTGAAAAAAAGGCTATTTAAATTGTCATATTGTACCGTTGAGTACAATAAACAAAATAAAATAATAGTACCTACCTAACTCTACAGAAAACTATTTTAGATAAATTGATGATTATCACTTTATTTTGCAGAAAATTTTTCCCAACTGTGGATAACTATCCTGTAAACTTTTATTTTTTTTATCACTTTGAAATACAAATAAATATCTTTGTGCAAAACATCTCCTTTGAGTAAATAAATTTTTATCTTAAATAACGTTCAATAATTTTTCACGTATTACAATTAACAATAAAAGTATCAAAATAGTAAAGACTTCAACAAATTGGACAGATAAAAACACTCATAAGTGCACAAATGTCACGTGAAATAGCACTATTAAATAAATTGACAGGGAGGCATATTTCAGGAGTGGCGTCGCATTTATTTATGTTATGTGTTGTTTTTATTACGAGCTTACTTTATCTCCTAATATTTGTAATGGAAGGATTAAAATGCGTAGTTACCTAATATAAGTTTCTACCAAGTTGTACCCAGTTTAAATAAATATAAAAACTAAGTCCTCAAAGAAGCGATCCGCATACAACCGCCTCATCCTTACGGTATGATTCTAAAATTCAAATTCGCTCGAGAACGCCTCGCGCAAAATTTTATCAAAACGTTCTTTTCAAACGCGTTCCAAATTCGTGAATTCAAAGAAGCGTTCTGCTGAAATTGTCTATGCCTTTATCCCCCGCGGGGTCGTCCAAAAGACTTGCGTAGTCACTTTCCTCTACCACTCTGCGGCATTTCTCTCACCGCAGGTGCGAAGCGTGGTGGCGTGGAGGCGAGGCCGTGGAGGAGCGTGGAGGTGGGGCGTGGAGAAGCCGTGGAGGAGGAAGAGGTGTCTCCACGGGGGTGTGGCGTGGAGAAGGGGGAAAGTGTCCCCGAAGCATAATAAGCACATTTTTATGAAAATTTCTAGAATTTGGCAGACGCCTTGTTTTCGAATCGAGATGAAATTTTACGCATTTATTGGCGCCATTTCTGTAATGCAATAATGGATAGATTTTTTTTAACCAGAGGGTTTTTCTTTCAGGCAGATTACTAAAATGACAGATTACTAAAAATTTACTTTGCCATTTCATAAATTCAACATGGTAAGAAATCACTATACCGCCATGGACTTTTTTTTTACATAAGCTCCACATAGGAGGCCCCGAGGAAAATAATTTCCCTCAGGCCCTATGTCATCTTTGGGGATGCTGTGTGGAGGGTTTTTAAGGAAAGGAAGGGAAGGAGAGTTCTGGGAAGGAAAAGGGTTTAAGGGGTGCGTAGGAAACTGGGGTTTAGTGTGTCCTGACCATTCGCCTCCAAGACCTAGACAAATCTCACACGTGAAACCGGGCGCCCCTGCTAAATCACCAAACGTAGCAAACCACTTGAGGTGACATATGGCAGAGGTGTTGGTTATCCAATGACGGTTCCCGGGGCGGCGGTACCCATTATCGCCTCCCAAATTGTCCGTAAATAAATGGACAGGGAGAATTTTTTCTTCATTTTCACCCCCTAGCTTGAGTTTAGCATTGTAAAGGCGCTTTCGGGAGAGTTTCTATCTTGCCTTCTTCAATGGCTTCCGTACATGAAATAAAGCACAATAAGTGCCTTGCGGACGTGTTTCGTAGCACAATATTTGCCTAATCGAGGCTTAAATTTCAAATACAACTGTGTTTACGAAATTCAAACGAGATGGAGATCTAACTACCATGTCATGTGTAAGAGAGACAGAGAGATTTAATTTTACTAAATGGAACATTTGTTCTTAATCAAATTTGAATAGAAGGCATTTCTAATTTTCTTCTTCATTCTATTCCTACCTCCATTACAAACCTTGTATCTCACTACATAACATTGCTTTTCAGCAGATCTTTCTGGGGTTATAACTTAAAAAAATCTCATTAAAAATGTAAAAATGATTTCTGTCCAATCGTCCAAAGAAAATGATGATAAAATGTAAGTAAAAAAATAAATTAGTCTACATGCTGGTTGTAAACTAATATTTTTTTAAATTTTCACATGTAGCAAACACTTATTTATTTATTTATTTAAGGAACATTAACAGTCTTAGTAATACAATAAACATAAGAGGATGATAAAAAAACAGACCAATTATTAATGTTCACAGATAGGTATTTAGAAACAAGACTAATTTAATATAACTAGAATATTAAAAAAAATAATAAGAGTACAAATGTGAATTCAACAAATGGTAACTAATACACAACATTAAAATAAGTGTGATTATAACTGAAATAGACTGCAAAATAGGGATTTGGGTTGGGAAGGGTAAGGGGAGGAGAGGGATAAGGGAAAGTTGCCACGCAAGTAATATAAAAATATTAGATACAATTAATTCATGTGTTATTCGCACCTAGAATGTTATACAGTGAAGTTCTGTAGCGACAGTAACTGGCAGTAAATACGTCAGCACGTGTGTCTATATTTGCAAATTTGTTGTTATAGTAGTTACATGTCCTTTGTATAAATTCATTTTGATTGGAATTGGTGTTGCATCTATCAATATAGAAAAGGGTATTTTGTCTACTATATCGAATGGACGTGGGAATACATAATTATAATGAACACAATAATATAACTTTGTTTATTATAATAATTTATTATGATAAAGGTCTTTCTGTGTTATTCCAATAAACATTAAAGAAATTAGTAATATTTTTTTAATAATTCCGATAGATGTTGGGTTATTTGTATAGATGTAGGGGTTGGGGTGGTTCGTGGTGTCGCGGGGAGGCACTTGTGAATTCACTGAAGGAACTCGCCAACGCGTACACCGTTTGTGTAAAATTACTCTAGAAACGCCACAGCGAGCCATAGTAGACAGGAGATAACTACTGACAAACGTGATTCTATTAGCTTTTTATGTAGGGAATTTTACCTTTTCTTGGCAATTTTATCTAAACCGCCATTTATAAATAAGTCAGGTACGCCTTATACGTCATACATATGTCTGGTAATATTAAATTATCGCGAAAACAAGCTTATGTGTTAATGAAAAAGAGCTTATGTGGTTAACTCGTCAAGTGCCAAGGAAGAAACAATGTAAAATCGCGATGTTTTGACTTTGACGTAGTATTTTGTGGGTTTATTTTGTGCTATCGTATATTATATTAATGACACTAGCCAATCTGACAGCTCAAATGCCGGGAAAAATCTCATCTGAAGGGCATAAAGTATTCCATAGAAATTATTCCGATTCTCTAGGTGTGTTCACGGTATTTTATACCTTAAGAACAAGAATGCCCCAAGCGATTTTGACCTTGTTCTTTAAAATAATTTTTTTTAAATATTTTGGCTTGTCCGCCGGCGCTTGGATAAAACTATAATTTATTATCATTTCAGTGTAAACTATCTCACCAGGCGAAAAAATTGAGAATAAGGTAGTCCAGCTCTTTTTAAAGAATATTCGTCTTATAACTTAAGGGGGGATTACTTAAGGAGGGGGGGAGGGTCGACAAAAAACAGTTAATATTTTAAGTAAAGTTACATTTAGAAATTCACAAAAAAAAAATTATCAAAAAAAAATGTACATACATTTCACGATATTAAACGCTGTTGAAGTAGAGAGTGGGAAAAAAGAGCATGTCACGATTTAAACCCTTCTGGTCATCTGAAAAATAAAAAAAGGTAGATTTCAAGGTAGGAACCAAGAAAAATGAAACAAAAATTTTGCTCGCAAAATGGCGGCTACTAAAAAATAAAATTTATGTTTTTAAGTTAATTCAATAAATTCATGCCAAATTTCAAGAAAATCGACCAATTAGAAATTGAGATTTTGTGACAAACGTTTTCTATTTAGATTCTAGTTAGATTCCGTCTAAACTGATCGAATTGCCACGACACTAAAATGGCTACAACTTTTAAAATAATTCGAATTTCGAAAAATACTTTTAAGAAGGTATTCTTGAATATTTAAACTAAAGAAGTATGAAAAAATAAATTCTAGACTACAATACCCCCTTAAATACCAGTATTTTATTTTATTTTCATTAATGTTTTTTTCATGTTGAAAAATAATATTCGAAGTTTGAATTTTTCAAAGCCTATCAAAACGATTGGAATCTGGCGAGTTACGCGTGACGTCATACGTACCTCGATTTTGTCAGTTAACAATAAGGCCACATGGATCGGTATGAAATCAACTAATTCCAAAATAAATCATTATTAGCAACTTGCTTATTATTATTAATTATTTCATAAAAGATGAATTTACATCACGACTTATGGAGCTTTGAAAAATTCATTTTATTGTCTACTTAAGCAAAATAATTTTCCAATTGTTCGATAAGAAAAAAAAAACAGTACTGATACTATTGAGAGAGAAAAACTACATCCTGGAAAAAGTTGGGTTCCACCACAAGACAATAAATAATTTTACAATTTTTTGTGAAACAAGAAAAAGGTATGTTAAATATTTTTTTGAAGCATTTTCGATGAGAACTGTTCATGAAAGATAATTCTTGTGGGGAGTGTGAACTATTGTGTTAAATGTAAATTATTTTTGTAGTGCCATCAACCTCATTTGCGAACAAAGAAAATTCTTATCACTTTACAATAAAAATAAAATAAAATACGTCGTAAGAGCACCTAGCCTGACGCCCCGAAGACAAAACCAAAGTCGATGACGTCGACTTTCCGCGGTTCAACGATCACCACCCCCTCCCCCCGTCCCCCTGTTCCACCCAACCACCCTCAAGACATCTTACACCCCTCTTAATACCATCATCCCTGATGTAGTGTGGAGAACGACTCCAGACCAGCCGAGAACCGAGGAATGGAGAAAAACTAATAATGTTGTGAAGAATAAGTTACTTGGAAAACTGCATTGTTTCTAGATTTTTTCAAGATATCGCTGATTGATCTCTCTCTGAGCGCATGATATAGTAACAGAAATCATTACAACTGAGCTCTTGGTTGCTATTATGTAGGTAAATACAAGAAAATATTACGAATATCTAGAATGAAAACTTTGCTTAGAAACCCTCATATAGGTATGTGACTGATATATAAAGTTCTTTGTTTTCTTGATATACAAGGTTCTTTGTGTTCTTGATGTACAAGGTTCTTTGTGTTCTTGATATACAAGGTTCTTTGTGTTCTTGATGTACAAGATTCATTGCGTTCTTGATGTATAAGGTTCTTTGTATTCTAGGTATACAACGTTCTTTGTGTTCTTGGTGTACAAGGTTTTTTGTGTTCTTAATATACAAGTTTCTTTGTGTTCTTGGTATACAAGGTTCTTTGTGTTCTTGAGGTACAAGATTCTTTGCGTTCTTGATGTACAAGGTTCTTTGTATTCTTGATATACAACGTTCTCTGTGTTCTTGGTCTACAAGGTTCTTTGTGTTCTTGATGTACAATGTTCTTTGTGTTCTTGGTCTACAAGGTTCTTTGTGTTCTTGATGTACAATGTTCTTGATATACAATGTTATTTGTGTTCTTATACAAGGTTATTTATGGTCTTATACAAGGTTATTCGTGTTATTGATATTCAAGGTTCTTTATGTTCTTAATATAATAGGTTCTTTGTGTTCTTGATATACAAGGTTATTTGTGTTCTTGGTCTACAAGGTTCTTTGTGTTCTTGATATACAGGGTTCTTTGTGATCTTAATTTTCAAGGTTCTTTGGGAAAGATTACTCTGATGATAACCAACCCGCAAAAGGAAGAAGAACCACTAAAACAATATTTAAGATGAAGACATACGAATACGAATGCAAAATCATACAAAATCATATGTTTTTGTTTTGAAAATTTGATCACTTAGAAGTATTATAGATGCTTCAATTAAACACAGCGTGTAGAACATATCTTGGCCCTTAAAAATATCGGTAATTTTTTTTAATAAATCTTTTAATAAGCCTAGAAAAAAATAAAGTATTAGGTCTATAAAAAATACTTTCAAGTGCAAACTCTCATACTTATAAACCCCTTTTCGGATATAGTTTTATTGTATAATGTGGCAAATTCAGTTTCTTTTATGATAATCGTAAAAAAATATATATTTACGCCAGAACTTCACAAAATAAAATAAAATATGCATTTTAACGTTGTTATTTCACAATATTTCGACGAATTTGGATTTTCAAAGTGAACTCTACGCCGTGCACCGTAGAACTACTGACTAACCCCACCCATTTTCCGCCATTCTGCCCTCGGCCGGAGCGAGGAATATACGTGTTGCTCCGCGTCGCTTGGTTCCGTGAAATCAATTTTAAATTTCAGTTTTATTACAATACACAATGCATAAAAAAGGATTTAATGTTTTTTTTCAGGCCTTTACAAAATCAACCTGTAATAAAAAAAATCGCATATACCTTTCCCAACCTTTCCAAACGCTTTTTCTCAAGTAAATTTAAACTCCTCCCATAAAGGGGCGTGAATTCCGATTTCAATTTTTTCCTGAACTATTGGGTCGCCTTAATTCTTGTAAAATAGATTTTTGCAACAAATTTTTGATTTGATCTTGAAACAATAACTTGCTTTGCTAATATTTTTTTAAAGAAAACCAAAATAATTACATAATTCTTATTAAATAGCTTGCATAAATCTTTTTAATTTGTAATCACATTCGATCTCCATTTTCTGAAGCTCGTAGGTGTCCATCATCAAGGCAGTACACTCTATACTTGAGCTTTGAACAATCTAGAACTTTATGCTTATCAGTCAGCCAGGTTCATGTGACAGTGAGGTTTGACGTCTACTATCAACAATATTCCCCTGAAATATCAGTTAAATTACCCTGCATTAATTCGGTCCTTCTCAAAAACCTGATTTACAAACTGCATTTTTCTATTTGTGAATAAAATAATATATGAAAATCAGTGCTTTATAATATTTAAAAAAAAGGATGTTTATCGGCGGACTTCATGTATTCATAATTGACGTGCGACTAACATGAGAGATATCACAAGAGCGATACGATTGTAAACATAAAAAAGAGTCTCTCTTCCCTACCATTAGTGATCCATAATACATTATGTTTATCCAGACTATGTCGACTATTTATTCACCATACTAATCCTCCATAAAATTTTGAAGTTTTCATAGCGTGATTGCAACTCTTCGGTTAAATAATCTAAGAGGTTCTGTCGGGGCTGAGCCGGGGGCGCCGAGAGGGAGGGGGCGCAAGACGAAGCTAGACCATCGACACCTATCGATTGCTCCTGAGCCAAATTGAAAATCAATTTCGGGGCGTGGACACGAGAGGCTCTCGAGCTGGTTGCTGCTCGAACTCAGGGCTGGCAAAAGAAAAGAAACGGAGCAATAATGATGACCTGTATTGTTTAAATAATCTTCGCTGTTAAAATTCCAATCAAATTAAGACAGGTAACAAATACGTTGAGTGAGTACTGGTCTTCCTTTCCCAAACAAATCTATGGTTCACATCATTAATAATAATATTATACTACGATTAGTCGATTTGCAAACTTGATTATTTTTGTGATAGGTAGCAATGTTTTACTAAGTTCCGCATTTTCTTTAGTTTACTATAAATAGGTCAACGTCTCGAAAACAAATAGTTATGTTTATTTAAATATGTTTTCCTAATCGTATTGAACCCTATATTGGTTTTTCCGGAAGGAAGAAAGCAAAACCAACCTATATGAAATACATGGTAAATTGCAAGGAAAATATCATTAATACCTATATTCAGTGTAAAGTGGAGGTATCATACTGGTAGGTAATTATCTATTCTTGGCTATACACTACGTTTTTCACTTTCCACTTATTCGGCAGATAAGCTTCATACGACACACAACACCCCTCAGATATAAAATGATAAGGTTAGTACACCAATCCGAACGTATAGAATTCATATCTGGTCCGCCTGTTAAGGCACCAGAAAGTTTTTTTGTCATTTTTTTTATTTCATTTTCTAAAACATGCATTTGTTTAGAATACTCTCACCATTTTTTTTTTAATTAGTAAAATCGACGGAGATACAGCATTTTATGTGAAACCGTTTGTATGTTGAGTAATTATCCTTCAGCAAAACTTTGTACGCGTTTTTCTCGAAACTGTGAACATATAAAAAAACTATACTGACGACATATAAAAAAACTATACTTCCGATTTAAATGCACCAAGTCTTAAACTGTTTGAAAATCCAGTATCTATGGCACCACGTAGGGATTTTTTTATAAAGGGCCCCCTTCATTTTTTTTTTATGAAAGATGAAATTTTTTTTCGATATCAAAATTCCCTTACGTGGTGCCGTAGAGACTGGATTTTCAAACATTTAAGACTTGATGAATGCAAATCGTGTGTAGAGTTTTTTAATATATTGTCAACCGGGTTAAAAGCCTTGTTTCGAGAAAAACGTTTTCAAAGTTTTGCTGAATGATAATTCAACATAAAAACTGTTTCAAACGGTTTCACATAAAATGCTGTATCTCCGCCAATTTTACGAATTTCTTAACATTTGGTGAGAGCATTTTTAACAATGCATTGTTCGGAAAATGAAATAAAAAAATTCCAAAAAAATATTTTTACAGTGGTTAATTAAAACTCCGTTAATAAACTTTGTCAAATCTCTGATAAAAATATACTAACTATTATGAAAACCGTTCACAGACAGACTCAGCGTCCTCTTAAAAATGATGTTTTACATTTTTTTAGTATTAAGTTTGAGAAACCTTTTTTTCTAGATTTCCAGTAGATAACAATATATCTCTCTCTACCAGGGTGGCAGAGGATAGGAAGGGAGTGCAGATTTTGCATGTATCATCCCCTGAGATCAGATAGGGTAGAACATATAAACCCTTGATAAAAATTCTAGCTCAAACACACCAACCAATTTAATAACCGCGAATGCAGTTACTACAAAAGGGTGGGGTTATTACTATACCTACGGTTACGGAAATAGTACGTTTTGTTTTAGACTTTTAAACCTTTGCGTTAAGTTGCATTATTTTGTTAGCAACGGTTTTACGCACGCGTGTTGAAAATCGTTGACTATCGATATAATTTTATAGTTTTACGGTTATCTACAAATATTATGGGCTATAAATGGAAAACGCACGCATTACATTTTATACTTAGATAAACACGAAACTGATATTATTCATGTAGATGTAGATATATAGTATCGATTGCAAAAGTACCAAATTCTAGCATTCAATGTTTACTTAACTTTTTTAATAAAAGATTAATCATTCTCTTTTATCTAAAAATTGGCTTTGTCGTCATGTATTTATTTACTCGTTTACTCGTTACAGGAGACCAAATTTGTCTCAGCTCAGATAGGTCTTATATAAATGGCTGTATCTCCCTTACTATCATAGTGAAAAACATGATCTAAGCGGTATCGGAAAGAAAAAATATCACGCTTTATAAAAATTTAAAAAAGGTTAAATGTACACCTTTATGAAACGAAAGTTTCGAATCGCAGTTTGAAAAAAAATATTGAAACATTGAAAAATTGACATATTTAGAAATTTTTTGTTAATTATTTTTACATGAAACGGCAAAAAGTGAGGTGAAAATAACGTTTATAGGCATTACATTTTTCTAATAAAATATGTATGTGTTTACAATTTTTTTGTTATCAGTAATTTTGGTTAGAATAAACTTAAGGTGAGCCATTTTAAAAACGTTTTTTTATATTTGCATGCAAAAATTTTAAATTTCTAAAATTATATGTTTATTTCAAAACATAAAATTTGAAAGCCTTTTCGTCATCTTTCAAAAACAGTTTCTAGTTTTCGGATATGTTTAGAAATAATCCATTTATTTGGATTTTATTGAAAAACGGAAATTTTTTTGACCATCTAAAAAATACGGCAGGTTTTTGACGGGGTTAAGACTTAATTTGCTAAATAACTAAACATTATATCATTTCGCCGCAGGGATAGACAGAGAGGATGGACTGCCACATAACTCTCTGTCGTAGCACAAACTTCTGACTTCCTTATTAACCCAACGTCTCATACAATGTATATCATACTCTTCTGTTGTTCAACTCTTGATAAGGGTCCGGCTCAAGAATTTTTTTAATTCACTTGCTTCACAGGTAGGTACTTGTGCGTTCCGGGCTTTACCTTTCACTTTCGGAGGTTTTAATTCAATACTGAAATAATTTATAATAGGATCCCGAAATTCACTCATAACCGCAGCCTTCAAAAGTACTAACCTATATGATATATTAACGAACTTTGTTTGTGTCGATCTAAATTCACTAGAAATTTGCCGATTGTGTTAAAAATCGAAAGTTTAAGTGGTATATTTCCTACTACCCTTGGGGGTCTCTACCCTATCAATCTCAGGCCAATCCTATTGTCACGTTACAATTATTATTATTGGATTCATCCCTTAACGCGACCAATGGGAGAATGGGGGATCGGATCTGAGCTACAGAGATGGGAAATATGACAAACAAGGTGCAGGGATTGAAGATTTCATAATAGGGGTTGGATCGGGAGAATTATGAATGGTTGAAGGGTGGTTTTTGAATTTTTGATGGAGAAGCCTAATGCATAATATCGATTGTGAGTTATATTTATTTATCCTTCTTGAAAGCATTTTTAAATCCTTTAATTTGGTTTGATGATATTGTCTTAAATATTCTAAAATAACATTTGAAAGCAACTTTTAATTTCTATGTTTTAGCGTTTTGTAAAAAACTTTCAGCTATTTGTTATCTTAAAATACCTTAAACATTAGTAACTTTGAAAATAAAAATTGTGAAGTTGCGTATAATATATATTAGGTACCTACCTACTGATATTTGAGATATAAAGTTTCGTTAAGTTTAGTATAGCTTATTAAATGGTAGATTTACGAGTACAAAGTTAAATATTGTTATTTTTGGTTTCTGATTAAATATTCTCGTTTTCTTATTAATTTATTCAAATCGACCTAAGTGCACATTGTTTTGAATGAAAGTGATTTGCTTTTCTTAATAATTTGAACTACACGTTTCAATACTTATAAGTATTTGTGCATTCACAACCAGGAAAATTTTTAATATTTTTAACAACATGTAGGAATAATGTTAGGGTATTTCTAAACGTCGAGTTTTTAATTTGTTTTTTTTTTCAATTAAATAAACAAAACGTGTACGAAAAGTAAAAATTTCTCAAATTTCTGTATTACCTACCTAACACCTATCTTAAGGGGTTATATACAGTCAGGAGGCCCAAAATAAGCGATTTTTTTTATTTATCCTGCGAAGGCTGTTAAATTTATTGAGGTAAAAATTTGTACACATATTATTGTAACTTTTAACTGTATCCATTTTTGTATTTGTAAAAACAATAATTTTGAAAGCTGATATAGCTGATCTTCAGGAGCTCCTCTCAAAAAATGTATCTTGCAGTGACGACGATATCTCTCGATTAAATCATTCAAAATGAACAAACCAAACGGATTTCGTTGAAGTAACGTATAATCTTTTAATTAATCGAAGGAAAAAGAAAAATAATATTTTTTGACAAAATGGCGGCTTCTCAAAAAAAAAAGATTTTTGACCAAAATTTTAAACTTAAATTGTCACTGACTTTAAAAACACAGTTTTGAAAAAACCCCTTCAAAGTTTGGCCTCCTGCTTTCAAACGCTCTGACAAGTCTTCACAAATATGCGTGTAACTTCAAAAATAAAAACCGGATTAACTTGAAATTTTCCGTGTGTATACTTAAATGTATGTACATTGCGAAAATGAAATAAAAATCTTTTTTTTTGTTAAATTTTATCTGTAGGTATATAACACATATTACGTGTTACCGGCAAGAAGAACAAACTTAAGTATTTCTCTGTGAAATTCGAAATTTCACAATAATAATACGTAATTCGCAGCGCGCCTATTCCGAGTCTAGCCTCTCGTTATCCGTGTTGCCAGGGTGTAGGGCAAACATTGAACATTCGACACCTGCCGCGTTTTCTCAGCCAATTCCACAATCCTTGTGCAAATACTCGCTACTCGCTGCTAAGTGGCAACTGGCAACACACGCCGCACGCCGAACACCACACGTCTCCCTGTGTTTGTACGGAGCGAGCAAGTAGCTACTATTTACACAGTCTACTAAAAGTACCCACAGACTTTGAAGTTGTAATATATTATTATTATCCAAGTAAGTAGGAACCTACTTACTGTTTGCTTGGAAATCACGGAGTGAAAAGTAGGTGATTTTGTGGAGACAAAAATGAATTTATATTATACCCATTTTATTAGTTTCAACATGAACCAAATCGAGTAGAGGTAGTGCAATAATCTAATAGGACTATAATTTAATCCTCCTATTGAATAAATTGGCAACACATTGAAACCCCATAACGTATTTCTAAAGCTTTTTAAACCGTCAGAATCGTATACAAATGTTTTCAGATACCTACCTGCCTAAATTTATTATTACTAAAAAACAATTATCACTTAAGAATATGACGAAGATTTAAATGTAATAATTTGTTTCAACATACAGCAATTTGATATAGACATTTGTGTACAACAAGGAACCTTTCTGTGTTTTTAATGTAATCATGTATTATTATAAAGTAAATATACAATATACCAACACTAGAAAAGATAAATATACAATTTTACTACCTTTGGGTAGGCTCAAAATTTTTATCTTTAATGTTGTTATACAACAAATTTAAGAGTGGCTACGAAACACCGCACAAATAGGAGACCGATTATACTATCTCATTCTCTCGCAGGCATCTCCTTTAGATATTTGCCTCTTTTTAGTGTCGCTATTTTTCATTTTATCGAGTTCCAAATCACAACGGTGCTAAAGAAGTTTTCACTTCAAAAACAAAATAAGAAGTTTGTAAGGAGATATCCTTGTACACACATACCTTACATGCTTAAAAACAAAATAATACAGGAAAAAAATATATAGAAAAAAAGAAAAGTCTCAAGAAAATACTTTTACGTATTAAGAGATTCTGGGTTATAGTCCCAGTTATGACCATTATCTTTTTCTATTTTTCTGTGTCTTGTTCTCTTTCATATTTTGGTTTAGATTATTAATGTTACTTTCTTCTTCAATGATACTTTTAAGTAGTTTGTCAACGGGTGCTTTTACTTTAAAGATAAAAAAACTTATTTTACTTGACTATGCAGTTTGAAATTGTTTGTGTTAGAGTTTAATACAAACTATTTCTTTCTGCGAGGCAATTCTTCAACATAATATTTGTGTTAGAGTTTAATACAAACTATTTCTTTCTGCGAGGCAATTCTTCAACATAATATTTGTGTTAGAGTTTAATACAAACTATTTCTTTCTGCGAGGCAATTCTTCAACATAATATTTGTGTTAGAGTTTAATACAAACTATTTCTTTCTGCGAGGCAATTCTTCAACATAATATTTGTGTTAGAGTTTAATACAAACTATTTCTTTCTGCGAGGCAATTCTTCAACATAATATTTGTTTATACATTTGCACATTTTTTAGTTTCGGCAGGAAACATATTTAAGCAATTATGTATCACGTAGTCCAGCGTTCTTGGTCCATTTTTGTTTAAATGCTTACGTACTATCAGTCCTTCATTTAACGGGATTATTGTATCCTTCGATACCTTTGGTAAGACGTTATTCCTTTTATCAGGATGTTTTCTGCTTTTAATTGAATAATGATAGTTTCCTACCCTTTAAAAGCATTCTCTTAATATTACACCATCGATTCATCACAGATATTTCCCACCATTCATTAATTAAGTAGGTGTTCGTTTAAATAATATGTAAAACAAACACATGTTTATTTTCACCGACACAAGCGAACTTCGCATAACACACAAACAGCCGTGACATAAATAATGAAAGCCACTGAAGATAGCAATCCATAGAAGTATGATGAAGGCGTGTCCGCGAGCCTGAAGTAAGCTCACGTTACCCTACTTAAATTGCCCAACAAATTTTCATCGACGACATCAGTTTTTTTTTAAATATATATAAATCAAACTTCTTCAGCCTTATAACAAACAAAAAAACATTTAACGACCGTTAAACGCTGTTTGTGTTCGGTGAACGTTAAACGATGCATCAGCAACGTTACCAATAAAATAATGCCGTTTTTATGTTGGCTGCATTAAACTTTGGTAGATTCGCGCATGCGCGGCCGCCATGTTTTCATCAGTTCGCGGGAAAATTTCGGTTGTGATGTGTGGTATTTTGCGCGCAATTCAATACTGTTCAGTGTCGAAAACCATCAAAGCTCCAAACTAGCTTAATTTTCAAACAGTGTCGTTCTTCATTCACGTGATGCCTGTTTCCCTTCTTGCTACGCCCCCGCTGCATAAGTGATGACTTAACCTCACGAGCAACGCCGGGTGGGGGTGTCGACTGCATCCCTATCCTGTGCCATACCCCCGGGGTGGAAAACTATCCCACCTTTCCGGGGGATGGAATATTATCTTGTTGATGGAAAAGAGAGGTTAGAAACACTTATTTATCAAATTTAACATCAAATACACGCTATTGGTAGACTTCCCGCTGATGGGGTGTGTTCATTATGACTTTATTAGACGTGTTAAAGATTTATAACAACGTTATTTTATTCTAAAACCGTGTTTAATTAAATAACGTATGTAATAAATAAGTCATAATATATCCCCTCTGTTCAAATCACGCATGTTAATAAATAAATAAAAAACGCTTGTACCTAGGTATGTATGTATAAATCATTTTAAATAGCACATAATTAGTTGTAGGTAGGTACTTTGCTTATTTCTATTGCACCATTTTTGTAAAGCATCACTTGAACGGCGAGTAACAAAGCTAATAATTTGATATTTGTTTCAAAAGCAAAATGCTTGAAAACTAATTGCGATTGCCCTCTGTAGGGTAAAATCTCAAAGGCATTAGGTTTGGAGCTTGACTTAAACCTACTATCATTTATGTTAATTACTTACTATACGATCAAGCAGCTCTCTTTCAGTCGGTAAAAAAGAGTGTTATTGTAAGCTATTTTTAAACACCCTGAAAGTTGGTTGGTTGGTTTAAATCCGTTGATTTATAAATGCAATTGGATTCCTTGAATCCATCTTCTTTCCAATTCGCAATCAAGGATAATGCAAGTATCTTCAGAGCCTAAGAACCGGGACCTGTCCGGTCTCTAGCTAGGTAGAATAAATAAAAAGTGCAAAATTGTCATGTAAATGTGTTATTGTAAAATAATCTCAGAATACTTGTCTACACTGAGTGTGTTTTTTATTGAATGTGACCTGAAACCCTAACAATCCTATAAATATGTAAAGAAGCTGAGTGGTACGATATAACCAACTGAAGTAACAATTAATACACATAAAATAGGGTTTTGAAACTTTGGTCATACATTTCCTTCGCAGTACAATTGAAGATTTGCATAGTCGCCCAGAAAATACCTCATCTCTTTATTAAATAATAAATATTGATACAATCGACTTCTTAGGAACGGACTCAATTTTCAAATCAGACTCAACCATTCAATTCAGCACGAATGAACACATAGTATCGATACCTGTAGTAGAACAATCCACCTAGAGGATTGTTCTACCACACTTCTTTGTGGACTCTACAGATCTTCATCTATACTGTTAAAAGAAAGTATAAACAAAAGTTCACAAATACACAAATTTTCAAATTTATTTTGTGCATTTTACTAAACCATAAATATCTACATAAAATTGTTTGAAACAAAAATTTCACAGAAAAAAATATGTGCAATTTTGAATACGCAAGATCTCACCATTCCAAAGCTTTTGCAGCTTAAAATAATCAGGATTGATCAAATACATAATTCCATTGATACTTATATTTTCATACTGAAAATCAGAAACAAAAGTAGGTACAGCAATAATAAATATAAGTCAATTCGGTACCCCTGCCACAGTATACTAGAAGATAGAAAGGGTGGTAAAAGAAAACCCCTAGTTCACAAAGGTGGGAGGTGGTCGGGGAAATTAGGGGGTGAGCTTTTCCATTAACTCCGCGGTAAGATGAATCTATAATTCGGGTACTTTGATAGCAGACACGAGGAGTGTGTGATACATTTATGTGATTTGCATGGTAATAAGGGGTTACGTTAAAGTTTATAAGTCTACAGTTAACTTGTTCAATAGGGGTTCAACTTGAAAGGCGTTGAATTTTCAATCAAAGCATTTAAATTATTTCGCTAATTTAGTTAATAAAATATTATTTCAGGGAACTTAAAATCTCAGTTGTAGGTAGATGGGTAAAAGGTACTCTCTCGTGGCCTATTTGAAAGATTTCTTGAAATGGCCTTAGAAGTATGGAGAAAATGTATTGATAAGAATTATTTTCAAATTGTTGTTTATTGCGGTTAAAAAAGGAATTGCAGGCATAACGAAAGAAGTTAAAGGTAAAGATGGCCTAACAAATGTTAGGACGCGAATTATTGGGACCTACTGATAAACTTTTATTAAATTACGAATACATTATCATGATGTCAAAACGCGTCAGCAGAAAATATTAATATTTTTGCGTTACAATACGAATCTTCCTGGCGATTCCACGGTAAATAATACACGTTTTATTTGCGTTCATGATATTTTATCTGTAGTTTATTATGGTTATATAGTTGGATGATTTATATACGCCGTTTTTGTTTAACACCCTTCAAGAGAATTCTTAATAGGTACCCTAAAAGTAAATACCAACTTTACTTACCATACATTTTACATCGAATTTTGTGCGTATATAATGTATTTTTCTTTGTATCATCATGATGATTCCATGACAGTTAATCACCCGACACTTGACCCTCGACATTCTTATAGATAATGTGAAGTTGGTTTAGAGAAAATGCGCAAAAAATACAACTAAGGGTCCCCGAAGATGTGTGCACAGAGGCTGTACCGCGGGATAACAAAAGTGATAATATGTTTTAATTAAAATTAATCAAAACTACTTATCTTTATACATTGTAAGTAGATACTTATATACTAGCGTAATTGACACTAAATATATTCGTTTGATATCCGTACCAACTTATTATTAAATTCGAGGGTAAAAAAACCGATTTCAATCTCCATTTGATCAGATCTCAATAGCCAGGTTCTTTCCAACCTTTATCTTGGCATCTCTTTTCTTACCCCACTTCTTTCAGCCTCATACTAATCCAATCGGGGAAGCCGTAATCCAGCTGGCTCCGGACAGTTGGCAGCAGTTTATGTTATAGGGAAAGTGAGAGGAAGAACTTGATAATTCAAATCAAATCACCAAACACGGCTAAAGCTATTTCAAGCGAGGGTTCTATAGCGATTGGTGGTCTTTCACCAGGACGATACTATTAGCATCTACAACTCTACGTATCGAGAGGATAGGCTGTTGACTCGCAATAGTATATAGTATATTGCAGGCGAGTTTGCGGCACGTTTCAAAATCGAAGATACCTACTCTAAGTATCGCTCTGGTGTAAGGCCACCATTCAGAATTGAAACGTTGCTTGAAATGGCTTCAGCCTTGTTTGGTGACCAGATCTAAATAGCCAGGTACTTCCCCACCTTCCTCTTACCCATCTCTTTCCCCTCTCCCTAGCTTCAACCTCACAACATAGCCCAATTTGGATATGGCATAGTCTCATTGGCTTCAAACGGGAGCAGTTGGGACTCTTGTGCGATAGGTACTCACATAAAAAAACATATCTAATTTAATGATCTTCTTGTCTTGTTAACTAAAGATTATATTAAACAAAGATATTCAAATACAAGAGATGTGCAATGGTGTCCGCCCGACTGTCGGCGGGTTTAATTCCTAATGAGAATAGTTTGAATACGGAAAGCAGTTGATTTTTTGAAGGTGTGCAGCATTGGGTAACCATATAATTGGAATACTGAAAGAATTCGTTCATTTAGTTGATTTTTAGAAAGCGTGCGGTAGTATAGGTTAACAATACAGTTTGAATACAGAAAGAATTCGTTCATTTGGTGGATTTTTTTAAGGTGTACAGTAGTATTGGTTAACAATATCGGCGACACCAGGAAGCACAGTTCCACCCAGTAAAAAATGCGGATAGCACATCTCTTATATTTCAATGTATTTGATATCAAATCACAAAATAATTCTATTATCATCAACTTATCCCAAGAAAATCATCAAAAAAACGTCCGTCATCATTCGTCCCCGCGGAATTTCCCGCAAAATTTAAAATCCGAAGTGTCCCGGTAATTGATTCAATTAGGGTGACACCGCGTTTCCAGCACTGCCTGTCTCTACAACACTGAAGGGTGTCCCGCTAAAGCATAAGCAGATATCACCCCACAGGGTGGGTAGCACTGCCTGAATTCATTTCAGCGGCCGGAGACGCTAACATTGCGAAATTGTTTTCATGATAAAACTTCTGAAATTTATAACCTAATTTTTTAAGAGTGAGAAAGCACCCCATGGATAATTTTGTGATATTTCTATTAAAGTTGATTACAGTGTTATTAAGTCAATGATGTGTTTTTATTATTTGTATTGTAATGCTACGTTGTTGCTTGTGGGAGCATGGTATCTATTGTGACTTTAATGTAGAAGATTGTTATTTGTGAGGTTTGTGTTCAGATATGACTCGGGAACATTTAATAGCACACTTGCATCTATCCGAGGGTCCCAGCTGCTCCTATCTGGAGCCACGAGACTGTGGCATCCCCGTCTGTGGGATGTTGTGGGGCTGAAGGTAATGGGGAGGGGAATGAGATGGGGAAGAGGAAGGTAACTGGATATTCAGATCTGGTCATCGAATACGGCTAAAGTCATTTCAAGTAACGTTTCAATTCTGAATGGTGGTCTTACACTTACTTATCATAGATGGCGATAATTTTATTATTTTAGGAAAAAACCCCTTTTTATAAGTTATGCAAAAAAATATTAAGATAAATTGTTTGTTTTCGCCTATAAATGCGTAACATGAATATGAATAACATAATTTGCCTTTTGTGAGGCGGATTTGGGTACCGCCGCCACAGGAACCATTTAATGGATAACCAAACCCTGCCAAAGGTCACCTAAGTGTACGCTATGTTTGGTGACGTATCAAGGGTGCCCGGGTTCATGGAGTGAGGTTTGTCTAGGTCTTGGCAGCTAACGCGTTTGCTCACCTTCTGCATGGCGGAATCGGGAGAAACTGGCTGAGAGAGGCCTAACAAAAACCTCTCCAGCCTGAATATCTCGACCCATCGCCTTGCACCGCAGTGGAAGGGATGAATTCGTATGTCTGTCATTCCTAGACACATTAACCCCCAGATACTTCCCACCCCTCGTACATTTTTCCTTCCCAGCACTTCCTCTCTTTCCTTTCCCTAAAAAGACCCTCTAGACAGCTTTCCCGAAGATTATACAGGGATTTTTATATCCTCAAAGCCTCCTGCGTGAAGCTAATGTTAAAAAATTATAATTTTTAGTTTTAGTAAGTTAAATACCATTTTCAAAGTGTTTTTTACTAACATTAAAAATAACAACAATTAAAAAAAATATAATTTTAGAGTTTCTGTGAACTGTAATGGTGATGATGGTGTAATTTCTCCATTCTGCATTGATCAACACGAACAATAGCGCGTTCGCTATCCATTGGCACATCGTAATACAACCATCAACCATTTAACTGCCAATTTATTTTCAATATGAATAATAAATAGCACGCTTCAAACTGGTGGATACCCCGCCACATTTTGTCTGTGTTCTACTAATATTAAATTTCCGTTTCGAATTTTGAAAATTTTATCCTATGAAATTTTATATAATACTAGCTGACCCGGCCACGCGTTCATGTGGCTAACGAAACACAAAGCCATCTACTAGATGGTTACCCAACCTACATAGATAACCAAGTGTTGTGTAGATAAGTAAGTAATAAACTTAGCTCAAGAAAACTCAAGTGCATATATACACAACTAGAACAACTATTCATCATGGTCTCCACCAAAAAAGAAAAAAATATTATCGGCTGTATCTACATTCCTCCATCTTCCGACGCCCAGATATATAAAGACCACTACCTTGAAATCGAAACAATCCGAAGAAAATTTCCTGGCTCAACCATGATATTGACAGGTGACTATAATCTGCCAAATGTCACATGGGATATAGACAACAGTAAAACTTCTTGCACCGACAACATCAACCACGGTTCTCATGAGATTATCGAGATGTCAAATTTTCTAAATCTACGGCAGTTAAACTATGTATACAATATTAATTCTCGCCTTCTTGACTTAGTATTTTCCAATTCCTTATTTGTTCAAGTATCCGCATCTACTGAATCTATCCTCCCAATCGACAAATACCACCCTCCTCTTACTATTGAATGCAACAGTTCTATAACAAGAAAAAATCCATCTGCATCAACAAAATTGAATTTCTTCAAAGCTGATTATAACCAAATCACAAATCTTTTATCTTCAACTGACTGGAACTTTTTAGACTTTGAAGAAAACATCAATGAAATGGTTGATAAATTTTACTTAATTCTTAATAATTCTATTGATTTGTTAGTACCCATTTCAAAAATTAATGTTCATAGCTACCCAAAATGGTTCAGTAACGATCTCATTAAAACAATTAGAGACAAAAAAATTGCTCATAAAATTTATAAATCATCACGTGATCCCAAAGATTACGCAAAATTTTGTGAACTCAGAAAGACCGCCAAAAATATGTCCATGTTATGTTATAAAAAGTGCATTGACAACTGTGAACAATTGGCTCTTGCCAACCCTCAGAACATTTATAAATTTTCAAAAATGCTTAATAACAACGACTCCGGTATTCCCTCTAACATGTATTTAGATAACAAAATGGCCGATAATCCCCAAGAAGTTGTTAATCTGTTTGCTGAATTCTTCAGCAAAGTCTATGAATCAACAAACAACTCCCCATTGATCAATGCCACAACATCCAATTATAACCAGATCGACTTCAATCAGTGCAAATTTGAAGAAAGCGACATTAGAACCAAATTAAAATCTCTCGTCCTAAACAAATCGGCTGGCCCTGATAACATTCCTCCAATCTTTTTATCGAAATGCTTATCAGTTTTAACTTATCCTCTTACTAAAATCTTTAACTTGTCTATAAAAACTGGCACCTTTCGGGAAAAGTGGAAAACAAGCTCTGTGTCTCCTATTTTTAAGAAAGGTGATAAATCTGATGTATCTAACTATAGACCCATATGTATTCAGTCGACAATCCCTAAAATATTCGAATCTGCACTGCTCTCTAAACTTTCGCCTGATATTAATAAAGTTATATCACATCTACAACACGGTTTCATGGCAAACAGGTCTACTCTTACGAATCTCATGATCTATCAGGAAAAATTGTTTGATAGTATGCACAATCATGTTCAAACTGACGTAGTATACACCGACTTTAGTAAGGCTTTTGACAAAGTCTCACACAAAATTCTCATACATAAATTAAGATCCTTAGGAATAACGGGGAATATTTTGAAATGGTTTGAAAGTTATCTACACAAAAGAAAAATATCAGTCAAACTAAATTCACACTTTTCAAATCAGTTCGAAATATACAACGGAGTTCCACAGGGGTCACATCTGGGCCCAGTGTTATTTTCCTTATTTATAAATGACATAACTACCATCTTTGAAGGAGTTATGATACTCTTATGACCTTAAAATATATAAAACAATTACGAATCTTAACGACTGCTGTATATTACAATCAAATTTAGTGAGGTTACAAGAGTGGTGCGCCCTTAATGAACTGTTCCTCAATATTGAAAAATGCCAAATAATTACTTTTGCGCGAATCAAAAATCCCATTAATTTTCAATATAGCATCAACAACATTTTCCTGAAAAGAGTAGATCAAATCAAGGACCTCGGTATTATATTTGATAGTAAATTAACTTTTGTTCCTCACATTAATGTAATAACTAACAAGGCCATGAAAAGTCTGGGGTTCATCCTGAGGACGGTTAAAGAATTTAAATCACTAAATTCGTTTAAATTGCTGTACACTGGGCTGGTGAGATCAAATTTAGAATACAATTCAACCATCTGGGCTCCATTATATAAGACACACCAACTAAGAATTGAAAGAGTACAGCATAAGTTCTTAAGATTTATTAATTATAAACTCGGTATACCTGTCGAAGATCTAAATTATGTATATTTAATGGAATTACTTAATATAAGCGATTTAGCGTCAAGGCGCATAGCGAGCGATTTAGTTTGTCTTTTTAATATTTCGAATGGCAGACTGGACGCACTTGATTTAATCAGTAAAATTAATTTGAGAATACCCACGCGTGATACTCGCTCTAATGCGATTTACCTTGTAACTAATTCTGCTAGTAATTATTTTGTTAACTCTCCTCTGCAAAGACTTCATATACTCGGAAATAAATATTCCTCTATAGACGTTTATCGTCATCAATCGATGTCAAAATTTAAACTCAGTGTATTAGAACAATTAAAATAAATCTATTAATATCATGCACTATATAGCACCTTAATAGAAATATTATGGTAGCTATGTTTCGATAAACACGTAATAAATACTTTAAAAAAGTTGGCTAATTACAAACATAAATATTGACAATCCTATCGTATTTCCCTCTATAATTAAAATAACAATCTCACATTAATTTACTTACCATATATTCTATGTTACCTGCTTTGTGTCAACTATTATATTTGGTGTTATCTATATTTTGTATATCTTATATCTATCTTTATTTTATTTCTTATATTTATATTATGTTTATATTATATTATGTTATTTCTTATATTTTTCCAAAAACATGTACTGCACTATATGTAAAAGCCCTATGGGCGTTTAAATAAATAAATAAAAAAAATAAAAATAAACTAATTCACAACTCCAGCTGTTAGAAACTTATGGAACTTACAAATAATTACAAAGCATTGGCCTTTAACAAATATTTAATTCGCAAAAATAAATATTGAGGTCATTAATCGAGAATAAAATTTAGGTTGGACCAAATTACACACAGTACGCTAAAATTCATCAAAATCGGTTAGGTGGTTTCGGAGTTTATCTCGAACAAACATCGTGACGATTTTTATATATATAAAACTAGCGCAGACCCACAAAAATCACTGTATATTATAATTGTTGGATTTGTGAAACTACTTCTAACCTGTTTCAGAAAGTTTGAACAATTCATAAAAATTTTTAAGTTAATTTTCACGTTCTGTTAAAGTTCTATTAAAATTTTGTGTTTATTTCAGTTTTATGAAGGAACTGGCCTATAATGGTATAATAACAGAATTTGTTCAGAACTTGCACAAAATACAACGCAAAAAAGTGTGTTTTATTTTATTTTGCGAAGTTCAAGCACAAATATTGAAATCTTTTAAGATCATTTTCTAAAGTACTTAATTTGCCACTTTATATGATGAAACCATAACCAAAAAGGTGTTCGTAAGTAGGAGATTTTTAACTTAAAAGTAATTTTTGTAGAAATCTTTTCTGAGCTTAGACTTCAAAGGCAAATATGTGTTTTACTCGCATTATTTAATTAATGCGTCTGAAATATTTATAAGCGATCAAATTTTCTAACTAAATTCAAGTATTTCTCAGGAAACTCACTTGGCATTATTCACGTCCACCGTGCTTTTTTACGTAACGTATGGGATAAGAAATAATTCGTTGAAATCATAATTACCCGATGATAAAGTATCGCGGAATTTTATAATTACCTTTTTAACTTATTACTGAAGTTACGTGAAATTTAAACGTGATTGTATCAATAAGATATGCTCGACAAATTAATTAGGCTTATCACCTTAAATTTAATATGATCGTAAAGCACACAATTCCGTAACTTGGGTAAAGAACGATAGATATCAGTTCTTAGTTAGAATTATTGCTTTTTTCACTTAGCGACGTGAAATTTGTGCTGGTGAATGCGTTAAGGAATTTTCGGAATGTGGAAATTCTTTTGAACGAGTTAAAATTGACTGGTAATAAAAAGCTCTTTGAAATTATTCATTATTATTTTAATAATTGGAGGGGAAGATCAGATGGTGAAGTGGACGATATTAGGCTAGGTTCCGGGTTCGAATCTCGGTTCGTTGTAAAAAAAAAACTAATTCTTTGAAAAATTTGGAATTTCAAAATTGTTTTTAATAATAAATAATAAAAATATTTGGGTGATTTGTATAGCACCGTTTTTGTGATAACTCCCCTCAAGGGTGCTGAGCAGACTTATAATATATTTCTACAATCTTACTTCCAACTATAAAGTAGAAAAACCATTACAACAACTTATGGCTAAAAATTGCATCCACCGGTTCATCGATCGCCGATACGGAACTATGTGTACAATGATTTGACCAATGAATGCGATACTCCATAAAGATGTATATATATTTTTTTTTATTTATACTCTGCACAGGCAGAAAATATACAGGACCATACTTACCTGGAAGGTAGGTTTTGTTAGGTTGGTTTTCAAGAATCGGTAAACAGACACATTTCTTGTATTTTCACGTTTTTCGGAGCAGAAATAATAAGTTCTTAACTTAATAAAAAAAAAATCAAAAACCAAAAATAAGAATTAAAAATGATAGTAGTATTTTTGATGACTTCCACAACTTTTTGATGGATATTTAATGATTGAACAACTGATTATTTTAATGTTTATCACTATTTTTACGATTGTAATTTTAGTAAGTAGGTACTAAAATCGATTCTGTCGCTAGCAGAAGCAATCCTGTGACCCACCGAGTATCTATTCTGAGGTGACTGGACAACCCGACAAAGTGGCACTTCATCATTCTTTTGAAAGGTGGTGAAAAATGAAAAAAAAAAGGTTATGTTAGGTTTAACATAACCTACTTGACCTAGTTTTTTAGATTTTTGGCTATTTTTATATCACTTATAATGACTTTTCGAAGTGTTGGTTAAATGCCACTTTGTTGAGTTGTCATTAAAACCCATTTTTAATATTCATAATATTTATACAAGATGTTAAACATGAAATATTGTAAACATTCTTCTTTCAACAAAACTGTCATCAACCACATATAATGTAACTACATAAACTATCTTCGTAGAATCCTTTCATATCTACAATAATTTAGAAAAAAAACTTTTAACTATCATTCATAGACAAATCTCAAATTCTTCATCTAAATACGTACAAAAAGCACAACATTTAAACGCGTAATAAATACTTCAGACAATTCTAAAAGCCCGCCTTAGTCGAATCTCCGTTACAAATGAAAAAAATAACCTGGTATATTTCAGGGACAAAAAACCACGTGAAATGAAGTCAGGCATTTGTATTAAATCGATAGGTCTCGGGTTCGACTCCGGGCGGCGCTATGTTCTCCTTGTATTACATCCATCGGTGTCTTGTTATCTCTAATCAGGTGGACCCATCGCTAGGACAGCCGCTTTTTACCTGTGGACGCGACAGGAGTCGAACCCGTGCTTTAGGGACTAATAATCGTCAGAAACAATGCCTTCTTTAGTCAGAATTTGCCGCATTATATTAGATATTATTTTGCACTATCTAGTAATTATTAAAAATCTGTCATCTATTTAAAAATGTTTAACTGTTCAGGTAGTCAGGTAAAAATCAACTTTTTTAAGTATTACCTTACTTGTACGAGTAATAAATCAGTAATATGTCTATATATTTTGAGGTTTTTTGTGAAGACAAATAATTATTATTTACATCAATTTTGTAGAAGATAAAATTAAGGACCGACTTTTCCCAACCGGAGGCCCCGAGGAAAATAAACTCCCTCAGGGTCTATGTCATCTTTGGGGATGCTGTATGGAGGGTTTTTAAAAGGAAAGGAAGGGGAGGAGAGTTCTGGGAAGGAAAGGGGTTAAAGAGGTGGGTAGGAATCTGGGGTTTAGTGGGTCCTGGTCATCCACCTCCAAGACCTAGACAAACCTCACCCCATGAACCCAGGCACCCCTGTTAAATCACCAAACGTAGCGAACCACTTGGGGTGACCTATGGCAGAGGTGTTGGTTATCCAATAAAGGTTCCCAGGCAGCGGTGCCCATTCCCACGTCCCAAATTGGGTATGTTGTGAGGCTGAAGGTAGTGGAGATGGAAAGAAATGGGGAAGTTTCTGGCTATTCAGATCTGGCCACCACACACGGCTAAAGCCATATCAAGCAAAATTTATATTCTGAATGGTGGTCCTACACCAAGGCGATACAAATAGTATCTTTCACTCTGGAACTTGTAGCAAATATACTCCACATTATTTTAAATGATTAAAATGTGAAAAAACACAAATCAATCAATAAAATTATTTTTTTCAAGCCGGGATTTGAACCAGCGATCTTCGGATTGCTAGTTGAGAACCTAACACAGAGACCGAGGGGTAAGACTCTGAGAGGTAAATCTGTCAAAAAATTAAACAAATCAAATATACATTCCAAATAAAGAATAATTATCTAATTAATAACACTTCTTAAAAATATGCGAACACCTCAGCACAGTTTCTCCTACTGAGGTGTTCACAAAACGTTAGATACCACTTTTAACAATTTCCATACTAATTTTCACTTTACTACCTACCATATTTTATATTGGGAACATTTTTGTTTAACTTTAACTTATCATCTATATATTTGTAAACTGTATGTACAAGCATTATAATAAACAAATAAAAATTAAAAAAATGTCTGACATTAGCATATACTTACGAGTACTTATCAGCTCAAATTTTCAAAATTGAAAGTTCATCGAACTTCATTACTTTTACTCTTTACGCCGAAATATAATTCCAAATCACTCGTGCACCCATACCTACACCGAAGACCATAGATTCATTTTTTTAAGTTACCCTAACTGGATACTGCTGTCATAATCGACCTTTTTGTAGTTTTGTTCACAAGTATTAACTATTTTTACCGCCGATTTTTATCTCGCGCATGTTTTTTACAATTCAAAATGCACGCGTATAAAAATAGAGATTTATAAATAATATTGCTCGTCAAACTGCACGCGATAAACTGACGTAAATAAAACCATTTGCTTTATTAGACGTAATTGTGGCAATCGCGCGTGGCGCTGCATTATATGTGCATATAAATCTATCATGATTATAACGCAATATGACCACTTTCAGAAGGTGTGAATATTTGATTGAATGTCTCAATGAACATACAATAAGCGTATTGTACAGGAATGGTATAAGTTTTATCATAATTATTTAAACCAGCCGTGACAAAAAAACAACAAACATTCAGATTCGAAATGTAATTTTTTCTTTCATAGGGGGCCTTTTAAGGAGGATTTTTCAGGAAAACGATGGAGAGTAAGTTCTGGGAAGGAAAAAGATACGGGGGATGATTAGGTTTCTACTAGGGGTCAAATAACGCACAAGAGTGCCAACTGCTCCCAACCGTCAGGAGCCAGTGAGACTACGGCTTCCGGCATCCTCAATTGGGGTATGTTGTGACGGTGAAGGTAGTGAATGGAGGATATAGGGAAGGGAAGGTGGGGAAGTATATGGCTATTTAGATCTGGTCATAAAACACGGCTATAAGCCATTGCGAGCAAGTCTGTATGGTGACCTTTCACCAGGACGATATACTATGTATTATTTTATTATTGAATTAAATTGTGAAATAACACAACGATAAAATAAAATTTACTTGAATACTGACTAGAAAATAATGGGAAATATTTTTTTAAATGTGCAATAAAGCCAAAACAAACAAAATTTGTGACGAGTCCCCGTAGTGGTATGTAGATAATTTAGGGTGACACAAAGAGACAAATAAAATTAACGTTTTTATAATGCCTATATGGTATCTGTGTAACTCCCCGGTCCTATTGAATCGATACGCAGAAATTTTAAAACTTACACTCAAAAATTTGTTTATTTGAAAATTAAGATAATGTTGGTAATTTATACAGTGAAAAATGGCGGAAGTTGAATGGTCGAATTTGCTCAGTAGTCAGAGCAATGTCCCATGTTCAATTCTCAGACGTGATCAAATCTTTTTCTGTCTTTTCTGTTTCTTATTTATCGTTTAAGAGTGGTTAATATTGTCTTCATTACATACATACACTTCATAGTTACATAACTTGCTGAACCATGGATTTAATTCTTCGACGGACAAGACACAGATGAATCGCTATAGCTGTACCTTGAAGGATATAGAAGTCTGAAGTCGGTCGAAAATTGAGCTCTTTTTTCGACTTCTTTCATCTTCCAAAACACGATTTTAGAAATTAAATTATTGAATTTTCGCAAGGAATTTAAGACAGCAGGTTTAATGACTTGACACTTACGCTTCTCGTGAAAGCGTAGACAAAATTATATAAAGACAAATCTGTCATATAAAAATTAAGATAAAATGTCACACAGACGTTAAATTGAAAGTTAAGGAATCCGTAGACGATATGAATCAAGATGCATTTAAATGTAACATGGCAGGTAGAAAATTAAGCTAAATATTTCAAATAGGACGACACAACACTCAGAACTATTATATTTTCCAAATATTTATAATTTTATCAAGATCCACAGCAATTATTTAGCTATTCGCGCCATACAGTTAAAAATAACTTCTCTTCTAGGTATTCATAATAATTTTAAAATTCTTTTAATTATGTAATCGGCTGTCTTTGCCGCAAGTCAAACCTAAAATACTGCTAGATTGCAATACAAATTAAAAATGCATGAGAACGTCGGACAAACGGTGGTGTATTTAATTAATGATCTATTAAATGTTCACCGATAGAGTTCGAGCGGTGTTTTTGATGTATATACCTTGAGCAATATTTAGAGCCTCTTTGACAGGCTTGGGTCTTGAATTCAACGATCGACGTTACCCACCCGCGGAGTCTGTCATAAAAAAAAGTTTAAAAAAAACTAAGCACAAATTAATAAATTCATTAAAACACAATAGCAAACATCAAAATGTACGCACAGAAAAGTTCTTGTCATTAATCAATCACTCTCGAATTGTGAGCTCTGGTTTGATGAAGTTTGCGAAAATTGTTGATCTAAAATTTCTAGATCAACACAATTGTTTTATCTCGCTATGTATGTCAGGTATCATACTTTATTAAGATTTAAAAAATATTTTTAACTATCAAAAAAAGACAAAGCGCTATACGTTTTATCCAGAAAAAAAGATTGTGGAAACTCGGACGAAACCAGATTCATTTAGAGTAACTACTGGCATAATAAAAACAACATATTCAGGTTCTACTTAGGGGCCATCCATAAATTACGTCACACCTTAAGGGGGAGGGGGGGGGGGGTGTAGAGAAGTGTGACATTGTGTGATAAGGGGTATGGGGGGGTCATCTGCTTTGTGACGTCACATGTAAAAATCTAAATTAATAAAACGCAAAACTTAAATGTAAAATTGCAAAATATGTGACGTCACACTACGGGGGACGGGGTCTCACAAATGTGACAATGTGTGACAGGGACGGGGGGGGGGGGGGGGTAAAAAAATCATGAAATTCGTGTGACGTAATTTATGGATGGCCCCTTACCTACTAAAGATTTTCTTAGATTCCTCTCTGTTCTAAAGCATTACTGGACAAAGGTACAGAAATGTAAAAAAATCCTACCTATGCTGATGATAAAATTATTAAAAATCGAACAATTCAATTTAATATCAAATATATATTTTTTTAGTCTTCTGCCATCATGCATATTATTTAACAACAAATTTATTTGTGCAGTCTGTCGAAGAACTAAACATGAACGAACAAAATGTTTTTATTTTGGGTTGCAGTATCCGCAATATTCAAAGTAGCGCCGTCCCCGACTGCACAGATAACCCTTTTTACGTACCTGTACCGATTTTACCTTCTATTAACAATACATGGGCTAGGTTAGGATAGGTAGGTACCTACCTAATAAAATGCGAACATTTAATTATGATAAATTTGATTTTATTTCAATTTGAAAATAATCAAAAAATCTTATTATGTGAATATGTCACAAGATTCCCAATTGTTGCTTCCAATTACGGTAAGAATGCTGTTAGGATGAAGGGAATGAACGGAAGGACAATAAGAGAAAGGAAAGTTGGGAAACCTGGCTATTCGGATCTGATCACTAAACACGGCTTAAGCCTTTTCAAGCAACGAATCTTTCACCAGGGCGTATCTAGATCAAGTTTTTTTTTTTTTTAATATGAATACCGCACAAGAGTCCCAACTGCTCCCGTCTGGAGCCAGTGAGACTACGGTATCCCAAATTGGGGTAAATCGTGAGGCTGAAGGTGGTGGGAAGGGGAAGGAGATGGGTAAAGGAAGCTGGGAAGTACCTGGCTATTCAGATCTGGTCACCAAATACGGCTAAAGCCATTTCAAGCAACGTTTCAATTCTGAACGGTGGTCATACACCAGGGCGATACTGTGAATATCTTCCACTCTGGAACGTGCCGCAAATACACTATATATTATTTTAAATGAATTAATTGTAAAATAACACAAATTAAACAAATAAACTTATTTTCCATGCCGGGATTCGATCCCGCGACCTTCGGAATGCGTGTCAAGAGCCTTACCGCTGGACTACGCCGGCCGTCTAAAGTTGTTTACATTTCTAATTTTTATTTCAAGTCCTTTTTGTTTCACCACAAACACAGCATAAAACTTTACATTATAATCCTATCCTTCACATTTTTTTTGCAAAATTAATGTATCAATAATAATCCTTGACCGCTATTCCGAACCTAAAGCTCCAAGTCCCAAAGTTTTAGGGAGCTTTCACAATGGCCTATTAGTCGGCCGCGTGGACTAAAAAACAAAAAAGCCCTTAAACATACATATATAAATTATTGTTTAACGTGTGTATTTTTTTGTTAGTCTTCTAAACGTCTTGTTAGTTAGGTGGTTAGATGTTTTTTATAACCCGCTTTTGCGGCAAAGGCGGCTCGTGGAGCTTTATGACATAATATATAGTTTTAATATCTAATATCACAATAGTTATTATTAAGCATCAAAAAATTATACCTACCTTTTCAAAGTAAAGTCGGATCTAGCGTTAAGAAATTGGTAAAAAATCGACATTATAATTTCATACAGGGGAAGTGATATATCTAAGTGTAAAAAATACATTATTTTTGTTCTAAATAACACGTAATGTATTTTACGCTCGATACGGTTATTTTAAAGCTAACAACTGACTGACTATCGGCATGGTCTAGGGGTAAGGCTCGCGATCTGAAGGTCACGGAATCGAATCCTGTAGTGGGTGAATAAATAAATTGTATTTGATTAATTTGTGTTATTTCACAATTAATTCATTTCAAATAATGTATAGTATATTTGCGGCACGTTCCAGAGTGGAAGATTCTTACAGTATCGCCCTGGTGTAAAACCACCATTCAGAATTGAAGCGTTGCTTGAAATGGCTTTAGCCGTATTTGGTGTCCAAATTTGAATAGCCTGGTACTTTCTCACCTTCTTCTTCACCATCTCCTTCCCATCCCTTTTACATACAGCCTCACAACATACCCCAATTGGGGATGCCATAGTCTCACTGATTCCAGACAGGAGCAGCTGGGACTGAGCTATGGAGTTTTGAAATATCGACTGAAATGAAAAAAAAATAAACCTGACGCAACATTGCTTGTTCCAAATTCAAATGTGCCCGAAATGCGAAACCGGGTAGTAAAGATAGTTTCAGAAAAACATCCAATATGACCAGAGTTATCAGTAATTATCAATAATTGTCAAACTCAAAATAACTCACTAGTTTAAAAACAGGTTTTTCTTATACAAATAAATTTGTAATATTTTTAAATAATTACTATCATTTACGTATTTTTTGTTTTATTCGCTTTTCTTCTTATTTGCTTTATTAAGTTCACTTGATATAGTATACCTTTCTTCCCCTCATAGATACTATTATAATATTCTACATCCACTGACTTAATTATGCAATTTAACACCTTATCTGAAACTCGCAAACACCTCAGCACAGATTCTCCTAGTGGGGTGTTCACAAAACATTAGATACCAATTATTTTACACTCTACTATCAAGTTTTATGTTGTGGATATTTTTGTAATACTTGCACTTATAATTTATTTACGTGTAAACTGTGAAGATAAAGAAATAAATTAAATTAAATTTGGTTATGGGATCAACTTTTCAAAAATAAATATGTTTTTTAAATTTCTTCTCCGGTGTTCGAACCGTCCCTGGTTCGGCGGGCTACCCGCTGGTCGGTCAGGCGCCATCAGAAATATTCCGTCTAGAGACGGTAGCCGCTCGCCGTCTGCCCGCGATGCTTGACGGACACGAGACAGGCTTATGCAACCCCTCTTAGTGCAAGCAAGACGCAGCATAAAACACAGCCTGATATCGCGAGGAATTCCGCTGATAGATCCTTTGGGACCTCTCGTTCTTTCGCATATATGATGTATACAGAAGAAAAAGAGGTTAGAACGGAGTTTTCAATGGCAGGACAATAAGAGATACCTAGATCTTAGAATACGAGGCATTCCGCTGACAGATCCGTTGTGTCCAAAAAGATATCATCTATGGTTGTGACCTCTCCTTCTGACTTATAAATGATTGATGTGGCAGAAAGAGAGGTTGAAATGGATCTTTGAGTGGCAGGAGCATAAGACAGTTCCGTTGTAACCTTTCCCTCTGTACCGTAAACGATTGATGTGATGGAAAGAGAGGTTGAATTAGAAGTTTCGGTGGCAGGAGCGAAGGTCTTATAATTTGAAGGCTGTGTGAGGCGTACCGCCGGCAGGTCCATTGCAACCTTTCTTTTCGAGAAAGAGGAAGAATTTGCAATTTAGCTCTGGCAGGACCAAAGGAGACAGATAGTCCGGCTTGGTCCTGTCTGCGTGGTGAATACATGAATATATGGAATTCTTTCGGAATATGACTAATCTGCAGGTGGAGGTTGTTTTTGGAAGCTTTGAAAGCTCTAGATGGTTTGGGGGGCTTAAGGTTGCCTTCAGTTATTAATTTTTAACAGGGAGGGCTAAAATAAGCAAAAACTAAACAAAATCTGTTTTAGTTTTGATACGGTTCATTCGTGGTGGAAATCCACTTTGAAAAGTGGGATAAATATAGTAATCATAAATCATCATCATCATCATCTTCATCCCCTTATCCTATTCGGGTCGGGGACCCATTGCATCAACAAGGTTCCTACATACGCTGTCCATGGCAGTCCCATCCTTTTCTCACACAGTTTCCGCAGTTGCCTCGCCCAACTGTGTCTGGGGCGGCCCACTGGATGTCTACCCTCTGGAATCGCACTTAGTATTTTTCTAGGAATTCGGTCATCAGACATTCTTAGTACATGCCCAAGCCACCTCAGTTGCGATTTTTCTATTAAGAGTAACTATAAATATCCTGCTTATTACTTGTTAAATTATAGGTACATATATTTACATGACTATCAGTTATTATTGTACTTGCGTGTACACAAAGTAACCGTAAAGGTATTTCACCCTGCTGATTGGTCCTACAGGTTAGGTTTTATGTATATGTCTATATGACTATCAGTTAATAACAGCATGTACTGTTTTATCCCCCGGCTTGCAGAACTAACTTGGCAATGGTTATGCCAGTCGAGAGAGCGGTCTTATTGTTAAATAGAATCACTTCGAATATCGACATGTTCAACATCAATGAAGCACAAGCAAACGGCAAGGTTTTTTGCTGTTAGTCTAACTCTATTTATCTAATCTAATATATGTTCTCTTTAAAAAACGCTTTGAAATTGTAATTTTGTAATGTTTTTAAAAATTATTAAATTGACTTGAATTGAATTAAATTGTGTTATTATTGTATTTGAAGACAAACATATTACTGGGGAGTTTTTAGGAATATATTTGGGAATAACGCTGTCCTCTACTACCAATATTTCAGTAGAAAAGAAATAGTGTTATTGATCCTCTCGGCACTGGTGCATAATCGGAAAATACGCTAAACGCGCGCCCAACCTATGTACACGGTTGAATTTAGTCACATGAGAATGACTATAACTTTTTCTTAAATGATTTGCGGGCCTCTGTGTTTACTCCCTCCTACAACATGGGTCTCTTCAAGACTCCTTCCTCTTCTAAAAAAAAAAAAAAACTTTCCCTGATGGAAATCATTTTTTCGATTCTTGAATTCCATCTTTCTATAATATAACAGAAAATATATCTACGTTTTCTACCTGTAGGTACTAGAGCAAAAACTGTCAATCTCTGAAGTTGTGACACAACGTAATAACCCAAAAATAAATAAAATGACAATATATTTTTAAATTTGCTTACAAAATATAGCTTGAACTTTTAATTTCACGCATTTTCCTTAAATATGACGATATAACACGATTATTAACGCCTTGGCAAATTTAGGTTACTGGCAGGTGTCTGATTAAAAACAAGGGATGTTTTTTCTTTTAAATTTTTATTTTGTTTCTGTCACCTTGAATCACGAATCACTTATCAAAATCTTACATCTGTCCTTTGTCAAAGATATGTTTGAATCAACACCAAATTATTCAACTCGAACCTATCTCAAAATCATCGTACCTTTTTAAAATTATTTAGAAATCGAATTCGGCTTGTTTTACCACTCAAAATCATTGTTCCTTTTTTAAATTCCATTTCAAATATGTTTTATCACTCAAAATAATAGTTCCGTTTTCAAATTAAGTTTATAATATGTGTATCATGAGTGTCATTTACAATTATAGTTCTATTTTTAAATCGTTTAATTTCAAATTGAGCTACTTTTTATCACTGAAAATAATTGTTCCGTTTTCAAATTAAGTTCATAATATATCACAAGTATCACTTAAAAATCATTGTTCTTTTTTTAAATAGTTTAATTTCAAAATGAACTTTGTTCTATCACTCAAATTCAATGATTCTTTTTTAGATGTTTTTAATTCATATTTCATCTAAGTTATCGCGGCTATTTTAGTTTTTTAAAATGTTTTAAAAAGAATTCTCTTATTTTTATAAATCAATGTAATGGCATCCTAATACTACTTGTCTGTCTAAAAACGTATTGATAATAACAATTTGATTCAATTTTATAGTAGAGATTGACCACCAGTTTGATGTGATTTGTTGATAACGAAAACGGGCGAGGAATGCTGGTGACCTTACAGTTGAGGAAATGAGATCTAATACTTCTTATATTATTTAAATAAAGACGAGATGTCATAAAACGTTCATCGTTAAAAAAAATATCAATTGATTTTAATCAATAAATCCAAGTTTTCCCAAGAAATTAGATGTAAACTGCTTAAATTGGAACCCATTTATCTAATCTCCATTAAAAAATATATAAACAATCATTGCTCTTTATGGATACTAAGATATTATTGGTTCAGCAATCAACAAACGATTGGTTTGATTCCAATATTTTCTTACTTTTATTTATTGTTTTTCTTTGTGAATACCGTACAAGAGTCTCAACTAAATCCATCTGGAGCCAGTGAAACTATGGCTTCCCCAATTGGGGTACGTTGTAAGGCAGATAGAGGGTCGCCGAGGGCTTGGTAGGAGACAAATGTCTTGGCTGCGAAATGTTCGAGAGTGGACCGGTATTAGAAGTGTGGAGAAGCTATTCTGGGCAGCGCAAGATAGAGATACCTCCAGAGGGATCGCCAACGACGGGGGGACCTGATAGGCATACGAAGAAGAATAAGTTAGGCAGAAGGTAGTGGGGAGGGGAAGGAGATGGGAAATATGAAGGTTGGGAAGTACCTGACTTTTCTCACCAAATATGGCTAAAGTCATTTCAAACAACGTTTTAATTCTGAAGGGTGGTCTTTTTTTATATGAATACCGCACAAAAGTTCAGCAAAAAGGAGATGGGGAAGAGAAAGGTAGGAAGTACCTGGCTATTCAGATCTGGTCACCAAACACTGCTAAAGCCACTTCAAACAACGTTTCAATTCTGAACGGTGGTCTTACACCAGGGCGATACTGAGAGTATCTTCCACTCTGGAACGTGCCGCAAATATACTATATATTACACCAGGGCCACAATGATAGTATCTTCCATTCTGGAACGTGCCGCAAATATATCCTATATTATTTTTGATGAATACATTATGAAATAATACAAATCAGTCAAATAAAATTTATTTGTGTCCACCGGGATTCAAAACCGCAATCTTCGGATTGCTAGTCGAAAGGCTTATTAAAGGCCCCGGACACCTCGACCACGAAGACCGTCAAATAATACTGTTTTCCTCAAGCTTTCTAGACCCACGAACCGATCCGATCTAAAAACGTGTATCTCAGACTAAATTAGTATGGATCATTATTTTTGTTGATATTTGAATAATAATTATTCTCGGACATGTGAATATACATTCAGAATGTGTGATATACGACAAAAAGCGTCATCGCTTCGTTATTTATGTTAAAAAAATCTTATGTCAAAATCGGCATCTCAAACAGTTACAGACATTAAATAGAAGCTGCCGGATTCTAAATTCACATAAATTTAGAGTTTTCGCTATCAAATTAATTAGAAGTGTTACTTTTCACTTGCCTATCGGTTTTTTGACGACAGATCAAAGTTGAAATCATAGTTGAATAGACTTGTACAAACATTTTAATAGACTATTTCAACTCGTCAAAATGTTTGATTCGTGGTTATAGAAGCGACTAGATGGTCTGTACTCTAATAAAGTAATACCACATCGAACAGTTATATATTTATCTATACCTATATGTTACTAGACTTGTTGCTTAGTTTATTATTGTTGAATTTGTTTTTAGTTCAACCCTCCTTTAAATAACGGTGAACATCTTCAAGCTCGACCCATCGCCTTGCACCCCAGTGGGAGGGATGGATTCGTACGTCCACACTCCTGGACACACTGAATCCCTGAAATCCCTTTTTCACTTCCCAGATCTTCCCCTCCTTCCATTTCTAACTCTCACACAGCATCCTCAAAGATGATGTATTCCCTGAGCGAAATAATTTTTCTCAGAGCTTTTTTTTTTTTTGTTATTGGTTCGGACAGCGTTACAGTGTCCATCATCAGGGCAGATGAGTGATGATGGACACTGTAACGCTGACCGAAACGTTGGCTAAAGAAGGAGGTAGCGAAACACGGCATAACACCCCAAAAACAATAACAAAAATACTTTTTGGCCGTGAAAACCTAAAAACATTTCTCAGAGCTAATGTAAAAAAAAGAAAATCTTTTTGTGTAAAAATAAAACAACTAACATAACCAAATATTTGGAAAAAAATTACCTTTTCTGTTCTATGATTTAATCACCAATATGACCCAAACAATTAGCGAACGTGGATGACATACGTATTGACATATTTACATTAACGTGGATGACATGTACCTATATTATTATATAAAGCAAAAAGTCATGTTAAAATGTCAATTTCCTTTTTAAATTAATAGCATAATACATTATGAAATTAATCAAATGTCAACACGTGGTCACCCCACATTTTTACTCCAATATAATATATTCCTTCAACTTATTAGGTACCCATTATTTGTAAGAAATATTAAGGTAACAATATTCTCCCAAAAATTTTTTTGTGTATTTTTATCATGTTGAAAAAATATTAACCTCAATTTAGGTTTCTGCCCCAGTGAGGTTAAAAATTGAAATGTAAACAATAATACCATGTAAAGAAACAATAAATAAATAAATTAATATTTAATTAAAATGAAGACAATATTAGCGAAACTAAATCGAAAATCTGGAAACAGAAAATCAGAAAAAGATATTGACACCTCTGGGACTCGAACCCAGGACCTTCAGCTTTCCGGGCTACAGCCCTACCAACTGAGCCAATGTGTCTATCCGATTCGGTCATTTTTAACTGCATCGTACTTCGACTAAAAACTACCAACTCATCTTCATTTAATTCAATTAAATATTACAATTTGAGGTTTTAATAACAAATTTACAAATAAAAATATATAAATTTATATTTTTGGTAGATCGTAATTAAACTCATATATAAACTCAATTACAAGTATGTAAACTATGCTTCAAACGTTAAGTTAGTTTAGGGTACAACTGTTCAACTTCTGTCATACAACAAATATAGTCGTGAATTGAAGAAATTGTTAAAATGTGCCCTTTCACACGATCACTAAAGAGACCAGTGGATATGGTCAGCGTATTGTGACTACCTGTAGATTTTGTTCACAAGAAGAGGCTCACCTAGTTAATTTGATGCCAATGGCTTGAATCTTAACAGTAGTTGTTTACGACTCTCCCAAGAGACAAAGGTACCGAATATTTGAAATGAATCGAGATGGCGTCACAGAATTAAAATATATTAATTAATTAGCATGAAGATTATTAAGTCTGTGGACCCCCGCTGGTCACGTGTCTAGGATAGCCTTTTTCTATACAAACAAAGCCTGTTATTGTGAGAGACCGAAGATCAGAGGCAGGGGGTTTGGAATTATTTTGCCCCCTGTGTCCAATTTTACAAATTTAATATTTTTTAGTATTAACTGTTTTCTCACAGTAGCGTCTAGCTCACATAATTTACATTCAGTTGTCTACTCATACACAGACTTTATGGACTTTCTAATAACATTAAACATGCATTTTTCAATTGCTTTTACCCGTTGCTTTAAAAGTAATTTAAAAAAAAACACACGTCGTAAAGACTATAGACTTAAAAATAGAGGTCACTAAGACAAAAGGAGACAAAAGGTTCATAAATCTATGTAGTTTTCGTATGGTAATTTCTCAAAAGAAAGACAAATTTTAATCAAGAGAAATACATATTACCATTAGCCCCTTTATTTAGAATAAGAAAACTATGCTACACCATAAACAACGTAAACATTGAGAAAATAGCTTGAATTAATAGTGTTTTGTCTTTGTTTTTATTAGCAATTGCATCTTTTCTTTTAAATTTCAAATGAATGATGCCGGAAGGATATGAATTAATTTTTTTAATAATTAACCCGATTTTTTCGACATGGCTTAATTGCTTCGAAATGACAGCGTGTGTGCAAATTCATACGTTCCGCGATAAAAGTCGACGTTTGTTTTCTAGGCATTAAATTTTTAAGTTTATTAGGCAATAAATTAGTGGCAGCTAACGAAATTCAACAATCCAGTCAAATTTCCACGCACGTATTAAACAACTCAGTTTTTAATGATTTATGTACGGATAAGAGGTTTTTGAAAAACTCTGCATTGGTAAGTATAAGGTGGTTAATTAATTAATTTATAAACAAAACAGTTTTACGATCGCATTGCTTAAAGCTTCTGCTACTTAGACCTAAAATGTTTGCATAAAAAAGATATGTATTGATTTTAAATTCATTTATATACTATTATTTACAGTTTACAGTTAAATAGGTGATTTATACAAATAATTCAAAAAATGTTCCTAATACATCACAAGGTAGTAGTATTTTGTGAACACCTCATTACGAGAACCTGTGCTGAGGTGTTCGCATTTTTAGATTAAGTGTTATTGCATATTATGTTAGTAGCAGTTAGAGTACATCATAGTAATATGTAGACATGTTTACAATAGTCAAAATTTAATGAAGTTAAAGAAATGTAAACTAGATACTACTAATAGTGAAATAATTAAGACGTAAATGGAAAAAATCAAAAACAAAAAAATTGTAAAGTGTCAGTATTTAAAAATATTATCAATTTATTTTTGGAATAATAATCTCTTGTTACAGTTTTTTTATATTAACTCCCTGACGAAAAAAGGGCCCACGGGCCTACGTCATCTTTGGGGATACTGTGTGGAGGGTCTTTTCGTAAAAGTAAGGAGAGGAAATTATGGGAAAGAAAGATGTATGAGTGGGTAGGAATCTGGGGGTCAGTGTGTTCAGGAGTAATCCATAATTAATCCAACCCTCCCACTGCGGTGCGATGTTCCGAGAGAGTCCTGCTGGAGAGATCAATAGGTCTCCTCAACCAGTCTCTCGCGATCCTGCCTGCCACAGATGGTGGGCAGACGCATCCATATAGTGCAGTAGATATATAAAAAATAAAAAATATATAATTTGATCAAGAACACCGTAATCAACCTTAATTGTCATAACAATGTATTTTTATCACAGTAATAAACATACACTTTCATGCACACTATTCTAATATACTCACTCTTTTCTTTAAACCTTTGATTTGACTTCATCGTGCCATTATTCCTGACGTCCCATTTAATGCTAGTAAAATTTAATAAAAAAATATCTTAAAAATTTTTGTGTAACATTTTTAATGATATTAGCAATTCAATTAACCCTTTAAGACCTGACATGATAAAGCCATCAACCTTTCGCAAATCAAAATTCTTTAGATAATTCGATGTATCGATCTCCACACTATCATTTTCTTATCCTTTTTGGCATCATTCAATGACGTCATCAACCCAAAGAGGTCAAAAACGGACCCGCCATTAAAACAAGTTAATTTTTATCTGCCGAAGGCTGATTCCCTTTATCGTTAACCCTTCAAGACCCTCAATAAAAAGCCTTGTTCCGATCAGTCAAGAAAACTCACTTGTTCAGTCAAACGTCCATTCCCACACTAAAACGGACAATTTAGTCATAAAACTAAATCGGACACTAACAGACGTATAATTTTATTTATATTAAGTTATAAAAACGTACAAAAACCCAGCATGCAGTTTCAATTTTAGCGAGATTTCTTATATATGAGAATAAAAATATTTACTCTACTCGACTATATTAATGGAATAAGAGTAATTTCATTTTACAAAACAGCGTACATAAAATAACTTGCTCATAATGCAGACAATTCACCTGTGGATAAGTGACATAGGTAGATACTTAAAATATGTTTTAATTTTTTAATTCTTTTAGATTGACCAACGTTTATGGAACTTATTTGCGTAATAGACAACTCTAATGTCTTAATTAAAAGTTGTCTATGAGAATGCTAATTTTTTTAATCATTTAAGTGCAAAACGCTTTATAATATCAGCCTTACAAAGTTTTTATTAGTCATATGACCGTGCAATTATCCACATGTGTTCTATTTTAGCTTATGCAAAGAACATAGTAGCTTTTAAAAAATAATAAAAGTTTTATTGGTTAACTCACGATGGATTATTAAGAGTTTATATTTAACTGATGAGTTTATATTTAACTGTCCTTGACGAATAAAAAGATTATCCCTGGCGGACAGCCATTAAAAGTGATTAAAAAACTTGGTTAAATAGGTAACATTAGGTTAGGTTAGGCGCTATTTTTTTTTCATCGTCGTTAATAACTTTTCAAAGGGGTGTTAAATTGCCACTGTTGAGTTGTCATGGAAACTATTTAAATATACGACGTAATGGTGACCGTTAATATACACTGATGGCTATACAATCAAAAGTTTAAAAAAATATATATATATTATGTAAAGTCTAGTTTATTTATTTACAACATTAATAAACTAGATTTAATTTAAATAGATATCTCTGGGTGTGTAAGTTTGTCAAATAAGAGTAGAAAACATAGGAGGGAGCCACTGTTGTTCAAATGGCAATACTAAATGTATAATGGTAATGTAAAACTGTGTAACCTACATTTTATAAAAAATTAAAAAGGCGTAAACGTGAAAAATATATTTTTCCGTTGCAATATAGATACCCAGTGATTACAAAATTAGAATTGCATATATTATTATTATACCTTTGCAATTTTGTGTTATAACATAATGAAGAATAACGATATTGTTATAAAATATAAAGCACACTTTAGAAATTGCTCACATTTATTTAATACTAGCTTAAGTACCTAGCGTCGAGATCATGTCTCTAATTTTAGATCTGAATATATTTAACTCAGTCAGATCTAATTGTAGTGTAACTAAACTCACCATTCTTCCTTTCTACCTACAGTTAAATTCAAATTTATCTTAAATTAAATGAAAGCCAATCACTTTGTAAAGCACAATATAATCAAATTTATGTTATGGTACCTTTTAGGTAGCTTAAAATACAGTGCTTCTTCGACTTAAATTTTTTTTTAAGAACAAAATGTATTTTTAAATGTGTGTACAGTGTCATTGCACTTAAAAATATATTCTCGGTGGTGTTGCCAGCCAACAAATTTTGTAGTTCCATTTTTTATATTTTCTACTCTTATTTGACGGACAATAATGTAGCTTTAAAATCAATAAAGATAAAAAATAATAGAGCGACGTATCAATTATTTTTTTAATGTTTGAGTTATTACTCGTAAAATATCAATTCTTCTTTAATTCATATTCAATCATACATTTACACAAACTTATCACCAATGTAAGTAGGAAGCAATTTCCCACAACAATTCTCCACGCATTACGCGTTTACATGCACAATATTTCTAGAATCGAGGTAAAAAAATAGATACCACCAAAAGCTCCGTCGCATTCTCTCCCTCCTTCTAACAAACAACGAATTTAACGAGAAAGAGAGGTTACAATGGAGTTCTTGGCGGTAGAAGCATAGTTTCCTAGATGTCCGGTGAAATCGAGCGAATACAATCGGTAGTTCCACTACAGCTACTGTGCACGTACGTTTGTGTGTGTTTTGTGTGTCGTATGAACTTGTTGAGGTGGTGTGTGTGCCCGCAGCAGAGCATGCATGATGGTTGCTCTTCAGCTGAAGCGAGTAATTTCATAATGCTAATGAGGAGTGAGGAACCACCGCCGTAGAACAGGGAACATGTGTTAACCTACCGATGTACATCTACACATGAATCAAATCGGCCCGTATTAAATGCGACGGATTTTAGTTCAAATCAGTTAAATTAATACCTTATTCAAATAAGGAGTCAAAAAGCTCTCAGCGTCTAATGAAAGACGTACACAAATAATTGATTTTTGTTGTAACGTTCAATGATTTGTAAAAAAATGTTGCCAGTAGCTTTCTCATTTCGAAATATGCACAGGACATAACGATAGTAATTTATTTATTTATTAATCATCAACGCCACCCTTATGGGCTTTAACATATTTTTTACATTTACTACGATTTAGCGCATACAGGGTGTCAAAAACAGTGTTAAAATTTTAGATAAACCTAAATGGGTATTACTCAAGGTACATTATATGTTTTAAAAGACACATATACTGTTAAACAAATAAAATTCAAAATTTTAACCTCTCATCTGTCGCGAGCCCGCCGGCGGACCCAAAAAAAAATCTTGGTTTTTTAAATGCTATTTTAACCCTTCTATATAAAGAAACTGTATGAAGGACTAGGTCAGAATCGCTTGCGCCAATATCAATCTACGACCTAGGTACCTATTATTTTATTATTGTAGCTACTCTGAATTATTTTATAAGAATTTTGTACGAAATTTGCGGGCATTTTTTCGAAATACCATCAAACGTTCAACAGGTTGACTGCAGATGGCATAAAATTTAACAAAAAAATAATAATATGTAAGTTTTGAATACATCATTTGTAAGTGCTAAATACATAACCAAGTAGATTTAAAAACAAAAACATACCTTACCGATTTGCACAGCACTAAAATTAATATTGAAAACAATTTTACTTAAACCAATTACATTATATCAGAACTTCTGTTTAAAGATTTCAAATTCAGAAAACAAAATGCTTTTTACTGTTACTGTGCAACATTACAGATGTATTAGAATAAAGTTTGGTAGTTACAATACTATGATAGTAATATTTGGATGTACGTCGTTTTGTGTGAAAAATCACTTCAAGAGCGCTGTACAAATTTATAATGTTTCTACGATTTTTCTAACTACAGACTAGAGACTAGACAAACTATTATAAAAACTTATGGCAAACAGATTGCATTCACCGGTTGGTCGATGACTAATACAAAACTATATGTACAATGCATTTAAAAGTTGTTAGTTAGACAAACTGATAAATAATACGTTGGTGACGTCTGTGTTTTTATTAAGCTTCCGCTACCCGAATTTCTACCGATTTCTTACATATCTCCCTTAAACATTTGAAATTTTTGAGCTCTTAAAAAAATATATGTTATTTTTGAAGATAATATCTAGATACGTACTACGCCGAAAAGCAAATTATATGAAATTCCCTCGATAGAAAAAAATCGCAAAGTATGCTCCGAAAATTATTTAAAACAAGTCTATTTCTATTATTTTACAAGTTATATTTGTGAAAAAATTCACAATGTTTCTTTAAATGATACTTAAGATACGTTCCACGAGATTTTTGCTCTATTTTAAACGAGTCATGTTTTATTAAGCTTTTTCGCCTTTTTCGCTGCGATTTTATCACTTAAAATATTAGCGCGCTCTGTCCAACATTCGTAATTACATATCTCTCCATCTTCTTCTTTTTCAGCCGAGAAGCGCCGCCTTAAACTTATGGTCTATTGAAATGAGATGATTGGCAAATTTGGAGAAGCCATTATTATAACTTCTTAGATGTTCTTTGACACGGATATTATATTAAGCTCCGTTTTGCCTCTATAAAACGGGAAAATCGCTGCATTGAAGTGATCAAATACCTGATTATCCTAAACTTTCTTCTTTGTCCTCCCCTTTTATTATTATTTTTTTAAATATAAATACATCGTATACTAGTGAAGACATGGAAAACCAAGGTCTTGACACACTAAAGCAATCACTTTTCCAATATCTTTAAATTGTAAAGTTCCATTTATTTTTAAATGCAGGCATTCTCATGGCAAATACAGAAAATACAGAACTACAGATGTATCCGGAATTAATATGCAGAATATGGTAATAGCGCTAATGCCGGGTTGGTAATGCGATTTACCAGCAGACAATGGGTTTGACGAGTAAGAGGCAAAAAAGAATATCGTGACTGGAAACAATTCGATGTTTTCACGGAGATCGTGTTCGGAATAAGCGCTTTTTTATATTTGCAATTATTCAGAGTTTCATTTTTTTTTCTGTCAGTTCAAATATTCGCGAATATAGAAATATGAAGCGAAAATAATATAAAAACAAGTTCTTCTGAACAATGTAACGCTGTCCGAAACGTTGGCTTAAGAAGAAGGTAGTGCAACGCGGCGTAATACCCCAACATTCAATCACTATAGATAGTACTTTTGAAAGCAAGTTCCTCTGCTGTTTTCTATTTTTCTATTAATCCTTTGAATTTTCTATTGAAATCACTAACTTTCCACAACTGATTTAAATAGTCGGAAATTTATTTATAGGTATTTATTTATTTAACTCTCAGAGGGCTTTTACATATAGGTTGGTTTGGCACTTTTGGTTGTACTACTTACATAAATAAGAAACGTAACATGAATAAGAAATTGTAAAACATAATAAAATTAAAAATTAATTAAACATATGTTTACAAATTAAGAAAATTCCTTATACTCCTTATACCTCTGTCCTTCTCAGAACTTACTATTTTTATGCTAATACCTCATAAGAGTCCCAGCTGCTCCCGTCTGGAGCCAGTGAAACCATGGCATCCCCAATTGGAGTAGGTATGTTGTGAAGCTGAAGGTAGTAGGGAGGGGAAGGAGATGGGATGGAGTGCCTGATTCAGATCTGGTCAACAAACAAAGCTAAAGCCGTTTCAAACAACGTTTCAATTCTGATGGTGGTCTAACACCAGGGCGACAGTAAGAGTATTTTCTACTCTGGAACGTGCCAAATATATTACATATTATTTTAAATGAAATATTTTTTTAGAGTACCGCAAAGAGTCCCAACTGCCCCCGTGTGGGGCCAGTGAGACTACGGCATCCCCAATCGGGATTTGTTGTGAGGCTGAAGGTAGTGGGGAGGGGAAGGAGATGGGGAAGAGGAAGGTGGGAAGAACCTGACTATTCAGATCTGGTCACCAAACACGGTTAAAGCCATTTCAAACAACGTTTCAATTCTGAATTGTGGTCTAACACCAGAGCGATACTGAGAGTATTTTCTACTCTGGAACCTGCCGCAAATATACTACATATTATTTTAAATGAATTAATTGTGAAATAACACAAATTAATCAATAAAATTTATTTGCGCACGCCGGAATTCGAATCAAAAGCCTTGCATCTCGACCACGGAGGCCGTTGTCCTCTCCTTCCCTTCCTTAAAAAAATCTTCACAAAGCATCCCCAAATGCGACATAGGCACTGAGTCAAATTATTTTGTTCTTGGGCCTCCTATGAGGGGTGAATGTAAAAAAATGCTCATATTCAGAGGACAAAATGTTACCGATTAAAAACCTGACCTGGCATTTAGGATGTTGACTTTTTGTTCAAAATTAGTAGGTACCTATATTTGCAAAACTTTTACAAAGTTTATTAATTAACCACATCGAATTTTGCGAGTTTTTTTCAATAAAATCCATTTTCTAAAACAATAAAAGAGCGCAATTTGGCAAAAGACACCGCACCGGATTTGCCCGTGAAACTCCTTTGAGAATTCAGAAAAAGTAACCCGACACTTTTAAATGGCGCCGCGAATACCTTTTCAAAAACAAATCTTCTTTATTACCTATTAATAATTTATTCCTGGTACTTTTTGACCGCAACGGTAAAGCCGACTACCGGAATATTAATTAATTAATAGAATAAAATGATAATTTTGCATTAATATTCATATATAAATAAAATATACACATGTTTGCAGTTAAAATGTCACCTGTTGTAATGCCGACAAAAGATAAAGCCCTGGAAATTATAATTGAATATTTATGCATATCTATTATTTTTATCTCATTACTAGCGAGTTCCCGGCATGCGTTGAATGCCACTTAAAAATTGTTTCTTCCTGCGTGTCCTTTCCCATTCGTCCCGTTCCCCTTCCGCCTCCCCTTCCCCTACCGCCTCTCCCACACCCCCGTCCCACTCCCGCTTTCCATTTATTCAGTCCCGGTACATTCAGTTTTCGCGTGCCACCTATTGTAATTTTTTTTATACAATATTTCATTTTTCATATAGGTATTACAAACATTCATTTTTGTATATCATAAGATAAATATAATTCTTGATTAGATTAACAGCATTCGATTTTGGTTAGTACCTACCATAGGTGAGTACTTCAAGTAAATTCATTAATTTAAAGAGTTTATTCGAAAATTGAATTTGATTGAACAATCGATGTTTTGCATGTCATGTTAAAATCGCAAGATGTCATTTTAAAATTGTGACATTTTTGATAGTTTCGTAAGAGTTTTTAATAATGATTAAAAAACCTTTCAAATGTATTGTAATGTGGTTGTAATAATCCAGAAACCTTCACGAGGATAGAAAGACGATATTTTGAAAGTTTCAAACATTTCCTACGCAAGCAAGCAAATAAACATACATTCATTTTTATATATAAAGAGATTGGGATGATTAGTTCCTACCTAACTAATTCAGAAAATATTGGAATAAGAGATTTTCTTTTCATTTATTTGCTTATCTATTCAAAATTGAACCGAACACTAGCCGTGACAAGACTCGGCTAATTTTGAATGTTACGCCAAACTTAAATGCCGCCCTGAACTTGATACCATCCATCCTCGCGCAGGTACAGTTACTTTACTGACATTGCAACGACTATAAGCGAAAGAGAAAGACGCGTAAAACATAAGTGCGACAGAGATAGGCGTCGGCGGGGAGGCATGCCGCTTTTTGAACCTCAAACTCGACTATTGCGACGATGTGACTGTCTGGCAGAAAATTTGTGCGTCCCACTAAAAAAGCTCTGGAACGTTGAGCGTTAGCGACGCGAAATTTGCCCTTCGCTTTCCGGTATTTCTACGTTAACACAACATCTATAGCTTGCAGCTGTACTTCCATCATGAGCTATAAATCATAAAAATATCATTTTTTCAGAATGACTCTTGTATTGCCTGGGCAAAAGGCCACCGTTCAGCACCTAAAAGAATTGTTGCTTAAAATGTGATCTTTAGCCGTGTTTGGTGACTAGATTTAAATTGCAAGGTTCTGTCCCATCTCCTTCCCCTCCCCTCTCTCTGCCTTCAGCCTCACAGCATACCTACCCCAAATTTGGGAGCACCCGTAGTCCCGCTAAATTAATGATAAACCGTGATAAGTAGGAACACCAATAACTTTTTAGTGAGTTAATAAAATTTGAAATAATTTTTCTTCATTCGAAAAAAAAGTGGATGCCCTTGTGTTTAATATTATCTGATATTTCCTGCGAGTTAATGGTAATGAATGCGTTGTTTTTTTATCTCTGGCAACACCACACGAGCTAATAAAAATAATTGCAACCCACTTCCTCCCATTATTATTGTTACAAACAATTAAAACACGCCATTAGCACGAATCTACTTGTAATGTTAACACTAAGTATAATTAGGTACCTACCTTTGTTTGTTTATTTACTCGAGAGTCGTGATTTTCTTTAATTTTACTTATCTATGGTGCGATGTCATACTCATTCGGCCAAAAGCCAACGTTTTAAATATAAAATTTTTACTGTAAACAAAAATTCGTGATTTTCTATTTTTTACAATATCCTAGGAATGTAATATCTAGAGAGAGTGCAGGGCACAGGTCAACATCATATTATTTTATTTGTGTGTCGAGGAATTGAACGCACGACGCCTTGATGAGATCCAGACCCGATGCCAACTCAGCCACGACTGACTGATCAAAATTTATTATAAAATCGTTGTATATTCCATTAAGCATTTAATTTCGTATTACTACTATCTTTTATCTAAGCAATTTTTAATCAATTTTTTACTATCTACCATAATAATTGCCTTAATGAAAAAATCTTGTATCATGAAAAACGATGGCCTCCCGACGAACGAATTTTATTTTATTAATTTTTATATTTTATAATTTTGTCATTTTAAAAAATTTTATTTTGTGTAAATAGGTATACAGTATTTTCCCTAAACGGACTGCATATTGCATCTAAGTATTTCGGGTGGTCAACTGTCGAGGAATCAACTGTCGTGGAAACTATTTGTGCACACCGATAGTAGTTCAAATTGGTTCGTGGAACACCTGCCAGCAATCCCCTCTTACCCCATAGTGGTAAGAGTAGCCCTACGACCCATATTACAGCACACCACTACACAAGCATTCATCTCTTTAAAATATTTCTATTGTACCTAACTACCCAGCTAAACGCAAATTTTCAAATTATTTCTGGATAAACATATAGGTACTAATAAGTTTAATACACTTTATATTGTTAAATATAAAGTGTATTAAACTGTTATATTTTGCTTATGTTAGAAGTCAGCTGGAGTACAATTCTCCCGTCTGGTATCCACATTATAAAACTCATGTACAAGCTGTTGAAAGAATACAAAACAAATTCTTACGTTTTCTAAATTTGAAAATGGGTATCCCAGCAATTATGTTGAGCTATAACACTCTGTTAAATGATGTGAATATGCTCAAATTGTCAGACAGAAGAATTTTCACTGACTTGGTATTTTTATATAAAATTCTAAATGATTTAGTTGATAGTCCGGTATTGCTTGAACTGATATGCTTCCGGATATCACAACGTAATACCAGAAGTCAGGATTTATTTCAGTGCAGAAATTCTGGAACTAACTATCATATATATATATATGTATTCTTCTTTGCCCAGAATACTAATGGAGGGAAATAATTATACAAAGTCAGTGGACATCTTCAATGTATCTTTAAACAAATATAAAATATTGTTACTGAGGCAATTCAATTATGTACAATAAGTACTCTATATTTCTTATTATTCATGTGTCAAAGCCCCCAAAAAGGGCGTCAATAAATAAATATCACTTTGAAAAAGAAATGCCTCGGTAATTTGGTGATAGCTGTTTCTCCAGCTTATTAATTTGACCACAGGCAGTGTGTCGTAGGTATCACGTCTTTGTTCAAAATTATAATGATGAATGTTCCAATACACTATAACTTTCATGTCGCCAAAAAGTTTTGTCATGTCATTGATTAGGCGCAGGTCAAATTAATGGACGTGCAATTTATTTGGCTGTCTGGATGACGTTTATTGACGATGACGTCATTGTAGGTACATCCTTCAACGGGTAGGGTACCTACTCCTGTATCTTACTGTGCCACATTCTATGGTATAGTACGCGCCAAAATTTAATGCCGGCCTGAACTTGGTACGATCCAACTCGCGCAGTTACCGACTTAAAAATGAACGTAAACGTAAGAGAAATATGTGTAAAAACATACGTGCGACAGGGAAATGTGTGGGCGGGGAGGCATGCTACTTTTCTGACCTTAAACTCGTATATTGCGGAGATTTCTGTATCAAAGTAAGCCGGTATTAAAGTTTGGCGTATACTGTATCAAACGATCTCTATCATATACTCTCGATAATGCCAAAATGGAGGAATATTTTTTTACATTAGCATCACACATGAGGCCCCGAGAAAAACAATTTCCATCCAATTTTTCGGAAAAGGAAGGAGACGTTCTGGGAAGGAAAAATATATGAGGGGTGGGTAGGAATTTGAAGGTCAGTGTGTCCAGGAGTGATGGCCGTATGAATCCATTACTCCCACTGCGGTGCAAGGCGGTGGATCGAGAGAGTTCAGTTGGAGAGGTCAAAAGGTCTCTCTCAACCAGTCTCTCCCAATCTGGCCCGCCACACAGTAGGTGGGCAACGCATCCGTTGCCAAGAACTAATAAATGATTTCCGGGGCAGTGAGTAGCCATACCCGCCTCCTAAAATAAAAATCATCCCAAAATATAAAAATTTTGTTCATAAAATTTACACTGGAACATGTTTTTTAACATGCTATAGATTAGTCTTCTCCCACAAGACAAGGCCAGAGAGTAAGTAGTAAGATCATAAAATTACTACAGAATATTTTTGTTTTTCTGCCTGGTTCCGTGGGACGTAGTTAAGACCTCTCCCACAAAACAAGGCCAGGGATTTCATTGCAGAACTGCAGGTTATTTTTGTACCGGTGGCCTGGTTTGGTGGGATTGAGTCTGGTCCTATAATATCATAGTCTCAAGGCATGGTCGACCGTAAATATAAATATTTTAATGCGCAGCTCACCCGCTTATCAAATAAATAACGAGGGGGTACGTCCTACTTAAGAGTAGCACAGAGACGAATCGGAAAATAAATTAAAAATGTAAATTTAACGTTTTTTTTACAGACATATTTATAATAATTTAGTGGAACAGTATTATAAAAAAAGTAAAATTTGTTAAAAATATATATAAAATAAAACACAAGCAAAATACTGATAAAAGCTAAAAATTTAAATTTATTTTCTAGGTATGTTATTATAGCCTCCTTGAAACTCAATTTCGTGCAGTTGAACACATCTACTATTGACCCCAATTAGAGATTAAATAGTAGTTCCAGAAACAATTAGTTCGCATCCAAAAATAATGTTTCTAATTTTCTTTCATTTATAAATCAAAAATAAAATTCTCTCTGATATCATGGGATTTGTAAGTGGGTAACTACGAACATAATTATAAACCATAAAGATTTATAAAATTGTCCACAGAAACGTCCCCATCTCTTTGACAATTTGACTATTCTTTTTTTTTAAATTCAGGCCGGTAAGTACCTATCATAATATTGATTATTTCGATTTGACAGTACGATTATGCGTACTCTTTCGCGATAAAATAGTAGTATTCAAAAACGCCACCATCTTGAACCGGAACCGGAACAAAAAAATTTACAATAATTATGTACAAAATATCTTTCCTTGGAAAATTCTGATGTTTTGTGATGAATTGCCTAAAACTCTTGAACGAATGTTCTGATGACGATTGTTCTGAGTTAGACACTCTTTTTCTTATTTATGAATTTAAAGATATGGTGCCTTGCATTGTTTTCTAAGTTCAAAGAAATATTTTACATTTCTTTATAGCTCATGATGGAAAGTTCATCGTTGCGCGCTTTAATGGTTGGGTTGACCGAGAAAATCCAGCTGTCGAAATTGTGGTAGGTACCTAATTTTAAATCATCGCCGCCGCATCCCGAATTTCTACCGATTTCTTGAATATCTCCCTTAAACATTTGAAGTTTTTAAGCTCTTAATTTTTTTTTGTTATTTTTGAAGATAATATCTAGACGTTCCCTACGCTAAAACCCAAATTATATGAAATTCCCTCAATAAAAAAATTGCAAAGTATGCTTCGAAAATTATTATAAATACGCTTTATTCACTTATTTTAGAAGTTATATCTATGAAAAATTCACAATGTTTCTTTAATTGCTATTTTAGATGTTCCAAACGAGATTTTTTCTCTATTTGATCAATCATTTTCACAATTTTCGCTCAAATTTTATCGTTTTTAATATTAGCGCACTCTAACATTCGTATTTTCAAATCTCTCCAACTTCTTTTTTTTGAGCGGGTATACGGCGCCTTAAAGATTTTTTTTTGTGAGAAAACCACGAATAAGAGATCTATCCTTTGTTTTAAATGGATCGCCTATGAAAGATTAGGAAAAAAAAAATTACATATTTTTCAATATTTTGTTCTCAAAAAGTCGATGAAGTTAAATGATTTTAAAAAATTGTATTAAAATCTGAGATTATTATGATATTACTAGAAATATTCCACAGCAGAAGGTATTATGTTTTAAGACCCACTTTATCTTTTGCTAACCATGAGTCTTGATTGTAAGTAATTAGTTATAAGACTACATAAGTGATAAGTTATGGTTTAAGTAAAGTACGCTGTAAAGCATCCTTTTTTTTTTTTTTTTTTTTTTAATTGTACAACAGATAAATAATCCAATTACCGTACGATTTTCTCATCTTGACAATTTTAACACCTAAGAAGATGATCATTATACAAAAAAATCTTAATCTCCGCGCAAAAACGGTGCTATAGAAATAATCCTATTATTATTACATTTATTCCTGAGTTCAGTCCTTCTTCTCTTCTCGTCCCATACACCAGACACGCCCTGAGACCCCCCATAATATAGACGTTACCACGGAGCCACCGCAACAATATTCCCCCATACCATCTCCCAACTGCACTTATATCTCAGCAGCCTCTCTTCACCACCGCACCACCTCTTTTCGTCTCTGGTCTCCTGGTACCTAAAGCCTACAGACTGCTGGCCGGTCCACGGCGAAAACAAATTATCGGATGGGATGAAGAGCAGAGATGGAATAAGAACTAAATGGGCAAATTTAAATTACGTATTTGCTTCAAAGTTATTTAACTTAACCTCAACTCTGAACTCAAAGATGTATCTTTAGTCTCCTGTTAACTTACTGCCTTCTGCTGGCCGGTTAAAGTTTATATGTTATATTAACTTCAAATATCTTTAAACTTAATCTCAACTCTGAACCCAAAGATGTATCTTTAGTCTCCTGTTATCCTACTGCCTTCTGCTGGCCGGTCCAAGTTATTTGTTATATTCACTTCAAAGATCTTTAAAATTAATCTTAACTATAGACCCAAAGATTTATCTTTCGTCTCCTGACACCTATTCATTACCTACTGCCTAATGCTGGCCGGTCTACGGCAAAAACAAATTATCGGATGGGATGAAGAGCAGAGATTAAACAGTTCCTTTAAAATTATTTTTACAGCTCTTTAAACTAAATCTTAACCTTGAACCCAAATTCTTGTCTCCTTAGACCTAATGCTGGCCGGTTCACGGTGAAAACAAATTATCGAACGACATGAAGAGCAGAATCGGAATATGTACTAAATAGAAAACAGTTAATTTTTATATGAACTTCAAACAGCTTTAAACTTATCCTCAAATATGACCCCAAAGATTTATGGTACGGAGCATTTCACTAAGTATATGTCTGATTGCTTGACCTCCAAGATATCGACAACCTTGTAAATATTTAGAGAATCTTTGTAGGAAAATAAGAAATTACGGTCTTGAAATCCAGTTAATGTAGTTACAAAGAAATACAGGAGTCAAATCTGTGCATCAACGCGTTTGCTGTGTCTCTCAATTATGTAGGTACCAGATTAGTTTGTGGTTGTACAATTATGCAGAGTTTAGTTCAACCAGCGCTTGAACTTACACTTTTCTAGAAATCTCTCCAAAATAATGCTTTTGACACTATTAAAATGAAGTTAATTGTGGTATTTATTGCAGTATTTGGCAACACAAACGGTAGTTTAGTGTGTATTGCCTAATTAATCACTGCCAAATCAACAATTTAAGTGTTATATATTTCTGCCTCGATGATGCATAAATAAAGATCGAGTAATCAATTTAAAATCTTCAACAAACAAGACTCTCAAAAGAGCCAAAGATTCGAATGGAAGAAAAAAACTACAAGCGAATTGGTAAAAGTTATATCCAACTTAACAAATTCACCTGAGAAGATTTGAATTTATGATTCCGCCCGCCGCTGTAGTCACGATCGCCCAAGGCGGGGTCACTCAGACCTACGTGTGGTGTATTTAAGGCAATCATCACCTGTCTACTTACCTGTCCCTCGCTATACCAGCCTGTTACCTGTGTCCGCTTGTTTGTTCGGGGCCTGGAGAACGTGTTATTAGGATACAAACAGAAGGCGTACAAATACGATTAAGTTATAGACTATTGATCAATGATACGCTCAATTTATATCGAGTTTTATACAAATGTATTCATTACTAGTAGTTACTGGGTACCCGGATCTGAATGAATTTCGACCACTGAATAGATAATGCACGTTATAAACGCCTTCCATCTAGACTTAACCTGTTGAACGTGGGATGACATTTCAAAAACCCCGCGAAAATTACCTCGATCAGTTCTGGTCGAATATCGTCATAAATAGAAAGAAATTGTTTTTTTTGCGATTGTTTTCTGTTTACCAGATAATATATCTTATTATTCATGTATATCGTAAGAACTTTTTCCAGAATAGCTAAAATTCTTCCATTTTCGAAATAATTGTCAAAAAATATATTCATACAAATATAAACTGATTTTATTATTTCTACCTAAACCTGAATACATAGCCAACATGAAAAAACATAATTCAATTATTTATTGACCTTTGTACCCATTTGAAAACGTAAACGTAACTTTGACAGCTGCCAAAAGCCACTCGCAAATTTCGTAGAAAATTATTTAAAAATAATTCAGGGTAGCTACAATAATCAAATATTACTTAAGTGTAAATGATATTAGCGCAAGCGATTCTGACCTTACTCTTCATATAGTTTCTTTATACATAATGGTTAAAATCGCATTTTAGAAAGAGCAAAGATTTTTTTGGCCAGCCACAGATGAGTGGTTAATGGAAGTAGCATCCTTTGGTTCTAGCCCATTTAGTATCTCTTATTTGCTTGACATTGTATACATAATAATGATGATAAAACACAGTTCTGTAATTTATTGAAATTTACGTTTGATCGGTGTGTCTTTTGGATCGCGAAACTTGTCCACACCGCTTTTTTGTGTTCTTCTTAATGCCTGGGTCAGACCACACAATATGCCCGTTATACTGTCTAGGATTGGCCTATTTCAATCTAGGCGTACGATATGCTGAAATAGGCGAAGCCGTGAGAGCATAGCGCAAGTGTGTCGGCAACATTACTCTGTTTCTTATTACATAATATTGGACAAAAATTTTGAAAACTTTTAAACGATTATGAAAATCATGTTGAATACTTAAAAAGGTGGAAATTTAGCACAGATAAAGGTGAACGAAATTCATGACATTCATGTTTGGTGTGAAAGGTATAAAAGATTTGCAACTTTTATAGTTGTGCTTTTTGCTATGTGCCCTTTTCAATCCTTAATAATCAAATAATCCAATCTCGTAGAGATTACGTGTCTAGTTCAAATTATTCGATATACAACTATTGAAGGATACTGAGCTGAAAAAGGTAAAATGATGAAGATATAATAAAATTTTTAAGCCGCCTTGAAATATGGAGACATAACAGTCCTAATATTGACTGTTCTAGAACGGGAGTCCTTCCTAGTTGGACAGTCAAAAGCTTCCCGTTACTGTTTTTATATTCTTATAACAAAAAATAAATAAAAAAATAAATAATTTGAAATACGTTACACGTGTAGATATATATTTAAATACCGACTAATTTACAAAATCCAAACCAAGAATTTTGATTGCCATCTATATTGTCATAAATACAAATCTGTCAAAAGCCAGATAAGCCTGTCTTTTCAAACTTATAGGAATCAGTGTACTTTGACAGCAGCTGTCATTGTACATTGAAATAAATGTGTCATAAGTACCAAGCCGAGATTACGGTCTATGAATATATTCTTGTAAGACAAACCACGCCTTCTTGGAAGTTATTCGTATGAATTTCCAACATAATATGTATGAAATACGGAGGCAGGCGTGCCATTACATAAAGTTCTTACCTATAAGTGTATAAATAATGATACTCCCACTTTGCAAACAAGTTTTTGCAGCAAAGAAACATTTTTTGCAGTATTTTATTGTGTATTTAGTCAGTAAGTAGTGACGGGAAAACTAAACTGTTCTAATTAACTATAACGCCTTCTGAAGAGGTATGCAGAGAGTAAATAACGCATTGCATGATTGTAATTTGTTGGAGCGTAACATTTGACATTAGTACGTAACGTCAACATTTGAAGTTAGAGGTCGAAATTATGCATTCTTACAGTAGTGTACCTATTTTAAAATCATCTTTTTTTGATATTCTTTATACTTCAACATTGAGCTGATTAGATATTCTTACAGTAATATAATTAAAATTTGAGATGATTACATATTCTTACAGTAGTGTACTTCAAAATCGAGTTTTTTTATATGAATACCCCACAAGAGTCCCAACTGCTCCCGTCTGGAGCCAGTGAGACTATGGCATCCCCAACTGGGGTATGTTGTGAGGCTGAAAGTAGTGGGGAGGGGAAGGAAATGGGGAAGAGGAAGGTGGGCTACCTGGCTATTCAGATCTGGTCACCAAACACGGCAAAAGCCATTTCAAGCAACGTTTCAATTCTGAATGGTGGTCTTACACCAGGGCGATACGGAGAGTATCTTCCACTCTGGAACGTGCCGCAAATATACTGTATATAATTTTAAATGAATAAATTATGATCCCGCGACCTTCGGAATCTTAGTCAAGAGCCTTACCGCTGGACTACGCCGGCCGTCAGTTGATTGTATATTAAGTACGTATGTTGACCTACGTCAAATATAAAACTGTTGATAGGTATGAATTAATGTTTCATGTTTTTTTTTTCTTAATTGGGAGTTTTCTGCAAAACTGCATACATCCCAAACACGTTATTTTAATTATCACGGATTTCATCTATCTCCCCCTGGATGGTAGGATTAGTAACCTTGTGTAATATACGTCGTTCGAAAGTAAGATGTGCAATATACGTCGTTCATAAGTAAGTAAGATGTGTAATATACATTGTTCGTAAGTAACTAAGATGTGTTACGTCGTTCGTAAGTAAATAAGATGTGTAATATACCTCGTTAGTGAGTAAGTAAGATGTGTAATATACGTCGTTCGTAAGTAAGTAAAATGTGTCATATACGTTGTTAGTAAGAAGTGTTATATTACACTCCTTTTGATGAGATCAAGAGATTGAAGCTTCTATTCCTTATATTTTGTACAATTTCAAAGAAATTTGAGAAGAAAGAAAAATTCTCCTTCCTTTCCCTTAAAAGACTCTCCACACTCTCCCACAGCGTCCCCAAAGATGAGATAGGCCCGAGGGAAAATGTTTTCTTCGGGTCCTCCTGTGTGGAGCTAACATAAAATAACCAAGATTTAAAATAAAAAATGTCAATATCCCAATCACAATTTTTTGCATTGAGAGCTTTTTGTCCAATGAAAGTAGAACCTCTTCACTAAAATTTGACAGAGGTTATTGAAAACATTTATTCAAAATCCAGGGGTCACTCCAAAAAAAGTTTCATCCAAAATCAATTTCGGAATACCAAACTGGCGCGGTGGACTTCGCCAGCAATAATAATGAATCCACCAAAAGCAGGGGTGGGAATAAGTGACGGGTTGATAATTAGCATAGCGTCCGATGGTTTATGGTCCAATATAATTATTACCATGGGCAAATTTGCCAGCGTCAGGGAGTGATGGTAAAAACGTTGGCGACCCCGTAATCACACGGGGCCAACAACAACACAATCTACACCTTTGGAGAAGGAGAGCTTCTCAAACATATCTTAATATTTCTTCAACAAAATTACATCAATAATGTAATGTATCAGTATGCTCTGCAAAATGAGAGGATGTTAATTTATTGAAATAATTGCTATTATTTTATATTTTTTTAATAATATAATACTCCTAGAAGTGTTTGTATATATCAGTGGTAACGTGTGTATGATCTGTCATTGTTTTTTTTTGGTTTTCCTAAGATTCCATGCAATTTTTTTTTAATTTGCACAGATGACGTCACATATCACGCAATTAATTTCATTCTCTCAGCATTAGCGAGGCGAACGGGATTGAATGACGTAATTACGATATCGTATCAAGCCGGGGCATTCAGATCTGCTGGCTTTTTAAGTGGATTTATTAGTTACTAGCTTTTCCCCGCGGCTTCGCTCGCATGCTATTACGGGAAATTACTGTAGCGGTTGAACTTATCAATTATCCCCCTCCTCCCCACCCCACCCCCTCCCGCATTCCATACATTCATTCCCTTACATTCAGTTTTCAAACATCTAGCCTGCCACCTAAATTTCACAAAGAAAAAAAGAATTATCCAATTTTGTTCATTCGTTCGGAATTTATGCGCTTACAAACATTTCGGATGTTTATTTTTAATTAAATATTTGGAAGTTTGTTAATATAATACAAAATTACACTATTTATTATTCAGTCTTTATAATCGTTATATTTTTAATGTAGGAACTCTTATTTAACATTTATTCCAGAACAGAAGCTTGTTCAAAAAAAAACAAAACATATTCTAATATTTGAATTTTCTGGAGCAGTACCTGACCAGGGGGCTGAGTACCTACCAGCTTAGAGCCCACAAATATATCGACATCGTTTCCATGGAAACGATTTTTTCTGACGTTAGCAGAAACTCGCTTTTGTTAGCGACAGAAAACGTATAACAAATATAATATATTAATATTTTTAATTTCATAACGCCAGAGCGTGCCATCATATACAGACTATAGTCTTCGCATATAATTTAGCTTTCTATTGGTGAATGAATTTCGAAATTGAAAGTCTTTTTATTGCTTAATGCCTGAAAAGGTCATAAACAAACTCGAGCAGTTTCGCATTTATAATATTAGTATGGATGCTGTATATACGAACACGAGCCGTTCCTTGTGGGAAAGGAACGAAGCAACAGCAAATGACGCAAAACGCCGCTTGCCGTTGCTTCGTTAAGTATAATAATTTTCACTGGAATCCCTCATTACAGATGATTCTTGAAAATCATTAATTGAAATACAAGTAAAACTAATACAACACACCCATCTATTTTCTGACTTCTGAAGAGTATAAATTAGTCCTTTATACATATATACCTTTGGACACTGCAATCCTGTCCAAAACGTTGGCTAAAGAAAGAAGTAGCGCAACACGGCATAACACCCCAAAAATAAATAACAAAAATACTTTTGGCCGTGAAAACCTAAAATCATACCTGCTTTTGGAAATTTTTTTTTTTTTTGTTATTGTTTTTGGGGTGTTATGCCGTGTTTCGCTACCTCCTTCTTTAGCCAACGTTTCGGACAGCGTTACAGTGTCCATCATCAGGGCAGATGAGCTTTATGTTTTTTTTTTTGCCTGAATCGAAACGGGCAGCTGGTGTAAAGCGGGAATTTAAACCTTATTGCCATCTGCATAAGGAGTTTTATTGTTAGCGGGCCGATAATATTGCACGTTTTAATTATACATTTACGCATTTTTTTTAATTTTAAAGGAAGTGGGGAGGGGAAGGAGGTGGAAACAGGAAGATTTGCAATTCCATAAATACAGAAAAAATTTTACATTTATAATTTTAAAAAAATATATATATACATATATTCAACGTTTTAGAACCCGGCTATCGGTATAACCGTAATAACCCAGTGTCCGGTAAAACAAACTCATATTTTCAGTCAATTGCCGGTTAGGCTGGCCGCGGGCGGATCTCGAGTTACGTGGTGGGCGAGCGAGACGCAGATAGGCCCGGGGCAAGGGGCGGAGCGGGACAGAGCTAGGGGTGCTCGCTGTCTGCGTATCGTTGTTTGCATTGCGACGTAACGAGGTGACTTGATTGGCGCGGGGGTAAAACGTGCGGTGCAGCAACGGAGAATAGAAAGACTTTATTTAAAAAAAGATTTAAATTTTAAACGATTTGTTTGCATCAATGACTAAATAAAATACCCTAATAGAGGACTTCGTATGCAAATGAAATATTCTGTCCAAACAGTTATACAAAAATGGCGGCCTAGATGAAACCAATATTATTAAATAAACTGAATAATAACCACCGCCATTTTTGTATAACCGTTTGGACAGATTGTTTTATTTTTATTTTTTTTTTATTATTCACCCCTTTGCATTACCAACTTCATTGTTTACTTTTGCATTACCAATTTTACTGTTCATATTGTAATACGACAATAGAAAATATGACAACAATTTATTTCTATTGTTTTGTCTTAAAGTGTGTAAGTAGGTGTAAGTGCTACGAATTTGTGAATATGTAGTATCTCTCTGGATATGGAAAGATTGACGGTACATAGTTGTATCAAACGGCTATATATTATGTATGACGTCATTGCCCGTCTCGGTTACTTTGTCCCGATGACTAGCTACGCTGGATGACAGTGGATCCGAGGAACGGGCTATTTTTGGAACCAGTTCCTCTTGGATTTATAAAATGGTCTCCAACACTAACTGGGTGAAGCCGAACTAAAAGCCGCGCGCAGGGCGTAGCAGCAAAAACCTGCGGAGCGGGTTTTTAACTGCTAGTGTCTTACTAATGTACCAATTATGCTTCCCGATTTTATTTATAGCATATTCAATCTATAAAACACATGCACCTCTAAATAATGTGTGATTTATGGTGAAAATTAGATTTTTTGCTTTCATAATTAACTCAAAACTTAGTATTTGGAGATGTCTGATTGATCAACTGGCCGCTCGATTTATATAAGTTACCTAATATTAATGATAGTTACAAATTTCTAACCAAGTTGATTGTCTGTTCGAAGGAAAACGTTTATCTTTTTACCAGTTTTCTGGTTACGTAACCACAAAATATCGTGGTGTGGTCTACCACACCAAATAAATATAACTAATTATCTCGATCCACGAACCGTATTGTGGGTTGTGGGTATTGATAATCGCCCGCAAGCGACGAATCAATTCTACTTTTCTATTATCTTCCAATTCAATTCAAAAAGCTTCCAGCTGTCCTTGGATAAAAAAAAAACTTACGCAACTCTTTTGGTTGAGATATAACTGTCGAAAGAAATGACTTATATCCATATCGATATAAAAACACAGGCTTATTGATTTAAATGCAGTCAGGTGTGGACTCCAGTGTATCTAACATAGTTTTATAAAATCGAAAAAAAGGTTTAATCTCTATAGTAATGCATAATTTCAGCAAATCATTTATTAGATAACTGTTTTTAAGTATTATTTTATGTATTACTTTTCTAATTTTTGTGAATGATGTCACAGAGAGTCGACGAGGGGAAGGAGAAGAGGAGAGGAAGGTTAAGAATGATCTGTTTATTTTAATTAGTTGGCTAAACGTTACTAAAGCTACTTCAATTCTTAATTATGGTGTCCCACAAGGTCGAGACTTGGGGTCTCTTCTTTTTGGAAAAGGGTTAAAATGGTATAAAATATAAGTAGGTAGGGTAAAGTAAGGTTATCTGGTGATATAGGTAGTGAAATGGTAGAATGTTGGCACTATTCAATATACCATGCAGTATACAGCTTATGAATTCGAATCATAGATGAACAACAGACCTGTTTCGGTCTATCTATGATTCGAATTTCAAGGCATGTACTGCATGGTAAATTGAATAATGCAAAAATTCTACTATATCACCTAATAATTACCTGCATCACCAGATATATTATATTATATCACCAAGTATATTTGTAAGCATAATGTTATTTTATACTATATTTCACTTTATTGATTAAAAACACTATTTTTTTAAAACGAAGAACCCACACAAAGGATATGGGAATGAAAAAGATGAATAATATAATAAAAGAGTTGTGATTTATCGCTAATACGCCCCTTGTGCTGTGTGTTATTAGACGAACAAATACATCAACAAGTTATCCATATTACCAAAGACGCAATAAATTTTAATATGAATACATTTCATATCAACCTGTGGCTACCGACAAAATTATGTAGATGCTTTCTATAGATACGTAAGTACTTTGTACTTATAGGCATAAATCGTAATAGAAAATTGACGTGTACAATTTCGTATGAGAACTTAATTGGGTAATGAACAATGAATAATAAATTCAATTATCCAAACATCAAATATGGAATTTGTAATAATAACAATAATTAAGAAAATGTCAAAATTGTTTTTTATTGCTTTTCAATAATGACTCCTGGGTTTGAGGTCTTTCGACCACCAAACGAGGTACCTGATATTTGTTGTCAAATTATGTTGTCGTATAAATCAATTGAAATTGTAATCGACCATAAGAGAGCCCACACCTTTGCTTTATTACATTAAAATGGGTTAATCAATTTGATGACAAAATTGACCATCATTTGAAAACATGTAAAAATATATCATGAAGGTCTAATTGATTATTATTATATTTAATAAGTCTTACGTGGGTATTTATCTGCTAGTTCGTTGAGTACTTGACTGTTTCAGAGGTCTTCATCTTGTCTTCAAGGAGCCAAAGATTAAAAAAAAATCATTTTATAAAATATGTTACATCTACAACTGTTCAATATTTTTTGATACTTATAAAATCTTGTTTTTTTTATAACGTGATTTGCTCATTTTTAATGAGTTTTGCAGAACCTGTTTTGAAAACATCAAAAGTCTACTTAATTCGTCCAGTTTTTTCTTGAATAATTTTGTAGAACAATAAACTATTCTACCAAATAAATTTCAGGCTTTCGTCAAGATGTAAGATAACTTTTTTCATGCGACAATTTGGTAATCAATTGCTACGTCTTGTGAGGCCTTTTCATGCTCGTTAATTAATAACGTTAAAATTAATAACGTTCGTGGTTTGACTAATTAAACCATATAAATTGATCATTTTTGGTCCACGTAAATCATCAGAAAACCTGAAATAAATGGAAACATATGTCAAGATGTACAAAAAAATATAAGTAATAATTTATTTTTACTCAACATATCATTTTCTTTTCCAATTAATTTACTACCCGGTTTCGCCCGAGATTATGTTTGAAAAAATATGGAAGAAACAACATGATACCTTGTCTTATCTGACAATGTAATCATTATTTTAAAATGTAATTTTTTTATGTAACTCTACATAGGAGGCCTTAAAGAAAATATTTTCTCTACGTCATCTTTGGAGATGCTGTGTTAAAGGTCTTTTTGAGGAAAGGAAAGAGTGAACCTGGGTCTTGAAGAGACCCACGTCGTAACAGGGAACACAGATGCCGTCAAATCACACCACGTTGTTGAATTCAAGAATGAGTTGCAGAAACAACTCGTTCTTATGAGACAGATGTCAACTGTGTGCAAATGTTGGGCACGCGTTTGGAGTGTTCCCAACTGTGCGCGAGGTTTTCCAATGACATTTCGAACCGAAAAGTATTGTATTCAACTAGAAATTCCGACAGAAAAACAGTGCGACCCTGTGCTGAAACGGGCGGTCAGTTTGATAGATTCTCCCACTTTAACGAACGGATTGCAATCTTTAGAGCACAGGCGTCGGGTGAGAATGCTATCCATGTTCTACCGGTATTTCAATGGAAGATGCTCTAAGGAACTAGCGTCATTGATCCCTTCGGCACCGGTGCATAGTCGAGAGACACGCCAAACGCGCGCCCAACATATGTACACGGTTGACATTTATCACATGAGAACGGGTCGTTCTTGAGGTCAACAGCTCGGCTATGGAACAATTTGCCGGCTTCTGTAGTTCCTCCCTCCTACAACATGGGTCTCTTCAAGACCAATGTTCATTCCTTCCTCTCTTCAAAAAGACCCTCCACACAGCATCCCAGATGACATAGGCCCTGAGGGAAATTATTTTCCTCGGGGCCTCCTTAGTGGAGTTAATGTAATTTTTTTTAAGTGCACATTTCACACCACCAGAGTCCACTGTTTAAGATTTTAAGCTATTTAAGACAACACACACATCATCATATATTTTGCTTCATATTCAATATTTTGTCTAACGTTTTATCTTCCGTTATTTCAATGAACAGTTTTGTATCAAAAATCTAGTCACCATCAAGTTTGTATCTGATGCTAATTTTGAATAAATTATTAACAAGTTTTCTGATAATGTTGTAATCGTTTTGATAATGTTCAATAACTAGAGTAATGTGCTATTTACATTGTACATGTGATACAGAACATAATAACTTCAATTTAAAATGCTTATTCATCACGCTCAATATTTTCACGCTGTTGATAAGGTGCCCTAACCGCGAATTCAACATGATTTCGTGGCTTTCACTATACGAAAGTAGTTATTTTAATTATAATAATCCGACATTAATTTCTAAGTTTTTTTTTATGTTAGATCAACCAGGGGTTGCACAATCTAATTTATATCCAGCGTAATTGATTTTATACTATGCTTTTTTTTGTACGTTTTAAAGCCGATGGAATTACATTGAAAATATTATAAATTATATTATCTATGTATGTCAGTAGCAGAAATTTAATTATTTCTCAGTAAGTTGTGAAAGTTTGTTTTTTGAGTAGCAGAAATTTAATTGTTTCTCAGTAAGCTTTGAAAGATTGTTGCTGTTTATCTTTAATTTTGGGCCGTTTAGTACACAGTACATCGATAGCAGTAAAATATTTTTGTGTTTTTGACGGTTTTCTTACAAGTATTTTACAGTATTATTGTGCCCTTTATGGGTTTATTACAGTTATTTTACAGTATTTTTGGGCCCTTTTGCGTTTTGTGTTTGGATTGGTACAGTGAGAAAATTCAGTATATTTCTTAATTTATTGTTTACTAGCTTTTCCCCGCGGCTTCTCTCGCATGGTATTACGGGAAATTACTGTAGCGGTTGAACTTATCAATTATACCCCCTCCTCCCCACCCCCACCCCCTCCCGAATTCCATACATTCATTCCCTTACATTCAGTTTTCAAACATCTCGCCAGCCACCTAAATTTCATAAAGCTATAGCTCAAAGAAAAAAAGAATTATCCAATTTTGTTCATTCGTTCGGAATTTATGCGCTTACAAACATTTCGGATGTTTATTTTTAATTAAATATTTGAAAGTTTGTGAATATAATAAAAAATTACACTATTTATTCAGTTCATTTATTCAGTCTTTATAATCGTTATGAATTATATTTTTAATGTAGGAACTGACATTTATTCCAAAACAGAAGCTTGTCCAAAAAAATAAAACATATTCTAATATTTGAATTTTCTGAAGCAGTAGCAATCGTTTCCATGGAAACGATTTTTTTCTGACGTTAGCAAAAATTTGCTTTAGTTAGCGACAGAAAACGTATAACAAATATAATATATATTAATATTTATAATTTCATTACGCCAGAGCTTACCATCATATACAAAATATAGTCTGCGCATATAATTTAGCTTTCTATTGGTGAAAGAATTATTAAAGTCTTTATATTGTGTTATGCGTGAAAAGGTCATAAACAAACTCGAGCAGTTTCGCATTTATAATATTAGTATGGATTGTTTCAATATATTGTTTTTCATTTACTCACAAATAATTGCCCAGGTTGCCACTAAAATCATGAAACACTAATATTTTTAATGGCCTATATCTTATAATTTAATGCAAAAACTAATAAAGTAGCTTACATCCGTACTAGAAATTTGACGTACCTACCTTTTGATTATAAAAGTATTTTTTCAGTTTGGTTGGGTATTTTGATCTCAAATCCAAATTTAAGATTTGTATGAAACTGGCCAAAATGGGCAGCGCATACGTTCCTCTTAAGGGGATCCAATAGTCCAGGGAAAAATCGATATCGGAATTCACGCCCTTTGTGGGAGGAGTTAAAAAATATTTGAGAAAAAGCTTTTGGAATGTTTGGAAAAGTTATTTGAGAATTTTTTTTTACAGATTGATTTCGTAAAAGCCTGAAAAAAACATTAACTCCTTTTTTACACATTGTTTATTGTAATAACAAGGAAATTTAAAATTGATTTCACGGAACCGAGCGACGTGGGTTCACACGTCTGTTCCCTGCTCCGGCCAGGGCGGTCCTGAATGAAAGTAGGGTGTGGCAAGCCCGTAGTCCTTCGGTGAACGACATAAGGGTCACTTTGAAAATCCTAATTCGTCGGCTGCCGGCCGTATTGTAAAATAACAACGCAAAAATTCGTATTTTATTTTATTTTGTGAATATCGGGCGTAAATATCAATTTATTTTGCGATTATCATAAAAGAAACTAAATTTTCTACAATAAACAATAAAACCATATCCGAAAAGATGTTCATAAGTAGGAGAGTTTGCACTTGAAAGTGTTTTTTTTATAGACCTATTACTTTATTTTTTTCTAGGCTTATTAAAAAACTTATAAAAAAATGACCGATATTTTTTAGGGCCAAGATATGTTCTACACGCAGTATTTAATTGAAGCATCTATAATATTTCTAAGCGATCAAATTTTCAAAACAAAAACTCATGATTTTGTGTGATTTTGCATTATTTACTATGGCTTCATCTTAAAACCAGCTTTATAAAAACGTAAAATTTACTACACAATGAAAAAAATTTTGACATACATTTTTTAGATAAATATTTGAAATATTAGTAATAAATTTGAATTAATATTTTTCGAATATACATACATACACAGATATAGGTAATAATCCACAGCACATCAAACCATCAATTTTCTCATAAAATGTCAGCTTTTCATTCAATGATTCATAGAATAATTAATGTGCATATGTCTCCAATGGAAATTAATTAATTAAAGGAATTGCAATTAAAAATGGATTTAACTCTAAACTAATCGGAAATATTCTAAATAAAAAATACAAGAATACATTTCTTAATTCACATTTTATTTATCAAGTACAAAAAGATCTGGAGTAGAAAAAATTGAGGAAAATTATGTTTCTAAATAATGAAATTTCCAATTCTTTTACAAAAAATTAACCAAATAGAATTCGGCCAGCATTTTATGCAAATAATATCGGAAAAAAATTAATATTAAATAATAAGGATAGAGACTTGAACATGAAAAAAATTAGGATTCTATAAATTAAATTTTTGTAAAGATTGCGGATTTTTTTACCAAGGTAAAACTTTGAAATTGCGATAAGGGAGCATATATGAGGTACGATTCTAGATTTTCACGGCCAAAAGTATTTTGGTTATTTATTTTTGGGGTGTTATGCCGTGTTGCGCTACCTCCTTCTTTAGCCAACGTTCCGGACAGCGTTACAGTGTCCATCATCAGGGCAGATGTCACACATCTGCCTTTAATGTTGATGCCAACCCCCGCCCATCCATTGACATCTTTAAGTCTTGCATTGCTTACGAAACCAGTTGGCTTTTTAGACAATAAAAGTGGTTTATAGGAAGTATTTTATAATTTTTTAATTAAAATGGTGCCACAAAATAAGTTTGCTGTGTTTATAAGAAGTAATATTAAACGTTCCTTCAAATGCGTAGATTGAATAAAAGTAAATTTTAGAATATTTGTTAACTAATTTTCCAATATATTAACAATATTTTAGCATAAATTAATACTGCTCCTGATCAACATCGAATTGTTAGATTAATTTCATTGGCAACATTATTAAATTAACCTAAATAACAAAACAATCCTTCAACAATTATTTTGTTCGCATGGAAACGCTAAGTGTCGAAACAAATACATTTAATTTAGCGTAGACACGATTAAATAAATAAACCAATCACTTTCAGCGTTGCAACGTTCAAAACAGCTTTATTAACAGGAAACTCTAATCTGATCTAAGTGAAAATCAACGGCAAGAATAATAAATAGCATGTAATACATCAAATGTCTTCATAAATAATATCTGGCTGCTGAGCTGTCAATAGGGAACACGCCTACCTAACTACGATCCAAACCTCACGCCTCAGGTCAAACAGCTAACTGTTATTTAGAGAGCATCATGCTAAAAAAAATGCTTTGGTGATGAGCCAGTAGGACCATTGCAACCTCAATTGGGTATGTTGTGATGATGTAGGGGGGGGATGTTTTTACACTTTGTCGCATCCTTATCTGAGGAATGTTGTGTAAGGAAAATCGAAAGAGAGAGATTGGGATGAACCTGACATTCATATCAACCAAACATTGCCCATGCCATTTATAGCAGTGGCTGTGTTGGCATCGCGACTGGTTCCCATCCAGGCAACGTGAATTCAATAACTCGGCTATCTATGTCCACCAAAAAGCAACATTTTTCGCTTAGTGGTATGGTAGTAGAAGATTTTTTATATACAGGATGCGGCGGCACAGTTTCCTTTTTTTAAATGCGCGCCATTCAGTCGGTTGGTGTCGTAGCGGAGAATTAGTGATCTCGTTTGAGAGGCGGAACTATAAAGTCTTGTCCCGACACAGTTTAGTCGCCATCATGCGTTGGAACAGTGTAACCAGGATATTTGTAACCGCAATCCGGGATAGTTTGTCTTTATTTTTTAAAAACTTAAAAAAACAATTTTTTAATTCTGAATAATGCGCTTTCAGCCAATGAACGGCAACGGTAAGAAGACGAATAGAAGGTTAGGATGAAAAATATAAATGCAGAAGATTATGTGTGTGATAATGAAGGCATGACTATGGACGATACAGGGAACCTTGCCAAGGCAGTGAAGGATGGCGTTCTGTCCTCTCTGCCTACCTTTTGCGTGAATGTTAAGAAAATAGATGGTTAACGTAACTGTAAACTTATCAATATGATATCTTAACTATCAGACATGAACAACGTTATGTGCCTAGAATGCACGTTCATTTTTGAGTTCAGACGAAATTTCGGTTAGCAAATACCATTTTAAGTAGGTGTGGCACATGAATGGTAACAAGTTACAACAATGAGTAAACAAATACATACGATTAGATTTTCACAACACGATTTTTTATAATAAATTCAAATGTCGGTCAGAGCGATACCCAGCGAGCAAGAACTGGTAGTTGATTATGCAGATCGACTCGGATCACCGGGTCTTAATGACAGCAGAGTATGTAAGGTACAGATAAAACCGGTTTCTACCTTACCGACACTCTTTGCATTGCTGTCAACGGTCAACTTGACAATATCCGATTTGACAGTGGTTGACAGTTGCCGATTTTAAAACACCTTATTGCAACGGCAGCGTCGATAAAATTATCATTCGTACTGTTTGCTGACTTTGGCGGCAGCGTTGGAATAAGCTTTGTTGATTTTGCGAGCTTTTGGTAATAACCAAAGGTAAAATAGCTAAAGAGAAGAGAAATAAGTTGATGCCTTAAAAGGTGTCAGCCAGACTGTTTGCTGACTTTGGCGGAACTTTCGTAGAAGCTTTGCGGAACTTTTGTGAGCTTTTAGGAAACCATAATGGTAAACTAGATACGAAGAGAAATAATTTGTAACATATCTTAACACCAGCAGTTAAGATGAAGCCATGCGAAATAACGCAAAATTATACAAAATCATGTATTTTTGTTTTGAAAATTTGATCGCTTAGAAGTATTATAGATGCTTCAATTAAATACTAAAAGTAACCCCTTTTCGAATATGGTTTTATTGTTTAATGTAGCAAATTCTGTTTTATTTTATAATAATTGCAAAAAAATGATATTTACGTCCGACTTCACAAAATAAAATAAAATATGCATTTTCGCGTTGTTATTTCACAATACGGCCGGCAGTCGATGAATTTGGGCTTTCAAAGTGAACCTTATGCGGTCCACCCAAGGACTACTGATTTGCCACACCCATTTTGTATTAGTTCGGCCCCGGCCGGAGCGGTGAATAGACGTACCTATGGCTCCGCGTCGCTTGGTTCCGTGAAATCAATTTTAAATTTCCTTGTTATTACAATAAACGATGCGTAAAAAAAGAGTTAATGTTTTTTACAAGCCTTTACGAAATCAACCTGAAAAAAAATTTCTCAAATATCTTTTCCGACCTTTCCTTAGCTTTTTCTCAAGTATTTTTAACTCCTCCTACAAAGGAGCGTGAATTCCAATTTTAATTTTTCCCTGGATCATTGGATCACTTTAACAAATTAATCTACGTTTGTAAGTCCTCCAAGGAAATCGCGTCATTGATCCTATCCGAACCGGTGCACGGTCGGAAAAATGCCACACGCGCACCCAACATTTGTACAAGGTTGACATTTGTCACGTGAAAACGGATCATTTTTACGTCTTGTTGAATTCAGCAGCTCTGCTGTGGAAAGATATGCCGGTATTTGTGTTTCCTCTCACCTACAACTCGTTTCGCTCCTGAAAAAGACCCTCCACACGACAAAAGATGACGTAGGATTTGTGGGAAATTATTTTCCTTAGGAAACTAAGGTTAAAAAAGGGCAAACTTGCAACCTTTTTACTTAATATATTAAATTAGATTTGGTTGTGGTTGATTTGAAGCATTGGCCTAGAAAGCGTAATAATTATCTCTTTGTTATATTTTGCCTACAAAGTGTGCAAATCTTCTAATTATAATTTGCCAACAAGATACGTACAGTTATGCATTATGTGCCAATTTCAAACATATTATGTGGATCGATGCACTAACAGCAGCACTAACCGATTAGTTGACCCCTCTGTACATAGGTGTCGCGAGTGTCGCCTTACAACTGTCCAGTGAAACCTTACGTGACATGCAACCAGCTTACAGGGCGGGATTGGGAATATATTCATTTACAATCTATATTTCTGTACAATTACTAAAGTAAAGCATTCGTGATCGAGTCAATATTTTCTTTTTTTACATTAGCTCCACACATTAAGCGTGGAAAAAAATTCTAAGGGCCCATGTCATCTTTGGGGATCTGTGTATTTTCAGGGAAAGGAAAAACAGAAAGTTCTGTGTGTGTTTTCAGGGAAAGGAAAATAGAAAGTTCTGGGAAGGATAAAGGTATGAGTGGTTGGTAGGAATCTGGGGGTCAATGCGTCTAGGGGTGACGGACGTATGAATCCATCCCTCACATTGTGTTGCATGGCGATGGGTCGAGAGATTCCGGCTGGAGAGGTCTAGGTTGAGTTTCCAATCCCGCCACGTTGTAATAGACTTTCGCGTGATTTTACTAATAAGTGTAGAATGTGTGAGCTGAAAGCATAAAATATTTAATTCAGAATCATTCCCTACCAAAAACAAATGTCGTTAAATTGTTTTTTAAATATTATATGATTTTTTTGTTGACTAATAATTTAGAGAGACGACCAAAATTACCTTTTGAATGAACACCGTTAGTAAACATTAAAAATCTTCAGATTTAGATCTGTCAAGCATTTAAACAAAACAAATACACTTTAAATAAAGACCTATTAATTAATATCTTCGCGGGACTTCACAAGAACAAATTCAAAGTATTGGCCGGCTTCAATTAAGTGCTCGACAATTACCCATTTGCCAGGATTGTCGAGTTACTGTTCTAAGATTCTTTTATTTTTTTTGAGAGGGAGGAATCGCAATACGGCATAACAGCCCAAATATAAATGTTTAAGATTGACTCTCAACGTTCAGGTAGTTTTTATCCATAAAGAAATTTGGTAATTTGGAGGTGAAGGAATCGCAAAGTCAATTTTGAAAATCAGCATCGTTATCAAATAAAGTAAGTAGGTACCTTGAGATTATTGGATAGATAGGGTAAAATATGTAAATATTTTTCAATAAAATCAGGAGAATTTAAAAAAGCCACAACTTAATTTTGGCATCCGATAGCGCACACATACAAGTACAATGTATTAATGGCCCAAGCAATCTAAAACTCTAATAAAAGATTAAGTATATAATTGCAATTTTTTTGTAATTTGAAGAAAATAACTGTCATTTGTTATGCTTGTCAGCTGATAAAGCTGATAAATTTGATAGTAAGCTTAAACGGATGGTTCCACGATATTTAACTTTTTATTTCATCACTTTTATGACATTTCAAAAGAGGTGTTGAAGACGCATGTTGTTGAGTTGATCACCGAAATGGACGTAGAAACGACAATCATGAAACAACCCAACCGAAGACATGATATTATGAAACTGAATGACATTGAAACATTTATTCGAACATATTTTATTTGTGTGATAAGTAGGTACATTAAAATATGTTAAATTTAATATTCATTCCAATGCGTCATACTTGTGTTATAAATAGGTTCGTTCAAATAAGTTCCGCATGTTTTCGTTCCGCGACAAAATATCTACTAAAACCTAACCTAACCTAACAAAAAAATGGGACAAAATACAAGCATCCTATAAAGACCATAAATTTTTGTTGTCTGTATTATTTTTGACCCATTTTACTCTTTTTGAACAATGATTTATTTTCTTTACAGGCTGTATGCTATTTTGTCCCATTTTTTTATTAGGTTAGGTTGGGTTAGGTTTTAGAAGATATTTTGTTGGATAATATTTTGTCCGCGTGATATTTTTTCGGAGGATATTTTGTTGGGGATATTTTGTCGGAGGATATTTTGTCGGGGATATTTTGTCGGAGGATATTTTGTCGGGGATATTTTGTCGGAGGATAATTTGTTGGGGATATTTTGTCCGAGGATATTTTGTCGGGGATATTTTGTCGGAGGATATTTTGTTGGGGATATTTTGTCGGAGGATATTTTGTCGGGGATATTTTGTCGGAGGATATTTTGTTGGGGATATTTTGTCGGAGGATATTTTGTCGGGGATATTTTGTCGGAGGATATTTTGTCGGGGATATTTTGCCGGAGGATATTTTGTTGGGGATATTTTGTCGGAGGATATTTTGTCGGGATATTTTGTTGGAGGAGATTTTGTCGGGGATAATTTGTCGGAGGATATTTTGTTGGGGATATTTTGTCGGAGGATATTTTGTCGGGGATATTTTGTCGGAGGATATTTTGTTGGGAATATTTTGTCAGAGGATATTTTGTGGGATATTTTGTCGGAGGATATTTTGTTGGGGATATTTTGTCGGAGGGTATTTTGTCGGAGGATATTTTGTCGGAGGATATTTTGTCGGAGGATATTTTGTTGGGGATATTTTGTCGGAGGGTATTTTGTCGGAGGATATTTTGTCGGGGTAATTTTGTCGGGGGATATTTTGTCGTCGATATTTTCTCGCGAAAATGAAAATGAAACCAATGAAAACGCGCATCACCATTAAAATATGTAAAATTTAATCGGCATTCCAATGCGCCTCTGCACATCCTCCAAGTGACAAATGACAAAACGTTGTGGTCGTAGTGTCTCCGTTCGTGGTCTACTGATGCAGGTGTCGTGTTCGATGTCCAGTCTAGCCAAAACAGAAGAAAAAACACACGTCGGACTTAAATACGTTTAATTCAACGTGTAATCTTTAAACCGCTTTGTTATTTTCTCATTGCGCACATCTTTTAAAGGGATTGATTGACAATCTATGGTATTTTGGTTGTAAGTAGATACCTACAAACCAATTATTTATCATCATCTTTTGATGGAATACTCGTTGTCTTGAAAAGATCACCAAATTTACATACACCATTAAACATAAAAACTATGGCGGATCTAGAATCGTGACAAAATATGCCCGACACACTATCGTACGGACAAAACATCATGCAACAGTATCTACTAAAACCTAACCTACCAAAAAAATGGGACAAAAATAAAATAGACATCCTATAAAGACAATAAATTATTGTTCAAAAACAGTAAATTGTAAAATAAGGTTAGGTTAGGTAGGATATTTTTGTCCTTGGGATATTATGTCGAGGGATATTTTGTCGAAGTATGTTGTGTCGGGGACATTTTGTCGCAGAACCTCTAGAACCTCTAGAATCACATACGTTTTCTAAACCAACAAGTAATACGTGCTGTCATTGAATTTCATTTCATTTCATTGAATTTCATTAAATTTCAAAATTATTTGCTTCGGTACCTGCTTAGACTGTAAAATAAAGAATACCGATATTGTCAATAGCTTATCAGTAAAACTTTAACTGCAAATATCTCTAATCATGACGAAGAAAACTTTGTTTTTGAAACATGTCGATAATTTTGATTATGAAGTGGTGTTGTACAAAATAATTTGTTTTCATTTAATTAAATATAAATGTCCCATAAGTCCACTGGGTTTAAAAATAATTTATAATTATATCGAATTTCAAATCAAAACCGCACAATATTTTTTTTTTCTGAAGGAGTTTCGTTAGTCCACTGGGTTTATAGATTTGAAAAGCGGAAACCGGTTTCTTCACTGTCATCGTTTCAAATAATATTTAGGTAGGTACTGCATATTTGACAGTCGGTTGTTATGTCCGCCGCTCTTCTCCTGAGATCACACGAGATGCCGCCGAGCGATTCCAATCCACCGTTGGCTCAGCTGTTAGTCATAGGAAATGATACAATCAATTATTTAACAAATACTGTTTACAAATCTGCGCTAATTTTGATCAGCATTCAAGAGGACAGTGGCGGTACGCGGTATGAAAAATCTTCGCACGAGTATATCCCCAAAAACTTAATAAAACACTTTCCAAATTGTTAGGTGACCCATAGACGGCATGGTTCCATGCCAACTGAGAAAAAAGTCAACTCAACACCTCCTTGAAAACTCATTAAAAGCTATGAAAAAAATTATTTTAAATTAGTCGATAACCCTAACCTAACGTAACCTATTTAACGATTTTTTTATATATATTTTTTATCACTCTAAATGACTTATCTGAGATGGTTCTGAGTTGGTTTCATTCCGAGTTGTTCGGTCACCAGACGGCATATAGCTTTCGATAATGCAGGAATAGAGACTATAGTAAATATGGTGTAACCTCAAGGTCAGGGCCCAGAATAATTTCTAGCGCCTGCTAATTAAAGAAATCTGAGTTAATTATTGTTATCTATTTTACAAATAAAGTCCAAAGTGTTTTGTTGACCCCGGAGTTTTTTTTTTAAGAGTTGTGAGTTTTTTAGGAGTTATAATATGAATGTTTGCATTTCTGAGGAGTTATTAAAAAATACCACGATAAAATTTTACATCGTTAATTGCCTACTTAAAATAATTATATTATGTTATGCTAGAAAGATACTTACTGGCAAGTAAACTTACGGTATGTACATAATAAAAATAATTTTTAGTGATATTAAGAAATAACTGATCAATAAATCTAATCTAACCTAAATATATTATATACTCCAATCTCATACTGTAAGATGAGCAAGGAAAGAGAAACAGAGGGGCAATGACAGTAGATGAAGCCATGAGAAATAATGCAAAATCATACAAAATCATGTATTTTTGTTTTGAAAATTTGATTGCTTAGAAGTATTATAGATGCTTTAATTAAATACTGCGTGTAGAACATATCTTGGCCTTTGAAAATTTCGGTCATTTTTTATGTCTTTTAATAAGCCTAGAAAAAAATAAACCATTAGGTCTATAAAAAACACTTTCAAGTTCAAATTCTCCTACTTATAAACCTCTTTTCGGATTTGGTTTTATCGTATGATGTGGCAAATTCTGTTTTTTTTTTATATTAATCTAAAAAAACGATATTTATGCCTGAACTTTACAAAATAAAATTAAATATGCATTTTCACGTTGTTATTTTTGACGTAAATCAAGACGGCCGGTGCTCGATGAATTTGGATTTCTAAAGTGAACCTTATGCCATCGACGTAAGAATTATTATTTGTCACACCCATTTTGTTTCAGTTCCGCCCCGCCTGCGAAGGGGAATAGACGTCCGTAGACTCACTTGGTTCCGTGAAATCGATTTTAAATTTCCTTGTCATTACAATAAACAAGGCGTAAGAACGGAGTAAATATTTTTTATTGGCCTTTACGAAATCAACCTGTAAAAAACAACTCTCAACTACATTTTCCAACCTTTCCAAAAGGTTTTTCTCAAGTCTTGTCAAGTATTTTTAAATACCGCACAGAAATATTAGATTTAGATTTTTTCCTGGACTATTGGATCACTTTAACATTAAATTTACGGTTTTCTCGCAGATAACGGAAAAGTAATTCATTTCAAAATTAACGACAATTCTGCGGTCATCCGCGAGAACTAGAAACACAGTTAATGTAAAATTGGTTAATAATTTGTTCTTCATCCTTAAGTGGATCTGGAATTCCTCCAGGGAGTCTCACGTCATTATAACCTAATTATAATCTAATTCTGGTAATAAATTGGTAAAACAGCTTGCTTACAACTAAAATAATAATAACATGGGTTAACCTACCAACAACTAATGATCAACTCAATGAATAATAAATATAAACAATTTCCTGCTGAAAATTCAAATCGTCCCTTCAAATTTCTTCGTAATTTAATCTAAAAATAAAACTTAATATTACCACGCCTCGTGCCTTGCTTCTCATAAACATAATTAACTTTAAAAGTGCATTATTTTATTATAATATATCAGCATAATATCAAAAAATGTGTATACACAGAAGCTTAATAATCATTTACAAAGCGAATAAAGAATTTTTAATGGCTTTGATCGTTTAAACAAAATTATTTGCAAAATATTTTATAACTTCTCATAAATATTCATTAGCAACTTTTTTCATTCCGGTCCGCGGCCTTAAGTTTAATTCACAGTTAATAGTTGTAATTTGAAACTTCTGGAAATTTATTTCTAATAGTTAAAACGTTTATACATAATTTTGAAATTCAATACTGTTTTGATAAAGGTGTTTTCCCGTGTTTTATTACCAAAGGTGTCGTATTATTGAACCTTTTACTGAATAAATTATGTTTTATTTACTTTTTTGGAATTTTCCCATCATTATAATTCATTACTTGTTTTCAGACACTGTCAGATATTTAAAATGTATTTTTATTCATTTTATATTATAAGAGCCACTGTATTTTTTTCTAATTATTTCAGCAATTAATACTGTTTATTTGAATTAATAATGATTTTGTTCTTGTTTACGTGACACGTAGGATTTCAATTAGATATTTTATTATTCGGCTAGAGTTGATTATTACATGTACTATGCAACTGAATGTTTTATTATGACATAGTAAAATGGCTTTAGATTAAAATAAATCTATTTCCATACACGTATTGATTTCATAGCTCTATGTGAAATTCAATAATTATGCAAAAGGCACGTTTTTGGCCTACTTACTCCCTCATGACAAGCGTTGATGATTGATCAAGTTTGTTTTAAAAAGTTAAAATCTGTGATAAAAAAAAATTAAAAATCAAAAAAATTTAATTTTCTAAAAATTCAAAACTATCTAAAAATTCAAAATTTTCAAAAAAATTCAAAATTTTCAAAAAATTCAAAATTTTCAAAAAATTCAAAATTTTCAAAATTTCAAAATTTTCAAAAAATTCAAAATTTTCAAAAAATTCAAGAGTTTTCAACAAAATTATAATTTAATTCAAAAAAATAAAATTTTTCAAAAAATTCAAAATTTTCGAAAATTTCGAATTTTTCTACGAACTCGAAAAATTTCTCAATAATTAAAAATTTTCTTAAAAATGTCATAGTGTAAGAAAAAATTAGAAACGTTTCAGTAAAGACGTCAAGGACGTCCAAAAAATGAATGTGTTGGGAAAATCTAAATATTCAGCCGAAAACACGTAGTTCCTGGGCAGGTTTGAATATCAGCCTCCCGTGACCCGTGATTTGATTACAGGCAGATGTTTCCACAAATGAAGTTCCGAGTGTCAGGTCTGGACGCCAAGGCCAAGTACATTCTTCTCCTAGACATCGTAGCTGCGGACGACTACCGATACAAGTTCCACAACAGGTACAGACACTTGTGGCAGTTGTTGGGAACACTAGGCCCTAGGATTGACACTTCCGACAGCTTTGGGAACTTTTGTGTTTGTTTATGTTATGTTGTTTCTTTCTTTTTGTTTATGTGCACCCGCCTTGTCATCACATGTGATCGTCCCACCTAACCTAACCCCACCGCCATTGTCTGTTGCCGTGGTGAAATCAGCACTGTCACTTTTTTTATAACCTAAATTTACCAACAATTTAAAACGCGTTCAAGTTTCCAATTTATAATACTTTGAACTTGGCGCTTATCTGTCTTTCGCGCATTTCATGTCATTACCATTACTCGCACATTTTGAAAATAACTTCTCACGTTTGAAACTATCAAACGCGTTTATGGTCACGGTAACGCGCGTTACAAAGATGAAACTTTTGTTTTAGATCTACATTGGTTAAAATCGAGACGGTTGAGTATAAATAACCCAGAAGTATATCAATTTTTTTAAAAGAGCAAAATTCAATTAAAACTACAATTAACGACATGAATTATTACTAAAAATACCTTTGTTTTATACCTTTTCGACACACAAGCAAAGCTTTCAATAGAAGAGGAGTACGAACCAAGAGAAGCAACTTAAAAAATAACATTTTCGGAAATGTTATCATATTTGGCAATAATGACCCTTGTGCTACCGGCAATGGCCTGTTTCCCTTCCCGACCGTTCCCCACCGCCCCCGCTGCCCGGCAAAGTGACGGCTAAAGCCAGTATGACACAGTAGAACTCCCCGCTGACACAATCATTGTCTGCTCGTTACAGGCGCATGTTTCCGGCCTACAAGGTGCGCGTTTCGGGGCTCGATAAAAAAGCCAAGTACATATTGCTCATGGACATCGTGGCCGCCGACGATTGCCGATATAAATTTCACAACAGGTATAAAATAACATTTTGGGCGATACTGTCCCCTTACGAATTCCCGATCTGTTCCTCGATTTTTGGACCGTTTTTGCTTTAAACCATCATATTTCCATCGATCGCTTACGATCCATCATTTATCGATCGGAAATCTATATCGATTGGTGGAATATGACAGATTTTGTAAAAATGGCACAAAATTGAACAAAAAGTTATGATTATTCGTGTAAACAACATTTTAACATATTTTCTCTCATAAATGAAGTAAACTTACCATTGGGTTGTTGAATTTTGGAATATTGAGCCATGTTACGCCTACTCCTTCTTCTTAAGTCAACGTATTGAACAGTCTTGGAGTGTCTTACCCTGATGATAGAATCTTCAAGTCTGTCCGAAACTTCAGCACAAGAGAGAGAAGGAGTTGCAACAAGAATAATTATTGATAAACCAAAAGTCTAACAACATAGAACCCAATATTGGCCGTGAAAATCTTAAATCATGTCTAAATTATGTTTTTTTCCTTATTTAATTTGTTGGGAACGATGATCATATTTTTTTCCACAGACATATATATCGGTGGGCAAACATTTTAGACACATACTGGCGTCTTACTTCCAACACTCCGAATCTCTACGCTTCTTCTATGTTACCAGGCGTTTTGAAACATACAACAAGTGTAAAACAGAAAGCATAAAAACGCCTGGCTAACTATTAAAATCACTGATTACAAAATCACAATCATCATAAAAAGGTGATAAAAATGCCAAAAAGAAAAATGAATAAAAGGCTAGAAGCATGCGCCAATCAACCAAAGAGATCTGCGATTTTTTTCATTGAAATTTTTCAGCTTTTGGTTGTTTTTCCACCTTCGTATATATTTTCAATGCTCTTATTTATCATTTTTTCACTTTTTCACCACATCACCTCACAATTTTTGCTTTTAAAATATATTTTAATATATATTAGTTCTCACTCTCACGATGTGCTTTTGTCTGTACACCAACGTGGATCTCTTTGTTTCTGTAAAAAATAAAAACATGTTTTTAATTTTTTATACTTTTTTATCTTTTCATCACAGTAATTTGTTGTAATTAATAACAAAAAACTAATTAATGTCTTTGTTGTTATAATGAGTATCTACTATTTCCAAAATAACGCTTCGCTTCCACCTCTGTCTGCATGCTCCAGCTACACAGTATGTTCCGAAATGTTTGTTTACCAATGGTCTAGTCATATTTAGATTAATTTAGTTATTAATTCAGATAGTTCTTAAGATAAACTTTCAAAATACCAGCGATTATTCAATTTATCAATAATTTTATTGCATTTCTTAATTTCTTTGAGTTATTTATCTTTCTAAGAAATCCCTAAATTTCCCATGTTTCTTACATTTTTTTATATTTAACTATAAAATTACAAATCTGGCATTGAAAATTGGCAAAAAATTTCAACAAAATTAAAAAAAAAAATTTAACAAAAATTTCGTAAAAATTATTATTATTTTTTTTAAATTTGTTCCTTTTCTAATCGTGGTATCTTCACGCCTGTGTCCCGGTCCCGCAGCCGCTGGATGGTGGCTGGCAAGGCGGACCCCGAAATGCCCAAGAGGATGTACATCCACCCCGACTCCCCCTCGACTGGTGAGCAGTGGATGCAGAAGGTGGTCTCCTTCCACAAGCTGAAGCTAACCAACAACATCAGTGACAAGCACGGCTTTGTAAGTACTGTACGTTGTATCGCATTCTTTATACCCCATACCAAAAATTTCCCCATTTTACAAAAAAAACACTACACAAAATAAAATTAAGTAAATTCAATTTTTAGATTATTTTTTTTTTTTTAATTTATTTATTTGTACCTAACTATCATTATTCAAATCATTTACTCATTCGCTTTCACCTTCTTAAGGCAAACTGCTATTCAACAATGTCTTAGAAGACGATACAGCTGTCATACAATGAATAAATATTCTGGTGGCAAATAAAATGCAACCTATTTTTGATTAGAAATCATTTTGCGCAACCAGTTCCCAGACTCAAATATTCAATTAAATCTTTTAAAAATCATAATAACCCAATAACTACACATGTTTCAGTCCCAATGCATGAAAGATTGATTATAAAATGCTGTTCTAAAATTCAATGTATTATGTACATACAAAATGTATCCAAAAATATTTTCGACCGTGTTTACCGTCGGTGTTATAAGGCAGTGGTCCTCAACCTTTTTGTCGCTGAGGACAGATCAACGTTTGATCATTTTACCGCGGCCCAATACGAAGGGGTCCGGGGGAGGGGGGACGGGAAAAAATTCACCAATACAATCAAACGCGTGTTAGCTTGTCACTTATTATCAATAAAATGATTCCCTTTGCATTTGGGCAAGCAGAATTTGAGAGCGGTGACTCACGTCGTTGCGTCTCACTCGAGCTCTTTACGTTAAATATGCGAGTGCGCAAGATGGAAGCCCAGTCATGTTTTTACTTCGAAGGTATCGTGTGTATTATTATTATTTTTTTACATTAACTCCACACAGGAGGCCCTGAGGTAAATAATTTCCCTCCGGGCCTATATCATCTGAGATGCTATGTGGAGGGTCTTTTTGAGGTTAGGAAGGAATGAACATGGGTCTTGAAGAGACCCATGTTGTAGGAAGGAGGAAACACAGAGGCTGGCAAATCGTTCCACAGCCGAGCTGTTGAGCACAAGAACAGGTCGAGGAAGCGACCCGTTCTCATGAGACAAATGTCAACCGTGTACGGTTACGGTGTACGGTGTTGGGCACGCGTTATCCCGACTATGCACCAGTGCCGAATAGATCAATGACGCCTGTGTATTGTGTTTGAGAAATTATTTTTTGTCGATAATAATTTATTTTTTTATTGGGTATGTTTCGAATTTTTAAAGTAATTTGAATTTATAAGCAGGGCCTTAGGCGGCACGGGGGTTGGGGACCACGGATATAAGGTAATCAATGTAAAAATGAAGGTTTTAAAATCGCAATATCTGTTTATAAATTTTTAAAAATTTATGAACATTTAGAAATCTCTGAGACCTAAAAAGGTAATGATTTTAATGCGTTTGGTTCCCATTAAAATCTATCATCGAGCATTTTTAGCGCACACAATAAATATGTTTTATAGTCTGGATGAAAACGAGAATCTAATTAAAAACGTTACATTTTATCGCCATCCCGAGTTGTACGGAACCTTTTAAAAAGACCGCAAAATCTAAAAGGCAGATTGGAACCTCGATAAGACACCAAAAAGACAAAAATTGCCGCAGAATTATTACACGCTGAAATGTCCCAATTTTTTTGGACACACTTTAGAAACAAGTAAAGGTAAATAACAAATGGTCCTTTTTGTGTGGAGAGATCCTCTGGTGTTTGACATAGATCTCAACAGAATGATTCGAAAAAAAAATCAGCTGGAGCACGAATCACAACACCGACTTACTTCATTTAAGAAAATAAGTTACGATCAGATAATTTGCTGTTAGTGTCTGAAATTTTAACTTTGTTTCACTTGGAAGCATGAATTATGGGCAGTACAAAAAGATATTGATAATGTTTTTTTTTTTTTACATGAGCTCCACACAATAGGCCCTGAGGAAAATAATTTCCCTCAGGGCCTATGTCATCTTTGGGGATGCTGTGTGGAGGGTTTTTTAAAGGAAAGGAAGGGGAGAAGAGTTCTGGGGAGGAAAATGGTTTGAGGGGTGGGTAGTCAGTGTGTCCTGGTCATCCGCCTCCAAGACCTAGACAAACCTCACTCCATGAAACCGGGCACCCCTGCGAAATCACCAAACGTAGCGAACCACTTGGGGTGACCTATGGCAGATGTGTTGGTTATCCAATAAAGTTTCCCGGGGCGGTGGTACCCATTCCCGTCTCCCAAATTGAGATTTACATTTTTGTCTTAGTATTATGGTCGAACTGAATCAAACTCAGTATTATGATGCATTAAAAGGATGGATGCTAACTGCTTTTCACTTCTCAGACATTAAACATGATATGGACAATTGTAATATCTCTGTAAACCTAAATCACCAAAACAATCATTACGTTATATGTGAATATTTCTTAGAAGATAGACTGAAGAACGTAATTCACTAAATATTACATTCCGATAACACAATATTATTATGTAAAAAATGCACACGAAATTATGAAAATGTGCCACATTATAGCAAATTTCGGACAGCGTTTTTTTGTAAACCGACGACGTATCCTCATAAAGAAGACAGCATTTTGAAGTTCCAAACTCGCCAAGTGACCCGAGTCTTTATGGGCGTGTTCAGGATTGATTTATGGCAGTTTTTTTCATGCAAACACAACGGAGGATATCCCACCAAGGTCAGCAAAAACAAAGGAACATGACAGCTTTGGATTTAGAGACGCTCTACCTGAATATGCGTTGATAGACATATTTTATCATTTGTATGTCATTTGGATTTTTCGATGTTTTCTACATTATTTTTTCTTCGGAGGTCCATAAAAAAATCTAAATTTTTTATATGATATATGAGTGGTTGTCATGCATGAATTTTTAGGAAAGGGTAGCATCTAAGAATGTTTACTTTTTCTATACAGACCAATAATAATTTGTTAAAATTTAATTATCTACTTTAGACATAGTCTAAGAGCTAACATTCAACGTTTGTTTAGAATTTGAAAGCAAATTCACTTGGTTTTAATGCCGTTAAAGCTCACAATGATGCTTTTGCAAATCATTAAGCTATATATGATTGGTTTATCACCACGATTATTATTCCGCTGCAATGTATCATAATTAGTTCTCATATTACTTTAGTTGAGCTCTTCGGGTCACATGGTCTCGTTTCCGAGATGTGCCGAAGGTAACCGAAGGTAGATGTGCAGATTCATTACAATGCTAAAGCTCCGCAGTCAAAAGCTAGCTTTCATTCAGAAAGGACGTTAGTCCTGTGAACTATAATTATAAATTACGATACGTCAATAAACAGCCACTGTGACTCAAGGAACCCAAGTCTTTCAATAAGCATCTTGTAGAACTGGAGAATACTGGCTCCAATTTTTACAAATAACGAATGTTTCTGAAGAGAACGTCGAATATATTTTACTTGTCGCTATGACCTCCTGGACGAATTTAAGAACGATTCAACCAAACTGGCGAACAGAATATAACTAAGAATTCTTCCCCTACCGTTTCGTATTCTATGCAGTCCTTCATAAAACAGCCAATCAAATAAAAAAGCTCGCAAGAAGAACCGCGCGGCTGAGAAATGATATGCATTCTAGCGTTGAACATAATGCGTTTTAAACTCGTTCGTTTCCCGTACAAAGGATGTGGGGCGACCACAATGAGTAATTGGGACAAAGAGGCGGTGTACCTAAAGGGTCTTTGTGCCTACCCGGGCCCTACAACGGGCTAATAATCGCCTTTCAAACACTCGGGTATCTATTTAATCCGCACACAAAACCAGTGTCCCTGTGAAGGACCCAGGTTTCATGTACGACAGAAGGATGCAAGGCTCTCTTTATGCTGTGTTGTTGCTAACTACGTGTTTATAGAGCCACAATAGGTCAAATTATCTACAGTTTAACGACGTTTTGAAGGCATTTATGAACAATACAAAACACTGTACTTGAATTATGTCGTAGAAAATTTTCAGTAATTGTTCAAGTGCGCACAGATAAGTAGGTTATTTCCTTCGAGAAATTAGGAGGCTTTCTTTAAAACGACAATTTGTGAGGGAGATTAAAATTTATCAAAAAATTAAAAAGCAAAAAAATCGTGTTGATATTTGATATGAACTGCGTGATCATATAGATACATAATATTAGAGAGTAGAAATTTTGCACACTTAAAGTTTATATAGAGAAGGAGTGCAGAATGCTAGTAATTGTTTAAAATTATGCATAAAAAATACATTAAATCGATAAAAAAAAAATTACAATAGTGGTCGAATTTCGACCATTGGGCGACCGCTAGTATATTTATATAATTGTTGAAATGGCATGTACACGATCAGGTGAATCAGATACTCAATTTTCAAGAGTCAAAATATTAGAAGAATATGTAGGAGACGATGAATGCATTTTTAAAAATTTTTTTTTTGTAATATGAATATTGCACAAGAATCCCAACTGCTCCCATCTGGAGCCAGTGAGACTATGGCATCCCCAATTGGAGTATGTTGTGAGGCTGAAGGTAGTGGGGAGGAAAAGGAGATGGGAAGAGGAAGAGGAATGTGGGGAAGTACCTGGCTATTCAGATCTGGTCACCAAACACGGCTAAAGCCATTTCAAGCAACGCTTCATTTCTGATTTCATCAGGGCAATACTGAAAGTATCTTCCACTCTGGAGCGTGCCGCAAATATACTATATATTATTTTAAATGAATTAATTGTGAAATAACACAAATTAATCAAATTAAATTTATTTGCCACGCCGGGATTCGATCCCACGACCTTAGGATTGCGAGTCAAGAGACCAGGTTGTTTGGCGGTCCTTCCTCTCTACCTACCCCTGCGGAGAAACGGCGTGATGGTTAGTTAGTTAATTATAACTGATGAAAGAATTCCGCTACTACTAACTTGATAAGTTGTAAGTTTCAAGCAAGAAAATTTAAAAATAAAATTTGAACGTGTTGCTACTGCTCACCTCATCTCAAACAATCAATTTAAAACTCGAACCGTATCATAAAAACACTGTTGAATCTCTACTGAATATATTTTTCGAATAATAATAAGTGTTTTGAAGTCGCCGACATTACAAGTACACCACATCTTCATAGCCATCTACCTTTATCCCACCCATCTTTATCTCCCATCTTATCTTCATCTACCTGTATAATCTCGCGAATTACCCCTGAATTTCATGGCTTGCTTGACAACAATGGATGAACGCACCATTTCCTCACTAGCCCCGAAGACGACGAGAAGAACCGCCAAAATCAAAACCATGCTCCTGTCAGACACAATGCGTAAATTGCAGACGTTTTACAAAGCTACCGAGACTAGATTTATAATATTTACTTATATCTTTATTTTTACGTGAGCTCCAAACAGGAGGCCCTGAGGAAAATAATTTCCCTCAAAGCCTATGTCATCTTTGGGGATGCTGTGTGGAGGGTTTTTTAAGGAAAAGAACTGAAGGAGAGTTCTGGGAAGGAAAAGGGTTTAAGGGGTGGGTAGAAATCCGGGGTTCAATGTGTCCTGATCATCCGCCTCCAAGACCTAGACAAACCTCACCCCATGAACCCGGGCACCTCTGCTAAATCACCAAACGTAGCGGAAACACTTGGGGTGACCTATGGCAGAGGTGTTGGTTATCAAATAAAGGTTCCCGGGGCGGCGGTACCCATTCCCGCCTCCCAAATTGTCTATAAAATCTACACGAACAACTAGATAAACATCGACATTTTATCTAAATACCTCTCATTCCAACTATCGTTTGTATTCCCCAATACCACGTTCGCATAGACTTGGTAACAAATACACAATATAGACGTATTTACGAACTATTTCTACTTATTTCATAAACTATTGTGAACACCAATTTGAAAGGTATGATTTTAGGTTTTGACGGCCAAAAGTATTTTTATTATTTATTTTTGGGGTGTTACACCATGTTGCAACATAACATAACACCCAAAAAAAAAAAAAAAAATTTAAAACATTTTTTTTAATGTAATTGTTGATTTGGAGGATATTGACAGATTATCTATTTTTATTTATTTATTTGTTTAAGAAACATAAACAGTCTTAGTAATAATTAATAATATAATAAACATAAGCGGATGTAGCTAAATGTAAACTAGAATGTTAAAAATAAAACAGAACTAAGCAGCAATTTAAAAAAAAAATAATAGAAATTTAATTCAACAAATGATAAAACTATTTTTATTTCTTTTTACTGTGAGCTCCACACAGGAGGCCTTGAGGAAAATAATTTCCCTCGGGGCTTATGTCATCTTTGGGGACGCTGTGTGGATGGTTTTTTTAAGGAAAGGAAGGGCAGGAGAGTACTGGGAAGGAAAATAGTTTAAGGGGTGGGTAGGAAACTGGGATTCAGTGCGTCCTGGTCATCTGCCTCCAAGAACTAGACAAACCTCACCCAATGAACCCGGGCACCCCTACTAAATCACCAAACGTAGCGAACCACTTGGGGTGACTCATGGCAGAGGTGTAGGTTATCCAATAAAGGTTCCCGTGGCGGCGGTACCCATTCCCGCCTCCCAAATTGTAAATATAATATATAACAATCGAATAAATGTAATCGATAAATGAATTGATGAAATTTCTTGTCAATGTCTAATAAAATATTGTATATCATTCGCGCAAAACCAAAATGTATTGCTATTAATCCTAGAAAACTTTGAAATCAACAAGAAAAACTTACATAACAATCAAACTATCATTTTCGGAACGGACATTGTCTGGAGACACTTTGTTAGAAGTTAACTTTACGTAAAAGAAAATAAATAATTGTTTTTTAAATAGTTGCCTGCAATGACATCACTTTTAACTACTGGTTTGTACGCGGATGACACTACTGATCAACTAATAACGTTCCGGCTATACATTTGTGAAATTGTCCATCTTTCAGTCACTTTTATTTATCCAATTCGGTATTTGCCAATGACACTGTAGATGTATTAATACAAGTACAAAGTTAGGTTCGTATGTACCTACTCAGTATCGGGAGATATACGGATGGCCCGGCGTAACAAAGGGGGCAAGAACCCAGAAAACAAGCACCTCCGCACGCCCCACTGGACGCTTTTGACGAGCAGCCAGGTGAGTTAATTCTCAAGGCAGGTGATGCCAAATATCAAGGTTTCAGGGCCATAAAAATATCTCATAAATTTTTCTCGGCAGCGCAATTAATTATATCGAATGTAAGACACAAACATAAACATCATTCAAATTCATTGTATGTTTTCTGGTGCCATTTCTTATTGAAGGTTGGCTAATAACACGAAAATATGTACATACTGAAAGATCGATTCAACGTCGATTCACCAAAATTAAAAACGTTTGCATGATAGCCAACAAATTTTTTAACTACTTTTGTCATCAACTAAATATTTTCAGCGAAATTTTTGAAACGATGTTGAAACGCTTTCAACTTTCTTTTACAAGGAAAAGAGAAAATCTATTAGAGATAAGGCTATTGACTCGCAATTCGAAGGTCGCGGTATCGAATCCCGGGGTGGGCCAATCAATTTTATTTTATTAATTTGTGTTATATCGCAATTAATTCATTTAAGAAAAAATACAGTGTCTTTGCGGCACGTTCCAGACTGGAAGATACTCTCAGTATCACCATGGTGTAAGATCACCATTCTGAATTGAAACGTTGCTTAAAATGGCTTTAGCCGTGTTTGGTGACCAGATCTGAATAACCAGGTACTTCGCCGCCTTCCTCTTCCCCATCTCCTTCCACTCCCTATTACCTTCAGCCTCACAACACACCCCAATTGGGGATGCCATAGTCTCACTGGCTCCAGACGGAAACAGTTGAGACCCTTGTGAGGTATTCATAAAAAAAAAAAAAAGATATCTGCTTGTTACGTAATGTCCATCCCTTCACTCACAAAAGCTTTGGTTATGTTAGGTTAGTTGGTGCTAAACATAATACATTACTTAATCTAACCCTACCTTTTCACAATATTTCCGAAAACTATCCAGAACAACACTGAAAAGAATTGGGTATGTTAGATAAGGATTAGTTTAGTTTAGGTTTAAAATAATTGAGTATTTTAGATAAGTTAAGGAACTTACTCTAACCATTATTTGCAAAATAACATCATCTTGGTAGCAAAGTTATATCCAAAAATTGACCCCGCCTTCAAGCCCCCTGGACTAGCCTTTTCTGGCCCTCCACACTAACAAAGGGCCCAGGGAACCAAAATAATTCGCCCCCGCGTGAGAAAGGCGCAGTGCCCTGGCACAACAGAAGCCGACTTCTTCAGATGTCTTACATCGTCCTCCTCGTGGGGCGCCCACCCTCCAGACTAGACCAGGTAACCAAATATAAAGCCAGATTTTTTTCGCAATCATGGATAGTTATATGCATTGATGAATAAATGATTATTTTGGACATGTGCTGTTACCATGACTTTTCATAGTGTTTTTCTTTGTCTTTCGTTTGCGTCTTACTCATTAAAAATGTTCTTGATTGTAAACATATATTTTCAAATTGCCATGAATTGAAATTAGTCAACCTCCGGTAGGAGATGGCATCAGGAGAGGGGAGTTAGTCTTCCGATAAGAGAATGGCAAATCAAGTGGGAATGACGTCATTCAGTGTCATCACACAAAAACTTGAAGGTTGCTCTCATAATAGTCAATCTCCTTCAATAGAGCTGTTCATCAAAAGAAAGCAACGCTTTTGGTTTTTGATTTTTCTGATAAAAGAATAATACAAAATAGAATGGTAACGATGATCCAAAATGTAGTTACACCTAGATCACAACATTACAATATTAATTTCAAACTTTAAACTATTCCATTATCCACCACAAGATAATTTTTCTAAGGGGACTTTCTATTTTTGTATTAAATTTTTTCTTATTAATTTGTATATTACAGTTTACAAATTGTTTATTAATTATAACATTACATATTGCGTACTATATTTTTTACAGTAAAACTTCATTCCTTTGTAAAGTGAACTATTCTGCGGATTATTTTAGGACATTTCTTTATTAGTACAATTTGCTCTGATGTACATATATACTATTATTTTTTTTAACACTCTCGTACATACATTTGCATAAATTATCCCCTAAATTAAAATTACCGATTTCGGTGGTCGGTGCATGATGTGTGACTCTGCGTGATGTGAAATATTTCTGCAAATCCTGCGTAATGCGTTAAATTATTCAAGTTAAATGACCTTTGAAAATTGATGGACCGAGAGGAGAAAAGTAATTACAACACAACCGCGAAGGAACACCAATTAAACATTAAAATAAATGATATTAATTAATGAAACCTGCATAAACCACAATACTAATAAATAAATTAAAAAGGAGCTCACTTAGCTTAGAGCTGAGTTTAATTTATCAATCAATTTCCAGTAGATGGTCGTAATACGCTAGTGAGAAATGAAGTTCACAGGGTTAAGTACCGCGTAAGCACAAATCAGAAAAACAATGAAAACATTATAAGATAAATAAGCCCTATCTACGTAACAATCAATAATTACTTGCATGTTACTGTTACTAATGAGAAGAACAGATAAGAAATTGTAATAATATCTGCAGTTTCTACTAAGTAGTGGTAAACTTATCTAATTTTAAGCATCTTTCCTCTCATCAACACAATATGTTCAACGTCATGTCGTGTCTGAAGCTATTAACGTTAAAGTATAAACGCAATGTGATAACATTGTAATTTGTTTAGCAGCTAGGTACCCAGGTAGCTGTTTACCTGTTGTGAGGATTTGTAATATATAGTTGCATGCAATTAACACGTGTGTTATGTTACCATTAGACACACCTTAGATGCACGTTTAACACGTTAATGATTTTTTATTTACATAAAATAATATAATAAACTAAGCAAAGAAACAAACTTCACTCTGACATGTAAAATTTATTTAGGACCCATACATTCAGTGTAAAAATAAATTAGGTTAATAGCGATAAACAAACATCAGATTTTGGAATCCCACCAGGTACAGTGGGATTCCAACCAATTATTTTTATCATATAAATTAACGACATTTTTTTTCAACCATTACCTAATTACTTGTATGGTACATACAAAAAGGAAAATGTGGGCTTGCACAAGATTTCCAACCATGTGGAGCAAGTGAGGCTATGCATCCCCAATTGGAAAAGGTGTATTGAAAGGCTGACGGTAGTGGGGAGGGAAAGAGAAATCCTGCAGCAAAATTTTTTGTATAAATAGTTACTGCACCACAAATCCTACAATTATAGTATCTTGTGATTTTTCGCTAGTATTTGACTAATATTATAAGGCATTAATTGAATAATTTGTAGAGCGGTATTTTGGTGAAAAATCACCTTGCAAGGACGCTGTACAATTGATTATGAATTATTAGGCTCTTTCTAATTTTATTATTTACAAATAGACACAGGAAACATATTTAACTGGCAGGTTACTTCCGATAAAGACACTTTAATTAGAAAATTTATGCTTGGAGAAGATACGGCTTTGCACGCGGGGGACATTATATTTAAAACGCTGGACTTTGCATGATTTTACATTTGCTACCCCCATCACTACTTGTATTACTTTTATGAGAAGATTAGAGGCAAAATAAAGTTGATATTTATTTTCAAGGACTGGAGAATTTAGGAATCTTTAGGGCCGCAGAATTTTTATGATACGACCTTTACAAAAGTTTACAAATTGCACAATTAGTTATTTGTATAAAAATAATTTCAATAGTGTGCCTAAATTAAATGATAACATACGATTTTTCAAATTTTAAATAACTATTTTCTTTAACAATAGTAAAAGAATCCAGTTAACCGTTGTAGGGTTAAACTAATATAATGAAATACGAACAGAGGCGTTCTTACGGAGCTACGACAAAATTATCAATTTACCGCCACGAGCAAGTTGTGACGCGATGAGAACTGACATTACAATAGTGTTTTTGTCGGAGAAAATATGCAGTTGTTATTACTATTACAACTACTTACTGTTACTGTTACTTACTGGGTTTTTGTTACCTTTATGCACTTATTTCTTGCATATTTGGAAAGGAAATATTGTAATTTACACGCATTGGAAAATAGCGAAATCTATAATATAAACAAAAAATATTACACAGTGGAAAATAATTAAAAATGTAATACAACCAACAAATTAATAATAAATATGTCTACTGCTACTGCTAATAGCCAAATAACTAAAAATCCAATCGCCAAATACGACATGGCAACAAATATGAAAAAACCATATAATCTGACAAAAATCCTTGCAGACTACCCCTCTCCCTCTCCCTCATATATAAACTGTAGATTAAGAATAATTTGTACCAGTCTGAAGATGGCTTTAACAAAATGAAATCGGTTTTTTTAATTTTTATTTTAATATCGCACAAGAGTCACAACTGCTCCCGCCTGGAGCCAGTGAGACTATGGCATCCCTAATTGGGGTGTATTGTGAGGCTGAAGGTAGTGGGGTTGGGAAGGACCTGGCTATTCAGATCTGGTCACCAAACACGGCTTAAGCCAGTTTAAGCTACGTTTCAATTCTGAATGATGGTCTTACACCGGGATGATACTGAGAGTATCATCCACTCTGGAGCATGCCGCAATTAAAATTAATTAATTGTGAAAAAAAAACAAATTTATTAAATAAAATTTATTTGCCACGCCGGGATTTGATCCCCAGACCTTCGGATTGCGAGTCTTGAACTTTTTCAAAATCGGCGATTTAATAAAATGTTAACTTCACTAATCAAATTATTTGTCGCGTTTTGTTTCGGAGCCATCCTAATACCGGCACATTCTAAATATGTACTAAGTACCTGCTTTTAAATATAAGGCTGGAATGCCTTCATTCGGATTCTTGACCTAGTTTGGTCTCGTTTTAGAAATTAAATAAATCCGCTATAAAAGCCCTTATTACAAATAATCATTTAACATTTTAATAGAATAGTTTCAGCAAATATCCGATTAATAATAAACGGTTTACATTATGAAATAATGGTGTCACAATTTGCAACGGAAACTGTTTTATATCTTCCTTCCAGATCAACAAACCACGAACCGGCTCCACTTGGGGTATAACAATATAATATCAGTTTTGTAATAAAACACAATGCCTACAATAGTTTGTCGCGACGCAATACAATCGGCTGAGTGTTAAACTATCAAAGTGCGGGTGCTAAATCGTTGAATCAACAATTCGGATCATGACTAATGAATTGTCAGAATAACGTTTAAAATACTACCCGTTAATCAAATAAAAATACGAAATTAATGGCAAATTTATTGCGAAATTTTTACGGCTGCAATTTAACTTTACTTGGTAGGTACCGAAAACCATTTCCTACCGAAGCAGGTGCATACATCGACGACTTAACCTCTCAGGCTAATTTGTTCGGTTATCGGAACAACTCATAACGAAGGTCTCATAGAAATCATTGTGTCTCCCTTAATATCATGATTAGAAATACGATCTAAACGTTATCGCAAAGAGAAAATACCACGCTTTATTTTGAAATCTTAAAATTAACCGCAAATAAATTAAAATGCACACCTTTATGAAACCAAAGTTTCCGACCGCAATTTGAAAAAAAAATGTTTTGAAATTTTGGGAATTTTTTTAAAATTACTTTAACATGAAATGACAAAAAGTTAGTTGACGATAACGTTTATTATGCATTTGCCTAATAAAATTCGTGTGTGTATTTTTTTTAATCAATTATTTTAGTTAGAAAAACGCAAGTTGAGCCATTTTTAAAACTTTTTTATGTTTGCATTCAAAAAATTTATTTTAAAGAAAAAACAATGCGCATTTTTTCAAAAACCATTTTTAATTTTCGGATGCGTTCAGAAATACTCCAATTATTTTGATTTTACTTTGGGATGTGGGAATGGATACCGCCGCCCCGGGAACCTTTATTGGATAACCAACGCCTCTGCCATAGGTCACCAAGTGGTTCGATACGTTTGGTTTTTTAGTGGAGGGGCCCGGGTTCATGGGGTGACGTTTTTTCTAGGTCTTGGAGGCGGATGGCCAGGACACACTGAACCCCAGATTTCTACCCTTAAACCCTTAACCCTTTTCTTTCCCGGAAATTTCCTCTCCTTCCTTTCCTTAAAAAACCCTCCACCCAGCATCCTCAAAGATGACATAGGCCCTGAGGGAAATTATTTTCCCCAGGGCCTCCTGTGTAGAGTTCTTGTAAAAAAAAGGCGGAAATATTTTGACCTACTGACAAAATAGGCCCGAGGCCTTAGGAGTTAAAGCCGATACATTTTATCTTCAATTTTTGTGAAAATGAGATATAAACTAGAATCTTCTAAGGAAAACCCAAATTACTAATTGTGTTTAAGAAAATGACATCTTTTATTAACTCATATCATTCCAAAATATATATACGCATTATTTCTTCGAAAATATTTTATTTCATGGAGATACAACATCTATGTTTTAATGGGATCCAATAGTCCAGGGAAAAATCGAAGTCGGAATTCACGCCCATTGTGGGAGGAGTTTAAAAATATTTGAGAAAAAGCTTTTGGAACGGTTGAAAAGGGTATTTGAGAATTTTTTTTTACATGTTGATTTCGTAAAGACCTAAAAAAACATTAACTCCTTTTTTACAAATTGTTTATTGTAACAACAAGGAAATTTAAAATTAATTTCACGGAACCGAGCGTCGTGAAGTCACACGTCTGTTCCCTGCTCCGGCCAGGGCGTTTCTGAATGGATGTGGGGTGTGGCAAGCCAGTAGTCCTTCGGTGAACGACATAAAGGTCACTTTGAAAATCCACATTCGTCGGCTGCCAGCAGTATTGTGAAATAACAACGCAAATATGCATATTTTATTTTATTTTATGAATATCGGGCGTAAATATCAATTTTTTTGCGATTATCATAAAAGAAACTAAATTTGCTACAATAAGCAATAAAATCATATTCGAAAAGATGTTCATAAGTAGGAGAGTTTGCACTTGAAAGTGTTTTTTTAAAGACCTGTTACTTTATTTTTTTCTAGGCTTATTAAAAGACTTATAAAAAAAATGACCTATATTTTTAAGGGCCAAGATATGTTCTACACGCATTATTTAATTGAAGCATCTATAATATTTCTAAGCGATCAAATTTTCAAAACAAAAACACATGATTTTGTGTGATTTTGCATTATTTACTATGGCTTCATCTTAAGCATTTTTATTTTAAACGAGATATAATAAAACGGCTACGCATTGTAGGTTGTATCTATTGATGTTAGTAGGTTCTTAATCAGGACAAGGTGTTCAATGAACAGTATCATCAAATGCTGCCTCCCTTAAAAGGTTTAGTGGATGATTCCATTATAAAATAAGATTGAGGGAGCCATTGTCACTTGGGATTGAGTAATTTCTATGCTACCGCCCCCTTTCCTTTGTAGCAAATTATATTAGCAAATTCACACAAAGATGATTGCGGTTTTTAATCTATACAAGTAAGAGAGGATTACAGGGATGTTTCAAGTTTGTTATCTCATTGAAATTCGGGATAAAACTAACAAAAAAAATTAAGATTACCAAAGTTTTTAAGTTTCTAAGATTATATTAGATTTTTTTTATTAACTCCAAATAGGAGACCCTGAAGAAAGCATTGTCCTTCAGGCCTTTGTCATCTTTGGGGGTGCTGTGTTGAGTGTATTTTTAAGGAAAGGAAGAGAGGAATTTCTGGGAAGGAAAAGGGTATCAAGGGTAGGTTGGAATGGGTCAGTATGTGTATGAATGACGGATGTATGAATCCATTCCTCCCGCCGCGGTGCAAGGCGATGGGTCAAGAGAGACTATCTGGAGAGGTCAAAGTGTCTTCCAAGACCGACCGCTCCCGATCTGGCCCACCACGCGTCAGGGCAGAGGTATCCGCCGCCAAGAACTGAAAACACCCCAACCCAGGCACCCTTTCAAGGTCACCAAACGTAGTGAACAATTTCGCAGTGACCTACGGCAGAGGTGTTGGATATCCAATAAATGGTTCTCGGGTTGGTGGTACCCATACTCACCCCTCGAAAATTTTTATTTTAAAGAACCAACATACACATTATATAGACAGCAGTCACTTTGTGGTTTGTCATATTTAATGAAATGAAACAATTACTTTGTTTGCGACCACGATCGATTTTCTAAATACCAACCGGTTTCGCTTAACACAAGTATCTTCTGATTTCGTCAGTTTAATTTTATACCGTGAAGATGCTCGTGTTAAGCGAAACCGGTCGGTATTCAAAAATAAAATAAGTCGCGGTTACAAACAAAGAATTTGTTTTATTTCACTAATTATATTTAAACTCCTTTTTCTAAATTTTTGCGGATACCCTTGATTGCTGCTCCATAGCGCCTTGGGGCATCCCTTTCAGGCTCTAATTCAGTGGCCCTTTTCCAATCCAGGCACAATATCTCCTCGCAAAGCCTCTTTGTTTGTTTTTGCTAACTTCATAATCTTACATCTTATTTACATCTCTTTTTACTAACTCCATAACCTTACATCTTATTTACATTTCTTTTTTACTCCATAACTCCATAACCTCACATCTTATTTATATGTTGACTCACTGGAAGTCTTCCCTATTGAATAATTGCCGATGTTACTTCGGCATCCAAATCAACCAATCTTTGATATTATACAATAATATATCCTGAAATAGTTCTTTCATCTCTTACTTTCAATGTCCTTACCTTAAATTACGCCTTCAACACCAATAAACCCACCTTTAATTCAACCCTCCACTCCCCTATCCGCTTCCCACTACCTGTCACCTACCTTCACCCGGTGAGGGTAGCTCCTAGCTACCCCTGGTGGACGCCGATACTGATTCGCCGTTGGTTAGCACGAAGTTATATCTGGGTGTGACAGACCCTGTTCAAAGGAAAGACATTCCGCACCCCATCCCCTTGCGCTGCAATTTTTGTCTTGTAGGGTTGGAGAATCGAATGAATTATTTGTAGTTATTGAGGCCACATCACATTAAAAATTTGTATAGGTGCTTATAATAAATACATCAATACTCAATTTATGCAGGTAAAATTTAAGTGAAAGTAATTAAAGGGTTGTACAACAATTAATAATAATAATAACTTATGTACTCGCATTGTACTTAATTCTATCTTTAAAATTCTGTGTATTGTGTTATGTAATAGGTATTCTCTTATGTACATGTAAATGCATTCAAGGCGCTAATAAATAATAAAACCATTAAATATTAATATAATACACTACGGTAGAAGACAAATAACTGCTTTCATGTTCTTAGTTTTGATAAGTAGATTTATTTTTGTAGTATTTTTCTTGTAATTATTTGAGAATTGATGGAAATATTTATAATTCTATTAGCAAATGATTTAAGAAGCCGTGCGTAATAATGCAAAATCATCCAAAATCATGTATTTTGTTTTGAAAATTTGATCGCTTAGAAGTATTATAGATGCTTCAATTATACTGTGTGTAGAACATGTCTTGTCCCTTAAAAATATCGGTAATTTTTTTAATAAATCTTTCTAATAAAGTCTATAAAAAAATAAAGTATTACGTCTATAAAAAAAACACTTTCAAGTGCAAACTTTCCTACTTATAAACCCCTTTTTGGATATGGTTTTATTGTTTAATGTGGTAAATTCAATTTTTTTCTAATAATTGTAAACAAATTGATATTTATACCTGAACTTCACAAAATAAAATAAATTACGTACTTTCGCGTTGCTATTTTTGACATCAATCAAGACGGCCGGCACTCGACGAATTTAGATTTCTAAAGTGAACCTTATGCCATCGACAAAAGAATTATATACAAGTCACACCCATTTTGTATCAGTTCTGCCCCGTCTGCCGTGGGGAATAGACGTCCGTAGGCCTGAGTCGCTAGTTCCGTGAAATCATTTTAAATTTCCTTGTTAATACAATGTTTAATAAAGGAGTTAATGTTTTTTACAGGCCTTTACGAAATCAACCTTTAAAAAACAACTCTCAAATACCTTTTTAAGCCTTTCCAAAAGCTTTTCTCAAGTATATTTAAATTCCGCCCACTAAGAGGCGTGGATTCCGATTTCGATTTTTTCCTGGACTGTTGGATCACCTTAAGTTATTTTTTTCAATTAGAATTTGTCTATGCATTCAAAAAATGTCAATGGCGTCAAAGATAAATAATTGTTGTGGAGTATTATCGACATATCTAAGTATGTATTGTTTGGTGTGGGTACAATCAAATATACATATTTTTTTATCATCCCTTGATGTGATATAATATTTATATTCTATATTTCACATCATACCATTCGTCTGTTAGCGAGATATTTCTGGCAGGATCTGACCAACGCAACCCTTGTTCATCGCACTCCACCGAACATCACACGAAGCACTTTATATACTACAAGTAATAAAGTTACACGTGGGACCAATTTTCTTTGAGTGTCCTTTGAGCGATTCGTCCCTTTGATAAAAGGCGTTCCCTTTGAATAATGTTCCTATCGAATGTGTGCAGTGTTTATAAGCCTTTGCGAATTAATAATAATTTTGTCACGGGTCTGTAAGCAATAGAATAAAAAATTATAACTTTGTGGACGAATAAAAGCTGACGCAGGATCTCAAGCTAGAAGATCCCTTTCATCTCGTGGCTTCCTTATCGAACTCCTCTTTTCTGATCAGGTGTACATGACCAATGATGACCTTCAATATAATATTTTGTAAAATATGTATGTATAAATGAAAAACATATTCTTTATATTACAACAACAAAAAAAGTAAATAAAAAAATCTTTGAACCGGTCTGAAATTTTTGTGTTATTTTACAATCAATTTACAAAATAATTTAAAGTGTATTATATTTTGTACATTCCGATTCCAGAGAGGTATATCAATCGTCCAGTTGATCAATCAGACATTTCCAAATAATCAGTTTTGAGATAACCAGGAAAGCAATTTTCGAATGCTCACCATAAATAAAATATTATTTACTCGTGTCTGCATTTTACATATTAAGTATGCTATAAAATAATATCGGAAGGCATAACGGTCCGGTACATTGTTACGACTTTTTGAAATAACCTACTAGTCATCCAGAAAACATATTTTTTTTACATTAGCTCCACTCAGGAGGCCCTGAAGAAAATTGTTTTCTATTAGGGGATGCTGTTTAGAGGATCTTTTAGAGGAAAGGAAGGAGAGGAAGTTCTGAGAAGGAAAAAGGTATAAGGGGTTGGTAGTAATCTAGGGTTAGTCGGTCCTACGAATTCATCCCTACCTCTGCGGTGCAAGGCGATGGATCAGGAGAGACCAACCGGAGTGGTCAACCAGTCTCTCCCAACCCGGCCCGCCACACTATAAGTAGGCAGACGCATCCGCCGCCAATACCTAAACAAACCTCACCCCATAAACCCGAGCACCTTTGCAAAGTCTTCAAACTCTGTGAACCACTTTGAGTGACCTATGACAGAGGTGTTGGTCATTCAATAAATGGTTCCCAGGACGGCGGTATCCATCCCAAATTAACTCTTTACTAGTTTGCCGTGATATTCAATGAATTCAGTTAATTTTTAATGATTCATATTTCATATTTCGTTTATTTTCCAAATAATTTGTTTTTCTTCAAATAATCCTGTATTTTTCTTGCTTTCAAAATAAGACGCGTTAATTATAATTAATCTAAACAACGACGTATCTTTATTAAGGTACCTACCCCGTTAAGTAGCTCCCTGCCCCTGTAATTAATTGCAAACATAATGCGTGGCGATAAGTTTAAGGCAAAAACAATATTTCACCCCTTTCACACTAGCGGCCAAAGTTTCCACATTAAGCCTCCTTCCAGGTAACACGCTAGATGGCGGTGGTGCGATTAGTGGCACCCGCTTCATTATTTTGAAAACACTAAATAAATAATATGCTAATTATTATTTTCCCGAGTTATGAACCCAATAAAATGTAATGGCTTATTATTTCTCTCGATTGTTTTGATAATGGCACCAAGTACCTGCCGCAAATTATATTGGTATGTAAGTACCTAGCAACTACCTGTCTTCGGAGAGATTCATGTAATTATCTATAACTAGCTGACCCGGCCACGCGTTGCTGTGGCTGACGAAACACAACTTAATCTGCTGGATGGTTACCCAACCTTTTAACTCACACCGCCATCTGTTAATTTGCATACAAATCAAATTCATACCACCCGCTTACCAGCCCGCTCGTCCACCACATACAGACATTCTCCTTTAATTATATATTTCAAACAATTTACACAAAACCTTGACAAATTATATGCCTAAACCTTCCCAATGAATTACTTTATCTATTGGTGAAAACCGCTTGAAAATCCGTTCAGTAGTTTATATGTTTATCGCGAACAGACAGACAGACGCGGCGGAGGACTTTAATTTATAATATGTAGAGATGGAAGTGAAATTCTATCAACTGATTCTCTAGATATCTTTCTAAAGATTTTATTAAAAACATGTCAATTGAGTTGAAGGGTGGATTGTCAAAAAATATTATACACTCTGTAATGAGTTATGACACATTTTGTCATGCGAAATTTGGTACTATATCTAGTACCATCTACTTGTAATAGAAGTCATTTCTTTAACATGATCAATTGTACCTATATAATATAATTTCAAGCAAAACCAAGAATTGTTTCTATATGTTGCTTACGTACTTTCCGGAATACTTTTCAAAACTTATGTTGTATTCAATGGTTTAGCATAAATAGCTGGTTTTATATATATATTTAAAACTTTAGCACCGCTGTGATTTGTGACTCAATAAAACGAAAAAAAAGACAAACACAAACATCCATAGGATTTAGCTTGCGAGAGAATGAGATAGACTAATCAGTCTCCTCTTTGTGCGGTACGTCGTAGCCTCCCCTCTCTCATCTACTTTAGCTTTCTAAAGGTTTCACTTCTACCGATTTTTCTTTTCATCGAGTTTCAAATCACAACGGTGCTAAAGAAATTTTCACTTCAAAAATGGCTTTAACAAACTTTCCAATAAATAAATATATAAGCATATCGATAGCAAAAATTTATATGCTGTGAAGGACAATAAATTCAAAAACAAGTTAAATATGTCATTTTTTTCTCTTTGATTTACGCGTCGTCGAAATATTTCTAAGAAAATAAGTGTCTTTTTCGACATTTTTTTTTTTTTACTAGAGCTCCACACAAGAGGCCCTGACGAAAATAATTTCCCTCAGGGCCTATGTCATCTTTGGGGAGTTCTAGGAAGGAAAAGGGTTTAAGGGATGGGTAGGAATCTGGGGTTCAGTGTGTCCTGGTCATCGCCTTCAAGACCTAGACAAACCTCACCCCACGAACCCGGGCACCCCTGCTAAATCACCAAACGTAGCGAACCACTTGGGGTGACCTATGGCAGAGGTGTTGGTTATCCAATAAAGGTTCCCGGGGCGGCGGTACCCATTCCCGCCTCCCAAATTGAAAACACACATTTTGCCATGCATTTTAAGAGGATTTAAAAAAAAAAAAAATTAAATATCTACTGAAAAATGTTCAGTCTTCTGAAAGAGCTATTCAATGTTATTTTATAATAAAAATTCGTAATTATGGGTCTATAAAAACAGGAGATATATATTTTTTTGTGCTTTATAGCATTTCATATTTCCATGATCGACATATTTAAGTCTTCAGACATTTTCTTTTGGGCTTTAGAATAAAAGGGTCTGCGTAACGTGCAGTTAAATAACTTGAGTTTAGTTTGGCCGGTAACCGCCCCGCTAACCGCGCGTTTTAACTTTTCACGTTAAATGAACAAGTTTGCGCCGTCGGCGTTGATTCGTTTATAACGGCGTCGTTACGTTACGTTTCGTGAAATTGATCTGGGGTTAGATTTTAAAACGGTGGTTACAAAGTGACTAAATATCATAAATCTAATATAACTCAGAGTGGAAGATACTTTCAGTATCGCCCTGGTGTAAGACCACCATTCAGAATTGAAACGTTGCTTGAAATGGCTTTAGCCGTGTTTAGTGACCAGATCTGAATAGCCAGGTACTTCCCCACCTTCCTCTTCCCTATCTCCTTCCCCTCCCCACTACCTTCAGCCTCACAACATACCCCAATTGGGGATGCCATAGTCTCACTGGCTCCAGACGGGAGCAGTTGGGACTCTTGTGCGGTATTTCATATAAAAAAAAAAAAAAAAACTCATAACTACATATTAACGTATCTATTTAACATTTCTAAACTCGCAATTTTTCAATTTTTTTTACAAACCATTTGTCAGAATCTCAACTAACTAACTATGTAGAGGTAGGCAGAGAGGATATACTGCCATAACATTTTACCTTGGCACACACTCCTTGCTTCATTCACATTCATACATCATATCATAATACTCTTCTGTTGTTCTGACTCTTGAATCAGAAATGCAGGAATTGTTGGTTATTCTTAACATGTTCTTGCATGTTTTGCATTTGGATATTTGGGAAATTTAGTGAAACTGGTGATAGTAAAGAAAAAAATGAGAAAGGGGAAGAAAAAGATTATGAAGTATCCGACTAGTCCAGTGGTAAGGCTCTTGACTCGCATTCCGAAGGTCGCGGGATCGAATCCCGACGTGGCAAATAAATTTCATTTGATTAATTTGTGTTATTTCACAATTTATTAATTTAAAATAATATACGGCATATTTGCGGCACGTTCCAGAGTAGAAGATACTCTCAGTATCGCCCTGGTGTAAGACCACCATTCAGCATTGAAACGTTGCTTGAAATGGCTTTGGCCGTGTTTGGTGACTAGATCTGAATAGCCAGGTACTTTTCACCTTCCTTTTCCTCATCTCCTTCCCTTCCCCACTACCTTCTGCCTCACGACATACCCCAATTGGGGATGTCATAGACTCACTGACTCCAGACGGGAGCAGTTGGGACTCGTGTGCGGTATTCATAAAAAAAAATCGAATACAGTTTAAAAAAAAAAAAGCTTTGCTGTTAAGCCTCAAATTTTAAGACTTAATTCTAAATAGTTGTGAGGTTACCAGGGCAATACTGGAAGCATTTTCCAGTACGATGGTCTGTAAAATGCATGTCATCTAACATGATAATTTTATGTGAAATGTTTAAAAATGATTAAACTAGTGAGATGCAAGAGTAATTGAGTTTATGACAAACAAAACTCGTATGTTAAAAACTTTCGGAGACTGAAATAATTACTCGGCGTGGTTCATAGAATTACGGCCATTCGTAGTCCACGCGTAGCTTTGCAGAGCCGTCTACGCCGTAGCACTCTAGTATTTACATTGAAACGTGAGAATATAACCTTTGAAAGGCTAAATTTTCTTGGAAACCTCTTAACATAACGATAACTCCAGCAAATTAAATTTTTGAAAGGAAATGGACATTAAAATTACTGCCCTCAATTGTCTGGAGTAATTTATTACTACATGTATACCCAACTGCTCCCGTCCGGAGCCAGGGAGACTATTGCATCCCCGATGAGGGTATGTTTGAGGCCAAAGATAAATAGGGCGAGGAAAAGGAATGTAGGGAAGTAACTAGCCATTCAGATCTCGTCATTAAACACGGCTAAAACCATTTCAAACAACGTTTCAATTCTGAATGGTGTTTTACACCGGGGCGAGTCTGAGAGCATCCTCCACTCTAAAATTGGGACTGCGGCATCAAAAAATATAATATATTGTGAGGCTGAAGGGATTTGCAAGGCATTTTTCTAGAAAATCTCTTAACCTAACATTAAACTCGAAAAAATTAACCTTTTTGGAAAAGAGCGACATTAAAATTACTGCCCCTAACCGTTGGAGTAATTTTTTTTATGTGAATACCGCATAAGAGTCCTAACTGCTCCCAATCACCTGGAGCCAATGAGACTATGCCATCCACAATTGGGGTATGTTGTGAGGCCGACGATAAATGGGGTGAGGAAGAGGAATGTAGGGAAGTACCTGGCTATTCAGTCCTAATTACCAAACATGACTAAAGCATTTGAAGCAAAATTTCAATTCTGAACGGTGTTTTTCACTGGGGCGATGAGATGAGAGCATCTTCCACTCTGAAATTGGGACTGCGGCATCACAAAACATAATATTTTATGAGGCTGTGGAGAGTGTAGATGGAAAGGAGACGAGGCAGAGGAAATGTAGTCCTGCAAAAAAATTATGAATGATAAATTGACCTGTTATCTTAGGAGATCAATTTATATCCGATAATTTTCATTCCTGTTAATAGAAAAGTCTTTGTTTTTCATTTTCCTGATTTCAAAAGAGAATTTCAAACATTATCTAAAAATGACAGAAAGAAAACGACACGAAATAGCAAATTGATTATGTGATGATAACAATCGATTAATACATTATTAACAATTAAAATAGACAACTATGTAGTTTAAAATCACGAGCAATAAAATAAATTTGCTGAAAATCACACCGCATATTTTAAATGCAGAATTTATTTAAATTTGGACGTTTTTCATACTACGCTGAAAACACACGTTTCTACGACGCTTACTCTCCGGAAAAATCTATATTTCGTTCACGTTTTATTTCCTAAGGGATTACTACACTCCGCTGATTACGTACATGAACGAACCAGGTAAACCGGTCCCACATGTTAATATGGGATATTTTTATTCACAGGTAATGCAGTGCAATCTTCACGTTAAATTTAGATTTACCTACATAATTAATATTAGATATAAAAAATCACCTCGTAAAGATTGTGTTATGAATTCTACAATAATTTTCTGGATGAAAACTTGCTAATTTAATGATAAGTATTAAGTTTAGTGTTTATATTATTTTCGTATGACTTTCGGTATGACAACTATTTCCTTTTCATGAGTGGTTGGTTCATTAACCAAAAACCAGTGAAACCCATTTTTTTTTTGATTTACGTAGATACTATTGAAAGTATCAAGCTGTCTTTGAGGAAGTATATATTTAAACATTTATTAAGAATACGATGATATAATCAATCAAAAGGGTAACATGAAATTGGCTTGAGTCATCAATATATTGATTCTTTTTTTTTAAATTAGCTCCGCAGAGGACGCTCTGAGAAAAAATGTCCCACAGGGCCGATGTAATCTTTGGGGATGGTGCATGGATGGTACTTTTAGAGAAAGGAAGGAAAGATCTGGGAAGGAAAAGGGTATGAGGGGTGGGTTCATCTGTAAGTCAATGTGTCCAGGAGTGACGGAAGTATGAAACCATCCCTCCCAATGCGGTGCAATGCATCCCTCCCGATGGGTCGAGAGAATCCGGCTGGAGAGGCCTAGGTTAGGTCGCTTTCAACCAGTCTCCCTCGATCCGGCCCGCAACGCTGTAGCAAACGCATTCGCCTCCAGGACTTAGTCAAACTTCACCCTATGAATCCGGGCATCCCTGCTAAATCACCAAATGTAGCAAACCACCTGGGGTGACCTTTTTTTATATATGAATAGCGCACAAGAGTCCCAACTGCTCCCGTCTGGAGCCAGTGAGACTATGAGATCCCCAATTGGGGTATATTGTGAGGCTGAAGGTAGTGGAAAGGAGGAGATGGAGAATAGGAAGGTGGGAAGTACCAGGCTATTCAGATCTGGTCACCAAATACGGCTAAAGCCATTTCAAGCAACGTTTCAATTCTGAACGGTGGTCTTACAACAGGGCGATACTGAGAGTATCATCCACTCTGAAACTGACCTACGACAGGGGTGCTGGTTATCCAACGGTTGTCGTTTCGGCGGTACCCATACCCGCCTCCTTATTAGCGAATCATAAGATTATAATATTCAAGGTTTGGAAACAGATACACATATATAGAATGCATAACAAGAAATTTCTCCTTCAATAAGTCAAATTACCGCTTTTCACATATTGACCTGTGACAAAAAGCTTTTTCGACCGTATAATTAATAATTTTAAACCAGCTATTATGGAACTCAAAACGTCAATTTTACGGGGAAATTAATTGAATTCACTTATAATAAAACCCACATTTAAAGGAAAAATTACCTAACCGGTCATGGTATTACTTACAACCCTGCCATACCTTACTTTGAATACTTTGGCTACAAAACCACATTAAAAATAAATTGTTTAACCTCAGTTGTTAAAAAACCACACCAATTATTCACCAATCTCTCCACAGTATCTGTAACAAAACGTATTTAAAATAAACTTGATAGCAAAATCTCGAGCGGTAACATTCCGGGCTTTCAGCAAGTTTCAAAGCGTTTTCCATGGGCTAATTGTGTAGATTATTTGCATAAAAAACCACTACACGTTCCCTTATCGAGTGTTCTAATCTCAGAATTAAGTGTTAATGTGAATGCTCGCGTTGAATATTTGTAATATTTCCAAAGTAAAGTGGCGTTGTTCAGATAAGGGTAGCGATAGCAGCCCCGTGGCCCACCCCTCGGCCCAAACACGTTGCTAACTTTGCCTAAATCTGAATAATTTTCTGGTGAAAATTCAGGTGAAATTTCAGGTGGAAACTCATGAATTTTCCACGGAAAACATGAGGCGGAGTAATTATTATTTTGGGGTAAATCTTCAGGGCTTAGTTATGGAGCATGTGGGTATAGATTCTTGAACAAACTCTAATGCCCACAATGTTGATTTAGATTTCAAAAATGGTTTTATGAAGTTAATTTTATTTTTAGTCGAACCCGCATTGTTAAAATAAATTCATTGTTTCATAAAGTTTCACAAAATAAGATTTTTTTTTAATAACATTGATAAATAAATCATTTTTTAAATTGTTCTACACCAAAGCACGAAATTTACGTCCAAATACTGAAATAGCAAAAGCTTTCGCATTGTAAGTTCTGGCTTCATAAACATTGAACTTTTTTTTTGTTCTGGAACGTCAGTGGAAGATGGAAGAAGCTCGGCTGATGTATTCTTTCTGCAGAAAATATTCAGGTCCGCCGTAGATTGACCTGAACTCATACAACGAATCCAACTGCGAGTTCCCAATAAACGAGCCAGATCAGGCAAAATTCTTAGCCTCCTTCAGAGCAACACAAATTCTTAGCAAGACTCCTTCATTTGCCGCTATATATTCACTTTCGACATTTTTGATTCCGCACCACACTTCTTAAAGTCACATAGGCGATTTATCGATACTTCATAACTGTAGACACTGAATGAATCCTACCTCCACTCAATGAACTTAATTTCTGGGTTATGAATTTTATTATTAGAATACGTACTGTACTTCAACTCAATCCCCCACCCCCATCCTATCCCCTCTCTATTTCCATTTAAACATTTTTCTAATTATGTAATCTCTCTTAATTAACCTTTTCAAATCACTCCACTCACTTCTCTATTATAAAATCTATGTGGAAACCTACAATTGGTAAAATTAATGAAACCTGTTTTTCAATATTATACTGTTGGTATCCCAAATAGAAAAAATAATCTGTCCTTTATCAGCTTATCTTATGAGATATGGACCATTGATATTTATATGTAAACATAAAAAAAATAAGTTGATTTGAAATACAGTTTTCTCCTGCAACAAGACATTAGCAAAGAAAATAAATGTTGAAACTCGATAAAACGTTGACAACATTACTGGCAGTGGGTAACGTGGGTGATTTCTTTTAAAATGGAATTTAAACTGTTCAAATACTTTGAAATAGGTTAATTCTTCCCTTATTGAAACTGTGTTTATATCCAGCCCATGCGCGGCGTGAAATGAGCGCTGGCAAACACACCGAAACTTTTCCAACCAAAAACAAAGTTGGCCAAAGAAAACCAGTTGTTCTATTTCATCCCTCTAAGACTTCCGCATACCGCCGGCGCAGGGGTGCCCAAAGGGTGATTTAATAACCCCGGACCACGCGAGGCTCCGTTGCCTTATCGCCGCCGTGTGCCGCCCCTGAAAGACACCCTAACCTCACTTCTTTCAGCTAGTTATTAAGACTTTTCATAAAAAATTTGTCGCATTTTCAACAGGAATGTTTGGGAAAGATTTCATTTTAATTCAGAAAGTTCTGATTGAGTTCTTATCCTGGCCTTCATAGACTCTTGTGATAGTTGAATGAAATGTTTCAGTTTTGCTGGTTCGTTTTCAGATTGTTTGCATTCTTGTTGTTTTCGAAACTTTTGGAATGCGATGAAAGTGATTATGTTTATTCAAACACACAAACTTTTTTCTTTCAGAACTTTTTTCTTATGAAATGTTCTCTGCTTCTTTTTATATTAGAGCTAGGTCATCATTTTTATATTAGAGCTAGGTCACCCTTTTGTATTAGAGCTAGGTAGTCCTTTTTATATTTGAGCTAGGTCATCTTTTTTTATATTAGAGCTAGGTGGTCCTTTTTATATTTGAGCTAGGTCATCATTTTTATATTAGTGCTAGGTGGTCCTTTTTATATTTGAGCTATGTCATCCTTTTTATATTAGAGCTAGGTCGTCTATTTAAAAAAAAGCCTGAGATTATATTATACTTATCAATTTAAATAAGTAGGTAAGTACAGGTACTTTAGATTCAAATGAAAAAAAGCACTACAAAGAATGCTTAACATTTGTAAATGGTTGACATTTGTCATATGGGAACGGGTCGGAACATAACAACTAATTGAACAATTGCGTTTTTCACAAAGTATGGTTTCTTCAAATGGAAGAATATTTCGTAATCCTACCATGATAATTTTCAAAGGTGGTGGTGTATTAAAATGAAGCCATGCTAAATAATGCAAAATCATATAAAATCATGTATTATTGGTTTGAAAATTGGATTGCTTAGAAATATTATATATGTTTCAATTAAGTACTGCGAGTAGAAAACATCTTGTATCAGACCTATTAAAAATACTTTCCAAATACAAGTGTCAAAACCTCCTACATGAATCCAATTTTTTTATTAAGTTTCATTATGTGTGTCAAATTAAGTTCTTCACAAAATAATCGGAAAACATTTTAATGTTTGTGCATGAATTTCCCAAAATACTTACAATAAAACATGAATTTTGGCGTTATTTTTTTCCAGTGAATTAAAAGAGGCGTTACCTGACTGCGAATTTGATCCTTACGCGTCTGCAGAAGGGCCGGTTGCCTCTCAGATTCCGGGGTTGTGGACGCCTCTAGACTTCACATCGCTTGGTTCCCGGCAATCGATTTTAAATTTCCTTGTTATTAAATAAACAATGCGCAAAAACGGAGTTAATGTTTTTACAAGCTTTTTTGAAAGCAACCTATAAAAAACAACACTCATACCTCCTCAAACCTTTCCAAAAACTTTTTCTCCAGTATTTTTAAATCCCTCCCAAAAAGAGGTGTGGATTCCGTTTTCGAATTTCTCCAGGACTAGTGGATCACCTTAAAGATGGATCTTCCAACCTGTTATCTATTTCGGTATATAAATGGTTCCATCACACCAGTTCACCCCTCCTCTGGCGTGCCGGCGTAGAATAACCGTATTTCGTAGCCAGCGAATGTTATGTAACTTTTTGTGTGTTTAGTATAATTAATTCGATCGTGCTGGCCCGTTTGGCTATCCCTATCGTAGATCTGAAATGACTACGACCCCGCCCATACTCTGTACAGAGCTTAATTATCGCTGTTAATTTAAACAACCCTTGTAAAAAAGCTCCAACCATTCCCGTAACAAAAAAAAATCTTTGTGTAATGTTTTTTACACATTCTCGATCTTTTTTAAATTTGTTCGAATCGGAATAGTGCTTAATTCCGGGTGTCATTTCGAAGTGTTACCAGTAATAAAAATGAATCACGTTAAGGGAAGGAGTAGCTAGATTTTGGTTGTGAGATTTTGAGGTTTGTAGCTATTCGCGGTCGGGTTTCTACCCCAGTAGGTATTTTAATAGAATTTCAGGTGAGAAGGGTGCGAAATTATGGAAGGCAAGCGCAGTGGGCGTGAGTTATGGTTGGGGTAAGGAAGATGTTCGAGATTACTCGATACCTAGTTGATCCTTTTCAGAGATCGGAAAGTCTTCCATGTGAAAAAATTGGATAAAATCAGATTCACGTCATCATCCAAACAAATAGTAAATATAAGAAATTAGTTTAAAATGTTTGTTTTGTATAATACATCTAATTTGTATTAAATTATTTTTTGGTCATTAAATTAATTACAACTTACTCTTGTAAAATGTTCTCCAATACTAACATATTTTGTGAAATAAAAAATCTTAAGGTGATCCAATAGGCTAGGAAAATCTAAATCGGAATCCACGCCTATTTCTGGGCGGGATTTAAAAGTACTTAACAAGACTTGAGAAAAAGCTTTTGGAAAGGTTGGAAAAGGTATTTGAAAGTTGTTTTTACACGTATGTTGATTTCGTAAAGGCACGTAAAAAACATTAACTCCTTTCTTACGCATTGTTTATTGTAATAACAAGAAAATTGATTTCACGGAACCAAGCGACGCGGAGTCTAAAAACGTCTATTCCCCATCGCAGAACTGAAACAAAATGGGTGTGACAAATGATAGTTCTTACGTCGATGGCATAAAGTTCACTTTAGAAATCCAAATTGGTCGAGTACCGGCCGTCTTGATTGACGTCAAAAATAACAACGCGAAAATGCATATTTTATTTTATTTTGTGAAGTATTTTATTTTTGTAAAAAAAAACTAAATTTGCCATATTATACAATAAAATTATACCAGAAAAGGGGTTTATAAGTAGGAGAGTTTGCACTTAAAAAGTGTTTTTTTATAGACCAAATAGTTTATTTTGTTGTAGGCTTTTTAAAAGACTTTTAAAATGAACAATATATGTTCTACACGCAGTATTTATTTGAAGCATCTAAAATACTTCAAAGCGATCAAATTTTTTAAACAAAAATACATGATTTTGTATGATTTTGCATTATTTCGCACGGCTTCATCTTAAAGCTGCCAACCGGTGAGATCTGGTGTGAGGAATTTTAAGCTTATCCTGAATGGAATTTCTAACTCAACGCAACTATTTAAGTACAACGTCTAAGATATTTATTGCAAAGTAATAACGGTATCATAGATTTTGCTGAACCGCATTAATTAATTTATCAAATCCCTTCATAAGTCCCTCCTGCACTCTTCAACCAAATTAATATTATTTAATCAGGGCTGTAAAAGATAGAAAAAAGTGGTAGTAGTGATTCGGAGTAAAAGCATCCACCAGGGCAGGTGGGAACAAACGGGGTGATTTTAGTGTGGGTTGTAGCGGGGTGCGATTCCCCGCTTCCCGCTGCCCGCTGCCCGGGGTCGCGTGAGGCGAGTCGCGCCACTGGCCGGCGAGCACGCAACTCTTTTAGACATATTGAAAGGGGGAGGGCCGGAACGGAACCATGATCGGGTATTTTTTCAGTTTTTCGGGGTTAATTTTGATTAAGTTCGTACACATTGTTAATTACTCAGAGTTTTGTGAGGCGATATTTCACTAAAATTAGCCACGTGTTATAAAACCGCTGATAGATCCATTATTATCATTCACTTGTACTAAAATACGATAAAGTTGACAAGAAGAAAAGTAACAAGAACAATTAGGAATAATACAAGAAGTACAATAAAAAACACATACATTTGTTGTAGACCACTTTTATTTTATTAACACTACCGGTTTCGGAAGCGCCGTTCCTTAGTCAGGAGAATGTTGTAACTAATCTACGACATAGAATATTGTCATACATACAAATTTTAGGTGTGCAAGTGGGAGGTAAGCAAGGGGTAGGGGTAATTGGAAGATTTCCACAAATTTAATGCTTTTTACAAATATGTAATATAAGAAGTGTTTCGGGGCATAATTATTTGCCTAATTTTGGCCTGTAATTCCGTACAAAACTGTGTGTCATCATTATTACTAAATTCAAATGGGATGGCGATATACTATTTCAGGTAAGAGAGACAGACAGCATGCTAAATGGTCTAGAACCAAGAGGTACTAAGTCAGTGGCATATTTGTTTCCATTAAAATTTGTACCAAAGCCATTTCTGAAGTTATATTCATTATTTCTTGATCTCATACGTGGCGAAGCCTAATGGTATATTACTATTTTTAACCCTTCAAAAGTCGGGCGTATTTGGTCAGAAGGTAAAAATATTTCAGCTCTGCAGTAAAATCCAAATAAATAGATTGTTTGTCAACGTATTCGAAGACAAAAATTGGTTTTTGAAAGGTGATGAAATTCGCTATCAAATTTTGTTATTAAACATAAGCATGTAATTTTATAAATATAATTTTTTTAATGCAAACTTTAAAAAGTTTTAAAAATGGTTTATGTTTTTTCTAACTACAATTACTGATGATGAAAAAAATATAAACTCACCTATTTTATTAGGCAAATGAATTATAAATGGTATTGTTACCTCCCTTTTTTGTCATTTCGTGTAAAAATAATTCCTAAAAAATTCACAAAGTTTAATAAATTTTTTTAACGATTTTATTCAGGTTTTAAGGGTCTGAGATGCAGTTGTCCCTTTCGTTCAGTATCTGGAGGATTAAGAGTGACAGTGACATCAACAGTTTGTTAAAATACCTATTTCTGAAATTTCTCAGCGACGGGCTTTGCTGATACGTTTATTCTTTAATGTGGATGACTTATAAGAAACGCTAGTAACTGTTTTATATCAGGACTTTATTAATTCAGACTTTAATAGAAACGCATTTGTTATCGCAAATAAATATTGTAATGATTAAATAGTGGACTGTATTTAGTTTTGTTTTGTGAACTTTTATGCTGACACAAAATATACCGGATGATCATTTGGAATTGGGCAGGATTTGGCTTAGGAATACGCTGGCTGACATTTTGTTATGTTATTATCATTTTTGTTCATACTAGTCAGGGTATTGTCGCCAGCTCGGGAAGGTTATGTGGATAGATAGAATAGGTAGAAATGCAAAGGTTCACCTATAAGGAAAGATGTGTACATCAACAGCGTCCATATAAGTTAAGTGATGAAACAGTTCCAGGAATACGCTGGCTGACATATTGTTATTATCATTTTTGTTCACACTAGTCAGGGTATTGTCGCCAGCTCGGGAGTTATGTGGATAGATAGAATAGGTAGGACTGCAAAGGTACACATATAAGGAAAGGTATGTATATTTGCGTCAACAGTTAAAGTAACATAATATAAGTTAAGTGAAATAAACAGTTCCAGGAATACGTTGAATTGTTCAACAAGGTTCTCAGGTACATTTATATGTATTTGTTTAACTTTTTGTTAGCATTTCAGAAGCGTTCTGCTATCACGGTTCTAATGTAAAATTAAAGCATCCTGATTGGTCAATTAATCATTTTCTAAAAATAAGACCGTTTTATATGCTTCCTCGTAACTAATTTAATAGGTCATAATATATTTTACTATCGCATTAAAATTAGGCAACCTTTAATTTTATTTACAAGCCTAAGAAATTCCTCAAATTATTACATTTTTACAATCATTTTGTTTTCTCAGGCGGCACGAAACAATAAACCAACCTGAAAATGCCAACAACAATAATTCCTCAAAGAAATTCCAAATGAGAAAAACGCACTGATTGAAATATTACGTTTACATACCACAATATTTTAACACAAATAACGTCTCTGTAAAGATATAAACAAAAATATAAAATCGCGTTTATTACAATCGTTTTCTGTGAGCGAAACGGGGCATTCCTATTGTGTTTAAAAACTCTCAAAAACCGCTTGTTGCAATTTTTAAAATTAATATATAAAAAGTTTTTATTTATCATGATAAGAGAGCAAATAAAAAAATGTATTCTTATGTTTATTTATTTATTAATAAACGCCCTTGTTCGGGGCTTTTACATATATAGCATAGTTAGAAAAATACATATTTATTGTACATAACTAAACTGCTTCAAAAACAATATTTTATATTTGTTTAAGATGAAGCTATACGTGAAATCCTATTTAGATTCATCTTTACGACGAATCGGTTTACAATAATAACACCAAAAAATATGCTACGGATAAATTGAAGCTTTTACTAGCTTTTCTTTGTATCGGAATTACAATAAAATTATTATTTACGTAACATAATTTGTAAATAATAAAATAAGATAGATCCTAAAAATTCAAAATAAATTGTAAAGCGCCCTTGAGGTGATTTTTGACAAAAACGGCGCTCTACAAATTGTCTAATTATTATAATAATTATTAAAAAAAATATAAGCGTAAACCACTAAAAAAATGTTTTTTCATGACTTAACTATGAATAAATAAGAAACAATTTTTAAAAAAATACCCCTTTATGGCTAAGGCTATTTTTGAGGTTTTGTATGTTCTTACTTTTTTCATTCTTATAAAATTATGCACAAAATTAATAAAAACCACTTTTTCGCTTACTTGTCTCGTGCAAATACGACGCGCGATTTTAAATTTTGTATGGCATGAGAATCGAAATATTTCTAGCGTTTATACTCCTCTTAAAGATAAATTGAAGATGTTCACTGACTTGGTATAATTGTTTCCCTCCATTAGTATTCTGGGCAAAGAGGAATACATGTGGTAGTTAGTCCCAGAATTTCTGCACTGAAATAAATCCTGACTTCTAGTATTACGAAGTGGAATTCGGAAGCTGTAACATATCTCAACATATCAATTAATGTTCGTATGTCGATCGTCCAGTTGATTAGTAAGACATCTCATGAAAACGATATTTGAGTTGAGTATTCACATATAAAATGTGAATACTCGACTAAAATTCTGTCTGATACACATACTGAGATTGCTCAACCGGTCAAATCAATTATAATGCTGAAAAACTTTCAGTGAATTAAAATATTTTTTGATATTTTTGGGTCAATAGTAGGATATTTCAAAATGTCTTACTAATGTACCGGACCGTTGTGCTTACCGGTGTTATTTTATTGCATATTTAAGATACTCTCAGAATAGGATGATACTCTCAGTATCGCTCTGGTGTAAGATTACCTTTCAGAATTGAAACGTTGCTTGAAATGGCTTTAGCCGTGTTTGGTGACCAGATCTGAATAGCCAGCTACTTTCGCACCTTCCTCCTCCCCATATCCTTCCCCTCACAACTACCTTCAGCCTCACAACATTTCCCAGTTGGGGATGCCATAGTCTCACTGACTCCCTGGCCCCAGACGGGAGCAGTTGAGACTCCTGTCTCAACTGCTCGCGGTATTCATAGAAAAAAATTCTTCCTTTCCCTAAAAGACCCTCCAGACAGCATCCCCAAAGATGACAGGGCATCCTGTGTTAAGCTAAAGTAAAAAATATATATATTTCAGGGGGCCAGCTATCAAGGGATCAACTGTCTAATCACCAGTGATGAGAACTAAGAAAAATATTGTGAATGATATTTTATCCTCGGTTGTTATGTTACGAAAAATAATAATATAAGAATATTCCTATACACTATATTAAATTTAACTGAAATTAAATTTAAATAAAATTAAATATATATTTTTATGTACAAAATAAAAACATTAACCTGTCTCAAAAATGGCGCCATTTTCGTAAAAAACATTAATTGCGTAAAAAATTGCACCTATTTTGTAAAAAAAGACTCCGTTTCGAAGAGAGGCTAATAGAGTCGGATAGAGCGATCAGCGTTGCGTGTCCGGGGCCATCTTCTACATTATTCGGGGTGTTTTCTTGAATATTGTATCCATGTTTATAGAGACACCCCAGGAACACGCGTAGGGCCATCCGTCTTGACCCCACTGCTAGACTAGCCCCGTGGCCCCCCGCCAAACTCGCCCCCTTCCACGGTGGGTCGAGATACACCCAAATTACGTACAAACAACCATTTTTCACTGCCCCTATTCTGCGAGGGGTGAGTGCGTAGTTACGTTTCTATATCCAATATACGTATACAGCTTGCCTTTTAGGGCTGTGTACTGTGTAGGTTTTTCAACGTTATAAAAATATGACATTTAGGTACCTACTCTTGATTGAAAAAAATAATGCAAAAACAAAAGCTTACCAGAAAATTTATGAAAGCTTAGAAATCGATGATTGGCTTCATATATTTTGAAAGCAATTGTTGAATGTTGTTGGTTGAATTTTTGTTGACAAAACTAGAGAGTTCCCGGCGTTGCAATGTTACTTACTAAAAAAAAATTGTTTCTCTCTTCGTGTTCTTTCCCATTCGTCCCGTTCCCCTTCCCTTCCCATCCTGTGTCCCATTCCCCTCGCGCCTTCCTCCTCCACCTTCCCTTTTCTCTCTCCCTTCTCCCGCTTCCCCCGTCCCGCGAATCCCTCTCCCACGTTCCATACATTCAGTTTTCACCAGTATAGAAACCTTCGCGGACGTGCGCACAACAACTCACCGAAGATTCATCGCAATCGAATGAACAGTGTAGGAAATAATTTCATAATGCCATATTTTCTCCACTGCATACAAAAACCATCGCGGGCATGCTCACAACAATTCATCAAAGTTTCATCGCAATCAGATCAATGGTATGGTTTAGGGACTGCAAGGGACAAACAAAAAACATTCGTTTTTATATATTAAGATTATAAACTCACAAAGAACGTGAGTGAAAGTGCAAACAGTGTGATTGCGACTTGTATTTACTGCCTAGAAGTGATAATTGAACTAACTACGAAAATGACTTACGACTTACCTTCACGTTCTTTAGAACACTCCAGCTACAAAAAAAAACATATATTTTTCTAATCTCTCCACATTTGCTCTGATGAATAGAAAACCCAATACGACCTGAAGCCCTAAAAGTTAAAGAATCCAATATAGAATAAAAGGCCTTAAATTTTTCTTTGGTCAATTCTCTTTTTATAACTTGAAGGTTATTCCCAGCAATGTAATATAACATTGAAGAAGAAGATAACACGTATAATCTAAACAAAAATATGAAAGATAACAAGACACAGAAAACTGGGACTCGAACTCAGAACCTGTCTTCTTACGTTTTTATTTTTTTGTGTCCTGTTCTGTTTCATATTTTCGTTTATTAGTGTATAGAAAACAGATTTACTCGTATGCTTATCGTTCATTTACCTCTATAACGGTCGCAGATTATTTTTTAATAAGAACACTCACGTTTAGAAGTTGATCTTATTTAATATAAATACACAAATGTTTGCGACAATAATGAGAAGGAATTTTCAGTTCAGTTTTTTGTCATCTGACGTTTTAACGACGCTAGCGAGATAGGTGCTGGTGGCGCTAACGTAGAAATTATCAACAATATTTAAAACCGATTTTAGGTCTTTTTACAAATGTTATCTTCTTCTTCAATGACAAAGAAGGCATTAATTTGAAAGTATCTATACACTTACCCAACGGATGTGTTACAAGCAATGGGGAAACCTCAAAGGTTTACAAGGTGTAATTTTATAATAAAGAGCTATGGTTCACCTTTCCCCAATCCCTTAATTAAAACAACATGGACAGAAAGTGGTTCTGCAAATTGGTATCTGTTGAAATGTAGTAAATTGTTCCATTTATGACCAAAATTAGACCAATGGTTGGCTACTTGCTTGTCGTACATTTAATTGATCCCATTCAATCACCTTGATTATTTTATATCAAACTGGAAAATAAATCAATTAGTAACACCTGCTTATTGAACCTACCCGCATGAAGCTCTCATATTATGTAAATTAATACCATTACGGATGGCGTTATTTCTTTCACGTTATGAAATATGAATATACGCCATTAATGTTAAAAACAAATAAATCTTTCCATAAATAGGCAAAAAATAACATCTTCTTTTTCCCCTTCGTGTCTGAGCACACTTTGAATATTTGCCATAAAAACTTGCATGGTTGGTAATGGTGTTGCCAGTAGGTATATCTTATAATTATTTTGTTAAAGAAAATTAAAAGCCAAACAGTGTGAGTTATATAAAAGATGTGTGCAAAAAGTTGGACGTTTATTTATAAATTATTTTTATTTAAGTTTAAAATGTACATTTTGTTCCCTATAATGCATTCTTATGTATTTTATTACACTCGGTTTCATTGTAATTCACCGAAAAAGCAACTCAGAAATTAAGATGTTAAATTTAAACGAATCTTCGTGCAACTTAACCTGAATCGAACTCAAGGAATTGTTTATTTTAATTTTATTTATTTACCGGGGGATTTGCGTTGTGCATAGGTGTGTGTACTGTGTACGTGTGCGTATGTTTGTAGGTGTGAAAATTGGTGATCTGTGAATGAATTTGACAGTTTATAACATTGACATGACGCTACTTTTAAATTTGGGCATTGAATTCGAGAAAATGTTGATGTTAGAGTTTAGGCATATATTATGAAGGTATGAAGAGCACAAGAGCATGCTATAATTATTTGTTATATGGCATCACCGGAGAATGCTCAAAGTCCCGTGGACCGACATTATCACCAACACAGAAATTCTTAGGCGGGTTAGAGCAGATAGAGAACGCTCACATTAGTAAAAGTCAGGAAAATTTCATATCTGGGTCACATACTTTGGGGGGAGAAACATCACTTGCTCCAATTAATATTTAAAGGCAAGTTAGAGGGTCGCCAAGGGTCTGGTAGGAGACAAATGCGAAATGTACGAGAGTGGACCGATATTAGAAGTGTGGAGGAGGTATTCCGGGTAGCGCAACATAGCGATACATTTTCCAGAGTGATCGCCAACGTCGGTGGGACCTGATAAGGCACACGAAGAAGAAGAATTGTTTTGTAATTAAGCATATAGAATAGTGCTATAAGGCGTGTACGTCTCAAAGGCATGTAAAATTTTAAAATTAATTAGAGATAGAAGTTTGGTACAGTCGATTATTATTATTTAAAATTCTGTGTTTAAATGTTAGTTAGCTACTGCTCGCCTTTATTGCAAAGTTTAAATTGTAAATTAACCATTATTATAACTAACCTTACAATTTGACGAAAAGAAACCTTTTGTCCAATGTTAATATCATAACAAGCACAAATAAAATGGTGTTAAAAGTAATTTGTTCGCAGGTTGAAGGGCATGTTTACGGGACTAATTTTACGCACCAGTGGCCATTTTTAATACAAAATATTCATATCGTTGTAGACATCCATCATTTGCCCATATGTTAGTATTTATAATAACTACAACAAACTAGCTTCTTACAAATAAACATTCCAAATTCCAGCTTACTTATTCATTGCAGATAAAATTTAAAATATTAGACGATCACAGCTAAACTGGATGTATAAATAAAAGGCACTATTTGCTATGCCGGAAACTAATAATGCAGTTATATACAAGGCGTACCAGCATGAATCCGACACACCATCGATACTTGAGCATATTGTTAGTAAAAAATATAGATGCAATTTTGCTGTCCAGTGACTTTTCCGTCACATGGTGCCACTGGGAACCAAGCGCATCACATGACACGCATTCCGTCTCGTTCCAGCTGCACCGTATAGGCCAGAAGTATCCATTGCGACGTGTAGCCGTTTGATCAGTGGCGACGTGTGACAGAAAAATATTTTATTTTGTTTTCATTTGAAAAAATATGTCACCGGTCAGCAAATTGACATCACGTTTTAATCTGAATAAGCTCAAGCTCTGGAATCGCTAGTTTAAGTCTGCTGGGTACCTACCTACTTTTTTTAACATTACAGGAGGCCCTGAGGAAAAGAAAACTTACTGATACACCCTGAATACGTTCAGAATTGAAACATTGCTTGAAATGGCTTTGGCCGTGTTTGGGGACCAGATCTGAATAGCCAGGTACTTCCCAACTTCCTCTTCCCCGTCTCCTTCCCCTCTCCACTACCTTCAGCCTCACAATATATCCCAATTGGGGATGCCATAGTCTCACTGGCTCCAGACGGAAGCAGTTGGAACTCTTGTGCGGTATTCAATAACATCGTCAATGAGAATAGATGAATAATATACTCGCCAGGCATCCTCTTTCCGTTCGTCACCAATCCCCAAATAGGAGTGTCGTAGTCCCGCCATCTCTAGGCCGCTGGTAGAAATATTGAATTTAAAATATATAAATACAATAAAACACAAGTGATACGTACCTTAAATGAAAAAATCAACACCCCAACATTTTGAGCACCTCGCAAAGGTGTTTTCAATATTTTAATTTTCACACACGTCCCGCCCCGACCTCCGTTACCTGTCGATGCTATCCGAGCAAGAGGTGTAGACAAACATATAAATAACACAACTAAAGCGGCCAGTTCCACGTTGTACGGAGCCAAAACCATACACGAGAATCCACGTTTCGCGTGTTGTGAGTTATTTTCTATCCGGCGATAAACATTATTCCATAAAACAAAATAAAAACCAGAACAAACTCAAACATAACAAACATTTCAGCAGTCTCTTTCTCTTTTCAATATTTGAGTTCAGAACGTAACAAAAGAGCGCCGATCTGTTTCTTTTTCGACTTCTGAATAAGTACGGTGTCAACTGTTTTACTGCGTTTATGATTTTTTTTTATTATTTCCAACACGGACATATTTGTGATATCAAAGTGCGAACGGGAACTTTCGGATCGTGAATAAAAATATATCACTTTGAGCTTTGAAAGGCGTCTGCGTTTCCGTGAAAAAATGGATAATCGTAAAAACGACGAATGTTTGTATTCTAGTTTTAATGTGTTTTATCATGCAAGGGTAGTTTTTTTGTATAAAAACATCTTTATTTTCTTTCCTGACACTTCTGAATAATGAACTCGCATATTTGAGTCTGTTATAAAATTTCACCGGCTTTAAGCGAGTATTTATCACGTTGAATGAAGTCAAATATTATCGCCAGGAAGTTTTAGCTTTGATGATGGAAATGTTACGCGTAATAAAAATGTTTTTTGCAGACTAATAAAACAGTTTCAGTTGTTAAAATATCCCGTCGTGTAACGAATAGATTCGGTAACTTATACTATCAACAAATGATAGTAATTTTATTGCGATGCGTAAATAAATATACACCATAAATATAAGCAAAGGTCTCCTGAAATGAGCAATGGATAAAAAATTAAAAGAGACATTTTTTCTGCTTTTAAATCTTTTTTTACATCTTACACTATTTTGTACAATAGAGCCAGTATGTACACTGTTTTAAGGTTTTTTTTATTTTAGAATATAAATCATTTTGTGTGCTTAACAATGTTGTTTTGATTTTCTTTCGGACATAATAATATGACATTTTTTTCAAAATGTTTGATAAAATAACTTATTTTTTAAAACATCATTAGCGGAAATTTAAAATCCGATAAAGGACAATAAATCCAAAAATGAGTTAAATGTGTTATTTTGCTCCGTTTTTTTTAATCTTTCATTCTGGTTCGTTGAAATTTTTTTAGGAAAATGAGTGCGTCGTTTGCGACGTGCATTTATTGGATAACCGACACCCCTGCCATAGGTCGCCCCGAGTGGTTGGCTAGATTAGGTAACTCAGCATGGGTGCCGGGATCATGGGATGATACTCGTATTTGTCTAGGACTGCGTGGCGGGCCAGATCGGGAGAGACTTGTTGAGGGAGACCCTTTTAACTGTCCAGCCGGAAGCTCTTGACCCATCGTCTTGCTTCGCAGTGGGTGAAATGGACTCGGCGTCCGCCACTCCTGGATACCCCTCATACCTTTTACTTCCCAGAATTTCCTCTCATTCTATTTCCTAAAAACCTTCCACTAAGCATCTTCAAGGATGACGTAGGCCCGAGATAATTTGTTTACCTTGGTGCCTCTTATGTGGAGCTAATATAAAAAAACACGAGATATAATTAAAAAAAAAAAAAACATTTTCTTTTCGCTCACTTGAGCGTATAACATTTTGTACTTTACAGCATTTCAAATTTCCGTAATGAACATTATTTGATAAATATCGCAAATATTTAATAATACTTAAATAACACTAATATCACTATTATGACTATGATAATGGGATCAGTATGAAAAAAATTCATACGATTTTGTGTCTTTTAAAAATTGGTTCAAGCTCATATTTTATGCCTATGTTTTTCTTCAACGAAGATTTACATAAACATTAAAGCAAAATCTTTGGCAATTTCTTTAAACTCTAAGTACATAATACAACGTTTCAAGTTATTTACCAAGCTTTTGTAAGCTTTTACGAAAACACCTTTATGTACTTTACAATATGGTGTTCTTTAGGGTGAGTTCTGGTGTAATCCGAACGCTGTGATTGATGGTATATGTTCAGAAATCTCTCCTGGTTATATTGTGTTTTATAATACATACGAAACACGTTTACTGCGGAGGGAAAAATTGCGCTGAAAACATCAATTGTAATTTTCAGGAATCCGATTCCTGAAATTTGAAAACTAAAAGAAAGAGATACATTTGTGAAATTTGTTATTGCTTCGTTCGGATGTAGCTAATTCGTAGGTACCTAAAATTTTTTTTGTTTTGTGTTATTATTGGATATTAGTCCCATAAATACATATAAACCCAAAAATTTTCTTCATCAATGAACACGAATATTATTTCTGCATATTGTTGTAAATATGTAATGAGATATTAATTCCTATACCTTCCCACATATAACGTAGTTTAACCTCAAGTGGAACGTTTGCGCGGCCCTTTTCGGCCCGTTTCATACAAATTTTAAATTTGGATTTGAAATCAAAATACCCAACCAAACTGAAAAATTATTTTTTTAATCAAAAGGTTTACCAAATATCTAGTACGGATGTGAGCTATTTTATTTGTTTTTGCTTTAAATTATAAGCAGTATTTCATGATTTTAAAGGCAACTTTTTGTGAGTAAATGGAAAACAATAAAAAAATAATTTTCCTACATTTATCATAGAAATATAATAAAATATAAAAAAAAAATCAAATAAAAAAAATCATTTTGGTAGGTGTAAATTTAAAACACAAATTACCTATTTACGGCGGAACAAAAGTTCGTTGTTTATACATTAAAATTACTACCCAAAAAATGCATTTTTTACAATGTTTTTTTTTTTTTTTTCATTGTATTTCTTAAATAAAAATAGTAAAATTATTTTTTTACTATTTTTCATTTACTTACAAATAATTGCCCAATTTACCTCTAAAATCATGAAAAACTAAAATATTTAATGGCCTATATCTTATAATTTAAAGCAAAAATAAATAAAGTAGCTCACATTTGTACTAGATATTTGATAAACTTTTTGATTACAAAAATAATTTTTCAGTTTTATTGGATATTTTGATCTCAAATCCAAATTTAAGATTTGTATGAAACCGGACAAAATGGGCCGCGCATACGCGTATACGCGGCTCGGGTAGGAAGATGCGGTGTAGTACAATTCACAAAATTGTTATTTATCTAATCCTATTTCTGCCAGTGCCCTCTCCTATCGGAAGTTGACTATCTTCGGGTTAGCCTATAACCAGATAAGAAAATTCTTTAAGTCCCTTTCAGATAAATTATTTTTATTTTTTTAACAATCTTCAATTTCTTTCGTAACGCTGCAACCGATCTAGATTAAAACTGTATACGGCCTTTTAGTTAAAATTTTACAGTTTTTGATTGCAAAGATGCGTTTATAATAAATAATAATTTCAACAATGCTATATTTCTAGCTTAATTTAAGAATCAGGCTCTAGCGGGAGGGAAACGAGGGTAGGGGATGAGGGTGGGCTGATATTTGATTAAGGCGCTCTCTTGTAAGACCCCGAAATAAATTTTCCGGGCTAACCAAATTCACAATGTTTAGCAACCCTCCCGGCCAGCCCCTATAGTGCCATCCTTTAAAATGCCTCAGAACAGCTGCCCTCAAACTGTAAGAGATGTTAAAACTACAGTTAAAAAATGACGCCTGGGCTAATACAGCAAAACTTGAAAGTGCTACGATTTTTTATCATACATGTTTCTTTAAATACCGTTACTTAAATGAACAGTTCTAATTTATAGGACGAATTTCAGTCTGAATTTCAAAGAATTAGCAGTTTTCTTGTGATGATTCTTCAGTTATCTCTTGTAGCTTCGAGATTGTAAAAATAATACCTAATGGTCGGTTGTTTTTATGAATTTGAATAATTCCTCAAATTTAATAGTAAAATTTCAAGTTTTATTCAAGCTCTATCGACAACTGATTCATAGTGATATAATAAATATAATTGTCTCAACACAGGTGTAACCTAGTGAGACAGCCATTCAAAAATCGCATATAAATAAACTTTATATACACAAATAAAAAAAATAACTGAACTTGAATAGAACTTTCACAGATCTTAAAAAAATTGTAATTTGATGATTAGTGTTCAAATTGGGTATTCTAGTCTAGAAGCATGAATTGTAGGTGTTTTTTCAGGTGCAATAAAAAACCCAATTATATTTGTATCAGCCATTACTTTACCAAATATCTATTAAACATTAAAGAATACATTAAAAAAATTAAAAATTCGAAAAGTTACAGGCTGTTGAAGTGGGGGGTCTCAAAAAATGGCGCGCCCTGGTTGACACGATTGCAACCCTTCTAGTAATCAGAAGAAAAGAAAAACAAATTAATTCTTAATCCAGACAAATGCTGCTATGGCCCGTACCTCGGAAAATTAGAAAAAAAAAATTAAGGAATTTTTTTAAAAAATATATTTTTTTACCCCTTTTTGACTTTTTGGAATTTTTAAAAAATAGTTAAAATTGAAATTTTGTAATAATTCTGGTGAGGGCGATAAGGTAATGTGTAAAAAAAGCTCACACCAAATTTCAAGCAAAACCGTCTCGAAAAAAGTGGTTTCGAGAAACGCGCGTTTCAAGTTTTGCTCTATTTAGATTATGGTTAGATTCCATCTAAACCGCGACGTTAAAATGGTTATAACTTTTAAAATAATGCGAATTTCAAAAAATCCTTTTAAAGAGATATTTTTGAATATTTAAACATTGGAAATATGAAGAAAAAAAATTGTTTTTTTTTTCTAGACTAGAATACTGTCTTAACTTTCTAGGTACAATAATAAAATATATTAAGCTATATTACCCACGCACAGGCTGCGCCTTAGTGGGTTCCCATTGTTCTTATTATTTCATAATATTGTATACATCAAATATAAAATTTGGAAAAATAAAGGAAAAAAAAACATCTCGAAGGCAAAGTACACAATAATGTACAATTGTTTCAAACATTATGTGAAAAATTAACCTTAAAAATTACTCGAAGTTAATTATAAAAGCAATATCTTTACACAAACATAGATGTTCGCGTTTTCTAATTACATCTATCTTATTTAAACTAAATTATTTTGCGTTACATACAAGAGGTTTAAGTATTTCAGCAAAAATGGTGTGCATTCAGTGGTGCGCTGTACCATCAATAATTTTCTTGGAAACTGATTTGAAGCTTTAGCAGATTGTAAAAATACTAAGTCATTTTCTAATTCAACTCTTGCAGATCGTAAAAATGTTGAAAGAAAAAAAGAACCTTTGAGCAACCCTCTGTGAGAACATGCCCCGACAAAAGGCGCGTCATCAATCATCCCCCTCCCGCCCACCCCCGCCCCAACCCCACGAAGCCTCCCTTAGGCCGTTAGCACACCCCCCTTAATTCGCCGCCCGAACTACGCCCTTCGCTGGTACAGCCTTTCTTATATCCGTTTCCTCTTCTTTCTCCATGCTATCTTGGTATATAACACTCGATTCTACCGTTTCTACCACTTTCTAGAACGTGAGATAGATTCCATAGTGTAAATAGCTCACATTGGAGACATTGGAATTAATAACTCAAGTTATATAATATTTATATGTGCCATCTATTCGCGCTTTTGTCTTGAAATCTACCTTTTTCCCATTTTATCGCCACGTAGAAATAAATTTTTTTGTTTTTTTTTAGTAGGCGAAATAGCTGTCACGCGTTATATTAATTACACAGCAGAACTTGTTCATAAATAACTGTTTTCATGTGATGTTATCGACCATAAAAATGATAAAAACAAAATGCAGTTCAACAATTAAAGTTGAAATAACCAAATTTTAGTATTTAAACCACGCCAGTGTTTTGTGATTTGATCTGAATAGCCACGTACCTACTCTCTCTTATTTTGAAAAAATATGGAGGAAAGCAGGAAAAGGAAAGATGAAGAATATTCGAATATGTGTAAGTAATACAAATTTACTAACCTAGTTAGAGCAATACCTTACCTAATTTTCTGAAAAATTTTCTCATTTTTCTACACCTCTAATTTAATATAAGAATAAAATTTTGCTTGTCAATAGAATACCAGTTTTTTTGCCTGTGTTCACATCTTCATAGCATTAATTGTTTTTTGTGTTTAATTCGTAGAATTCTAGTTACTAAATTATTATTTTTTAATTGTGACAGCTTTTTCGGCTTACAAAGCCATTTTCAAACCGTTTGAATTAAATTTAAAAAAAAAAAACACATCGCATTAGTTAGTTTGATAGTATTATCTATAAGACGTCTATAATATCAACGTCTGGCATTAAATAGAAGCATTTACAGTACCGGTTAATTTTTTGAGTTAATACTTTTTATCAAGCAGAAGGTAAAACCGACGGATTAAACAAACGGTTTTCTCCTGTTAAATTCGACCTTATTCTGAAAGTATAAGTGTGAATCCATTTCAAATTGATCACTCGGAAAACATAAAACGAACATTTTTAAGTGCTTATTTAACTACATATTTAGTTTTACGTTATCCTGGCATCATATATTTATTGGCGCCCTTAGGGCTTTACATACAAAAATGCATTCAAATTATGTAACATCTATCAAAGCTCATCAAAAAGCTACGTTTTCAAACAAGTAACTCAGCTTTTCGTAAAACCTTCAAGAAGTAATTTGGTTCAAGTCACCACTGTAAACATATCGCACATCGCACTCTGCACAGATAACGTCCCAGCCCGTTCCTACCGTCCACATGAATTAGGTTGAGTTTTTTATGGGCTTCCTGGGCCCACAATGCCGTGGCAAGGCGTGCTTTGTCGGGGCCACTTGCCTCCGAGTTCTGATGCCTTGTGATGTGGGAATTTATGCCTTCCTGGACGATGCGGAATCAGATTGAAACTGGCAGTGCCTGGCTCAAGTACGTAAGAAGAAATGTGAGAAATTAGAAAATTCTTAGGAAGATAAAAACGAAAGAATAATTAGAATGTAATTTTGATGGTTCTTCACATAAATGCAGATTTTTTTAAATAGCAAATGAAAATTCATCCCTAACGAACTAACCACCATGCATTTATCATTTATTTTTCCATTATCGTGGGATAAGGGTCTCTTCCATGAATTCGGAGGTTGCGGGCTCAAATCCCGTCGTGCGCAAGTAATTTTATTTAATTGATTTGTGTTGTTTGTCAATTCACAATATACCTCCATTGGAAATCTTGTGCGGTATTCACATTTAAAAATATGCGACTTCACGCAGAAATAATGTGTTAACCTCTCAGGCCTGGGGAATATTCTGTCAGTAGGTCAGAATATTTCCGCTTTGCAATAAAATCTAAATAAATGGAATATATCTGAACATATCCAAAATCTAAAAACAAATTTTATTACAAGATATGTCAAATAATTTTTAAATTTGTCAACAAAATTTTTTAATGCAAACATAAAAAGATTTATAAATAGCTCACCCTACGTTTTTTTCTCACTAAAATTACAGATAACGAAACAAAAAAAATTGTACAATTCATTGGAATGTATTATTTATAAACGTTATCATCACCTCACTTTTTTGTCATTTCATGTAAGAATATATCATAGAAAATTCACAAATTTTCTAATTTTTTTTTGTAATTGCTGTCGGAAAATTTTGTTTCACAAAGGTGTACATTTTAATTTCTTCGTGGTTAACTTATGGATTTGAATGCAAAGCGTGGTTCTAACACCGTTTAGATCATATTTATCACCATGGTAATAAAGAACACAACGTTTTTTATGAGTCGTATTGGAGTTGTTTCCAAAAGCGGACAAATGAATTTGGCAGCCACCTCTGGTCTGGAGCCCCAAAATACCTGAAAAAAACCCTTGACTCTGTGCAGAAACGGGCGGTCCGTTTGATAGATTCTCCTAATTTAACTAACGGATTGCAATCTTTAGAGCACAGGCGCCAGGTGGGAATGCTGTCCTTGTTCTACCGGTATTACAATGGAAGATGCTCCGAGGAACTAGCGTCATTGATCCCCTCGGCACCGGTGCATAGTCGGGAAACACGCCAAACGCGCGCTCAACATTTGTACACGGTTGACATTAGTCACATGAGAACGGGTCGTTTCTACGACTCGTTCTTGAGTTCAACAGCTCGGCTGTGGAACGATTTGCCGGCCTCTGTGTTTCCTCCCTCCTACAATATGGGTCTCTTCAAGGCCCATGTTCACTCCTTCCTCTCCTCAAAAACACCCTCCACACAGCATCCTCAAAGATGACATAGGCCCTGAGGGAAATTATTTTTTCCTCAGGGCCTCCTGTGTGGAGTTAATGTAAAAAAAAAAAAAAATATGAAAAATTATTATTATTCAACCAAAACAATATTGCTTAATTTATTTTCATATAACTTTTATCTCGCATTTATTGTTTTGTTTTTAATTTCAATGACAATCCCACCGCACCTTTTGTATGTGTGTTTGTGTGTGTGTATGTGTGGATGTATTAACGTGATAGTGTACTGGTGCTGGTGTATCTGTGTTGAGAGTGCTACCGGTATTACGGCTTTTACAGGGAAGATAACATTAAAATGGAATTAGAGTGTGGGCTATCGGCGCTGCCTGTGATATTAAGTACACGAGGTTCACCATTCATGCTCTAAAGATGACTCCAAATCAACCAAAAAGTTTAATGATTTGTCATGTAAGTTTTTTAGTGTGTCACTTGCATAATTTTTATCTTTTAACCTGATTTAATTCAAGGTTTTTGGATTGTTTGACTTACTTTTCATGACTCTTTATCGAAATGTTAGATACAAAGGCACTTTTTTACAGTAACGATGGGTCGAGAAAGTTTGGCAGGAGAAGTCAAAAAACTCCTTCATCCGGTCTCTCCTTATCTGGCTCGCCGTGCAGTGAGTGGGCAAACGCATCTGCCGCCAAGACCAAGACATACCTCACACCATGAACCCGGGCATCCCTTCTAAGTCACAAGACGTAGCGAACCACTTGGGGTGACCTGTGGCAGAGGTGTTGGTTATCCAATAAATTGTTCCCATGGGGCGGCGGTATTCATATCCGCCTCCTAAATCGAAGAAAAGAAAAGAAAAATTTACTTTTTCATTCGTTAGTGTGAAATTTTTTTTTAATCTATGGTTAAAATGACCAAACAAAGCTCATGGGTACATTAGGAATGATTGACCAACATAATTTGTTTAACCCGGAGTAAGGTTGTGTTTTCTATTAGGTAGACTAGGCTTAGAGATACATTATTAATTCAGGATACTACATTTTAAATTCACCTAGGCTTACCTTGAATTGTGGGTACATTATGATAAAAAATTACAGAAATTGCGGCGAAGTTAATACGAGTATCTCCGTGGTCGAGAGGTAAGGCTCTCGACTCGTAATCCGAAGGTCACGGGAACGAATCTCGGAGTGAGCAAATAGGATTTAATTAGATTAATTTGTGTTATTTCCCAATTAATTAATTAAAAATAATATATATATTTCATTTGCGGCACGTTCCAGAGTGGAAGATACTCTCAGTATCGCCCTGGTGTAAAACCACCAATCAGAATTGAAATCTTGCTTGAAATGGTTTTAGCCGTGCTTAGTGACTAGATCTGAATAGCCAGGCACTTTCCATCTTCCTCTCCCCCATCTCCTTCCACTCCCCACTTACATTCAGCCTCACAACATACCCCGATTGGGGATGCCATAGTCTCACTGGCTCCAGATGGGAGCAGATGGAACTCTTGTGAGGTATTCACATAAAAAAGAGGGCCTATCTAGTGCATTACATATTAAGGTCGGCGGCTGATAAGCGCAGACCAGAGGGTCAAATAAATTAGGAGGGACAGCGCGTCGATTGACACTTAAGAGGGGTTATCGAAATGGTCGTCGAGAAAAAATACAAAACTAAAATGTTAAAAACGCCGACGCAAAGAAAGATTCGGAATATTATTTAGCTTAGGGGATGCCATACAACTATGAAATACCTAGTAAAAATTACAATATTGCTGTCAAAATAACAAAATGTTTTTGAAAATATTAATGCAACATAGTGAGTTTTGAAGCGGTGACTTCTTGAATCAAGGTTATGAGTGTTATATGAATCGATTAAGATGACGCTTCTCCGCTAAAAAAGAAGAAGATGGAGAGATATGTAATTACGAATGTTGGACAGAGCGCGCTAATATTTTAAATGATAAACATGACTCGTTTAAAATAAAGCAAAAATCTCGTAGAACGCGTCTTAAGTATCATTTAAAGAAACATTGTGATTTTTTCACTATAACTTGTAAAATAATAGAAACAAACGTGTTTTAAATAATTTTCGGAGCATACTAAGCGTTTTTTTTTTATTGAGGAAATTTCACATAATTCGAAATGGAACGCTTCTAGGCATTATCTTAAAAAATAATATATATTTTTTAAGAGCTTAAAAACTTCAAATGTTTAAGGGAGATATGTAAGAAATTGGTATAAATTCGAGTAGCGGCGGCTTAAGGGTGTTCCGGCTTCAAAATCAAGTATCTTCATATCAAGGTCAAATTAATGAAGTTAGTTTCAGTATCACCTTGGTGAATTAGCATAGAATAAAAATGTTGCCAGAAATGAATTTAGAGATTAGATCTGAGAAGCCAGGCTTCTATATTACGAATTTTTCTCTCTCATCTCCTTTTCCGCAAACAAGGAATCCTAAAATCTCACTAGGCATTTTGAGATGCTCTTGTGTGGAACCACATTATAACAAACTAATTTTTTTTACATTAGCTCTGACATGGACCCTGAGGGAAATAATTTCCCTCAGGTTCTACGTCATCTTAGAGGATGCTGTGTGTAGGGTTTTTTTAATGAAAGGAAGGAGAGGAAGTTCTGAGAAGGAAATAAGTATGAGGGTAGGAATCTGGTGGTCAGTGCGTCCAGGAGTGACGGAAATATGAATCGGTGACCGGACAACTCGGAATGAAACCAACTCAGAACCATCTCAGATAAGTCATTTAGAGTGATAAAAAATATCTACAAAAAATTGGTTTAATAGGTTACGTTAGGTTAGGGTTATCGGCTAACTTAAAATTATTTTTTTCATAGCTTTTAATGACTTTTCAAAGAAGTTTTGAGTTGACTTTATTTTCAGTTGGCATGGAACCATATGAATCCATTCCTCCGACCGCGGTGCAAGGCAATGGATAGAGAGATTCCTGCTGGAGACGATAAAAGACCTCCGTCAACCAGTCTCTCTCGATCCTGCCCACCACATGGCATGTGGGCAGACGCATCGGACAATACCTGATCCTGGACCATCACAGTTGGACAAACCAAACCCGGGCACCCCTGCTAAGTCAGCAAACCTAGTGAATCTCATGGGGTGAACTATGGCAGAGCGGTTGGTCATCCAATAAGTGGTTCCTGGGGCGGCGGTACCGATCTTGAAATTAAAATGCTCTTTTCACAACAAAACACTTTGTTTTTATACAGACTAGTTAGGAAACTAACGTACTTTCTCTTAAGCGCACAATATTATCTAGTGGTTAAAACCTAACTGCTAGTTCACCTAGCTTTCGAACTGGAGGGGCGAACCTATTTATAGTATACATAGTAGAGACATCTCTTGGAGAACGATATTATGAGCTACCAGCACTAGAGGTACGCTTAAACTATGACTCAAATGAAGATTTTCTATTTTAAAAATATCACTTCTAGAGCTACCTGGCAGAATCCATGAAAATTACCATAAATGGCCGTCATCTAGAAAATTAGTTTTCCTCACCTTCCAATTAAGTGTCTAAGAAACCCTAACGCATCCTCTATAGTTCTTTTTCAATCATTGTTTAAACGCGTTAGCTCCTCATGTACCCCGGACACATTAACGGGATAATTTGGCTCCTGGAATTTTTCGTCTGATAATTTTTTTATATTATTTAAAAATTCAGAACAATGTCCATTATCACGTCTGCGAGCAAATAATTATTTTTATCGAAAACGATTATTTACATTTTTTTAACTTCCCTTCTGTCATTGCCTGGAATCGTTATCAGATAAATAATTGCGAAGTTACTAATGCATTTTATAATAAAACTACACAACGTATGAAGACTAACCAAACCATTGTGGTAGAATAAAGAGCATTGTTCAACGTAACAAGCGGAATAGCTTTCACTACATCATAAAAAGACATCAGATGCAGATTTTATTACCTACATACAATTATTTGATTTTGGTTATTTGAAGAAACAAAATATTTAAGAATTATTTTACCTTTTTGGTTATTAGCCAGCTTAGAAATTTTCATGACGTGGATTCCGCAGAAATTTGAAGTTATTTTTATTTCCGAAAATCAGTAGCCTCGGCAGTATTTTGGGGCCCTAAAGAGTCCAGATATTACAGCCTCTGGGCGGAGGCTCGACATAGCCGAGATAACGTGTTAAAACATTCATTTGCTGGCCGTGTCCACTTGAGCAGTTGAGGCCAACTATTTGGATTTCAATTTCTACATTGTCAGTAATAAATATGTATACTCGTTTATTTCTTGAAAATTTGATAGCCAAAATTTGACACAATTTAGGAGTAATTGTTCATCGAACGGCTACAAATTGCAAAATTGTGGTTGAGTTGTTTTTTTTTTAACTTACATAACTTTTACCACTCTGTCACATTTACACCACTCTGTTACATTTTGACCACTCTGTTACATTTCTACCACTATGTTACATTTCCACCACTCTGTCACATTTTGTTTTTACTATAAATGAATCTCACTGGATCTCAGAAGGTAAATTGTAGCAAGGGGGCAAGGAGGCCTAAAATGCCTATTGGGGCAATTATGACAAACACGAGCTGCGTGTATATCTATTTCGAATGAAAACCCACGTGACAGAATTGTCGTACGACATAAAAATTGTATGAGAGAAGCATTTGAGATTTTTTTTAATATTTTATTAAACATCATTAAAAATAATAATCGCTGTTACTTGATAGCTTATACCTTTTGTAGTACAAAAATAGTTTTATATTTTATATCGTCGTATCATTTTTTCGTAACATTATAAAATACACGCAAGTCGAGGTGGCAGAAGACAGCTGTGATTTTTATGAAATACACTTCTATCACGAGGAGTTACAACTCTGCCACGTAATTTTTACTACAAAAATATAAACACATATTTTTTATGACGCACACAGTCGTTACGTCTTTAGTACAGTAGATTTTAAAGTAATTATAAAATAATAATATTGGTAATTCTGTTGAATTTTTCTCCACTAACTGGTGGAGACAACTTTATGTAGGTTAAAAAGAAGAACGACCCGGTTACCAGATATAAAAATATGATTCCAATATCCTGGATCTAAGATGAAGAGCAACAAATACAAGATAACCAAGCTGGTAATCTACGCAAGATTAATGGAAGACATTGTAGAAAAAAACGCCACAATTTGTGGTATCGAAACACTTGTGACTGGTATAAACGAATATGACGAATCTTTGATGGGAAAGTGCACCAAAATTTGAATAAAAAGTGTTAAAAATGAGTTTTATTTGTTAGTCCTCGTTACATCAGTTACATGGAATTCTTTTAATGTTGGTTTACTCAAGTTAGAATAATCATATGCTAATTGACATCAAGACAATATATCTTATGTTTTCTGTTGGTACTGGTCTACCAACAGAAATGAAATGAAATGAAAACCAACAGAATGCTGATATTTGGTCAAACCGTACTGTGAAAGGAGATTATAATCTCGAGCAGATAATGAAAAAAAAATAAACGCACACATATTTTATTAGACAAATGTATTATAAATGTTCAATCAATCAACTCACTGCTTTGTCGTTTCATGTAAAAATAATTCATAAAAAATTTAAAAAGTTTAATAATTTTTTTTCACATTGCGGTCGGAAACTTAGATTTCATAACGGTGTACATTTAAATTATTTTATAGTTAACTTTAAGATTTGAATATAAAGCGTGATGTTTTCTCTTTCTAACACCGGTTAGATCATATTTTAGATATATTTGATAGTAAGGGAGACACAAAAATTTTTATGAGTCTTGTATGAGTTATTCTCAAAATTGAACAAATTAGCCTGAGGGGTTAAAACGAATTCAACAAAATCGCATGACCAATATTTCTAACACCTGCAATGAATGTCAACACTTATATCCTGCGCAGGGCTCAGGTAGATAGGAGCAGGGTGCGGGTATATTCGGAGGCAGTCCCTGGACCACAGCGAAGCAGCCAGGCAGATAGGCACATAAAAAGAGGACGATAAACGATAAAATTGTCAACGGATTCAAAGTGCCATCTCCGGCACTAAAACATTAAGTGACCGTGCCGCCAAGCATCGCAGTCGGCAGTCACTGCAGTCAGCAGGCAGCAGGCCCGAACGCAAAAAATCAATCAGTCCTCGTACAAATTAATCTGAAGCTCTGATAGCTCGAATTTGTAAGAACGCCAAAAAAGGTAACTTTAAGGAATGATGTTCGATCGATTGTCAGTGACATTGTTGGAAATATTTATATTCCTATTAGAATTTTATTTGTAAGGCAACCTTTTGAATCGTATAACATCATTTGTTTTTTTCTGAATAAAAAAAAATCTGGCTTCTAATTGTTGATGCACTTCTTCTTATATTCGATCTTATCAGAGGTTGGCTTTCCTCGTTGTAACCATCACCCTGTAGACTATTTTAAGGTACCTACAACATGTTGACTTGTGGACTTGCACTCGTACAATTCAGGAAGCCATATAAATATTATAATTATATGGATTACATGGGAATACAAATCCTTCCCACATCCTGGAATAAAACATTATTATTAACTGATAGTATTAATACCCTAGCGTCTGTACGGTTGAAATTCAAGCACCTGACTTCGAATACATCTCTGACACCTCGCATTATACAAAACCATTTTCGTACTTGAAGTTTGTAACAAAGCTATTGTTGTGTTGCCCGCCGCCCGCAGAACCTAGCAGCAAAAACCCACTGTATTATAACATGCGAGCCTGGAGTGTGTAAATAACTCCAGACTTTTTGAGCTTCAAACTCAAAAATATAATATTATTGATTTGCGTGAACAAAATATCACAAGCAATATCGACTACCACAACACAGGCATGTGCCTAGTATGGTGGTCGAAAAATCCCCAATTTATGTAAAAAACAATTCAAAGAATAAAGAAACATAAAAAAAAAAAAAAAATGGCGACCTGACAAATTCTCAGTGGAAAAAACAGTTTCACTAACCTTTGATATTGTTCTATGCAAACGTGGGAAGCTTCCCCGTAATTTCATCCATAAAATTATAATCAGTTCAAATGTGGTAATTTTTTAGTACAAGCACAAGCCAGTTGTCAACCTTACACAACTTAATTAGAATTCACAATGAAAAACAGCAAAATATTAAAAAAAAAAAACAGACGATAACAGTTATTTTCACTTGCTCCAATACTTTTTTTTTTAAATATTTTTTTACACTGCACTTTTCTCATGATCCATTGTAGCCGGTCATGATAATTTAGCAGTTTTTCGAAACATTTTAATGTCCCTGCTAGTCCAAAGAGTGTGCCAATCACCACTCTTGTGATATGAATGTATTTAATTATTTTTTCTAGCAAAAAAAGAACAAAAAACATATTACAATACCTAACCACCCACAGAGCAGTTTTTTAACTGCTAGTCATCATTATTATATTGATGTGTGTTCTAAAATTCATGACCGGATTCACAAAATTTAGACGATTTACTGTCACTGAATCCTGTCCTGTGAACTTGATGTCAGCCGAGGAGAGGTGCGATAAACTCTTTGTTTTTATTTTTTATTCATTTAATACAATACCCTGTTTAATAATCCTTTAATGGATGCTGGAAGCTGGAAGCCTACATGCCGGGTACAATAAAGAATAAAGGAGTGATGTGATATTATCACCTATCTCCGGTTGAAAGGGAATCTATAAAGAGGCGTCTCTTATGAATTCTGAGACCCTGGTAACCTAAGATTATACCTAATATGTTTATTTGAATAAGCAGACTATCAGTTCCTACCCGGCTTCGCACGAGATTTAAACTTTTCTTTTTCTTATTGAACCATAGAAAAATATTGAGCACGCTGTTTGTTGACTTATTTTATGGTTAAAGTTTTAAAGCTATATTCTTAAATCTTAATGAAAATGGTGCTGTTAGCTATAAACAGTTGCAATGAGTAGCAAATATTATTTCAAAATATCTGTTAAAAATTCTCATCGCCAAAGCTCACCGTCCTAGAGTTTTTATGCATCAAAGAAAAAGAAAGTAACTTAACAGGAATGCCCGGGTTTATAGGGTGAGATTTGTCCAGGTCTTGGCGCCGAATGCATTTGCCCGCCAATTGCGTGGCAGTCCTGATCGGGAAAGACTGGTTGAGGAAAACCTTTTGATCTCTCCAGTATGACTCTCTTGAGGGATAGATTCATTCATCCGTCACTCCTATCCACCCCTCATACCTTTTTCCTTCCCAGAACTTCCTTTCCCTAAAAAGACCCTCCACACAGCGTCCCCAAAGATGACATGGGATCTGAGGGAATTGTTTTCCTCGTGGACCTTGTGGACCTGTTGCAAAAAAGAAGTTAGGCTGAAAATTTAAAACTGTTTACCTAAATCTTAATGAAAGCGTTGCTGGAAGCTAAAAATTGTTGCGTTTAATAGTTGATTTTAAAATATTACATAAAAGTAGCTGTGAAAAATTCACTTCGCCGGAGCTCACCGTCCGAGAGATGCTTTATTATTTATTTATTCATTTTCAGTAATTCAAGAGGTTACGTTTTTTCAGCTTGTAGGTACATACATAGCCAAAATAAAACCAATTATGGATTTTCTCCTCGTGACCTTACCTATAACCACTGGAGCGATTATGGTCGAAAAAATGGACCACTTTTATAGTTCTGCGATCGATATCGATCCAAAATTGGACCACATTTCCTACCATTCATAACATTTATTGTAATTATTTAAAACATTTCCATGGCCAGCCATTAATTTTACAACGAAACTATTGAAATGCTTTATCTATTATGACCATAGATGTCGCAAATCCGAATTTTGTAGACTATTTTAGAATGAATGATATTTTTTCAAATATTTTTTTACGCAGAATTTCTTATCAGCTGTTTACGGTTAAAATTAAGTCATTTTTCCACAGATATGCACCTTTAATTATCATGTATACCACAGAACACACAAAAATCGAAAATATTCTAACTACTCCAATAAGTACCTCTCACGGAGTTTCAAAGTAACAAATACGCAGGATTTTTTTTATAAATCCTACAAATATGAGATGAACGGTAAAATACAGGTTAATTCATTGACTATATAGCACTGTTTTATGTCTCCATGATAAAACTCAAAGGTATGTTTTTTTTCAATGTTGGCGAAAAATTTACAAAAATTATCGTCTGGAAATCTCGAGCAATCGAGGCAAATTTATTTATTTTGCTCGTGGTCTCTCCAGTGGCTAATAAGGCAGTGAAATAGGGAATGAGAAATAATTAAAATTATAAGAAAGGAAAGAGAAAACCAAAATTATTAAAAAAAAATTACATTAAACAAAAAATTATCAATACATTGGTAACCACGAGAAGATAGGTTGTACCGACAAATCATATCATAACAGAATTATAAATATAAACAATATAATCATAACATTATTCACGAAACATCAAAAAAATATTCTGTTATGGACCACTTATTTGGTAAATTCGCAATTGAAAATGTTTACGATGAATCAAAGAAACAGGTATGTATTTTAATTATAGTCAGATTCGTATTGAAAATTTTGATAGTATCGCTTTTATGCCTCACATTAAAGTCTTAAATTTGAGATTACTCAAAATTATTTTTGTAATCTTTATGCATATAAAACTGCCCTTTGGTGTTCCGATTCGATAACACAATGAACATTAAGGTTGATACTGAAAAGGGATTCAAAACATTTATTTTATTTTATTTTTTATTCGCCATTAAGATTATTTTACGATTTGGTTTAAATTTTGTTACCGCTTTGGCTCACTTTAGCTTGCTATATTCCATATTATTGGTTCTGCGAAGAAATATGTTATTGAGAAGTGTCTACCCATCAAAAATATTTCTCCAAGAAGAGATGTTATCCTTTCTCATAGTAATTACATAGTTAAACAAAGTAAGTTACTTAAATTTATTTTGAATTATTCAAGCTCGAGTCTGAATTTAACTGAAGAATCTATATGGCCTATAGGTTTTTTTTAACAATAGCTCTCCACTGGACGCCCTGAGGAAAAAAATTCCTCAGGGCCTATCCCATCGTTGGGGATGCTGTGTGGAGGGTCTTTTTCGTGGAAAGGAGTAAGAGGAAGTTCTGGGAAGGAAAAAGGTATGTAAAGGTGGCTATCAATCTTGGGTCAATATATATGTAGTCAATAATCTGGGTCCAGGAGAAACGGACTTTTGAATACATCCCTCCCACTGCGGTGCAAGGCGATGGGTCGAGAGAGTCCGGTACAATCCCTTATCCAGTCTCTCGATCCGGCCCGCCACAAAGTAGGTGGGCAAATGCATGTGCCGCAAAGACCTAGACCAGGTGTCAGAATTTGCGGCTCTTTGCATAGGCGTCTGCGGCTCTTCGGCTCTTCAGACATCAATTGCAATTTCACCTCTACCCAACCAGCCTTATGAGATGAAGCCGCCGAACGATTATTTTTTTGCATTCCGAACACAAAACTGGTTTTAATTTAATAAGGAATCTATGCACGAGTCTGTTTATAGAAACATTTAATTGGGCAAAAGTGTGATATTACAATAAGAAAGTAGATAACACAAAACAAATCGTTCCACCTCATTTTTACCACAATACGATTACAACACTCCTCCCACCCCCCGTTCCCGTTATAATATGGATCTCTGATATTATATTTGTTTTCCTGTTTTTTTGACAAATTGGCTCTTCTCACGTGACAAACTGCCGAACTAGACAACGAAATGAACCCGGGCACCTCTGCTAAGTAGTGAACCACTTGTGGTTAACCTAAGGCAGGGGTATTGGTTATCCATATATAAATGGTTCCATACTTGCCTCCCAAAAAACAACGATCTACGAATATAACTTACTTCCTAACCTCTCTCAGCTCTTTATTTTTCCAGTTTCGTTCAACCTCAACAGCGTACACCAATTTGGAGTTGTCACTCGTTATTACAATGTCGATGTTGCGAAAATTTTAATCCGTGAAGATCTCACCAAATGGCTTTTTTCAAATGAATCCTTGGTTAAAAAAAAACTTCATAAAATACTGTGTTATTATTGAACTCTTCACAAAATTATCGACCAAATTGAAATTTAAAAAACTTGACTTTCTTATCAACTTTCCAACTTCGTAAATTGACCTTGCCCGCTGTTAACGTGAGCTTTTAACCATAGTTGTGGGCGATTATTCAAACTGATTAAATTACCCGTTTGACTTGACGTAATAGACAAAACATTATTTGAATAATGTACTGATCAAGTAAAACAGCCTCAATGACTGTGATGACAGTATTCAGTACATATTAATTAACAGATACAGGAGGTTCTATTGAAGGCTTTCATCGGGGATAATAATGTTGTGACAAAAAGGCTGTAAGCCGGAAATAACTGACTTAAATCACCCTAGAAGAGCCTAACGTTTTTAAATTGAACTAAAGTCTTAGAAGAAGTCATATATAATCCAGGCAAAAATGATAAATAATTTGTGTAGAAGCCAATTTTGATACAGTTGTAGGGGAAGGTGTCCTTAACAACATACTAAAAGTACCGGGGGGTGGGGGTGGAGCTAAGGGCGGGGGGTCTCTAAAGATCCCTTTTTTCAGTTTTTCGTTAATAACTCGAAAACTATTGCCTCTAGCGAAAAAATGTTGGCTTACTAAACTATCTACATAAAGTTCTCTACAAAAAAGATTCTTAAAATTTTTTTGCTAGCATCAATATTTAAGAAGATATGGAGGGGGGAAACGTAAAATTATTTAAAAAACAGGTTTTATTGCTAAAAATGAAATGTTTATTGTTAAATATGAAATGTTTATTATTATTATTAGTAGTAGATAAACAGAGAGAGGAATTCCAGGAGAATTTTGGGATGCTCTACCTCATTCGGATAATGTCTCAAGTCAAGAGTCGATATCAGAATAGTGTGTATGAAACGACAATGAACGTGATTATAGCAAGCAGTTTGTGATTATACCAAGACAGAGTTTTGAAACGTATTTTATACATATTATAAATCATTATAGCTGGTTAGTTATTTAGATATAAAATTATTAACCTCGCGACTTTATAGTTACTAAGAGTTCACTTTTGCACTTCAAATTATATTACGCGATAATCTTGTTTGCATTTAATGTTTGTTCATTAAACAGGCTTTCTGCACGTAACATTGTAGCCATCATTTGTGTAAATAAAGGGGCAATCTGGTGAACTTTATGTCGCCGCGGCGTGTAATGTAGGCTGTACGTTACGGCTGTGGGAAGGTGGTAGGAGGCTGTACGGGCGCCCACGAAGAGCGTCGGCGAGAAGAAAGGCTTCGTTTCGGGTATTGGACAGTAAAAACGATAAGGACTTCGGATTCCTCGGCGGTTTGTCTTTAATGGAGTCGGGGCTAACGAACGCAGCTCAGAGGTGGCAAAATCGACGTGTGGACTGTAAATTTGCCCAAAAACTGTCTAGAAATCAGAGAAATCGGGATGGATCTTACATTTCTGACTAATTAAGCGGTGCCGACAAACCGCATTATCTAGCTTGGTATCTTTAGTATAAATATTTTCAACCATCTTAAACCATCCAATGATTTAAAAGGCACTGTCATAATCAGCCATTATATTTAGACCACTGAATCGAAACTTCTTCCAGCTTATAATATCCTGTCATAGAACCTTTTCACTAATGTACGAATTTTTTCACAAATTTCGATTTAGAAATATATCGGTCAAATATATTATTATAATGTAGAGGTTTCGTATTTCTATCATTTCTTAAAAACCACAAATTAGTTCACATTGACGTAGACACTCATTTGTAACAATATTTGTTTTATTTTTTTTTTTCACGTACTGAGTTTTTTTTACATTAATTAGCTCCACACAGGAGGCCCTGAGGAAAATAATTTCACTCAGCACCTATGTCATCTTATGGGATGCTATGTGGAGGGTTTTTTTTAAGCAAAGGAAAGAGAGGAAATTCTGGGAAGGAAACAGGCGTGAGGGGTGGGTAGGAAGCTTGGGCTCAGTGTTTCCAGAAGTGACGGCCGTATGAATCCATCCATCCAACTGCGGTGCAAGGCGATGGGTCGAGAGATTCTGGCTGGAGGATAAAAGATCTCACTCAACCAGTCTCTCTCGATCCTGTTCACTACGCAGCAGATTAGCAGACGTATCGGTGGCCAAGACATGGATAAACCTCACCACATGAACTCGGGCACCCCTGCTAAGTCACCAAATGTAGAGGTGTTCGTTATACAATAAATGGTTCCCGGGCGACGGTATCCATACCCGCTTCCCGGGTTCGAGACCGTATCTTTTTCTGATTTTTCTGTTTTCAGATTTTCGATTGAATTTCGCTAATATTGTCTTCATTCAATTAAATAATAGTTTGGTTTTGAGGACCAATGTAAAACATCAGACTGGTAGTTTAAATTAAACAAAGCACAAGTTTGAATAAAATTCCCTATTTAGGTGTCGATACAATTCTTTATCCATCAATTAAAAAGTAAATATCAACTACCAATAATGTGATTTTCGATACCTCAATACAATTCAACAATTCGAACCGTGTTTGTTCGAAGATATTCGACTTACAAAGTTTATAAATTTTTTGAGGTAAAATAGGGTTACATGGATTAAATTACCTTGAGATATTTACAAGCAAGAGAATACCGTTCGAGAGACATTAAATCAATTTCATTAGCTGCATCATGAAATAATTATTATCATTATTCCGGCAATGTTTCAAGGAGTAACAGACAGTTAAAAGTTTAACACATTATAAATGTTGTGTCGTAGCGCCTACGAATGCTTTCGGTTCGGAGGACAGACTTAAAATATGAAAATTTACGATCTGGACCTTAACGAAGCATTAAAGTCAGTCTTTTCTCATTTCAGTCGCTTTCGTGAGAAACGACCGGGCGACATTGGGACTAATTAAAAATTTAATTTCCCCTTGCCCGCTGTGTGCCAAACTCCTCGGAAGATAGTTTCAAAGAGGCTTCGAGAGGACACAGCAGATTAAAATAATCAAAAAAAATTAAAAGGCACAACTGTCCTCCAGATATCGTGAATATGGTTTGCCCACTTTAGGTATGTTGTGAGGATGAAGGGAGTTAGAAGGGAATGATATGGGGAAAACAAAGGTTAGGAGGTCCTGACTATTAAGATTTGGTCATTAAACACGGTTGTAGCCAGGTTCATATCAATTCCGAAAGGTGGTTCTTTGCCATGTCATTACTTAGAAAAATCCACAGCTTTCTGAAACTATTACATATTGTTTGGAACTTTATTGAAATTCTGTGAAAATCTAGCCTAAAACCTTTCGAAACTTGAAACTTTACAAAAACAACATCTTTACGCTCGCTTAGAAGTATTGTAGATGCTTCAATACTGCGTGTAGAATATATCATATAAAAGCGCGTCGCAATATCCCACTCAGTACTCAGTAGCCGCCTGGAATTTGGGCCGGATAGACGTGTATTGCTCTTCGCGTGGCTTTGTTCTATAAAAATGAAACAGCGAAAAAACAAAACACCGTTGTTGACTATTGATTGGTCAACGCTAAAGTCGCTTGCTCCACGCAATTCCGAATGGGTCCACGACTAGGGGATCGCCTTGAAAGTAGGAAATAAGTTTGCTGAAGAAGCAAAGCCTCGGTCAAGAATCTCTATAACAGCACATACATTTTTAGGCTGCTGAGTTATTTCCAGCGTTTGATTACTGTGAAGTTTTGAAATGAAAATTAGCTTTAAAAATTTGGCAAAATGTCACGTTTAAAAACTCTTTTCCAAAACATACTTTGCAAAGCCAGGTAGTAGAAAAAATAGGTATACAAATAACTAACAAAGTTCAAATCAATAACTAGTATTTCGTATCAAAAAACTAAGTTTTATATTCTGGTTTCGTAAGTAAATATTTGGTGATATCTTTCCGAATTATCAACAGGAATATCATCTCAACAAAACACGCTCTTTGCTCAATCATTGAAAGTTTTAATCTACATACATTTCCGTATCCAATACAATTTACTACTCTTTTAGCGGCTCCACGCTCAATTGGAATATTTGACTTGTTAAATTAAATACGGAATCAAGTTATTCCTACACCTTGCCACTTTGATCTTCTCCGCTCCGTGTATGCCAGTTTGCTAAGTAGGCGATCCGAAGTCCAGAAGATTGAGAGTATTACGGTTTTATTGCTTAGATATCTGCTGGACGGACTAGGTGGGCGAGGTAATTAATAGATAAACCCAGTATTAACTCTTAGTGTGGTCCATATTACACGGAGGCTGGGAAGTGGCTGAACGAGAAATAAGATAATGAAGAAATGGTTGAATTAGTCTACGTTAACAAACATTGGGTAAGCTCACCATGGCTTTTGTTATCAAGTGATTATTCATCATGACTTCATTGATTTTTGACCAAAATTGAAGCTTTTAACTTAACCAAAGAGGTATTTTCACAAACTAAGAACGCTGTTAAAAATGTATGGATGATTTAACGTTAATTTTACACAGCACTTTAATAAAGGGGTCAAAGGGGTTACACAGTAATTTGTGACGTAGAAAACGCTACTGACTAATAAGACGGCTGTCACCGACGTTGACTGGCATGACGTTACCAACCGTAGCGACATTTTGTTTCATTCTTCAGCTTCCAAATAAAATTATTTTTGATCCATCCAATACATAACAAGGGTATCTTTAAAATGATTTAGCTGTAACACGTCTGTTTTTTTCGAAATGTGGTTAAGTAGGTACCTACCTAAGCAATTTTGAAGTAAAAATTTCTTTAGCACTGTTTTTATTTGAAACTCTATGAAGTGAAAAATAGTGACACAAAAAAGAGACATATACATACATCTGTAGGATTTGCGAGAGAAAGAGATAGTATAAACGGTCTCCTCTTTGTGCGGTGCTTTGTAGCCTCCCCACTTTGTCTAATCGAGTTTTCCGAAGGTTTCACTTCTATCGCGTGTGAATTGCACACTCTAAAAAGAGACAAACACATACATATACAGGATCTGTGAGAGAATGAAAGAGTATAATAAGTCTCCTCTTTGTGTGGTGCTTTGTAGCCTCCTCTTTCTTGTCTACTTTAGTTTTCTGAAGGTTTACCACGTGTGAATTGCACATTGTTTTTTTAAACTAATTAAAACACTAAAATACGAGTTTTTTTCTGACAATATAGTGATCTCGATATCACGTGTCCGAAACACCGTATATCGTACACAGCCTCGGGTGATCAACAGCGAGCTTTGGCTACCTGCTAACGTTTCTATCGGGGATTGATCGATCGGAAACATTATTTGAACGAAGGTTCTACCTCTAGTAACGAAGCCTCCTCCGCATCATGCACCCGGCCGTGTGAAGATAACAAAAAATCCCCGAAAACAAAGCCTGCCCGCATTCCGATCGAATACTTGAGAATACTCTAATTAATCGGGGCTAACGAACGTGTTTAGAAGTATTTTGTATTCGGTTCATTAACTCAGTTTGTTTCTTTATGTGTACACAAATATAATGTCGTATCGTCAAACAAAAATAATATTGGTACCAAAATTCTTTGCGTGTAAAATCGTATTATTAATCTAAATCAGTTAAAACCCTTGTTGTAGAAATTTACACAAATTGTTCTGTAAGTAATTTCTTAGACAATGCAGCATTTTCTGCTCGCCACGTAATCCCAATATTTTTTCATCGATGTAAAGGACAAAGGACGAGGACAATCTCTAAAAGAAAAGCTCTCAAACAAGGGGCTCTAAATTTATGAAATTTGCACAATGTTTTACTGTCAGGAATGTTTAGGACAAAGCAAATATTTTCAAATCAATTTGCCTTTTCAGTCTTGAGCTATAGGGCTTTAAATATATCTTTTTATATTAATACCGCACAAGGGTCCAAACTGCTCCCAATAGTCTGGAGCCAGTGAGACTATGACATCCTCTATTGGGGTATGTTAAAGGTAAGTGGGGAGGGGAAGGAGAAAAGGAGGAGAAGGGAAGAGTAGAGTGAGATCTAGTCATCAAACACGTCTACAGCCATTTCAAGCAACGTTTCAATTCTGAATGGTGGTCTTACACCAGGGTGATACTGAGAGTATATTCCACTCTGGAACCTGCCATAAATTTACCGTGTATTATTTTTAAATGATTAATTTGTGAAATTACGAATCAATCAATAAAATTAACTTACGCACGCCGGGATTTGAACCCGCGATCTCCGGATCTCTATGCGAGAACCTTACCCCTCGACCACGGAACCTACGTCCCTTCATCGAAAAATGCCTAACTGTATGTCAGATATTTATCAATTCATTGTTCTATACGAAAAACGATTTCGTAGTACGGGTGAAACCGGGTAGTAAATTCCTATACTAACAAAATTAAATAGTTACCTATACCTACACATAATGTTAGTAAGTGAATTTTTTTTTTCTCTATTGAGACTCAAAATTTTTCGTATGATTGATAGTTTTAATTATCTTAGCCGTTACAAATTTGTATTTGACCATTGAACAATGTTTTTTAGTCTAACAATAACATAATTTAGTGATCCACATTTGTTTTTGCCTGAAATCGACGCGTGGGAGGATTTTGACATACGAACAAATGATTATTTTACAACTATCGGAAATTTGCATAGATGTTGATTGCTTCAGCCGGCCATCAATAATATCTAGACTAGACAAATCATCTGACAGATTGTGACAATCAGTAAAAAATACACAAATGATTCTAACACGTATACCTATACTAATACCCAGCGAGAGATCGTACGTGACATCATCGTTCTCTATCTTCTCTGTTTTTCATATTCAAATAAGAAACGTGAGAAGTTAGTAAGAGGATAAATAGAGGGAAACTGAGAGTATCTGAAGTGTACACATCAAGACCGTTGAATATCCGTGTAAAGTGATTTTGAGATATCTGCATTTTAAGTTTTAAAACTGTGGAAAAAAACCCAGGTATTGGAAGTAAGAAAGATATTTTTTATAAGGTACACATATTATTGAACTGAAACCAATAAAAAAATTGCATCTTCTTCTTCTTCTTCAATGGCGCTACAGCCCATTTCGAGCCTTGACCTCCTTCAGGATAAGCCTTCACCGCGCTCTGTCTTCGACCGTCGTCTTCCAATCTGCAATATAGAGTAGTCCCCTTGTATCCTTCCTGACATCATCCTCCCATCTCAGCCTAGGTCCTCGGCTTTTGTTTACCTCCCGGGTGTCCTGTTAGAACCTTTTTCGGTACTCGTGTGCTTGGCATTCAGTGCACATGTCCGGCCCATCTTAGACTTTGGAGCCTTAAATGGGTAGAGAGTCTGGGAGCTTGGTAGATGTCATAGATTCATTATTGTGGCAGATTCTCCATGCCTCTCCCTCTCGCATCGCTCCAAAAAATTACATAATATGTTATTTTTATACCCAATAAATAAATATTGTCAGGCGACTCCAAAGTTTCCACTGCATGAATGATGATTATCCACGTTGCTGAACGACGTTGCTGAATGATCATTGTCCACATTGACGCACATTCAAGAACGATGATTGTCACTCATTCATTTGTGAAACTCAGCATTCTAGACGAGTGTCGCTTTTAGAAAAGTTATTTTTCTCGGCACTGTGAGCGATTTTGAATATTTTGGAAACATGCAAAATTGCTCTGCATGCAAGCTAAGAAGGCAATCATAATTCCAAAAAAAGAAAATTTTGTGACATTTAATGGTCTTGAACTGAACCTTCATTTGTATGTCTGGAAGCAGGTAGAAAAGTGCTACATATGATTTTAATTAATTAACCTTTTTAAATAATTCATTATTTTTAATTGTTTAAACATTTGCTCATTCGTGATTTGAACCCACGAACTTACGGGTTCAGACTCAATAAATTTATCGTCTAAAGTCTAATTACATAATACTAGATAACTTATTATTTCCAAAATAAGTAGGTACTTGTATTATTCAACATCAGGTCTGCGGTTATTCCTTTGTTTTGGATTCAGTTTTATGGATCCCAATTTTTCTGAAAACTTTGTATTGATTCTTTATCCGTGAACCGCAGGGTTTGTTTGACGATTCTTTGAATGAATTTCAGGAATGTGATCTTCTCCCGATTTCGAGGAAGATTCTGACTATTTGCATTATTTTCGGTGTCTGACAAGATTCTTCTGAAAATTCTTGAGAATTAACATTTCTCAATAATAATTATTGTTTTTGGTTTTAGGGATAAAGGTTTTTACGTCAAACGAAGAGAGATGTATGATATTTCATCACTAAGATACCAGTTTAATGGATTTGATTGAAATTGTATTTTTAACTAGCATTATATAGGTAGGTGCGTTATATTTCAGATTGATCTGATGATGACCACTGCAGGGCGAAATAGATAAAATCCCTTATACACACGGAGTGTTAAGGGACGTACTTGACTTTCGTTAACCAGTAGTTTCTGACGTAATTTGGAGTAAAAATGTAAATAAAATTTTGGTCTCCGATGACAATTGTGATGTTTTTTTTTTTTCAATAAAACATTAAAAAAATCAGCATGCATTGGAAAGTTTGAGGCAGGCTGAGAGGTTGATCGTTTACTCGCCTGGGGGATCAGCGACGACACGTGGAAGAATTACTGTTGTTGTTTTGTTTTGAATAAAAAAAATATATAAAAAGTCGTCCAAAAAGTCACTGGAGGCAAAAATTTCGTGAACATTTTTTACTCCAAATAATTTCAGGAATCACTGGTTAAAGTAAGTCAAGAACGTCTCTTAATATCATATATATTTTTTTACTTTAACTTTAAAGAAAAAAATCTTTCCTCGAGAGCTATATCATCTTTGGGGATGCTGAGCGGAGGGTCTTTTTGAGTAGAGGAATGAGTGAACATGGGTATCGAAGCTTAGGAAGGTGGAAACACAGAGGCCGGCAAATCGTTCCACGGTCAGAAATTACCCGTTCTCATGTTTTTAATAATTATGCGTAAGGTCGACAAAATAGTTGACAAAGAAGTCGAAAAAGTTATAATAAAATTTCTCGACGAATTAAGCGCTAAAAAATGAATACGAAGATTGGAATAAAATGTTTGTTAATGATAAAAAAATGCTACAGCACTGATGTAATTTTGGTTTGAAGTTCGACAAAAAATTGTTTTAAAAATTGTGCTAACGTGTTTAGTTATTCGTAGCAAAACGTATCATGAAATTCATACTCCCATGAACTTAAAACATAGCTTTTAGTATTATAGTTATGCAATTTACTGTGTACACATAATATAAAAGCACACAGCAATCAATCTGACTTTTTTAACGACGAGAAATAAAATATTTGTATATTTTCGGCCATTTTCGGTGTGTCGGCAAACAAAACTCGGATTTCATCTCGTCTTATTAGCGAATTAATTCTCGAAACATCGCATTGGCCCAAAACACGTTGCTTCATATCTCATTTATTAACATCGCATTTCCGCCATGTTGGCAACGAAACGTCACATTAATTAATTTATTATTTGCGCGGTTGGCAGCGCTGGCCGGAGCACTGCATGGGGTAGGCTTTGATTTCACCGAAAGGAACTGCGCGGTGCCTGACTACTTACTACTGCCTGCTTGGTAGAAAGGTACCTACCCACGTTCTTGATATTATAAAGCCTGCATTTTTATACATTTCTCTATTATTCTAATTCATTGCCATTGTTTTTGGGACGTCAAAAGGTGGCCGCCATTGCGCACAGGACAACCAGTGAAGGACTGGGTAGGTAATATGGAAGTATGCATATTTTAGGTACCTACCTACCTACCTACCTACTATTTAGGTTGCGATGCAACGAAATTTTAAGTTTTTAATTTTTAATTTAATTTTTAGATTACGAGCATCCGCGGATGTCAAAATTTTTGCATCCGTAACAACCCTGGTGTGTATGCACGATTGTCACCCAAAGTTGATAGAATGAGCTCTCATCATCAACGAGTCTTTTTTTTTTTTTTTTTAAAAAGAAAGACAAACATTTCCAGGTTACGAATAACCCAACAATGTTCGAAAATCTCCTACTACCACCACAGAAAGCCGAAAAAATGTTGCTTGTGTTGTGATGGAGGACTTAGCCAGCCGAGGAATCGAACACGCGACGCCCGGATGGGACCCAAATGCGATGCCCACTCAACCACTGGCCAGTCAAATAGAGATAACCACTCAGCTGATAGACCAGAGTCTATCAGCTGAGTTCCAGCTCCATCGGATGTTGGTAAGTGGGTTGATTTCCACTTCCAAGATTCCATTTCACTCATTTATCCAACAAAGAAAACAAAATCAAAATTCAACCTACTTAGATATATTTAAAAATTGAAATTTTATAAAGAGCTCTGTTCTTTATAAACCCCATGTGCTTCTTTCGGCAGATCCTTACAGAAATTATTGCCATATTTACGGAATTCAATACTTGGTTTGTGTGAAAACCCTATGAATTAACACAGATACCACATTGATTGATGATCGATAATTGGTATTTTAGACCCGATGATAGGAGAAAAGAGTGAGAGAAACGCAAGTGCGCGATAAGACAGAGTTATATGACAATCAATCATCTTTGCAAACCCGTCAAGAAACATGATTGTTTGATATCTGATGTTTTTCTACGTGGTAGCTCTTCTGAATCCCCCTCTGCCCCCAGACAAAGTGCCCGCAAGTTTTCTTTCAAGACGCCGAGCTAACAAACAGCCATATACACCAACATACAGCCACACCGCGTGGCGGGAATCGTCTAATAGATTGATAGCGCTGGGGAAGATGATTCATCATGCATTTCGGATAGAATGCCCGACGCTGTGGAACCAGCCTACCTATTCAATCGGTCATGTTAATCGCGATGGCTTCGGATCAAAGAAGCCGACATTTATAGGGCAAGTCTTGGCTAAGAAATTTTTGCGTGGTTGCTTGTTTTTTTTTAATCTCTTTGTCGCCTTGGTAAAGAGGTACTACCTGAAGATTAAATTTAATAATGTTATTATTAAGTTCTGTAACTATTGTCTTCTTCTTTATTATTGTTATAGCTGTTTCGGCTTACAAGGCCACTTTGAGGTGACTTATTTATATGATTCATTTACCCCGTTCAATTTCGATTTGTGTTGTGCCTAAAACGATTTAGCTGATTTACTGAGAAAACAATTTTGACAATAAATTCTCTATTTTGCGGGGTACTTTTGAAATTGTTTTCCCCACATTAAATGTGTAAACGGTTCCCAGTAAACAGTTTAAACGGTACTATATCATTTTAGGCATCATAAAAATTGAAATGGGGGGGGGGTTTATATAGAATCATATACAAAAGTCGTCTCAATGTGGCGTAACCATATTTTGAAAATGATCTTATAAGCCGAAACAGCTATCACAATAAAAAAAATGCTTACAGAACTGAATAATAATATTTTTAAATTTGATTTGTATTATGTTAAAAAAAAATTAAATTGACTTCTACAAATTAAACACAAAAACAATTAACTCATATCATTTAACAATTGTTTGTTTTTAAACAAATATTTTGATAGTAGGTACCTACTTTCGTTGAGCTGATTAGCTGTTTGATAATTTGGTTCAAAAGATTTCAGTATAATGTTGTTCAGTATAGGTTCTTGTGTATCATCATATATCTAATATACCTCATCAACATCAAATAGTTGCGTAAAGTTGCAGTGTTCCCTTCAATACCTTCCATAATCTAAATTTAGTCCTCCCAACACAACTTCTTCCTACATTTACCTATTCGTTAGTCTTCCTACATTCATCTGTTCTGTCCTTGCTACACGCCGTGCCGAGCGATGCCATCTCAGTTTTATAAATCACATTAAGAGTTGTTCTTGAAACTTTTTGTTGTACCGTATCCGCAAAACACCGTTCGTTTTTGGTAACAGCATAAATAAATCATCCTAGTATCTTCCTCTTGAAAATAAACTGCGATTAAAATAGTACTATTATCGTTTTGCGTAATTTTTTAATGTTTGCATAAAATCTGATAAATCTACATCACAACAATTCCCCCTTTTTTTCCACAACCAGCCCCATTTTTACACGCGTATACGTAAGAACCAACACATGGGACTTGCCTAGTTTACTAGCCATTTCCCTTCCCTCGGGGCCATAGAAAAACCCCGCAATAGTAGTTTTCCATTTTATCAGAACCCTGGCGGCAGACGCAAGAAGGGGTGGGAGGGAAGCTGTCAGGTTTGTAGGCGGGGCCTCCCGCGCACATTAGCGCCGCCTAGGGTGTGAAAATCCAACTGTCCAACACCAAAAGGGCGGGAAAGCTGCTAGACTTGCGGCGCTTACGTCAATTTTGGCGGGGAAAATTTCAAATATGGAAAAGCCGAGATAAGCGCAGATGTGTCCCTCGACAGCTAGAAGGATCCTGATTGGCTGCTGCGTTTATATACCTAATATTATTTTCTATTTTCTTTTAGTGGGCCTGCGTGAAGTCATACTTTGGAACGGAGTGGGTTACATGAATGATTGTTCCGGGGAATTGATGCTCATAACCAATTTATCCTATAGCTAATGAGCTTTATTCTCGAGGGCCTCAAAATTACACGATTTGTAGATTGTCGATTTGCATTTGACTGTACACCACGTCAGTAAGTCAACATTTTTTAATCACGAACCAGATCTGTAATAATTACATGCCAATACATAATACGTGCCAAAATGGTAATACATCACTTCAGTAAATTTCACGTCCTCTTTCATTTGATAGAAGTAGATTGACTCTATCTTATTTCTAATAGATTTCAATAAACATTGCAAATCGTCGAATCCTTTTAATTTTCTAAATAAAGGGACAGACAAAATTTTAAAACTGATCTTCGGTGAAATTTGCTTTCCTAACTTTTCACATCTATTGATAACAAAACGGCCAAACCGATAGAAATGTATTGGGTACCCGAAATTATATGAATTTTCCCTTACTTCGGGTGAAATCCATCAAAATTCCTCAACATCACATATGTAATATGTTTAATTGCATATGTCCGTTTGTAATATTAAAATAAGAAAGAGCCTTTCATCTGCTTTCAAAACCAGTAATTCATTTTGGTATACATTCAAAAACAGCAAATCTTTCACAAATTCACAAATTCTCAAAATATTAAATTTTTCATAAAATAAACACCCACGAAGACTGCGGCGTGACGTTAGAAACAGCCAATGCAGTGATGCCAACATAACGGGATATTTTAATTTGATGGTTTTTTATTCACTTTTAAATGATTAAATGTAAATTCTACTTGTATTAATATCGAGGGTCTCGAAGAACAATGTCGCATGTGCGATTTTGGAGTTTTGCTGCTTAGAGCTGTTTTAAGTTTCGTTCCTGCATTTTTTTTGTTTGCGATCAAGAAATATAGTGTAGTTTTGATATTTTGCTTGTCATTTCATTCAAAATTCCAGAAATGTAGACTTTTAAATCAACAAAATGAAAATTCAATTTTTAGCAGATACGACAATGTTCTTTGGGACCGTAGATATATAATAAATCGTAGGTATATATTAATTAAAAATCGGCGTTTGTAAATCGATACGAATATATTTTTTAGCCATAATGTTTTTCACTGGAGTTCCTTTTAGAATTTTTCAAGTTATGATTTATAGAATCAATAATTAATAGAATTAATAAATAATAGAATCAATAATTAATTGAATTAATAATTAATAGAATAAATAATTAATAGAATTAACAGAATCAATAATTAATATAATCAACAGAATCAATAATTAAAAGAATCAATAATTAAAAGAATCAATAATTAATAGAATCAATATTTTTTTTTTTTTTACATGAAATACCGCACAAGAGTCCCAACTGCTCCCGTCTGGAGCCAGTGAGACTATGGCATCCCCAATTGGGGTATGTTGTGAGGCTGAAGGTAGTGGGGGGGGGGGAAGGAGATAGGGAAGAGGTAGGTGGGGAAGTACCTGGCTATTCAGATCTGGTCACTAAACACGGCTAAAGCCATTTCAAGCAACGTTTCAATTCTGAATGGTGGTCTTACACCAGGGCGATACTATTAGTATCTTCCACTCTGGAACGTGCCGCAAATATATCATATATTATTTTAAATGAATAAATTGTGAAATAACACAAATTAATCAAATAAAATTTATTTGCGCACGCCGGGTTCGAACCCGCGACCTTCGGATTGTGAGTCGAGAGTCTTGCCTCGGGACCACGGAGGCCGTCAAATAAGTTAATAGAATCAATAATTAATAGAATCAGTGATTATTAGAATCAATAATTAATAGAATAAATAGAATCAATTATTAATTAAATTAAAAGAATAAATATAATCCAGTGGCTTTTTACGCGTATAATTATACTCTGTATTCACGAAGCAGAAATTGATAGGTTCAAGGTTAGGCATAGTTTAAAAAGAATTTTTTTACTTATCAGTTTGTGCGAATATGTTCGGATTGACCATATATTACCATTAATCGTCGCATCTACTAAACGCCGATAAATCTTGTATATCAGCCTCACGACACCGTTAAAACATTCCTAATTATTCGGATTCTTTTTTTTATCAACAACAGTCGTGCCGACATCAAAGCGCGGCAAGACAAAACGAAAAAACAGAGTTTTTAAAAATTGATTTGGAACACGTGATTCTGCGCGGACAAAGTGCGCACAGTGTTTGTCTGCTGACGTTCCGGTTGTTCGCGTTCCGGGAAGAAGCGTTCCGGTTTCCGGGAACGGCGTCTGCGGAGCGCTGGACCGTGAATGGAGGCGCCGCGGTGCCCTGGGAGGGATGCTCGAATTGTGACCTCAAGTTAATACAATAAAAATTGTTTATTAATGACAACATATATTTACTCATTTTTAAAATATATTGAAGTGAAAACTTCTTTATTACTGTTGTGATTTAAAACTCGATGAAACGGAAACGAGCGTTATACATCTACAGGACAGCCTGCGAGAGAATGAGATAGACTAATCGTTGTCTCTTTGTGCGATGCTTCGTAGAATAATGTGTAAATTAATTTTTAAACTTAGTAACAATATTATAATTATCTGCATTCGTATCATTCTCCCGAAGTTTAGTTTAGTGAACTGCACACATGATTTTTGAAGTGAAACTTCTTTAGCGCCGTTAGTGACTTGAAATTCGGGTGAAACGGAAATGCGTCACAATTCAGTTCTACATAAATACTCCGTTCTGATATAATGCGGCAAATTCGCACCTCGGCACGTGCCTTCCATGTAGAGGGCAAGGTGCCTGACAAGTCTCAGCGGCCAGAGAGACAGAGGGTTCGAATCCTACGAATCGCAAAAAAAAACATTTTTATTTAGTGAAATCAATATCCAATCTTCAATACACAATCTCAAAAGCGACATCTACGACTTTCTAGTTTCACTTCTACCGCGTGCGAACTGCACACATGATTTTTTTACATTAATTGCACACAAGAGGAAAATAATTTTCATCAGAGAATATGTTATTTTTGAAGAAGCTAAAGGGGGGGGTCTCTTTGAAGTGAGAATGGAGGGAACATGTTGTAGGAGGGAGGTAATACAGAGGCGGGAATCGTTCCAAAGCCGAGCTGTTGAACTCAAAAACGAGTCATAGAATCGACTCGTTCTCGTGTGAAAAATGTCAATCAGGTACAAGTGTTAGGCAATAGTTATTACATACATAATTTATAATGTTTTCTCTTAATTCGTTTAGTTTAGGTACAATTTTAATTTCATCAAGCTATACGTCTGAATTCCTGTAAACAATAAAGAATTCTGTGTTTTTCTCTAAATTTTTTCTTTCTCGTGTTTTCTTTCTATCTCGTATGGTGTGGGCGTGGAATATAATATTCGGTTTTCAAAAATCGATTGAATAATTTCATATTCACATATTCGGGTTGTTTCACAGTAATTCAAGTTAACATTGTCATCAGCGCCATTTTTTGAAAGGTTCCCGTTGAATTCCAATTCAAAGACTGTTTCAGCTCTTGTACAATTGCGATTTAAGAAACGGATGATGACTAAGACAATTTAAAAATTATTCCTGACAGTTTGTGTATCCGGTCAATTTTTTTCGGGTTCTGTCGGAAACGCAGCATTGTAACTTAACACTCGCTACAGTTCTGTAGTTCCGTACAACCTAACACAGTTTGTTGTTCCGCATAATGACGTTTCTCGGAACCGCGGCCCGATGGTTTGCTACCCGGTGGCGCCAAGCATCATCCTGCTTAGCCAGAACAAACCTGCTGCTACTTATTACAGGCCGTTAAAGTAGGCAGACCGCGAAAAGGGCAGGGCAGCTCAACATTTGTAAATTTTATTACACAATTTAACATGATAATCATATGAATTATGAGTGAAAAAATTATAATATTTTTCATTGAATTCGGGCGAAGCCAGAACTTTGAAGTTATTTGAAATAGTCTGCAGTAATTATATAAGAAAATTGTTTAAATTACTTATTTTTGGGTTGACTTTTTGTGTCTTATATTTGGTTGCATCTCAGAATAAGTGAAGTAAAATAGTGGTTTTCTGTCTAGTGTTTCATTTTTATTTTTTATGTGAACTCCTCACAAGAGTCCTAATCGCTCGAAGCTAGTGATATTATGGCATCCCAATTTTGTGGGTATTTTGTGAAGCTGATAGGAGTGGGGATGCAAGGAGATGGGAAATTGGAAGGATTCAAAGCATCTGGCTATTCAGATCTGGTCTCCAAACATGACTAAAGCTATTTCAAGCAGCTTTTCAATTTTAGACATTCTTTTTTTTAGCCGACACTCATTAAAGGAAAAAAATTGTAATTTATATTAGAATAATCGTCGTTAGTCAAGGAAAGGCTCCAAGATCTTTTTTTATTTATTTAAAAAGCACAAATATTCCGAGGGTTACCATTTGTAATGAATAACCAAACAATATTTAAAAAATATCCTACTCTCCGTGATATCCTAGAGAGTAGTTTGAGAGTTTGTTCATAGATGGCACTTGCTGTCGATAATGAAAGGATTTAGAGTATAATAAATACTGCTGCGACCTCAAGGTCGGGGTCCAGATTAATTCATACCGCCTGCTAAGTAGAGAAATAGAGCTCTTTGTTATTTATCAAAATACCGTTCCAAGTGTTTTGTCGGAAGTTTTTAATTAAGAGCAAGTGAGACAAACCCGGAGTTACAACACAGCTGAAGATGTTGCTGTGCAATAATGGTGGTCTTCGCCAACGAGTGAATTGTACGAAATAACTAAACGAAATTTATTGGCGAATTTCGACTTCTGAAAATACATCTGATTTTGATTGAATCCAGAGTCAATTAATTGATTAAGATCCAAATTCATCCCTTCACTAAGCTTAACATGTCCGTAACCGCTTCACCTGTTTTAATTTGCATACTTCCTTAACTATCCACCCTTATGTACCTTAAAACTACCTAAGGGTAGGCTAATATCTTTAATTAGTCATTAAGTACTAATGTGTGATCCCTTAGGAATCCTAGGCGAACCCTTTACATTCCTCGGGGTTGAAATGTGAAGGACTCTGGTTGAATTAGGAACTTGGGGTAGGGAGTGCGTTACGCGATACTGATTCGTAAAGCAAAACTGAAATATAAGGGATGAAGTCAGTGCAAGAAAAATTAGAATAATTATTGTAAATTTATGTTGTCATTTCTACTTTGCAAATAAATTGAATGTGTGTTTGGTAGAAGCTGCGTTAACCTTAACAACTTTTCAGAATGGTGGGTTATCTACTAGCAGTATCGCCCTGGAGAAAGACAACAATTCAGAATTTAAAAGTTATACCAGAAACGGCTTCTTTTGGATGGTCAGGTTATTCAAGACCCTCGTCTTCTTTATATCCCCACTCCCTTCTACCTCCCAACATGCTTCAATTGGGGATGTCATTTTCCCATTGGCATTGGATGATTTCGAACAGTTGGGACTCTTGTGCTGTATTAGCAAATGTAAAAAAAATATACTTGTCTGTCTGAATAGCGATAATCATCTGACCTTTCTACTTCCGATAAGTCCGTTCAATTTGGGAGGCGGGTGTGGGTACCGCCACCCCGGGAACCATTTATTGGATAACCAACACCTCTGCAATAGGTCATCCCAAGTGGTTCGCTACATTTGGCGACAAAGCAGGAGTGCCCGGGTCCATGGGTAGACGTTTAGCTAGGTCTTGAAGGCGGATGCGTTTACCTACTGCGCGACGGGCCGGATCGGGAAAGACTTGTTGAGGGAGACCCTTTGAACTCTCCAGCTGGACTCTCTCTACCCATCACTTTACACCACGGTGGGAGGGATGGATTCATACTTCCGTTACTCCTGGACACGTTTATCCCAAATTCCTACCCAACCCTCTCACCTTTTCCTTCCCAGAACTTCATCTCCTTCCTTTCCCTAAAAATACCCTTTACCCAACATCTCCAAAAATGACATAGGACCTGAGTGTTAAAAACAAGAATAAAGTGTAAGGGACGAAGAAAGGGAAAGATAGGGAAGTACCCAGCTATTTAAACCTAGTCAGTAAATAACGCCAAAGCCATTTCAAGCAACATGTCGATTGAAAGAATCTTCCGTTTCCTTTTGATATCCGAGCGAATAATTTTTCCTTTTCATTTTGTTCTCTTATTGGATCTTTTTAAAAAAATACTACCCTATTAATTATTATCATAGGGTTTTCAAAGGATCTCTTGCAACCTTTTGCTGTAATTCCTCGAACTTGGGGAAGCCTCTTAGCGGAGGTATCACGTATACAATTGCCAATCAAGTTGTTTACTCCTCTGTTTACCATTCCCTTAATAGGGTTGGACCGGGCAACGCCGGGCATCACATGTGAGTTCTTGTGGCCGATGAGATGAATAATGCATCGCTTATTAGGAAACTACAGTGAACTGTCCTCGAGCAATATTGTTAAACTACAAAATTTATTGGACGGGGATTTTATTTAGAGAGATACATCACTCACGCATTTTTACATCACCGGTGAAATACCACCGTTTTGATTTAAAACGTCGTTTTGCGTGGCTTTACCCGTGTTAAATAAATAAATCTGAACCCTGAGTGAGCATACTGAAGGACGGTTATTTATTTTATTTTATTTTATTTCAAAAACATACGGCACAACATGTGCCATTAACATAAATTATATTATATATGTATTATAAAACAATAACAAAACGAAAGTAACAACATAAATTGAAGTTAAATATAAAAACAAAAGGTAAAAAAAGGAGTTGAGGTAGTAAGCAGTAAGTAAAAAGTAAGCTAGATAAATGAAAGTATAAAGTAAAAGCATAAAATTATAAAATATAAAGTATAATGAAAAGTTACAGATTGAGATAGAAAGTTAAAAGGTAGGAAATAAAAAGTGTAAAGTTATGAATATTAAAAAAAAAGTGTAACAAGTAAAGAGTAAGAAATGCTCTTAGGAGCCAAAAATTGAAGATAATATAAATTAAATTTACCAAATATAAAAGGTATCACTGATTATGATATGTTTCTAGTCATAGATATTGGGAACGCTCATACAATTGCGTATACATACATCTGTTTACAAAGTTAATAATAGCGAGTGCGTACTGGTAGGACTTGATTAATGATTATATTATGATTACGTCGTAGTAATAGCAGACAAATTCTGTTTTATGCATCTTTTGTATGATGACAGACTTCCGGCATTATCGATATGAGCAAATTCGTTACCTACAGAGTGTAGACGATGTATTATTGAATTTTGTTCAGCAATACTGAGAGTATTGTTGCAATAATAAGGTGTTTTGAGTCGAGTTATTCTACTAGGTACGTGATAATTCACCAGCGAAACTAGTTCAGGGGAGTCAAACCAGTTATTATTTATTTTAAATAAAAAAATTAGATCATTAAATATTCTTCTATCTTTTAACGATAACAGTCGCATTTTTCGTAGTAGAGAATCATAATTTATTTCGTCCGCGGGAATTCCTAACTTAAAATTTAATGATCGAAGAAATTTGCTTTGGATTCTTTCAATGGACATTTCATGACTTTTGTAAAAAGGGTTCCATAAGGGGGAATTATATTCCAAATGACTTCTAACTAGAGTCGTATAAAGTATTTTAAATGTATCATTGAAGAAGAAGATAACATTTATAATCTAAATGAAAATATGAAAGAAAACAAGAAACAGAAAAACAGAAAAAAACAATGGTCGCAACTGGGACTCGAACCCAGACCTCTCGTCTTACCGGGACGGCGCGTTTTCCAATTTCGCTATTGCCACCTTCTGTCAAACCGTCATATTTGTCAATCTCATCTTCAAAAGTTATTAAAAGAGAGTTTTTCTCATAAAAAATTGAATATTTTAAATATGTTGATGTTTTTGAAATCCTTGGATATTCTTATAATGAAGCCCAACATTTTCATTGCTTTACTAGTTATAATATTAATGTGATTATTAAATGATAGTTTCGTATCAAAGATTATACCGAGGTCCCTTATTTCAGATACTGACAATTATCTCAGAGAAAGATTTTCGCATTACCTTTATATAATGGTGATAGACCACCATTCCCAAAGAAACGTAGCTTGACGTGTTTAGTAACCAGATCTGAATAGTTAGGTATTTATCAACCTTCTTCCTTCAAATTGGCGATGCTATAGTCCCACAAGTTTCGGGCAGTAATTTTAATAAAGCTGCTTGTTTTAGATGGACGAGAGATTCGTGAGAGGCGATACGATATATTTGCATAAACTGCCACATTTCGCGAATTAATTTTATCTGGCTCGAGTTATGTTAAATTAAAATAAATCTAATTTCTTTGTTCTTGGTTTTCAAAGGAAAGATTTTCGGGCACAATCTCAAGTAGTTTGAAAGTTTTGAAAGATCGTTAATAAATTATTCTCCATTCCGATACAGTTCGAGCGTGTTTCGCTGTGACAACAAAAAAAACTGCAATAGTACAGTGTTCAAAATGCTTTGAACTGTTCAGCCTTCAATCCACTGGCGTCATACTACGAAGATGATAAATCAAGAAAAGTTTGTTTCAATTATTTTTTTTTAAATCAAAATAATACACGGGTTTGTATTTCAGTTGGATATCATAAGTTCTGGATTTACGACTTGGAGATGCTCGCATCTGTCAATTGATGGTTTTCAGCAACTTTCAGGGAATTTATTGAACACTACGCACATACCAAGTGGTTCGCTACGTTTGGTGATTTAGCAGGAATGCCCGGGTTCATGGGGTGAGGTTTGTCTAGGTCTTGGAGGCGGATGACCAGGACTCACTGAACCCCAGATTCCTACCCACCCTTTAAACCCTTTTCCTTCCCATAACTCTCCTCTCCTTCCTTTCATTTAAAAACCCTCCACACAGCAGCCCCAAAGATGACATACGCCCTGAGGGAAATTATTTTCCTCAGGGCCTCCCGGGTGGAGCTCATGTAAAAAAATACCAAACACCTATATTATATTAGTTTTATAGTTAATATTATATTTAGTATGCTATTTAATATTTTTCTTAATATTCCGATGTGTAAGCTATAGCTACGCCCTTGTGTTGAGAGATTAATAAATATTTCAATGTAAAAGATTTTAATAAAAAATGTGGAAGTTCTTCGGTATACTTTCGCAACCTCAAATCTTAACTGAAAAAAATTGCACGAAATTTCTTCAATAAAATTTTCGAAATCTGTTATAAAAGTGTGTTGTAAAATTCGCTAGTCCGCTTAGATGCGAGCAAAAAACATTGTTTGCTCATGATAAACTAAACGTGATCATCACATATAGATTTATCTGCCATCAACATAAAGGAATATCCATTCATGTTTTTTGTATTGGTTTAGCAAGTGTGGAGCGTGGATGCTTATTATTATTTAATTCGAGATTAATTTTTACGATAAATATCTCAATTTCTGAGATTGCGTTGAGAAATTGTAAAATTCCAGTGCGAGGCATCTGCCACTTTCTAAAGAATATGATTTTTTTTACAAATAATACATCAAATATCTTGGAATTTGCTATAAAATAAAGAAATCCATATCCTGTCAAGTGTTTGTCATTTAAAATATCAGCAAATACTTTTCGAAGCAAAATTTCTGTCAATTTTCATAAAAGGTTATAAGTTAAAACTAGATCTAGACATTCCAGGTAGATTATCACATGCATCAACTTCCCCACTTCACTTTTTACCTAAAATAACTATTTTATAGGTGACATAGTCCCAATGGCTCTGGATTGTCTTATTCTATTTTGTATTCACAAAAAACCTACGATAGGAAGATTTAACTTGTACGCATTTATCTTTGAACTGTTAGGTTTTTGAATTGTGTTATATATTATATTTTTTAAATTTGTTAGGTATTATTTATTTAAAAAAAAACAAATAGTTACTGCCAAAATCCACCGTCTAAGGAAAACATCTCTATATAGAACAATGTATGTATTTTTGCATTCTTGTTTGTTTGTTTGTTCCTTATGCGTTGCTAAACCATTCATCCAAATGCGACGTAACTTTGGGGATTCGATCTGCGCATGCCCGCGATGGTTTCTATATGTAATAGTGAGCTCTGACATCAATGAATTATTTCCTTCACCATTCATCAGATTTGGATGAAGAATGTGTGTATTTCATGTAGTGTAGCGGCAGGAAAGGAGGGAGCGGGAGGGGGTGGGGAATCCGAAAGTGGTGGAGGGAGATGAAAGAGGGGGTGGTTTGAGGGAGGTAAGGCGAGGAAGGTGGAGGGAAGACGTGCAGGAGGGAAAGGGGACGTGGGTAGGGGAGGCAGAAGAGGAACAGGGGCGAATGGGAAAGGACACACAGGGAGAAACAATTTCTTTATTTAAGTGGCACAGCAACGCATGCCGAGAACTCGCTAGTAATGACATATAAAAATATTGCTCTAAAACGAAAAAATTTAAATGTTTGAATTCCCTTTGTTAATCCAGCGACATCGTTCTCTTATTGATTAAAAAATGATCGAAGCCTAGTCCACGTGAACTGTTTTTAAATTAAATTTTTTCACTTTTTGAAATTTCCCAAAAAACAATGCGGTGTAAATAAAAAGATACTAACTTAATATGTTTACCCATAAGTGAAAAAAATAATTAAAATACCACTAACTTTATCGTTCATTTAGAGTAGTGGGTTAAAACTGGTAGATAGATTAGTTAGGTACCGACTCTATAAAATGTTAAGTAAAAAAAAATCTCGCAATATTAAAGTGCCTGTTTGCCCATCTCAAATAAAACTTGCCATTTTAATAAATAAACCCGAAACATCGATAATGACGGGTTGCTAATACAGAAATGTATCGCTCTTTGCTGAGGCGAGCAGACCTCGTATTATTATTCTCATATTTAATTACGGGCCATAAATCAAGTGAGATCGTTCACTGGACCACGGATGCTGGGCTCGTGTTCCCGTGTATTCTGTATCTTGTTCGTATAAAATAAGATGAGGATAATATAACAGATACATATACACCCGAAATCTTGTACAAACATTGTTAGGTTGGGAGCAGTGGCGGCGCACTTGCTGGGCGGTCCGGATTAAAAATTATTAATGTTATTGATGGATTATATCAGTTGATAGTTTAGTAGTGCGTAAGGAATATGAAACAAATCACAAGCGAGAATCTGAATAAGAATATGTTTTCTTTACAGTTAAGGACTGTGGCTATGTGCATATTTTGTAGGTAGGTACCTAGTTACTACATATTTTACGTTCGTTACATTATACTACGTTACAAATCATAACACCGTTGAACATACCCCTTGTTAGAAGCTAAATAGATCATAACTCTATAGTCTGGTCACCCTTCTACAAAATTCATATTCGTGATGTTGTTTCGTAAATTTAAACTTAACATCTCTTTAGAGCACATAAATTAAAATATATATCGTACCTATCATTAATGAATATTTTAAATATTTCAACTTAGAGAACAGACGAAAAATAAACCACTTAACCTTTTATATTATTTAAGTATAAATTCGATTGTTACGAACTCCTGCATTTAATAAATATAAATGTACGTACACGAACAACTAGACAAACATTAACATTTTATATACATCTCATTCCAACTATAGTTTGCATTCTCCAACACAACATTTTCATAGTCTTGGTAACAAATACTTGTAAAATGAATGCATTTGATAATAATTTGAACTTGGCAAACTTCAAAAGACGTATAAGCGAACTATATCATAAATTATTGGGAATACCAATTTTGAACATTTTTATTAATATTATTGTAGATTTTTTGGAGATTGGCAGGTCACCTATTTTCATTATATTTTAAGTTACCTGTTTTTTTCAACTCTTATATTTTACGTAACCTATGTTTTTATTATTATGTTATCTGTTTATTTTCATTGTAATTACAAATATATAATTTTACTACATTATATGTAAAAGCTATAAGGGCGAATAAATTTGAAAAAATAAAATTACTACCAATTAGTCATGTAATTGCGAAATATTTTTCAGTTACTTAATATTTATTATTTATTTCCACCTTTTATCAGCTGATGTATCTGGTTACGCCACTGCTTCAAAAATGATCTATGAACTATTCATTCATTCACGTTAAAGAAACATTCTTACGCCTATGTGGATTACCCATTCATGAATGAAACAGCAAACTTAATAATAATAATATTGAAATATTAACTGGTAGGTACTGTCGATGGCTGCATGACCAGAACGCTGATAAAATAATTATAACCAACGCGGAATACATAAATTTAATCTGTGAGGTTTGACTGGCTATTAAATCATTTTAACAAAAAGTTTCACAAAACCTATGTTTACTTAGTATTATTAGTTAGATACATGTTATTATTATTTAAGGATACGATAAATTCTGTATTATTTTAAAACAATTCGTTAAAATTTACAATATAAGCCTCCCAGGTAATAATTCGTGCATAGGTAATTTGATTTGCATTCCTGTTCCAGTATTCCCACATACATAAACAATTAGTTGTTTTTTTACGTGCTTATATAAATTTTCTTACAGCCTTACTTATAAAAAAACACTTCACGACCGTTAAACTATGTTTTTGTTACACGCTATATAAAGGCTGTACATTGTGTTTTTCTGATTATCACTAATAAAAAAAGTCTTTATTATGTTGGTAACATTGAATTTTGGTAGATCTGCGCATGCGCAAATCCACCATGTTTTTTTAACCCGTGGCAAAATCGTAATTTTGACGTGTAATATTTGACTTGCTGTTAGTATTACGATTTTGTATTAATTTCTAATATAATGACAATTACAACATAATTACTATTATTTTTGTTGTTTTTTGTAAGTTTCAATCTTTAGTAACGTCATGTTGTAAATTTAATTTTGTTAAAATAAAAATAATGGTTATTTTGGATACATTATTTTTTAACTTAATTTTTCCGTGTGAGTTTAATTAAACACTCCATGAAAGTAATGTTATTTAATAACAAAAATGCCGTGTGGGTGTGTAAATAAATTTAAAAAAAGTCTATGCTTTTACGACTTCTTCAAAAATAAGAAGGAGACTTAAAATATTTCGCAGAAATTCGTTGAGACATTATTAGTAAAATGTACACACAACGGATAAAGTACCCTTTAATGAATATATCTTTCCATGAACTATTTTTAATAGTAGGGTTTTCACATACACGATCGTTTTACAATTGAATAAAATATTCACGACGTTTTTTTTAAGGCTGTTAGAGTTTTGTTTAGAATGAAGGATGCTAATATAGAATTAAAAAGGCTACTTTATTATTATTTACCCATCTTCTCCTTGTTCCGATGCCCCCCAAAGTTTGTCTATCTTCAGGGTGATTCTGCAACCCGAAATAACTGCAATGGAATTGCACACGAACCAGTCACGTAGCTTTCAAAATCATCAGGTCCGTCGCGACGTCTTTTTTTTTTGTCTTACATCAATTTTCCCCTGGAATTTTATCCATGCCCACCACATACAAAGGAATCTAGGGTTCAATGTGTCCAGGAGTGACGGACGTAGTGTGAATTATAAATCCGTCCCTCCCACTGCGGTGCAAGTCGATAGATCGAGAGAGCCCGACTGTAAAAGTCTCGGCTGGATAGGTCTCCCTCAACCAATTCTCCCGATCCGGCTCGCAATGCAGTAGGCGGGCAAACGCATTCGCCGAAAAGACCTAGACAAACCTCACCTCATGAACCCGGGCACCTCTTCTAAGTCACCAAAATTAGCGAACCACGTGGGGCGACCTTTGGCAGGGTGTTGGTTATCCAATAGTTCCCTAATTAATCTAATCCAATTTAACCTTTTCCCACATTTCTTCTTGTCTGTTTCGATTTACAAAACTATATGTTTAACCAAAAAAAGGGGAACTTATAACAATTTTTCTTGAACTTACCCTTAAGATTTACCCCCACCTAAAGTAGCGATGCTACTAATTAACTAACTAACCATCACGCCGTTTCCAACAAGGATATGACGGGCCGCCAAACAACTCGGTCTTGGCTTACTCCTTGCCTAATTCGCGTTCATACATACTATTCCATTAATCTGACTCTTGACACGGCCCGACTATAACTATATTGATTCACTTGATCCTGCCATGTCTTCCTCGGGCGCTCCCAACTTCACCTAACATTATCATGCACGTCATATATTTTTCTTACACTCCTTTCTTCATTCATTCGTTCTACATGCAAAAACCATGGCTATAATTTTCGAACTCTATGCAACGCTGCATCATTGAACTATTTGCTTACCTAAATCTGTTCGCAGGATAAATACTATCTCATTTTACAATCCCAGTTCCTTTTCAAAAAGTTTTTCATCAATAGAGTTTTTTCCCACTAGCCTGAGAAAAAAATTTGAAGGGAAAAAATCTAGACGCCGGGCATAATAAAATGAGGAAAAAACGCCATTCTGAAAGTGAAAATAGTCCAAAAGAGCCAATAGGGGAATAGTTTCAGCAAACTTTTGTCTCTACAAAAGCGAGCCTTAAAGAGAGGGTCGATAAAATATAAAGATATCGGAGGGGAACTTTATAGGCGGGTGGGAGAGAACGGGGGGTGGTGGGTGGTTGAGGAGAAGGCCGGGAGGAAGATGGAGGAGTCGACAAGGATTGGGGAGGCAGGGAGGAAGGAGGGGAGGATTTTTACGACCTAGACGGCGCCCACGATGAGGCGATGGTGCGGACGCGATGGGAGAAGACGGAACTGTCTTTGGGAATAGGATACTCAACACTTTGAGAACTTTTACACTTGAAGAATTAAATTTATTCACAAAATTTCCGATACCTATATAACCGATACCTACTCATATTAAATAAGATAAATGCGCTATTTCTGTGGATTAAGCTATAAATATTGGGTTTTATTCTATACAAAGGTTATGGCTTTCAAGCATATCAGATATCGGCCATGACAGATATTAAAATCTTATCCATATAGCAGAAATTCTAGAAAAATATAGAAAAAAATTCTTATTTAATTTTTATTTTAACTTTATGCGTAAAACCTCAATTTTAATATTTAATTAAATGAAGACAATATAAGCGAAACTCAATCGAAAATCTGGAAACGGAAAAATCAGAAAAAGATATTGACACCTCTGGGACTCGAGCCCAGGACCAATATCACAGGCGCAGTGGTTAGCGCGTTCGCCCGGAAACCGAGAGGTCCTGGGTTCAAGTCCCAGAGGTGCCAATATCTTTTTCTGATTTATCTATTTCCAGATTTTCGATTGAGTTCGCTTTTATTGTCTTCGTTTAATTAAATATTACAAAAAATTCTGTTTGGTGAATTTCTAGGTCAACACTACATCTTTTTGGCTTACAATTAGATTTTTACCACGAGCTTCGGAGCTGTAGAAGCAATCATTAATTTGCTTTTTTAGGTTGTAGATTAATTAGGAAAGCTCCTCGGCTCTTTGTCAAAACTTTTTGTAACTAAAATCATGGAAAAAAAGCATTTTAAGAACTTTATTTTTTGTTTAACTTTATCGTTTTTATCAAGTGTTACTTTCCTCGGGCCTCAAAGTGTTTGGCGCCGTTGAAATAAGGACCACGGGCGCCACTCATAATATTATTTAGAGGGCATTCCAGCCCACCACCGCGACTAGGTACCGGCTGCTAGGTACCCCCTACACCACTGTAATGTGCGGTGCCGCATCAATATAACGACTTTAATTTCATACCGTTATTAATTTAACATTCCTAAACGGACCGACAGACTGAGAGAAGATTCTTCTGACATACTTGTAACAAGGTTTGTCTTTATGTCACGGTGAATCAACGTAGCAATCGACTGGTATATCGGATTAAATTGTAGGTATAAACACAAGCTTATAACTAATTAAAAATTGCTAGCAGTGCTGCTAGACCCTGCGGGCGGCTTTTGGTTCGCCCAGTTAGTCTTGGTGACTATTTTGGGAACTGGTTCCAAAAATAGCCCGTTCCTCGGATCTACTGTCATCCAGTGATAACTGGTTACCGGGACAGGCAATAACGTCAAATGTATTATATAACCACTTGATACAACTGAGTATTACCGTCAATCTTTCCATATCCGGAGGTATACTAAAAATTCACAAATTCGTAGTACTTAAACCTAGGGGGGGGGGCGTCCCCATGTGACCTGCTGACGGAAGTGGCGAAATCGAATTTTGACGAATTCTTGAATTCGAAACCGAATTACAAAGGTAGTTTGGTTTAAAATTTCACGTACGTGAATACATACTCGAAATGCACTCGAAGCTGGGTTCTGAAATTCAACCGCGCAGACGCTATCCTATTAATACTGTTCGATGCTCTTGCGACTAGCAGTAAGATAATTGGTTTGGTGACTATGTTTTATGGTATTTTTTTAAAGTCAACTCATCATAAGAAAAATTATTTCCGTCAGGGTTTGTGTCAATTTGGGGATGCTGTTTTAAGGCTCTTTTTAATGAAATAAAGAAGATGAAGTTCTGGGAAGGAATCGTGAATGAGGGGTGGAAGGAATTTGGGAGTCTGTGTGTCCAGGAGTAATGTATATATGCAAGCAACCCTCCCATTGCGGTGGAGAGAGTTCGGAGAGAGAGGTCAAAGCATGTCCCTCAACCGATCCGGTGCGCCACGCAGCTTACGCATACGCCGCCAAGTTCTGGATTAAATTCAACCCAAGAGCCCGGGTACCCTTACTAGGTCACCAAACGTAGCAAACCACTTGGGATAACATATGGCACAGGTATTGGTTATCCGATTAATGGTTTCCGTGGCGGTGGTACCCATACAAACCTCCCCAAGTCCTATGTTTACAAAAGTTATTCAAATGTGTTTCCAATGTAACTGTGAAATCTTTAAGTGGGAAGGTTGCAAATGCAAATCATTTTACTACACAAGTTAAAGCGATTGTGATTAAATTTAAATCCTTAGACGGGAAGTAGTGGTGGTAAACACAGCGAAACTTGGATGAAAAAACAAAAGTTGAAATTATGTGTTATCACTTTTCTAGGGATTCTGCACCCTATAGACCATAACTGGCCCAGAGCCAAGGATTCTACAGCTCTATCACAAATATCGTTTAACTAAGTCTAGCTAGTCTAATCACAATATTTTTAGAGTTTCTTTTTGATACATTTTGTGGTATTTTCTGTCATCAAACCAAATTTCAGAAAATGGATTTTCCAGTTGAATATGTATTTCAAATGATAACCGGGCAGAACAACATGTACAACTTCTTCACTCCTTTAAAACGTCATTAAAAGTGATGAAGATAAAAAAATTAAAACTTGGTTAAATAGGTTACGTCAGGTTAGGTAACGGGCAATTTAAATTTTCTTTTACAATACTTTTAATGACTTTTCGAAGGGGTAGTGAAAAGCCACGGTTGTTGAGTTGTCATGGAACCATTTCAAACCCCTACTAAGTTATGTAAAATCATTGGATTTTGGTGTGAAAATTTGATCGCTCAGAAATATTTTAGATGCTTTAATTAAATACTGGGAACAGAATACATATATGCCTTTAAAATATTTTTTTTTTCTTTTTATAAGCCCAAAAAATTAAGTTTCAGGCCTATAAAAACTGCTTAAAAAAGTTAAAAATCTCTTTTACCCCTACTCTACTCTTCCAAACCCCTTTTTGACTTTGATTTTATTTCATAATATGGAAAAATTAAAATCTTTGGAAAATGATCGTAAAACAATTAAATATTTGTGCCTGAGCTTCGCAAAATAAAACAAAACACGCTTTTTGGCGATTTTTTTTTTAATAAATCACAACAGGCGGCTGGTGTTAAACACCAATTTAAAACTTATTGCCATCTGCATAAGGAGTGCTATTGTTAGCGGCCTAATTCAGAATTTTATACGGCATGGTGCATCGCCTTAAGGGGCTATATACAGTTTTTATATGCAGAATTTTTTATAATGTACATATATTTAAGTATACACACAGAAATTTTCAAGTCAATCCGGCGATTATTTTCGAAGTTACATGCATATTTACATGCATATTTATCATTTGAAAGAAGGAGGCAAACTTTAAACGCGTTTTTCTCAAAACTGTGTTTTTAAAGTCGGTGACCAAGATGTCTCGGAAACGGCTAAACCGATCAGTCTCAGATTTTAACACAAGTTTTTTAAGTATTTTTTTAGTTATTAATCGAAGGTCAGTTCTCACCGATAAATATCTTTATTTATTAACAATTTAAGGCCAAAATTTTGGTCAAAAATCGTTTTTTTTTTGAGAAGCCGCCATTATGTCAAAAAATTGTGTTTTGTTTTGTCCTTCGATCGATTAAAAGATTACATATTACTTTAAAGAAATCCGTTTGCTTTTTTATTTTAAATGATCCAGCCTAGAGATATGGTAGTCACCGCAAGATGTCTTTTTTGAGAGGAGCTTCTGGAGATCAGCTACAGCAGCTTTCAAAATTATTATTTTAACAAATACAAAAATGTTAAAATTTAGATAAAAATTACCATAATGTGTATACAAATTTTTACATTAATAAATATAAAGGTATTCTCAGAAAAAATTCTTGAAAAATCGCTTTTTTGGGCTTTCCTAACTGTGTATAACCTCTCAAGAAAACCCACATAATTCAAAATTACACATTTCATTCATGACTTCAATGTTCTAAAGATGGTGGGCATTTTTATATATTGCTCCGGCTTCTGGCGTTGTATTGTTCATCAAATAATTGAATCTTATCTTCCATCTTAATTATTATGTTACCCACATCCTCTAAAATAATAACTTTAATGCCACAATTTCAATCGTGGGTAGATTTTTTCCTTTAATCGAACATCACATAACGTGTTTTTAGCTAAAGATTTAGATAACACCATATTGGCAATACATATTTGAATATAAAACAACAACACCCATGTTAGAATAAAAATCAGAGAGATGTCTTCAGTTGCTTCCAACCGCATTAAAATTCTCTAAAAATGCCCCGAAAAGCCCGCTGAAAATGCTTATTACAAATAATTACTATAATCCGTTCGTAAGATAATTCAAATCATCCCGTAAAAAAATAAAGCTTATTTGATAAAAATTAAATGCTTGTTTTGTGTAAAACCACGAGTTTTAATTAATTTATTTACCGACCGGTTTCGCTTTGTTCAAGTAGTATCAGGGTACAAAACTACCGGATGAATCTGTATCTGGTATTAATTTTTAACCTGATAATGCTTGAGCAAAGCGAAACCGGTCGGTTAATAGATAATTAATTAGTATCCGTGGTTTTGCACAAGGCAAATAATGTTTTATTTTTAGTCAAACCACAAAGTTTGATTGCTTTTTACAATGTCATAAAAAAAAATTTGACTTTCTTTTTTTAAATGCCTTGAAAAACAAAGCATTTTTTTTAATCCATGAGTTTTAGCCTTCCTACCCAGCGATCGGAATTAGCCATCGAAATTCAGAGAAACGTGTGTGTGATTGCCACCAAGTTGATAGAAAGCATTGTCATTAACAATGAGTGTATCTGCCGAGAAGTAGATTAATTTCCACTTCCAAGCTTCCACTTAATCATAGATTCATTCAATCAAGAAAACAAAAGTGAAATTCAAATAGACGCATTTAAAAAGAATTAGCTTGTTGCGTATAGGAAAAGGCACGCACTCATTCACATGGCAATTTATGTTTCGAATTCGAGTTTTGGACTTCGAGCTTCGAGCTACAAGCTTCGAGCTTTGGTTTGAAGTTTGTGTAAGATTATAGCTCAAGTAAAGATATCAAAAATTTACATTAGGTATTGAAAAATAGAATTATATTGCAAGTCTCATTTCTTACAAGAATGCTCTTCTGAAGATTTCTATATCAAAGTTGTTAGCCAAATTCAATCGGGCAATAAAAACGAATAGTAGAATGCTCTAAAAAATAACTCAATACAAAACACACATCACGAAAAGCGCGTTACGGTAATAGCCATCATCCACTGTCCAAATTACAGTCTCCATTCAAGGTATGGTTAACATTCCTTTCTGATCATGTTAAATTTCTTCTTCAGCCTCCGAGCGTCCTGCCAGCGTCGGCGATCTCACGATTGGGCGCGTATTTACAAAGCCTGTACCATTATACCCAAGGTGACGACTGTAATAGATTAGGTTTTGTCTGTGCAAAATCATTTACAGAGCCTATTTATTTAATTAACTTTTTATGGTGTCTATCAGACTACGTTCATTTACAATGCACATGAACAGTAACAAAAATAGAATAATGCGTTATCTTAATACATATTCAATTTGTAATATTTCTTGCGTTTTCTTAAAAATATATACTTGTAATATTTCTTTGTTTTTCCTTATGCGGTCCCTAAACCATTCATCTGATTACAATGAAACTTTGCGAATTGTTATACGCGATTGTATCTATACATAGTGGTGAGCTCTGGCGTTATGAAATGATTTCCTAAACTATTCATCCGATTGCGATGAATCTTTGGTGAGTTGTTGTGCGCACGCTCGCGAAGGTTTCTATGTATACTGTTGAGCTCTGGCATTATGAAATTTGTATAAAGTGTTGTAATAAGTGGCACGCGAGTTGTTTGAAAACTGAATGTACTGGGGCTGAATGTATGAAATGCGGAAGAGGGGAGAGGAACGTGGGAAGGGGGTTCGCGGGTCGGTGGAAGCGGGAGAAGGGTGAGGGAATGCGGAGAAGGTGGGGAAGGAAGGGGAAGGGGACACGGGAGGGGAAGGGGAGGCATAAGAGGAACGGGACGAATGGGAAAGGACACGCAGTGAGAATCGATTTCTTTAATAAGTCACATTGCAACGCATGCCGGGAGCACGTTAGTTTCAATATAAAACTTACTTACATTTAATTGTAACTGCAAGGGCTCACTCCATATTGGCTGCAGACCTTGGGAATGCGTCTCAGAAGCAAATCTTCGCGATTTATACATTGCGGAAACTCTTCGTACGTTTTGATAATATATAGAGATACCTGAGTTTTTTTTTGTATCTATTGAGTATATCTTCTATACTATTTTCTGGATTATATAGTAGAAGCTAGTTCTAGTTTAGGCTTATAATGCAGTTAGCTAACTGAAATGCCAAAGGATTTGTAAATGATTTTGAATAAATTCATGTAATAAAAATAAACTACTATATAATAATAATCGTCACTGTGACTGAAATGCGTAGGCTTTGAAAGTTTGCCGACTGGGCGACTCTACTGGCTCCAGTCACTCACACCTACCATCAATTATGGTCTCCTGGTATTTGGACTTGATATGTCTGATGATAAATTAAGTAAAATTTAGTAAACAAAGAATTTGGACGAAGACGCGAGACAAGAACAATTATTTTGGACCTTTTAAGAAGAGAAAAGCTTTGTTTCGCTTGTAATTTTACTGTGAAAATCTGAAGTTGCCATTAGTTCCTTTAATGAATTTGCCAAGTGGAAAATGTTCTTCTACGTTTTTATAATTTACCAGCGAGTACCCGGCATTTGCAAATTTCAAAGAAAGAAAGTGTTTGTTTTAATTCTGTTTATTGAAGTGCTTTGTAAACTCAATATTGTATTGTCTTTTGCGTACACGAATAAATCAGAAGGTTTTCCGGCGCGTGAGCTTATTCCCTGCCGCTAGTATGTCTCCTTTGCATCGCTTCCTCTGCCTCTCCCCCACCTGTCCGTTCCCAAGCATCCTCGTTCCCTTTCTTCGTCCCGCCCCTCTCGAATTCCTCTCTCTTCCTGCCCCTAAACTATATGAAATACACACATTTTTCGAGGGAGCGTTCCACCTATTGTAAAATTTTCATACAAATTGCCAGTGGTCGCCATTATGTACAGAAATCATTGCGGGCGTGCGCACAACAAATCACCAAAGTTTCATTTCAATCGGATGAATACTATAAGAACGCATACGGAACATATGTACAAAGAAACAAACTTTTAAATATAAAGATTTCCAAACATAACCTAAAAACTTTATTCAGGTGTTTTTGAAGCAGTCATCTCTAGGTCTAGACATAGAATTTTTCAAGAATTTTTATTTTCCGTCCCCAAGCATCCCCGTTCTCTTTCTTTGTCCTAGCCTTCCAGATTTCCTCTCTCCTCCTGCCGCAAAACTTTATGAAATACACACATTTTTCGAAAGAGCGCGCCACCTATTGCAAAATTTTCAAACAAATTTCATAACGCCAGAGCTCACTTTTATACATAGAAACCTTTCCAGGCGTGCGCACAACAAATCATGAAAGTTTCATTGCAATCGGATGAAAACGGGACAAACAAAGAAACATTAACTTGCTTATATAAAGATTTCCAAACATAACCTAAAAACTTTATTTCAGGATGTATTTGATTGTGTTTTATTGATCTCTAAATCTAGACATAGAGTTTTTCAAGAATTTTTAGAATTTCCCCTAGAGGTCTTGAAATGGGTGTGCTGTTAAAATTTTACATTTAAAAAATAACCCTTGAAGTCATCTTAAACTTTTCTTAGTAAAAAACAAATCGCAATATCTAACACCTGGGTAAATAAATATTTAAATTCTTTCCACGATACTTATATGGTCGTTAATATTTTGAATTTAATTCTCGGACCTGTTTTTCTTTACTCATTTTCAGTATACCTTTCGTGTTATTTATCGTGTTCTTTGACTACATTAAAACTGCATAATTTAAATAAGTTAACTTACATTTTCATTTATTCAGCTTTGGACCCGACCAAACTAAACAATAGTCTATAAACTATCTAAACTAAAGCACATATTATAACGAGGCTAAAAATGGTCGAGCTAAACCACAGCCGGAGGGCGGTTATTAAGCCAGTATTATAATAAACAAACTTTCCATTATTTAAATGTCCAATCCTCGGAGTCAACAGCTTGGAACGGCCATTAAACAAACACGAATAACCCGTGTCTTAATTTGGGCTCAAGTCTACCGGATCATTGGCTTAAATAATGCTAGAAAGGACACGGAGCTTATAAAATAACCCCAATCTATCTTTCCGTACAGATAAGCAAGAAGTTCAAGTGACGATTTGATTCACGAGAAATGAATGGAAAATCCACCGATTTTTTAAGGCTTTTATGAAAGAATAGTTAGAATCCCGATCTCCGTAGTAGAAATTTGTTTTTTTATATGAATACCGCACAAGAGTTCCAACTGCTGTCATCTGGAGCCAGTGAGACTATGGTATCTCCAATTGGGGAATGTTGAGAGAGTGAAGATAGTGGGAAAGGGAAGGAGATAGGGGAGAGGAAGATGGGAATGTACTTACCTGGCTATTCAGATCTGGTCACCAAACACGGCTAAAGCCATTTCAACTATCGTTTCAATTATGAATGGTGGTCTTACAACAGGGTGATACTGAAAGTATCTTCCTCTCTGGAATGTGCCGCAATTACAGTATATATTATTTTAATTAATTAATTGTGGTATTTCACAATTATCAATTAATCAAATAAAATTTATTTGCTCAACCTTCGGATTGTGAGTTGAGAGTCTTACCCCTCGATCACGGAGGCCGTCACACGTCGTCAAAGGCCTTCAAACGGCCATGTTTAAAAATATGGAACGAGGAAAATGGCGTCTGGATTTATCTTAGAAATTTAAAAGGATATTACAAAGCTCCACAGCTCATTGTGGTAATGAAGCAGAATATTGATGCTTTGATGACAAAATTTAAAAAAAAAACTAATTTCATGATGCTAGGGTTCACTGCCGCATCACTTGAAGAATTTAAAACTTTGAAAGTAATGTAAACATTTTAACTGATATTTTGAAGATTCGTACCGCATGATGGATATTAAATAGCATGCAAAATAGTTGCGTTGACCTGGAAACACCATTAAATAAAAGCCGTGCAATTTTCATGAAGCCAGAGTTCACTGATTAAGAGTTTTTGCTACTTTAAACGAACCACTAAACTTTAGTTATTGGTGGTTTTACATTTAGACCATTTATTAGTAGATTAGAAAAAAAAACTAATTAATATTTTTTCCACCGACCAAAGAAAACATCGCTAAACATTTAATATTAAGATTTCCACTGGCGTTTTTTAAATATTATATTATGTTTCAAAATTTTTGAGATAACTTTTACAAAGTAGTTGGTCTTCCTCGCGTCTTTTATACCATAGGCTCGTAATAATAATAATGTGTCTGGTTAGTCCTCGGCTGAAACCCGTTCATCATCACATCATCAAGGCTCCAGCTAATCATCAGTCGGACCTCCTCGTCATCAAGTCCGACACGTTGCGCGGGTAATTTCCTCATAAAATACTGGCGTACCTAGAGCCCGTACCTACCTGCCAGCGCGCTTTGGGCGGGCGAACTTTTTCTGTACTGGCCACTCCACTCCAATACAGAGCTTTCTTGTTGATGAATATTGTAAGATAGAGAGCTTTTTTTACATAACCATATTACATTATTAAAAATATTTTTAGGTGCTGTTTTTCATATAAAATCTGATGTTCGCTTTGTCATCGTAGCCGCTAAGTATTTTTTGACATATATACTTACAACTTACGGGGTACGTTTTCCTTCAATGTAAATTCAGTTACCTTTAAAATGAAAACGATCTTTTCGCTGTCAATACCGTATTAATTCAATTTTTTACCTTACTGGAGGTGCCCGTCAGAGTACCCACTGTCAAACTCTTTTCAAAAACCAATTTAATGTGTTCTGACATCTTTAATTTGATACTTTTTAAAATCATGAGTTGTAGAGCTTTGTGTTACTCTATTGATCAAACATTCTATTTTCGGATTTGGGTCTATTTATGAGTGATTGTAACTCTGGTTGAATGAACTTGAATTTGTTTTGAATTTAAGTTATTGTCATCACAAAATTGGAAGTAACTATGTCAAAAATTCAGAGAAGCGATAAGCTACCAGCTCATTTGCTAAACTGTTAACATAGGGGTCATCCATTAATCACTTGAGGCTCAAAAGGGGGGGGGGGGGGGTCGGAAAAAAATCACTTAATATCACAAGGAAGGGGGGGGGGGATATAATGAGATATCACATGGATTTATTTTTCGTTGTACGCAAGATTTCTAAACCAAACAGCGACGCGACCTTAAAGTCTGTCTGGACTTTTTAACGCGATGCTTAATTTTCCAAAATTATCAGATTATACCTACCTATATTTAAAGATAATATTCTGAAAATTTCAATATACTTTGTACTAAAAAAATACATTTTGGGTATGGGGGGGGGTAGTCTAAAACGTCACCACGTATCACCAGGGGGGGGGGGGGTTAAAAAGTTGCTAAAAAACATCACGTCATTAATACCATACATGAACGGGTCGTTTCTACGACTCGTTCTTGAGTTCAACAGCTCGTCTGTGGAACGATTTGCCGGCCTCTGTGTTTCCTCCCTCCTACAACATGGGTCTCTTCAAGACCCATATTCACTCCTTCCTCTCCTCAAAAACACCCTCAACACAGCATCCTCAAAGACGACATAGGCCCTGAGGGAAATTATTTTCCTCAGGGCCTCCTGTGTGGAGTTAATGTAAAAAAAAAATATATATATATAAATACAAATTTACACATGTGATGTGCGTTAGTCATGTGTGAAATCTGATGCAATGAACTCTTATAAGTGTTAAGTCCTAAATTGAAAGTGATTACGTGACGAATTCAGACACGCGAAAAGGTAGGTACTACCTATAGTAATATAACATTTTAACAGAAAATTGTTTTAATTAGGTACCATTTAAAAAAAAAAATGCTTTTGCAAGAATTCAGACTATCCCGTGATTTTTCGTTTAGTTTAACAAAAGTTAACTACGCTATATAACTTAGTTCAAGTTTTTTTTATATGATATCTAAGAAAAAGTTGTTTCAAAAAGTGTTTTTAACCTCGTTCTACAATTTTATTAAAGTCATCAATTTTAACTCATACGAAAATTTTGGTAGTTTTGATTTTAGCATATTCAATTTATCTCCTAAATCCATTTGAACTCAAAGACTTTATAAAATCATGAATTTTATAAATGTTAAGTATTGAATACGAAAAAGTCGAGTGTTCCCATCACCCTCTCAATTATTATTTTTTGTTTACTTATGCCTCGAGCCAATTTCAGTAATTTTACTGTGGGTGTGAGCTGATTAAAAATCTCGGCCCAAACCGCACATTGAGGCAATAATCTCGGTTTAATAGATACCATCTTCAGCGAGACCAGCATCTTGTTTGCTTAAGACTACAGACTGTTAACTCCAGCGGGAGAGTGCGATCTTCTTTCTGTCTCGTGAGAAAATCATAGGAAGCTGCTCTAACCAATTTTAAACTCGGAATATAAGATAACAGAGTTGTATGAAATTAATAATTCGTTGAGTATTTGAACTATTCGGTGTTTTTTTTTTTATATTTCACATAGATATGCACGGTTTTTGATTGCCATCTATATCGCGTAAGCTTTTTGTATATTTTTCTTCTAGCGCTACCGCATGGTCAATGAATTCGAATATTACCAATAGATTAGAAATAAGATAATCATTTCTTTAAATTTTATGTTTATGTTGTCTATTTATGATATACTAGCGAGTTCCCGGCAAGCGTTGCAATGCCACTAATAAAGACATTGTTTCTCCCTGCGTGTCTTTTCCCATTCGTCCCCTTTCCCTTTCCCCTCCCCTCTCCCGCGTTCAATATACTCGCATTCAGTCCCGGTACATTCAGATTTTCAAACAGCTCGCAAGCCACCTTTTGCAATTTTTTTACAAATTTCTATTACAAACATTCATTTTTGTATGTTATAAGACCATTCAATCAAATTTGGTACCTATTTAAAATAAATATAATTTTTTATTAGATTCAAAGTATTCGATTTTGGTTAGTACCATGATATAGGTGAGTACTTAAATAAATTCATTTGTTTAAAGAGTTTCGAAAATTAAATTTTGATTTAACAATCGATGGTTTGCAAAATGTCATTCTCAAATTGTGACATTTTTTACAGTTTTGTAAGAGTTTTTGTAATGATTAAAAAAACTTTTCCGATGTTTTGTCATGTAATTGCAATAATCCAGAAACCTTCGCGAGGACGGAAAGAAGATATTTTTAAAGTTTCAAACATTTCCTATGCTTAATATAGCAAAATATACACAATTCTTAACTCATATACCTACCCCAAGCAAGCATACTTTCATTTTTATGTATCCTGGTATCTCCCACTCATATCATGTTTTAACACATATCTATTTGGTACCAGCCTTTTTGACCTCTTGTTATGACATTTTACGTAATATCAACTAGTTCGACTTTTAATTATGCATATTTTCGGTACCTAGTATCAACTTCTTTCGCATCTTATTATGACATAAAAGGCCTGATATTATCATAATTGCCATCATATTATAATCATAATTTCGTGTTATGACATATTCTATTGGTTTCAACTTCCTTGTCCCCTGAATACGCCATTATTTAAACCTCTCATGGTGAAATATCTGCCTAATATCAACTCCCCCAACCTCCAATCAAAATACTGTCACATCACCAGCACACACAATAGCATTGAAAAATTCTAATTTAATAACCAACATATTTTCAACCTGATTCACTTCCAAAATTATTCACCAATCTCACCACCATCGCTCATAAACGTCCTACTGGCGCCCTGAAATTAACGGATATTATTATTGTAACAGCCACAAGGCAACTGGTAACGTCTAAAGGTAACTGGCAACTAGTAACGTCTAAAGGTAACTGGCAACTCGTAACAGGTAACGAGGAGACTGGAAACAACAAGGAAGATCGTCCCATCATCACGCACTTATACAATTAAGTCCTCACGCTCGACCCCCTACATTCTGGTACCCGGGAAGCGGGCATACCTCACGGTCGGGCCTCGGGGCCGGTGATAAATTATTATGATTGTTTGGTTAGCTAGTATTTTTGCACATATTTCAAAGAATGAACTGAGGAAAGCCACATATTTTATAAATAATTTCTAGAGAACTGGGTGGATGTAATTGTATACCGTACTTTGACACCTTAAAAAGTCTCATCAAAGTGCTGATATACGACATCAGAGAAGCTACTAGACAAGAGGTTACTGAGTCCGATGTATATAATATTATTTTTATTACAACTATCCATGCATTATTATACTACAGTGTATGAGCGCGTAGATTTTTCCATTGGTATTCCATTATCAAAAAGTAGAGATCTGTTTACAGCAGCATCAGAAAATCTCGAGCTCTGAACTCTGACCCCTAAAATTTGCACCCCTTTTATATCTGGAATTTAAGGTCGAACTCAACTATTTTAGTAGGTAATGTAATTTCCAACATGAGCTATGGAGCTTTGAACAATAACACTTAACGTGAAAGACTCAAACACAAGAGAATTCGGGGGGAAAGGGGTATTGAAATTGAGGTGAAATCGAGAAGTAGCTGCTAGTTAACTTGCGTTTTTATTTATAATTAGCTTTTACCCGCGGCTTCGCTCGCATGGTATTAGGGGGAAATTATTGAAGCGCTTGCACTTATCAATTATTCCTCCTCCCCCCCACCCCCCACCCCCGTCACCATCCCGCATTCCATATATTCATTCCCGGTAAAGTAAGTTTTCAAACAACTCGCGTGCCATCTAAATTTCACAATGCCAGAGCTCAAAGAAAAAAAGAATTATGCAATTTTATGCAGTCGTTCGTACAAACGTATACGCGTACAGACATGTCTCAGACAGATTCATTTTTATTTAAATATATCAACATCGTTTTTACCGCAACGATTTGTTTTCTGACGTTAGCAATAATTCGCTTTTGTTAGCGACAGAAAACGTATAATAAATATAATATATTAATATTTGTAATTTTATAACGTCGGAGTTGACCATTATATACAGCTTATATTACTCGCATATAATGTAGCTGTCTATTGGTGAAAGAATTTTTAAAATCGATTTATTGGTTTATGCGTGAAAGCGTAACAAACAAACACACGCAGTTTAGCATTTATAATATTAGTATAGATAACAGTGTATCTACATATACATCGATTATATATACATCGATTACCTTCATACTTCGTAATAAATAAATAACTTTATTATTACCTGCAATATATGTAAATCGTTCAATATAAACCAGATGGGCAACATGCTTCGTAAATGTAATTACATTTTTTTTTAAATTATAATATAATAACACTGTCCAATATCGTTTAAATTGAGCACATAACGAAAGTTCACACGAAGATTCCGTGAAATCTCCGCAGCCCCGTGGTATGGTCGCTGGTATCGTGCCTACCATCCGCTAATAACGGGTTCGTAGCCCGGCCGTGTTTGTTTTCCGATTATCGCGTGAAATTCGTTATTTCCAAGCCACGCGCTAAGCGGTACAACTGCACGAAAGTCGGACTTAATTAGCCTTTTAATCTTAGCTTAAATGTTTTGGTTTTAAATACAAAAAGCCACCCAGGAGAGTTGGTGAAGTTGTGTTGAATACATAGGTGAATATTTGTACTGCAGGATTGAATTCCTCACTCTCTTTATCTCCTTTTCCTTCCCTCTTTCTTCAACCTGGTAAACATCCCCCAATTTGCGGATAGATTGGAGTCTCGCTGGCTCAAGGCAGTGGGCCTCTTTTAGTGCTACAATATTTGTTGACTTTTCAACTGTATTTTTTTTAATGTTAATACCTCACAAGAGTCCCGTGAGCCAGTGAGGCTAAGGCATCCCCAATTAGGGTATGTTGTAAGGCTGAAGGTAGTGGGGACGGGAAGGGGATAGGGAAGAAGAAGGTGGGGAAGCACGTGGCTATTCAGGTCCGATCTGAAACACGCCTAAAGCCATTTCAAGCAACGTGTCAATTCTGAATGGTGGTGGTACACCAGGAATTAATTGTGAAATAATACAAATTAATAAAATAAAATTTATTTGCCTATTGATCCCCGGGATTTGATCCCTGCCCGGGATTTGATCTTGAGATCTTCGGATTGTGAGTCAAGAGTCTTACCCTTCGACCACGGAGGCCGTCATATACTTCGAACCTGTATTAATTTCATTCATTATCAAAAATATATATAGAGTCATTTTTTTTCTCCTGTTGGAAGTTGGTCATCATCAAATGGTCATTTTCAATCTCATGAAGTCTGATCTGACATTTTTTATTTAATTCAAAAAATATTATTTTTCCTTTGAATTTTTTTGGAAAAACATCTTTAAATTAATGTTTTTAACTTGTTCTCTTTATTAAAAAAATATTTACTTAATCCTTAAACATAAAGAAAAATCTCCAAGTTTATTAATAAATCCCCAATAATTTATCAAAATCGGTGATAAAAATATTAATACAAATTTTCAACTTTTCGCATTTTTGGAATGAATGTATGTGCAAATTATTTCTATTATCTAATACGTACAGATCATCGACCAAGTATATCAAGTGAAGTTATATGTATTTGATAAGTGACCACTTTTTGGCAATAATACAATATACAGCTACAAAGAAAATTATACTGAAGAAAAATAGATATACGAAAATCAAGAAAATGTTAGATGAATAATATACCTTGTCATCTAAACAATTCATAATTTATGGTCGTATTACATCAAATGATTTTCTAAGAAAAACTCAAAACCTGAAACACAAACACACACATGAGACGAGGAAAAGAAATAACATTAGACTCTCCTTCAGAAAAATAAATTTCCAACAAAAGTCGTTGATGTACAGAGCAATTAAGATATTTCGACAATTAGACAAATTTCGGCCTCCGTGGTCCCGAGGCAAGACTCTCGACTCACAATCCGAAGGTCGCGGGTTCGAACCCGGCGTGCGCAAATAAATTTTATTTGATTAATTTGTGTTATTTCCACGTTCCAGAGTGGAAATAACACAAATTACACGTTCCAGAGTGGAAGATACTATCAGTATCGCCCTGGTGTAAGACCACCATTCAGAATTGAAACGTTGCTTGAAATGGCTTAGCTTTGATCTGAATAGCCAGGTACTTCCCCACCTTCCTCTTCCCTATCTCCTTCCCCTCCCCACTACCTTCAGCCTCACAACATACCCCAATTGGGGATGCCATAGTCTCACTGGCTCCAGACGGGAGCAGTTGGGACTCTTGTGCGGTATTAACTGTAAAAAAAAAAAAAATAAAAAAAAAAAAAAAATAAAAAAAAAAATAAATAAATAAAAAAAATAAAAAAATAGAAAACGGGTTTAAAATTATACGAAGATATAAACAAATTTAAACTTTAATTACTAAAATATGTGATTAAATAATACATGTATATAGAAGGATTGTATTAGGGCGCATAATATATTTAAAACCACAAATCAATCAATAAATGTTTCAATGGCGTAGACCAAAAATTTTGGTTATAAAACACATTTTGTAGTTCAAATCATCGGACAGAAAGTCTCTTCCAAAAATCATGAAATAAATTAAATAGATTTTTTTCTGTGTTGGTGTTACTTCCTCTCGCCCTGTACGCCAGGTGGGGCCCCAACCGGTCATTATCTACTTAGCATTCCCCTTCCCCTTGCCCCTCCCTTCCCTGCCTGCCCCACCGTGTGCCACCAGCGAGCACCCCGGGGCCGAAACGGCGCCAGTCCCACCCACCCCCAAATGACTGGGTGGCCCACCACGGACAGGATGCTCGGAATAATTATGAATTTTATTCAATGTTTGATTGCTTTATTAATACTGACTTTTGATTAATATTAATATTTGCAGATGAAGACAATTACTAACTAGATCTGAACTTCCCATCCACCATATTTCTCTTCACCCTACTATACTATACAGCCTCACAACATTCCCAAAATTGAGATACAACAATTTACAGTTTGATTAGCTCAGAACAATCGGATCCCTTTCCCAGATTTATATAAAACGTGTCTAATGTATTGCTGAATATAAAATAAATTTGTTATAAGTGTAGAAATACAAATAAATTGACGCGCTTACTTTTTATTCTCCCAACGTATAACGTCGGTCTGGTCTCAATTACCAAGATCCTAAAACAAAAACACCTGTAAATTTGTGTTATATTATAAAACAGCGGGGTGGGCCGAATCGAGATACATTGGTTGAGGGAGATCTTTTGACCTCTCCAGTCAGACTATCTGGATCAAAAATATTGACTTGTTTTTTAATATCTTTGATCTGGACCCATCGCCTTGCACTTCCGTCTTCATACGTCCGTCACTCCTGGACACATTGCACCCTGATTCCTTCCCATCCCTCATACCTTTTTCCTTCCCCCTTCTTTCCATAAAAATACCCTCCACACAGCATTCAAAAATATGACATGGACCCTGAGGGATTTTTCTCCTGGAGGCAATCGCAAACGGGGCGAAACACATACCTAATAATAGCGGTTATTCATTTAGAAACATGATCCAAGTATCGTTTAAAAGGAAAAAAAATAAAAGAATGTTAATTCAAAATCAACATAATTTATGAAACAGCTGACCCAGTGCGGAGAAATAATAATTATTATCATATAATCATCATCACTCTTGGCTCTACAAACCCTGATGGGTCTTGGCCTTTTCAAGGGTCTTCCTCCACTCATCTCGGTTTTGTGCCAGCTCTCTCCAGTTTAAAAGCTCCAAGGTAGATGAGTCTTTGAGGACGTTGTCGCTCCATCTTAATGTTGGCCTTCCCAAGCTCCTTCGCCCTATGGGTCTGAGTTCATCAGGAACTTGGGTGCTTGATGCATGAAAAAAAAAAAAAATACTTCGTTCATCCTAGACACGAGCGACTATAGATCTTACTATTTTATTCAATGGATGGCTTTAACCCTTAAGTACCGGCGTGTGGTCTGGCAGACACCTCGAGCTTTTGAAAAGTCTAGTTACCTATGTTAGCGTAGTAGAATTACTCTGTACTTCTATTTACCCCATGAGTAGTTTCCCAACAGCGTTCGTGGAGAATGGCAGTGTCGGTTGGTGCGATTTCGGTAAATTATGGCTGTTATAAGATCGCGAGTAGTCTGTCAGACCACTCGCGATCTTATGTAACTTTTTTTGGATACGACTTTTTTCAGGTTGTATGGGTTTCCTATTTTATTTTTAGTCAAATGTTACAATGTATCAGCCAGGCTCTTCGGGTATGAAAAAGGTAACCTCAATTGAAAATATCAGTGATCCTGTTACTAGGAAGAAATATGAAACATAGCCTCATTCCGAAGGAATTGCACTCGTCGATAAAAAGAGTTCTTGGGTTAGATGCGCCGGAAAACGTAAGGGAAAAAAGGAAATGGAGGGTTATTACCAACCTAGAAAATTTTGTCATATCTGTCCCTCAAAACTAAAATGCAGGAATGCTTACAAATGTGACTTGCAAGAAAAAATGTGTTTTCAATGCAGCGAGCCTGTGTGCAAAGACTGTTTGTAATATTTTATAGTTCCTACAACTTGATGCCTTGTGGTTTTCCACAAAACTGCGGATAATTTTTGTTTTCTTTGTATTCATAGTTTACCTAGTTATATATCTTTAAGAATAATTTTTTTTTGAAAAAAAAAACAGTTTAATTTATTTATATTAAGATTAAGGTTTTTTAAGTTTAAGGTTGTTTAAGATTAAGGCCATTTTTTATTCCAAAAAATTGACGCCTGTGATTTAAATGGGTATAAATATTAATTAATGTATAAATCATTATATTTTATTTTACTGAAGCAATAAAAGATAAATAAGCAATATTTAGAGGCAATGTTTTTAGAAAAATACAAAAAATACATAATTTTTTTATATTAAAACTATGGTGGTCTGGCAGACCTCACGTCGGTACTTACGTAACTAAAACGGCACCTCGGTACTTAAAGGTTAAACTGTGTATTTAAAAACATTATTTAATATTAAAATAACTTATCAACAATTTTTTGACACCCAGCACTTGATTCGCCTTATTCATTTTTTCTGACACGTCTTAAACAAACAGCCCACCGGTGATTAGTATGGCCCGAACCGCCCACAACTCAAACCAGTCCATAGACACGAAGCAAAAAAGTCTAACTTTTAACACCGCAAAATACCACACCGTTAAACATCGAACCACCTTTTTGTGCTTCTCTGCTTTTTTCATTGATATTTTTTGGGGAATTTGAGATGAGCCAATTTAAAATAGAAACAAATTGCTGTGAGGAATTCTCAGCACCTTCTAAAGTAATTATTTTGGGCTAAGAGTAGATTTTTTTATGTTCTACGGAATAAATTAAGTTTTGGAATAAATTAATGGAATTTCGGCAATTTTATGAACCGATATTGTAGTATAAACAACAATTATACAATTATTATTATTATTGCATAAACATATTAATAAAAACGGATTTCATTATCGAGCATTTAAACAAAAAAACAATTGGGTGGCTAAGAAAAAATTCTGATTTCTGAAATTCTGAAAATAAGCACCTGGTGACAGGTGTGCCTAACACTAAAGGGTTCGGATCATGGATTAAATAAAATAAAAATATATTTAATATCATAGGTACGTAGGTACCTAACGATATTTATTAAAATACAGACGGAAACAGTTTCATAATATTCATTCATCGTATTACGTTTTTCTCCAACCTTGAATTTGTCGTTACTACCCGGTTTCGGCTGAATTTCAACATTTACCGTTACTGACTAATATCTCAGGTACGCCTCATACGTCATACGTATGTCTAGTAATGTTACACTGTCGTTTAAACAAGCTTATGGGTTCGAGTGGCAATGGCGTTCTGGAATTTTTTTTTATGATTAAATAAATATTTCGAAAGCTCCCCAGCACATGATTGAAATTATATTACGAGCTGATAAATGTGGTATGATGCAGATAGAAATAAGGCATTCCAAATTTCATAACAATTACCGCCACCCCGGGAATCATTTATTGGATAACCAACACCTCTGCCATAGGTCAACCCAAGTGGTTCGCTAGGTTTGGTGACTTAGCAGGGGTGTCCAGGTTCACGGGTGAGGTTTGTTCGGATCTTGAAGGCGAATGCGTCTGCCCACCAACTGCGTGGCAGGCTGGATCGTGAGAGAAAGATGGAGGGAGACCTTTTGACCTCTCCAGCAAGACTTTTTCGGATAATTGCGGTACATCGCAGTGGGAGGAATAGTCATACGTCGGTCACTTCTGGACACACTGACCCCCAGTTTCTTATCCATCCCTCTTACCCTTTTCCTTTCCAGAAGTTCCTCTCCTTATTTTCCCAAAAAGACCCTCACAGAAAGATGACATAGGCTCTGAGCGGAATTATTTTCTTCAGGGCCTCCCGTGTGGAGCTAATTTAAAAAAAAAATACCGTACTTTTTTGTTATATATAAGAAAACAGAATTCTACCATATTCCACTTTGTGTATTTTTAAATATTCAAACATTGATTTTTCGTTTACAGCAGAATGGTATTGCGGATATCGAGTTTCAACAGAATCTATGTTTAACATTCTCGATTAAAAAGTTATCAATGAAATTAAATAAAAATAATTATAATAAATAACTTCTCCGATGGACCTTGGTTACGCCCCGCATACCGCGCATGCGTCAAAATAACTGAAATTACTATAATAGTTTTATAAGTTTATTAACCACTTCCCCCGTCTGTGTTTGTTCTTGCAACGCCGAAAATAAATAAAAAAATAGGATAAAAACCAACCATCGCCATGTATAAAAAAAAATATATTGTGTTATGTGTAAAAAACGAAAAAGGCTAACAACTAAGAATGGAACCGGACTTTTTGGTGTTTATTTTTTTTTAATAAAGGCTATATTTCAAATTCAGTTACCCTGCAATCATTTTTGTATCCGAGTAGGTTAAGTTCTGAGAATTAAAAATATTTATTTCATTTTTGCTTTGGAAGGTTTTGTGTAGTGGTTTGTTGAAACAATGGTTGCCAATTTCTGTGCTGTATTGGCGGGTTCACTTCCCGGAATTTCACAAAATCAAAATAAAACTTTTCTTTGATTTTTATGTGAATCAATCTGATAAAATCGTCATTACCGAAAGTTATTACCAAGTTTCGCCCATGTTTAGCTCCAGACAGGAGGCCCTGAGGAAAATAATTTCCCCCGGGGTCTATGTCATCTTTGGGGATGCTGTGTGGAGGGACTCTTTAACACTTTGCACTCCTATTGGATTCACTAATGACCAGTAGTCTACTCTGGGGTTGAAAAAAATAAGCATGATTTCCTTAAAAGATAAAAAAAATAAATTATTTTACTCATTCTTTTTAGACAACCTGTTTCTTCTATGGGGTGACCATTGCAGCGCGATAACATATTAGAACGACATTATTCGAAAAAAGTCACTAAACACAATTATTTAAAATCAAGATAATTACTGAACCATTTAAATTATGAGGAATTTTTTTCTTGAAAATTTTAAGGTACTTATATTGTAAAAGAAGTGTCTTTTTTGTTCGAAACATATGAAATATATTTGTAAGAAATGTTTTCGTGACCACTCTATTGCGAGTCCGGCTGTTTGGGTCTAAGGTTGTAAATCAATGGTTTACTAGCTCTTTGTATTCCGGGAATATCTATCCTCCAAAGAATTCATTGGCTCTAGTTTTGGGTTATTACATGTTACTTACTTGAAAATGGCGCCGAAAACAAAAGATGGATCGTCCCAGGAGGCGGAGCAGGTATGCGGAAGAATCTTAACAGATACACGGTGTTTTTGAAGAAACAAGTATAAACACTTTTACGCAAATTTGAAAAAAAAATTAATATTTATGTAACTTAACACTATAAATGTATATTGTCATTTTAAAATTAATCATTTATAAATTTTTAAGGTAAGATATATTTCATAACACACTCCAACGCACATTGCAGGTTAATTGTCACAAATTTTACGAAAATACTTTTTTCGTTGTTTTTTATCCGAACACACTATACACTCATGACATTTTTTTTCATTTTGAGGCATTAGTATGTGTAATTTTCCACCCAACCTTTGTTCTGGATCGAGACGGTGTCTGTTTTTTGTGCAATTTAATCCTCCTCTGTGATTTCCGACTAATTGAATGATAAGTTTGTCAACAAATTCAAGATTTTTGATTTGATTTTTGTTTTTCCTTGTATAAATGTATAAGTTAACAACGGAATCTTCGAGACTTTTCCTCAAAAATGGGTAGGCTGCAGTATACTAGTCTGCAGTAGTATACCAGTCTGCAGTATATATAGCCTCTCATATATTTGGTATAATTTATTATCATATTCGGTTTCATTATGGTTTCTTCTTCGCCACCTCTCATTTCTTACAGTTTTATAATCATTTGAATAATGATTGGTATATAATTTAACTATTCTCTTGTCCTTCCAAGCAAGAAGCAATTCATTGTTTTTGACACATGTAATTGTTTCACCTGACTTTGAATTAAATTTTTGGTTGAAAATTATCACTTAAAATTTCCCAGTTACCACTGTCCGTATCACTTTCACTTTCAGAAAAATAGCTCACCTTCTTTTACTTGGGTCGCACTTCGATATCACATCCACTATCTGAGTTGTTATCATTTAACATAGAATTATTCACAATGGGTCAACATTATCAAATATCAAAAGTTCATCATCACAGATAGGTTAGAATTCTTCAATGTTTTCAAAAGCATTATTCAAGGAAGACTCAATATTATTTACACTTTGATTTATTCTTTCACTTTGTTCGTTAATATTACTAAACACATCGTTTTCATTACTTTCTTCGAAATATTTATTAAATCGGTCCATGGCGATAGAAAAGAATATTGAACATATTCAATTGTTATTTTAGTTTCGAAACGTTCACAGGATAATGGTCACCACAGTGGGAGGAGCTCCGCCGCGAACAATGTACCGATACAGACTGACCAGATAAAACGGCACACTGAAAAATACAAAGTAGGTCAAAAATGACAAAAATTCTAAGAAACAATATATACGCTAATCCTTTAATGTATTTTGATTATTAATACATTGTAGGGAATATTTGATCCTTTATGTACACCACTGTGAAATAAAATTCACAAAATGTTATCGGTAAATGGGGAAAACAGAGCTTCAAAGTTACCGCCCGGGAGAGCCACTATTTTGGCTATCGGAGCTAGCTACCAAATGTTCAAATGCCAGAATATTGGCTTTCGGAGTGCAATACGTTAAGAAAAGGAAGGAGAGGAAGTTCTGGGAACTAAAAATGTATGAAGGATTTATAGGAATCTGGAGTTCACTGTGTCATTCGCTGCCCCAGATCTAGACAAACCCCACCTCATGAACCCGGACCTCTTGGTTTGGTTATCCAATAAATGGTTCAGGGACGACTGTACCACTTCCCACCTCTCAAATTAAGAAAAACCTTACCACACGAACCCGGACACCCCTGCTAAGTCACCAAACGTAGCGAAACACTCGGGGTTGGTTATAAAATAAATGGTTCATGGGCGTCGGTACCCGTTCCGTTTTCTAAACAAATTAAATATATGGAGTCTTCCTTTAAATTTGGATCAGTAAATTGATATTTTAAAGCTCTTCACAATATCAACATAAGAGCTGAAAATAATTTGCGTGAACTAGTAAATGTTAAAAGAAAAAAATGCTGTGCAAATTTCATGACGACAGAACTCAGGGCTCGAAGAATTTAGTATAAAACATTTTTCTATTTAGCAAAAAAATGCTCTTCTTTATAGTTAAAGGCTTTTTCTCTAATTAACATACCTGAAGAAGTGGCTATACAATAGAAGAAACTTTTAAAGCCCCGTTTCTGAGCACAAAAAGAAGAAGATAGAGAGATATGTAATTACGAATGTTGGAGAGAGCGCGCTAATATTTCAAACGATAAAAGTGAAGCGAAAATTGTGAAAATGTTTAATAAAACACGACTCGTTTGGAATAAAGCAAAAATCTCGTGGGAGTTGCTAAAACTTCAAAGAAACACTGAATTTTTTCATACATACAACTTGTTAGATAATAGAGACAGGCTTGAAAATAAAAATTTTCGGAGCATACTTTGTGATTTTTTTCTATCGAGGGAATTTCATATAATTTGCGTTTCGGCGTGGGGATTGTATAGATATTATCTTCAAAAGTAACATATATTTTTTTAAGAGCTTAAAAACTTCGAATGTTCTAGGGAGATGTGCAAGAAATCGGTAGAAATTCTGTAGATCAAATATTATTTACCTGTAGAAAGCTGTAGATCAAATCTATCTGTGTATCTATCAATGCTATTTATTTATCAATCTTTTTACAAGACAACGTGCAAAACGCAAAGCATCCGTCATTTTAAAAAACAGCATCACAATGTAATATTTTAATTTGTTCATAAATAACTTTGAATACAATAATGTTATAATACCAAACATCAGCAGGGACTGAGGGGCGTCACTCTTTCTCAGCAGACAGCTGTTAATGATTATAATTTATTATCTTACTTTTTACAACCCTAGTTAGGACAGTTTATGGAGGTGGTATTCTCAGCAATATAATATTATTATACCTTTGGATGGACGATGTTTGTTCAGAGTCTTTGGAACTGTGAGTCTCTAATACAGGCTCGTTAAAAGTTGCCAAGAGGTTGAGAATAGAAGCATTTTTATACGTTTAATTTGAAGAACAGCTGTCATTTAATAAGCTCAAACAGAAATTGATATAGGTTAAATGTTTAAATGTTTTAAACTAGCTGACCCGGCCACACGTTGCTGTGGCTCAGTAGTTATAGTAGACTGACGTGAAATCGAAACACAATGCCATATACTGGATTGTTACCCAACCTTGATAACCAAGTGTCAATAAATTAACTCACACCGCCATCTGTTAGAAATTTATAGAACTAACAAATAATTACAAAGCATTGTCCTATTACAGACATTTAAATCAATTCAATTCAATTTATTCACTTCAAAAACATAACAACATTAAAATTTTTAATCGTTTTCAAAATAGAGAAAATATTAAGATTCAAGCATATTTAAGCAACTTATAACAATTTAAACATCAATGAACATTTAATTCGCAATAATAAATGTTGAGGTCAATAATCGAGTTAAAAAATTTCGTATCTTTTCAGTTGGACCAAACTACACACAGTAAGCCAATTTCGTCAAAAAGGTTAAGTAGTTTCGGAGTATATCTCGAACAAGTACCGTGACGTGAGATTTTTATAAATAAAGATATTTATATTGTATAAAGACTTAAAAAATCGCATTATTTATGTGAATACCGCTAGTGATTGGAGAAGGAAAGGAGATGAGAAAAAACAAAATATTAAGGTACCATTGAAATAATGGAAAGTAGTGTTAATTTTGTTGCAATTCAAAGGACCTTTGTATGATGTGTGTCTAATGAACCACTGCACAAGGAGAAAATACTTCACGTAAGGAACGGAAAGAAATAGGACTTACTACAGGCCTTACAGAGTTCTTCTTTCTGACTGCTTTACACTGTGTTTATGGCGAAATATTTGTATAATATTAGCGGTATGGTTTACTTTTGTAGCGGCGGCAATCTTAAACAGACGAGGCGGAATTGCTTTTTCGGTGGGAATCAATTTAAAACTGACATTTCAGGTCCTGACAGGTAGGAACACAAGAGTAGTTTAGGAGTATGGTTAGGAATATGTAACAATATTATCTCCGTGTGTATACAGGTGTGTAGTACGTAAATGTAGGTGAGAGACCAAACCCAGTAAAATGGCCCAACCAGAAAGTCTTTTTTTAAATCAAATTCCTGAATCAACCACTAGATAGGAAAAGCGTTCTTTAAAGTTACAAATTGAAAAAAATTCCCTATGAATTCTTTAAATTAAAATAAATGAAAAAAACTAGAACAAAAAAATTTAAGATTATCAGTAATCCCCTGCCTGCCTACAAATATCACGATGTAATTCGGTGATCAGATAAAAAAACACACACATTATGGGCCATAAAGAAGTGTCGGGTAATTGAAATCCAATGCAAATAGCCAGGTATAATATTACATAGTATTTTACAGACCTGTTTGCTTTGCTGGGCCCCGGGCAGTTTGAAATTCACCGGACAGGTGTTGGGTATTAAGTCTTGTTTGAACTAACCATATTAAAATATTAAATAGGTCCTCGATTTTGGAATTTTGTTTTAGGGTTGGAAGAGCGTTTTAATGATGAAGAATTTGGTGTTGGTAACATTTTGATAGTTGTATCAATTGGACATACGTGCAAGCAAGGAAATCTGTTTATTGGTGGTAAATGTCACCTCTGGCGACTTAAAATTTGCACTCCTCTTTTGGACTTTAACTTAACGATGATACAAATATATCAATTGAACCATCAAACAATATTCCAAATTCTCGACAAACTAGTTTCAATTTTCTGAAATTAATTAAAATAATTTTCTTTAAAAATATTATTATATAGGTAGGTACTTTACCTAGAGCGTTTCTTAATTCTCCAAACAAACAGTTCCAATTTTGAAAATCAAACATAAATGCAAAGCAAAAGTTCTAGAGTTTATCGAACCGGAGTTACACACAGAGTAACAACAGATATGAGTATTTTGAACAATATTCAAATATGATACAGAACAAATGAATTAAAGATTCCATAATTAATTTTAAAAACATGCAGCATTTAACGTACCTACAGATCAAAACTTTAGCAATTTTCAAAATTCTGGAAAATTTTTAAGAATTTCCACCTAAAATACCACTTTGCACCTAGGTTTATGAGGTCTATTCGTGACATGTCTCTCCTTACAAAATAATAAATATAACTAAGGTAAAGTTGGTACCGTATCTAATTGTTTCCAGCCAAAAAAGAATAAGATCATTATAACAAAATCTGGCAGGCGCTGGCGAAAAAGTTAAAAATGTTCGATCAATGATATAATAGGTAAATATGTATAATTTAGAATGATTGATTTTTTTACTATGTGCCTTTAAATTGTTTTGAAAATTTGGTATGTCCAGATGAGGCAATGATTGATGAGAATTTACGCCCTAGGCGCCACAATACCCCGCCCATTGAAATTATTCATTTACATAAGAATATTTCACTCAAACAGAAGACACTAAGTAGTAAAGTCAACTGTAGTTATTATGACGAAGAAATATTAGACGCTGATATCCAATCTACCTTTTGATTTGGTAGTGAAAATTATGGATTTTTATCTCGTGGTTAGTTGAAAGGTCAGGATGCAAATTAGGGAGGAAATTCGAATTTTAATTTATATCCTCGAATTTCTTAGATTTTCGATGTTTAACATTTAAAACAAAGGATTTGTGGGTTTTGATGATAAGATGTTCTGCTTATTGGTTGTTGCTGATTTTAATACCATCACCTTGAGGCGCTGACAGGTTAGGCAGTAAATAATATCGGCTTTGTAGTCAAAGCAATCAACGGTGTTTGTAATTTCCGGTGACGTTATTGGAAAAGCGAAATCTACAGTCGTTAAAGTAAATCGTTAATTTTAATAGAATTTATAGAACGATGAGAAGAACTATAAATTATTTGTCCACTATCTTCAAACGGTATCCGAAAACCAGTGGGTCCGAAAACCAATCGGCTAGCTTACAGTTGATCCCCCGGCAGTTGATCTCCCCCGACAACTGATCTCTTGGAAAATTGATCTTTTGAATTAAATTATTTCCTCAGTATGGGTAAGGTAAGTATGCAAAAAAATCACATAACAGGTATATTTTTTTTAGTAATAACCTAGAGAAATATCGATATGAATTAATGCGTACGATCGATTATTAATATGAGAGTATGGAATGTATCGGGAGCATCTCCTATCCTTTTCCTATATTCCTCTTCCTCTCCCCCCTTTTTTTTTACACGAGCTCCACACAGGAGGCCCTGAGGAAAATAATTTCCCTCAGGGCCCATGTCACCTTTGGGGACGTTGTGTGAAGGGTTTTTTTGAGGAAAGGAAGGGGAGGAGAGTTCTGGGAAGGAAAAGGGTTTAGGGGTGGGTAGGAATCTGAGGTTCAGTGTGTCTTGGTCATCCGCCTCCAAGACCTAGACAAACCTCATCCCATGAACCCGGGCACCCCTGCTAAATCACCAAACGTAGCGAACCACTTGGGGTGACCTATGGCAGAGTTGTTGGTTATCCAATAAAGGTTCCCGGGGCGGCGGTACCCATTCCAAAACCTCTGTCTCTTGAATTCAATTCACTTGTATATTTATCACTGTTTGTTATGTAAAAGCTGTTTGTTTCTAACAAATAAATAAATAAATAACTTTTTCATCCGAATACAACACAAGAGGCCCAAATTGTGAAAACCAATAAAAGAAAAAAATGTGAAACTACATCACGCAGAGAACCCAAAAACGTTAAAACAATATTTTTTTATTTAATTTTTATTTTAACTTTATGAGTAAAACCTCAAATTGCAAAATTTTAATTAAATGAAGACAATATAAGCGAAACTTACTCGAAAATCTGAAAACAGAAAAATCAGAAAAAGATATTGACACCTCTGGGACTCGAGCCCAGGAACTCTCGCTTTCCGGGCGAACACGCTAAGTAAGTTTCGCTTATATTGTCTTCATTTAATTAAAATATTTTTTTAGATGTTTGCTTCCTTTAATTTTTAAACTTTTTCCGCTAAAAACTACAATTCGTCACTACTAAATTTCATTTTTTTTGGCAAACTCGAGGTTTATATTGCAAATATGAACAATTTCGCAAAATTAGCGTACTTTAAGAATTGATGTATACATTATTGATAATTAAGTGACTCATTAAGACTTCTATAGAAAATGTTGATTCATCTGTCTCATCACAAACGTCCAAAACAAATAAAAGGTAGATAACTTCACTAATCCATCAGAGGTTAGTTCCCACAATGACCGCTAGAGGTAGCCTTATTTAATCTGCGGTCCAGTTCTTCATGGGAACACACCTTTCATTTCCGTATGTGTCGGTTTAAACAAAACAGAAATGTTTGCTCGGCAAACATCACACACAATCCGATATGCGCGCAAACAGCGCAGGAGGAATCGGCTTACGTTGCGGCTAGTGGGACCATGCGCAGGGATAAACATGTTCTTCACGTTTTTTAAGCTAACATCACAAAATTTTAATAAACATGAAAATGCGTCTCAATGTTAAGGTGATCCACTTGTCCTTGAAAAATTCAAAATCGGAAGGCCCCGCCTCTTTTTGGGAGAAATTTAAAAATGCATGAAAAGAATTGAGAAGGAGAAAACTTCTTTGGAGAAAGTACATGAGAGTTGTTTTTTACAGGTTAAAAGTGTTGAAAGGTTCGTAAAGGCCTGTACAAATCATTAACTGCTTTCTTAAGCATTGTTTATTATAATAACAAGGATATTTAAAACGGAATCAAGCGACGCAGAGCCTAGGGACGTCCATTCGCCAGCGCAGTGGGGCATAACTGATACAAAATGCACATAGTCTTTATGCGGACGTCATTAGATTTAATTCTCAATTCCAAATTTGTCGAACGCCGCCCATTTTAATTCAATTTATTTTAATTCAATTTATTTTTTGTGCTTTTTTGCAAGCATCTAATTTTATTTAATTACTGGCTGAAGTCTCTGGCGTTACCCGGAATTTATGCAGATTTTTTTTTAAATCAGTGGTAGTTCCCTTTATATTGCGCACTAAGTGTGCAAAATTTCATCAGGATTTATCAAGATTCTGCTTTAAGGAGATGGATGGTTTTTCGAAATCTGATGCGGATAGTGACGTTCATCTTATTTTTAAAGTCGGGTGTACAAAATTTCATCAATATTGAAATTACAATACAGCTTTGTGTAAAAAATATATAGATATCTCAAGCAGTAGGCATCTAAAGAACATAAAATTTCGAGCCAATTTTTAAAACTATCAAAATTATTATTACACTGGTTAAACTTGATTTTGCTCAAGAACGCATACGCTAAGTCAAATATTGGCATAAAACGGAAAAGGCAACTTTCCTCTGCGTGAATGTCAATTTTTGATTATGGTCACCCCACAGTGACAGACAATGTGTGATTTAGGTAGGAAGAAGAGCAGCGGCAGTGTCGCAGTTGTTTGTCGGCGGGAAGACCAAATCGTAAATGGCTTTTAACGGGAGCAAATATGGGGAGCAAACACAAATACCACCTACCTAACAACCTAACTTCCCAACAACCCAACAATCCAACAACCCAACTGCCTAACTACACACCGCTTGTTACGTGCAAGTAGGTTGCCTACTAACTGGCGTGATGGATTATTGGCCGATTTTGGAAAAATGTGACAGTTGTTAGAAAAATGTAGCGTCATATTTTAGAAACACACAATATTATATCCCTACATAATTAAAATCAATCTTTTAAACAGGGTAAACGTAATAAGAGATCTTGGAGTTCTTTTAGACAAAATGCTTCTTTTTCAAAATCACGTCGAAGGCTTTGAAAATGCTAGGATTTATAATTAGAGTAAGTTCAGTTTTCAAAAATTCACAAACATTTAAGATTATCTACATATCCTACGTCAGAAGCCACTTAGAGTATGCTTCAACAGTATGGAACCCTCGTTGTTCTATGTAAAAAGCAAATGTAGAAAGAGTTCTAAAAAAGTTTATGAAATATGTGAGTTTATAAACAGTGTAAACGTAATGAACAGAGTGTAAAATGGGTGTTTAGATGGTTTGTAAAAGTTTGGTAGATAGACAGAAGGGAGGAAATTAATTGGAAGTTGTCGCCTTGTTGTCAAGAATCGGTATGCTAAGAATATATTTATGACAATGTAACTGGATGGCGTGGAAATTATTTAGTAGATCGAGTTCTCAGTTAAACCAAAAAACTCAACGAACAGATAACAACTATTCACTGTTTACTAAAGCACAACAAAATATGGATTGAAATTCACTGAGGGAGCCAGTAGGTTACTCGAAAAATTCTTGCAGTTATCGGGAGAAGAAAGCACCATGTCTGTAGGAATTGTTAACAGTCATGGTAGGAACGAATATTCATCCCACTGTCAAAGTGGAAGGCAAGAGATACAGAGAAAGGTTACTAATACTCACTTGGAGTGAATCGCAAGCCTCCAGAACGTCCGAGTCTCTGTTCTGTGCTCCCCACCCAGTCAATCGTGGCAATTAAAAAAAAATGTTACCTGCTACTGACCATTTAAAATTCGCATTAATTTCTTCTGTTTGTCAAATAATAAGTTTTCCGTTCACATCATTTGACAGGAAACTACTGATGGAGCACAGACGGGCAGCCGACTAGAGGAGATAGGTACAACACGTAACACTCAATCCATAGACAAATACGCTGACAGAAGTATTCCGACTATCGTCACCTTGTCTGTACGGTGTTTATATAATACAAATATGGCGGAGGGTGACCAGAGATTTCATGAAAAATGAATACAGATAACATTTTTCCTGAAGTATTACTTGATGCTACCCAGATGAGGTTATACTGAATAATCAATAGATCATTCGTGGATAGGTAGGCGGCGTGCAGTCCATAAAAGAATCTAAAAAAACTGTATCTATCCTAAGAAAAACAAACCATAGATACGTGTTATATTATAGATGATATTGCACCAAACGCTGTATCTTTCTGAGCATCACTTTAGTACCTATATTTGGGTTTTAAATGTAATGTTATCAAATATCTAAAACGAAAAACCACAGTTGTGACGAAATCGGTTGCCAAATAGTCTGACGTAAATCAGTTCGTATTTACATGTTTATATAAGTTGTGGGGTTTGAATTAATAAATGAAAACAAACCACTTTGTAAAACACCATTTATTTAATCAAAATGATCAACTTGTTTCAAAACCAATGGTCTCTTTGTCGGGATAAAATAACAAAAAAAAACTAATTTTTATTTTATCTTGACGAAGAAACTGTTGGTTTCAAAACACGTTGATAATTTTGATTAAATAAGTGGTATTTTACAAAGTGATTTGTTTTCTTTTAATTAAAATGACACCACAAAGTGAATTTGACTTTGGCCAATATTTTTGCTTTTAAATAACTTGCAAAAACTTGGATTGATTGGCCAAATGGCTCTTAAAATGTAAACCGAATGCCTAGCTAGAGCTCCTAATGCTCATCAATACCTGTAGTTGCCTATCTCATCATTACCTGTCTCAATAATGCAATTGAAAGCACTTTTTAACCTTTGTTTTAATGTACCGTTCTGCTTTTACTCCTAACCACCCTAGATTATTATTTACTCGGCGGCTATACGAAATCGTCGCCTCTCTGTTTACCCCGTCAAGTAGTTTCGTTGGGTTTGCCGACATCCATCCTCCTTTGTCGGCAGCCATTCCTCTGTTTGTTAACTCCCCACCGGCTCTTCTGTCTTCTGTTCTCCGTGTTCTCTTGTTCCGTCCATTGCCAACCGTCTTCTGTTTTCTCTGTGATGTTTTCTTCTCAGATGTTTTCCTCTCTTCGTGTTGTCTCCGCCTGCCTGAAAAGTAGGAGAAATAGAGATGTGAAGGAGAAGAACTGTACACGCATCGTCGCTTCCAGACATCTCTCTCCTATGTACTTTAAAACCTCTTGTAGATACGTGGATAGATACCCTTTCCAAGATATTTAAGATGCCCCTCTCTTGAGAACCCTGAGATCGATCAATAATTCGATTTAATTGTGTTTAGTATTTAGCGTTAGTTAAATAATCGAACATATAATTAATATTGAAAACATTTGACTAAATACATAATGTTGAAGTTCAGACGTATGTAGGATCCTAATTATTTGAAAGAGAAAAGACTTCGTAAAGACCGGGGTTTTATTTATCCAAAAACCTTAAAATATATCTTTTCCCGTCATGAAAAATTAATTTACAAAAATTCTTTAAAAAAAAATCGCTGGGTAGGTAGGTACCACCCAGTTCTATATCGATGAACAGTGTTGTACATCACTATTATAGAACAATGTAGGCAAAATTCAAATTGTTTAGAATCTGTTGTCAAAATATAGAATTCTTGTGGAGCGCATAAAGTGTTTTGTTTGTTTGTCAACAGAGCGACCCTTTTCCCCCGTTTTAAATATATCCAGATTGACATTGTCAATAATGGCCGATGGTCAATATCAAAATTTAATTTTGTATCAGGAATTAGCCATTTGTTAGGGTAGAAAATCGGTTAATCCCACACTAAAACGGCCTACATTGTATCTGATTTTCTTATTGGAAGTTACACAGAATATTTTTGTAAATTTACAATCCAACAAGATTCAACTGAAAATCTGGAAAACACTGTCAATTTCTTTGTGTTGTTTTTAAGGTTAATTTGCTTATAATTGTGTAGACATAGGAAAAGGGTGCACATTTCTTGACACCAGGGTACACGGTTTCAGCTTTAATATAACTTTAACAGGTAGCTTTTTGGTATAGATGCAAATCGGATACTCGTTTTAATTCAACCATTATTTTCCTTTCAACAAACATCACTGGTTTTTTTAAAATCGGTTACTTAGCATTTTCCTATCATCTATCCAATATTTTTATTCGCGGTCAAATAAAAATTAAGTCGCTTGTTTACGAAGTCACCCATTTTAAAGATTTTATGATAACAAAAAAATTAAACATTTCCTTTACATTTTGAATTCTCTTCTCAAAGTTTAGAAGCCATGTTCAATAACTCACTGATTTGATCAACGCATATTCCCGCCAAAACCCATTGTACAAATTTAACAGACAGACTGCACCCTGTTGCAAAAAAAACTAAAAAAACTGCATACAAATCACACGAGAACGAAAGAGATGGCTTACATTTTCTCAGCTATCTTCCAATTCGTATAAAAAACGTTCTACACTCACGAAAAAAAAATACAAATCAACGCACGAAAAAGAGACGGGTGTACGATATATTGTTTATTGGTTGTATTGATAAACTGCACATTCGCCGCTCTTACGTATGTGGTTTGATAGAATAAGACAGAGATAGATGTATAGGCGGCGTGTCGGTTTTATTGTTTTATTTTGTTTGGATCGGCTCCGAGATGTCGCGACATATCGCTGCACTATTCGCACCTCTTGTTATTGCAGAGGGATCGTGTAATCGCATCTCGCTCTGGCGGGAAAAGATATGCAAGGAACGTGAATGCAGGAGAACGGATTTTTTTGCAGTTTGCGAATTTCTTAATTTAATGTTTCATAATAATATAATATTTAATGCAGAATAAATGTTTATTAGTAAAAGAAAAATGTCTGCAAATAATGACAACGATGCATTTAAAAGTGAATTAAAACAATTTTCTTCTTAGCAGAGACACAAACCGCAAAATTAAGCTCGTAAGGATCTCGTGGGTTCACGAATCCATCTATCGGTCAATAGTCGAAGCTTTCATATCGGAAATAATGAAAAACGTTATTTCGAGTTTTTATTCAATAAAAATATATGTTAACGATTTTTATGTTATTCTTCGAGAAATCGTGTAATATAATTCACAATTTCATTGTTATTTATGTATTCATGTTATAATTTGACCGATTTCTTTAACAAATCGTTACGCGACCATTCAATTAGGCCCGATAAAATAAAATCACCAAATTAAGTCACATAATTTTGGTAGTGTAACGGATGCCCTTGCATTTTACCGATACAATTTTTACATCGAATAAAAATTTCCCACACGTCACCGAATAACAAAATGTCGTGCGTAAATAGATTCATTCGTAGGCTTAGTATTATAAAAGGTACTTAAGTATAAGAAATAACGACAACTCAATTTTTATGGAAACGTAATATTTTTTTCAATAAAAGAACGTTATTTTTTTCCAGCATTTGAATCGATGGCTAAAAAAATATCACAGGAAAACGAACGATATTCGATAGAACGATATTCGAATGAACGATTATTAGCAGGTTTTTAGTAAAATTATGTGCTCTTTATATTAAGTGGTGACCGAATCCAACGAAATTTGTAAAATCCAATGAAATTAGCCTTTATCAAATAAAAATAGCGTGCTCCTGATCACGTGGTAGGTATTTCAACAAAATGCTTGTTGCTTTCGTAATTAACCTAAAAAAAATAACCAAATTATCGGAAACAAATAATATTGAAAGTATATTTTTTAATAACACATTAAAATTATCGAAAGCTCGGCTAATTTTATACAGTCGATGAAAATTGAATTCAGTTCATTAAGAAAATTAAACAAAGAGAAATCGACACATCGATAAAGGGGTGATGAAATTTACTCAATGTTTCAATTATTTCCGCTTCGCAATAAAATTCAAATAAATAGAAAATGTCTGAACGTATCCAAAAACTAAAAACTGTTTTTGAAAGGTAATGAAATACGCTTTGAAATTTTATTATTAGAAATAAGCATATAATTTAAAAAAATTAATAAGTTTTTTTTTTAATGGTTAACCTTATGTTTTTTTTTCTAACTAAAATTTCTGGTAATGAAAAATGTGTACACACACATATTTTATAGACAGATGTATTATAAATGTTATTGGTATCTCATATTTTAATAAAAACAAATTGCGGTTGGAAACTTTGATTTCATAAAGGTGTACATTTAAATTATTTTGTGAAAAACTTTGAGATTTAATAATAAAGCGTGGTGTTTTTCTTTCTAGCACCGTTTAGATCATATTTATAATAATTGTAGTACCTATATGCGTTGTTCCGACAACCAAACAAATTAGTCTGGAGGGTTAAAAAATTTAGCATTGATTAATTTAAGTCAAGTAAAAATTATGGAGCTTTTTAAAATAATTAATTCATTTAAATATGTATAGATGTCTTCATCTGTGATAGTTCTTACTTGGGGTTTTAATTTTTCCTATTAAAAAAAAAATGCTAAAATAATCGGAATTTGTTATGCAGATACCATCCAACCCGAAAATTGTAAAATTTAACTTTTTGACGGATCCTACTTTATCCACATGTCAATTTGAAATTTTAATTTACTGAAGAAATCCAACCTGAAAGTTCAAAATTAGGAAGATTCATATGGGTTAACACCTTTAAGCATTTTTCGTATTAAAATATTTTCATACATAAAATATGGTAGAAATAAATCGAAGTGTAATATTATTTTTAATTCCGCAAACATGTATTAAAAAATGCTTGCCAATTTTATGGGTTAGTTGGTTTCTGCATAATATGGTTCAATTATTGTTCCGAGCTCCTATTGCTGGATCCCTTGAACACCAAACAGGTTTTGCTATCCTATAACACTACAAACCATAAGTTAACTTTTCGTCAGTAAAACCAAACATTTAACTAGCGTGATCCAAAATCTTATAAGTAATAATAGTTAGTTATAAAAACCGCCGCACGATGGCGTGTGAGTGTGTGTTAAGGTCCCGATATTTCAATATCGAAAGAAAAAACACATCGTAAAAATATAATGGCCTAAAGTAAGCAATCATTCCATAATTAGTCCGGAGAAAATATTTCAATCGACGCACAACAGGGCTGTACCAACGGACAATGCAAAAATCAAGAGTTTACAATTAAATAAATTATTTGTAACGACTCATAATTTCCCTTTAATTTCATGTTCCATTGTGCTGTGACATGCCAATACCCATTGTGCATGCTTTGTCGCGTAATTACTAACATTTTGATTCTAGTCGACCACCATTTGTCCAACGGAATGTCGAATAAGCTTTAAGGATATTGGACAAATTGAAAAGCGACGTAAAACATTCAAACCCTTCAGAAATTTGGCGTATTTTTCTGATGGTAAAAATATTATCGCTTTACAAAAATGCAAATAAATGGCGTATTTCTAAACATATCCGAAAACTAAAAACTGTATTTGAATGATGATAAAATGCGCTTTCAAATTTTATAATTCGAAATAAACATATAATTTTTGAAATATAAAAATTTTGCTTGCAAATGTAAAAAAGTTTTAAAAATGGCTCGCCTTACATTTTTTTTCAAACTAAAATTACTGTTGACAAAAAAATATTAAAGCGCATACATATTTTATTAGAAAAATGTATTATAAACGTTATCGTTACCTCATTTTTCTGTTGTTCCATTTAAAAATAAATAATTATAAATTTCTAAAAATTACGAATTTTCATTTAAAGGTTTAGTGTCGTAAAGGTGTACATTTTACTTTTTTAGTGATTATTTTTTTAATTTTTATAAAGCGTGATGTTTTTCCTTTCTAACACCGTTAAAAACATACTTCTAACTATGATATTAAGCGAGTTACAGCTATTTATATGAGACCTACGTGAGCTGGGACAAATTTGGCCTTCTGTGATTAGACTGAATTTTAGTGGTCAGTTATTTTAAATTACTATTTTTGATATGCTGTTGTGATTTAAGTTGAGTAACGTTTGTTCTACACGATGTTAAATAAAGTGAATTAAAAAAAATGTGTATAACAAAAAAATTGCTGTTGAAAAGAATCAAAAGCGTGCCAGTATCGAGTAACATTACTAAAATATTGGACATTATCATTACAATAAATTTTATTTTAGAGCAAAGACATAAATCTTAATGAATTGGAATAACTTGCCTACAATTGAAATAAACATTCTTCGCCTTGTTTAATGCAGCAAAATTATGTTAATCTCTTTGCCTGAAAAAATTTGAAGAAAATTATTATTGAAGCTAAGTGGAAAACCGTTAAATACAATGTAGGTAATTATTTGAATTATTACGAATGCTGTTGAAGTTATTAAAAGATTTTTTAAATTGATGTTTATTACCATACTAGCTGACCCGGCCACGTGTTGCTGTGACTTGAAACCGAAACACAACGTCATCTACTGGATGGTTACCCAATCTCGACAACCAAGTTTTTTGTCGATAAATTAACTCGTACCGAAATCTATTAGAAACTTATATACAAATAATTCCAAAGCTTTCTCCTATAACAAACATTTAATGAACATTTAATAATCGAAATAAAAACTATCCTATCTTTTAAGTTGGACCAAATTACACACAGGAAGCCAAATTTCATCAAAATCGATTAAGTAGTTTGGGAGTTTATCTCTAACAAACATCGTGACGCGAGATTTTTATATACAAAGATAATAAAGTATATTTATCTACCTGACATTCATTATTAAATAGATATTAATTTTACAAAAGTGCAGTTTTTACAGTATGATACTTTTTTTATCAACTTACTTACAACACTACGAATGGATAGACTAGGAACAGACGTAGGTAAATACTTGATATAAGTTTTTACCTAAAGTTAGATTATCAGAATTTTAAGTTAGAGTCTTCCATTTAATAACATTTCAACTTTCCTAATACCTGTGTCTACTTATTGCGGTTCCATGATAGTTTATTCCGCGGCATACTTTTATACAATAGAAGTGTCCCCAAAGGTGTGTGCAGAGAGGATGTACCACCGAATAAAAAAAGTTTATAACATATTTTAAGGCATCAAGGATAAAACTACTTGTCGGTATACTGTATATACAAACGTAAAAGTACCAGAAATCGACGCTGTAAACAAATTCGTTTGATATTCATACCAACTTAATATTAAAGGTAACTATTTTTGAAGTCGATTTTAGGTTTGAAATTGGTAAATAATGCAAAAAAATTACTATTTTACAATAATTATAATGTCGAGGGGCCAACTTTCGGGGGATTAGCTGTCGTGTCACTACTTTTTACCAACTTTATATTAATGATAACGGAGATTTTTTTACTTCAAATTACGCAAAAATGCATGGCTTAAATCCTTAAATGATCATAAAATTTGATTATCTAATGCCATTCTTTCAAAACCTATATTTTTGTCTCTCTACGATGATTGGTTGCATGCTTTCCTTGTGTCGAAAAAATATGTTAATGTTTGGCAACGCCCCTGCTCTGTGGTAGTTTTTTTTGTTGAAACTCGCACCCCTGACAGTTGGCTACACCTTAATCAATAATCAGCCAACTGATCGTTAAATAGCGTACCTATGTTTGTAAAGAGGTTAAAAAAATGGTACAACACCGCACGATTGGGCTTGCCGGCCATAAACAGCCAACGTTACAGCTTTTTGTGAACAAATTAGTATGCAAATGGTTTTCCACGGTGGTCTGCTTGAGGCGGACGCTCTTAATAAGATTTTTATAGGCCACCCGGGACCTACCACCTACCTACTGCCTACTACCTACTGCCTGCCTGCCATCGAGTGTCCCTCAAATAATGACCCCTAACTACGATTGAAAAATGTGTAATAATCAGCCACCTCGCTTGAAATAGCAGGCCGACTTGATTCAGTGCACTGGCCTTGGTCGAGGTGGTTATGGGGTATAACTGGTCTGATTGTTTCACAAAGTCGTCAAGTTTTTATGATAAAAAAGAATCAATTACTGCTAGAGACAACGACAGCAATCTCAATGGTTTTATTCTTCAAAACAAAATGTTGAATTTTTTGAGATAGTCAAAATCATGATTTATTTAAACGTTTTTGAAGTAAAACTTAGGGAGTAAGCTAGTGAATGCGTGACGAGAGAGTTACGAAAACGAGGCGAACGGAAGTTGAGAGGGAGATATAAGTTAGTGAAGATAGAAAGAGAGAGAGTTATGTTTCGTTTATTACTGAAGGAGTATGAGAGAGCGGTGCGAGCACACATTTTCTTTCTCTCTTTCTATCATAACGACTTACGTTTCGTATATCTAAGACACAGTGCAGGCCTATTGTTTGTATCACACTCTAGGAGCAAGAGAGGGCGCAGTGCTTAGGGGATGCTTTGTGGAGGGTCTTTTAAAGTAAAGGAAGAAGAGGAAGTTTTGGGAATGAAAAGATATGAGGGATGGATAGGAATGTAGGGTCGTGTGTTCAGCAGTGACGGACGTACAAATCCATCCATCCAACTGCGGTGCAAGGCAATGGGACGAGAGAGCAGCTGGCATGGTCAAAGGATCTCTCTAAACTCACCTCTCCCGATCTCTCAGCTGATGAGCAGACATATCCGCCACCAGGACGTGTGCACATCTCACCCAATAAAACCGGCCACCCCTGATGAGAAATTATGATTTTTTTTTAAACGTGACATAAAATATATGGTTATTAGGTAGGTAAGTATGTAAGTACCTACTTAGAAATATAATGATTTCAAACGAAATTTTGGTTTTAATTTATTAAAGAAGAATGGGAACATATTTATTTGGACGCGAGGTCTATTGTTCACTGAAATATTAATAATAATATAAATCAGGCAGTTGAGGCGACAAAGCTATTTGAACCGCGCTGAGAACAACGGAAACAGTACCTACAGACAAAGCCAATAAATAAGCAATTTATTAAAGATATTAAGTATTTATATTTAAACGTCTTATAATGTTCCTTGTGAGGAATTTAATGTGCGACATCTATTGACTCTTCTGCAAGTCTGGGATGAATATTATTATTTATTATTTTAACTTTATGAGTAAAACCTCAAACTGTAATATTTAATTAAAATGGATAATAATTTATCCAGACACCATCTAGATTGCATTTAGTTCGAGTTGAATCTTGCAATCATTCATAAAGATGGCAGCCAATAAAAATATGCGTTAAGAAAAATGAAGATAATATGGGTGGTTCTTAGTCGAAGTATGGTACAGTTAAAAGTGACCGAATTGGATATCGACACCTTAGCTCAGTGGATAAGAGCGCCCAACCCGGAAAGTAGGGAGGTCCTGGGTTCGAGTCCCAGAGGTGCCAATATCTTTTTCTGATTTTTCTGTTTCCAGATTTTCGATTGAGTTTCGCTCATAATGTCTTCATTTAATAAATATTACAGTTTGAGGTTTTACTCATAAAGTTAAAATAATAAATAATAATATAATAGAATGCTTCACCAACTTGTTTTTTCTTCTACATAATGGTCAAGCTTCCGAAAAAGCTACCGAGGAAACAAAATGCAAATCATCAATTTCTTCAAGCGCTCTATTTTCCAGGTAGTTTCCTTATCTGCCTCTTCCTCCTTATCGGGACTTTAAAAAGATCCGCCGAAAACAAGTTTTATGCTTTTCCTCGGCCACGAGTCTTGGCTTAAATTTATGGTCCTCCAGTTTATGCCATAATTTGGCCAGTCTTCGGAAAATGGTCTCTTGGTCGTTGATTTAAGACAAAAGACTGTCTAGATTCGAAATTGAAAGCAGTAAAAAGGATGCAGTAGTCGTAAAAAGTGTTTGCTTTGATTATACTCTTGATTGTTAGTTTTATTATTCTTATAGTGTATAATATAAAAACCATATCAATGGAGTTTCTATCTACTTGTAGGTTAGTTTATATATCGTTTTTCATTATAAAGTATATTATTTTCGGCTCCATGACAACTCAAAAAAGTGGCAAATCAACACCCCTTTGAAAAGTCATGAAAAGTGGTAAAATACTACTTATAAAGACATCCAAATTTGAGGGATATGATTTTAGATTTTCCACGACCAAAAGTATTTTGTGGTGATGGACACTGTAACGCTATCCGAAACATTGGGTATAGAAGGAGGTAGTGTAACACGGCACAGTACCCCAAAAAATTACCGTTGATGATTTCTCTAAAATACTTTTTGATGGATAAGTTTTTAGATTTTCACTGCCAAAAGTATTTTCGTTATTTGTTTTTGGGTGGGTGGATGAGTCTCATCTGCCCTGATGATGGGCACTGTAACGCTGTCCGAAACGTTGGCTAAAGAAGGAGATCGCGCAATAACACCCCAAAAATAAACGCTTTCCGAAACATTGGATATAGAAGGAGGTAGTGTAACACGGCACAGTACTCCAAAAAATTACCGTTGATGATTTCTCTAAAATACTTTTTGATAGATAAGTTTTTAGATTTTCACACCCAAAAGTATTTTCGTTATTTGTTTTTGGGTGGGTGGATGAGTCTCATCTGCCCTGATGATGGGCACTGTAACGCTGTCCTAAACGTTGGCTAAAGAAGGAGATAGCGCAGCACGGCATATCACCCCAAAAATTAATAACAAAAATACTTTTGGCCGTGAAAACCTAAAATCAATCGTCACCTAACTTTTATGCTTTTATTGTGCTGTTATTTGTTAAGAATATTTGTACGTATGTAGGTTAAGTCCTTTTAATTTGAACGGGCTTCTAGAATAGTATTTCTTTATATTAAATTTTTAAACAACTTATTATTTTAAAAGATTATTATAAAAATAAAAATTATTATTAAAAAGTCATATATTGAAAATGATTTTATTAATAAGTTGGCAAAAATATTGTTTGGTTTATGTTTTTACTATTTCATCTCAAAGAGTCGCCGCTCTTAATAATGCGGAAAACGATTAAGCCTTAATGGAGCAAAAAGCAATTATATTCTAATCTAAAGCTTGTAACAAAACTAACTGATATGGCGTTATCATAGAAGCTATTTGGCAACTTGTACTTTCTACATCATGTTGATAAGAATATTGGAGAGATTAAAACTAGGAGTTAAACATCTTAAAAGGATAGTTTTGCGCGGCCCGTTTCATACAAATCTTAATTATGGATTTGAGATCAAAATACCCAACCAAACTGAAAAATTGTTTTTGTAATCAAATAGTATATTAAATATCTAATACAGATATGAGCTACATTATTTATTTTTGCTTTAAATTATATGTTGTAGGCAATTAAAGATTTTAATGTTTCATGATTTTAGAGGCAACTTAGGTAATTACTTGTGAGTAAATGAAAAACATAAAAAAACTTTATTGTAAAAATATGATGAAATCTATCTATATTAATATTATAAATGCGAAACTGTGTGTGTTTGTTTGATATGCTTTCACGCCTAAACCATTAAAACGATTTTAAAAATTCTTTCACCAATGGAAAGCTACATTATCAGCAAGTAACATAGGCTGTATATAATGGTAAGCTTTGGCGATATGAAATTTGTATAAATGACAATGTGTGTATTTCATATATTTTATTGGCAGGGATGAATGGCAGGTGGGGTTCGCGGAGAGGGAAGAGACGAGGGAGGGGTTAGGCGGGGAAGGTGGAACGGAACGGGGACGCACGGGAAAGGACATGCAGGGAAAATCAATTTATTTCTTTGAATGGTATTGCAACGCATGCCGGGTACCAGCTAATATAAAATAAAATGTAGATCACTGCTAAAGGTTCGCTACGTTTGGTGTCTTAGTAGGGGTGCCCGGGTTCATGTGGTGAGGTTTGTCCAGGTCTAGGCGGCGGATGACCTGGACACACTTAACTCCAGATTCCTACCCCCTCATACTTATTTTCTTCCCAAAACGTCCTCTCCTTCCTTTACCAAGAAAGACCCTTCTTACAGCATCCTCAATGATGACACAGGTCTCGATAGAAAATATTTTCCTCAGAGCTTCCTGTATGGAGCTTTTGTAAAAAAAGACTCAAAATCACGCAAAATCCAAGTTTTATCATTTTTTTTTAAATGAAAGACAAACATACCCGGTTACAAATAACCCAACAATGTTTTAAAATCTCCTACTACCACCACAGAAAGCCAAAAATATTGCTTGTGTTTTGATGGAGGACTTAGCCAGCCGTGGAATCGAACGCGGGACGCCCGCGTGGAACCCAAACGCGATGCCCACTAAACCACTTACCGGTCAAATTTCCCCGTTGTTTTAGTATAAATTGAGGTTATCTACTTCACTCTACTCTTAAAAATTGATCACCTAAAAATACGGAAAAAGATGAATATGGCCACCTAAAAAAAATAGAACAATGTTATCTTCGATTCCGCACAGAAGATAATTATCGCAATCAATAAGTTCGCATTTGGTATTTGAACAGATAGGCCCCTTTGGGTCACGAACCCTGGGCAGGCGGTACCCTTTGCAGCATCCGTTTTATCAGTGGACCACCTAACTAGTGGCGCGGTTCAGACCCCGAGGAATATCTGAGATAAGCGCCTACCTATTGATCTCGCCGCTTTCGGTATCAAACGTTTTAAGATGAAAGATCGTTTTAATTGCGAATTAATTTATATTCCGTTTTGCAGCCGGCTAAGTGCTTGTCGGGTGATAGTAGTGCAAAGGCTGATTTTGGAGTGCTGATTATAAGATTTGATTTAATAAACTGAAATATTTTAAATAAATATTTAAGCGTGTAAATAACCTTTATTTCTTTGTTGATTAATAAACAATAACTTTTTTGGGTGACTTAATGATATGTTTTTAATGTAAACTACTATATCGGAATACTTAAAAAATATCTTAAGATGAATTAACGCCTTTAATTAATTAAATCCATGCGAATTAATGCAAAATCATACAAAATCATGTGTTTTTGGAATGAAAATTTGATCGCCTAGAAATATTACATATATTTTAATTAAATAATGCAAGTAGAACACATCTTGGCCTTGGAAATAATCGAGTATTTATTAATAAGTCGGGAAAAAATAAAGTATACTAAAAATACTTTCAGGTGCATAAGCTCCTACTAATGAACCAATTTTAGAATAAAGTTTTATTATACGATGTGGCAAATTAAGTTCGTTATAAAACAATCGAAAAGCATTTTAATATTTTGGCTTGAATTATACAAAATTAATCAAAACAATGCATTTTCGCGCAAGTTTTCAACGTGAATCAAAATGGGCTGCATTTAACAAAGTAGGAATTGGAAATTAAACCTTATGCCGTCCGCATAACGATTTTGTGCATTTTGTATAAGTTCCGTCCCGTCTGCGGTGGCGAATAAACGTCCCTAGACTTTGCGTCGCTTGGTTTCGTGAAATCAATTTTAAATTTCTTTGTTAACATAAAAAAAACAATGCGTAAGAAAGAAATTAATGTTTTTTACAGACTTTTACGAAATCAACCCGTAAAAAACAACTCTCAATTACCTTTTCCAACCTTTCCAAAAGCTTCTTCTCAAGTCTTGTCAAGTATTTTTAAATCCCTTCCGAAAAGAGGCGGGGATTCCGATTTCGAATTTCTTCAGGACCAGTGGATCACCAGGACACATACAGAGATCTTTCTTTGCCGTCCGCCCGTTATTTTAATCTAGGAAACCGTGTTTTGTCCATAAAAACGTATTCCCCAATAAGTTCCACACCAATTCAGAATCAAGTCAACTCAACACCTCTTTGAAAAGTCATTAAGAGCTATGAAAAAAATAATTTTAAAATAGCCCACAACCCTGACCTAACGTAACCTATTTAACCAATTTTTTTTTTTTTTCATCACTTTTAATGACTTTTCAAAGGAGATTCTGAGTTGATTTCGTTCTGAGTTGTTCGGTCACCTCCCCAATTACCTCTCTGGATTTTGAGACTACTACAAATATTTTTTAATATAATATAGATATCGACAACCACGTACCTACTACGTACTATCGACCAAGTGACGGTACTTTTTGCTTTTTTTGATATGTTACTTCTTATAGGAGTTAGGACCCTCAAAAAATCGTTAAAATCGCCTGGTTTAAATACTTTCAGCAGACGTTCAGTATACAAACAAGACAAAGTATTTTTTTAGAAACAAAACGTAAACTTACGGAGGAAGTTCTAATACAGTTGGTAAAAAAATTTTAAAATCGGTCCAGTTTGGAGAAGAAAAATGTGGAAAACAAAACCTCGATTTTGTTGATTTTATTTAGATATTATCAGCCTGAGATCTGTTGTCCCTTTGACTGTCGCTCTTACTCCTCGGAGGAGTAAGAGCGACAGTAAAAGCAACAGTTTGGTAAAATACCTACCGTTAAAATTTCCTTTTAACATTCATCAAAATATCGAAAAATAATCTCATCATTTCATTCTAGTGAACGGTTTTACTTTGATTCGGTGTTAAGTTTTTGCCCTTAGATAACTGTTACATAAAATCAAATCTTTCCAGTTTGTCCAATTGTTGTTAAGAAATAAAGTATTCTTCCACTCATTGGATAATCAGTTTCCATGACATGATCCATGATCCTCCGACGGCATTCTTATATACAACTAGAATAGCATAAAACATATTTTCATTCAAATGCATCAAGGAAAATACTGCACTGTATATAAATGGACATACCAACTTATTATTAAAGGAATTTGTGAAGTCGATTTTAATTTTGACTTTAGGTTTAAAACTAATGGACAAAAATTAATAATTTTATAATAATTGTCGGGGGAACATTTTTCGTGTCACGGGTTAACCAAAATGATAAATATTTTTAATAATTAATGATGTTCGTTGGATTCGGATGTTAGGTGATTCGCCCAACAAGGACTTTCATAAATAACTGTTCCACCTAAGCTTTGATCTGTTCACCCGTTGTTTTGAATCAATACTAACTCATTCATTCACAAGTATTTCTTCACGTGTTTTGTTTTCCCTTGCGTGGCCGATGTCTCTAATACTGCTTCCTATTTTGACTTACGATTTTATTCGTCATTTTTAGCGATGCAGTGATCACTATATCATCATGTTCATCTCCCTTCTCACGAATGCTGCATTTGATTCAGATGCTAGCCATTTCATCAACTATCTTATAATATTCTTCCTCTTCAACCAATTTGACATTAAAACAGCTCTCTAACACTCTCAATCGTTCATCAGTCTCTTTCCACTTATTTTGTTCTCCTTTCGGTGGACGGTGTTCTTCTACTGCTTCCTATTTTGATTTTTGATTTTCTTTGTTATATTTGGCGATGCAGTGGCCATACTCCCCGAGCTATCACTACCGCATGAACCACGAGGCTGCGTGTTCCAACTCTGATTCCAACTTCTTTCTGGTAGGACTATATACAATAATCATTTTATAAACAAACAGACTACCTCCCCTAATCAACAAATGACTTCGCCCCAGCACTATACCTATCCCTTTTCGAAACCTTAAAATATTTATAAAAATTTAAAAAAAAACTGCATTGATCGACAAACTTTACTGTGCAGTCGTGAGCGTCAATATTCGTTAATTCGTTCAATAGATCATATTTTTGTTTCGTTCATTCGTTAGTTCTCCTTTCGGCAACCTGCACGGAAAAGTTTGTCTGTAAATTGTGGCAAAACCCAAAAAATGATACGATTTAAAATACATAGGTATTTCACCTCGGTCCTTTAAAATGGTACGATATATATTTTTTTAAATTACGAATAACCTGACAACCTTGAAAATCTCCTACTACCACCACAGTAAGCGGACAACTTTGCTTGTGTGGTTATGGAGAACTTAACCAGCCGAGGAATTCAGCTCACAATGGCAGGGTAACTCAGAAACGATACGAATTCAGTTACTAACCAGAATTTAGCGAATTATTGTCAATTCATTTTTTAAGAGAAATATTATTGTGGAAAGGATTTGTTATGATATAAATTTTATTCAGTGTGTTTTATCACACTTTATTTTCATAATTTCTCGATAGAACAAAATACATAGCTTTAAAACTAACCTAACTTTAAACACGGAAGAAGTTTACTAAAAATAGAGTAACGATGAAAATACAAATGAAACAAACATTAGGTACCTACTCAACTCCCTAAACGATGTGAAATTTGATTTTATAAACGTATTAACGGTAGGTAACTATATTTAAAAGTATCCATCACTTTTCTTCAGAATAAAACGAATAGAACCATTTTGAATAATTAAAATATAATTATTATCATCTTTATATGTATAATATATAAATCTCGCGTCACGATGTTTGTTCGAGATGAACTCCGAAACTACTAAACCGATTTTGATGAAATTTGGAAATTTAAAAAAACTTAAAACTTTAAAAACTTTAAAAACTTTAAAAAAACTTACTATGTGTAATTTGGTCCAACTTAAAAGATAAGATAGTTTTTATCTCGATTATTGACCACAATATTTATTGTTGCTAATAAAATGTTCTCTAAATGTTTGTTATAGGACAATGCTTTGCAATTATTTTTAAGTTCTATAAGTTTCCAACATATGGCGGTGTGAGTTAATTTATCTATACAAAACTTGGTTATATAGGTTGGGTAACCATCCTGTAGATGGCCTTGTGTTTCGATTTCACGTCACAGCAACACGTGGCCAGGTCAACTTGTTAGTTACATATATATATACAAAGACATATTTTGTGTAAATATCGCTCAATAGTCACAACTGCTCCCAAACGTTTAGAGCCAGAACGACTATGGCATCCTGAACAATTTGAGTCTGTTGTGAGGCTATACACCTAACTTTAACGTAAGGATTAATTTAAATAAGGTCTTTTTCGTAAAGATTAATCCTTAGATAGGGACGATTAAATAACATATCTTCTTGAATAATTCATGACAACGTAGTTTCCGAAACTTACGCCCCCTAGCTGTCCGATTACGAAACTCTTGATCGCCGTGACGTCTTGTTACTTTCTGAACTTTTCCCCGTAATTCTCCACAATTCCTCATAATTTTCCCGTCAACTAAGTTTCCCTATAATTGACTCTGCAAAACGTCTCCCTGGTCAGTTCACAAAGTATTCAAATTCTACTATTATTAAAACTTTATAGCAGTGCCGACAGATGGCGTTCTTTCAGAAATGGGGTAGAACTCTCCTATCCATGTTATTACCTGTGTTATTTCAAAGGATTGTAATGCAAGACGTTGAAAGACGGGTTATTCATAATTTATTACTTATTACTTAATGAGTTGATGAGTGTAGTTAACTTACAAGAATTACATACGTGGGAAATGAGTTTAAAGACGTAGTAACAATCAATTGATGCGTATGTAGCGAATGTCTAGTAGAAATAAGTTATTTATTTCACTAGACGTTTCTGTAACCACTGGAGCGCTTTTTGTCACAATATGGCACTATTTAAAATACCTCGGATTGCTGTTCTGCCAATTTTGGCAAATTTTCCCTTATTTGTAACTAATTAAGTAGAAGTTTATGATTTTATAATATTTTTTTATAAATCCTACGAATATGTGATAATCGACAAAAGAAAGGTGAATTTATTGACTTAATAGATCTATAATCAGTTTGTATATCTCCATATTAAAATTCGGAGGCATGATTTTTTTTAATTTGGGCGGAAAATATTCAAAATGATCACCAAAAAATGTCGAGCAATCGGAGAAAAAAGTTTTAATTGCGTTGTCGCTCCAGTACTTATTTCAGTTTTCATTTTACATTTTTTATTAGGTTTATTGATTTATCTAATTCTTTTGGATCATTTTTTAGATTTCCTTAATCTTTTTTAAAAGAAAAACATATATTCCCGGGTCAAGAATGACCTGACGATATTTAAATTTCCTACTACCACTACAGTAAGCGCAAAATGTTGTTTGTGTCGTGATGAAGGACTTAGCCAGCCGAGGATTTGAACACACGGCGCATGGGTGGGACTCAAACGCGTTACCAACGCGGAAACTGACCGGTCAATGGCGATAGATCCCTCTGGCTATGTCTGATTAAACTAACTTATCGTTGTTAGGTCATCTTAAAAATTCAGTTTGGAAGGAAGTGACGTTACAGTCTCTCTTTGGCTCCCCTATAATTCCAGCGTCAGGGTTCTCGCAAACATTGAGTTTTTATTAATTAAAAAAATCGTTTTCATATTATAGAGTTGAAATTTCAAACTCATTTTACGTAACATTATAATTTGAAATATTTACATAACTTGTGAATTCATTATTAAAGAGTTAACATTACAAGCCCAAATAAGATTCATAGGTATATCTTCCATAAATGAAAAAAAAAGTTTAATAACCTGCTACCCGGGCGTTTATTGAAATACATATGATAATGAAAGTACATTACACTCTTTACTAAACGATGTCTGTTCTAGGACAGAAGGGTTAAAAGGCTTACTCAATTTTTAAAAGTAACTTTACACATTAGAATTTTGAACATTCAAATGACGTCTTTTCTCATTGATAAAGCTTTCATAATACAAACTAATCTATATTAAAATATTTACAAGACTTTTTTAACCGTTTACGAAGACATTTTTATTGATACTATAATATATTATTGATGTAAAATATATCAAAAATATAACAAATTTTCAAATATTATACGATAATGTGATCCTCACGGTACTTTGTTCAGGGTGAGGGCCCCCATTTTAAAATTTAATAAAAAAAATTAATAAAAGCGGCGGTAATTAAAAAATGAATGAAAATTGGCAAATATATATTATGGGGTACGTTTGTTGATAACAAAGTGATGATTTTATCCAAAATAAACAAAGTTTAAGGGATGTAATTTTTTTTAATTTATTGAGCTTAAATTTTTTTTTACATTATTAATTACTTATAACCCGATCCCGAAAAAGTTGGAATCTTTTTAACTAAAATTCGTTTATTGAGACACGTTTTGCATCGACTTCACAAGGGAATTTGTCCCAATCAAATGGAATGGTGTCCCAGATAATCGAAGTAAATTAGAATTAGATTCTTTATTTGGTTACTTTTCCATGGATTTTGTCCCAAATAACCGGCTGTCTCGATAAATCGGTGAACCAATTAAGTGGAATCAACTGTATATTAATTTTTTAACATTAAAAAAACATTCGAAATTCGAAAATTTACATGATTTCTAACCCATACCCATTACCGATGATTTAACAATACGAAACCCAAAAACGTTCTTTATTCAAAAATGTACATGCTTGATGAAAATTTAACAAAACGATACCGAAATAATAACATTCTAATTTAAAATTTTAATATTCTATGTCCCCAACCATTTTCTCATGCTTTTAAGAGGCTTGGCATGGCCGAAATATCATCCAATTGAATCATTACCGGCCATTAGTACAATTGTTGTGCTGGATGATATAATTTGATGTTAATTAATTGGGATAGAGGCATTAAAATAATTTGATTGCCAGCCATTTTGGTCGGTGTTCGGGACACGACTTAATGGCGGTGGACTAAACGGACTCCATTTAATTTATTAGGACAAATTGTAGACAAAACGGGGGCTAGTTGTCTCTTGCCGTGGTCACTTCTGGATTATAATTTCGGTTCTATTAATTAACTTACGTAAAGATGGTATCTGCGCGGACAGCGGATATAATATCTGTTAGTTTAATCCAGTTAGGTGTGTTTGGTGATGCGTACATGAATTTGATTAGTTAACCAGTAGTAGTTACGATAAAATTGAGTGCAAACAAGAGACTTGATTCAAAACTTTGCGTAGGTGCTGAGGAATGTATAGATACATTTACTTTATTGTAATTTTGCAAAAAATATCAGTTTGTTCGAAAAACATAATATATTTTTTTAATTTACAAACTTCAATGCCTATTTAGCTGCGTCTGAGTTTCAACATTCTTTCTCTGATTTCATATTCCTGAAGAGCGATTTTACATCTTTTGTGGATACGGGAAAGATTCCATACGGAATCGGCTGTCAAATTTGTGTGAATTTCTATGACTTTCAATTGCATTTTCAATTGATGTCGTGGGCCGATGACAGCTGCCACCAATTTTAACTTGTTTAAAACACCAGAGCTTTCACTTTTAAAATTTCGCGCAGAGAACAGATTTTGGTCTTTGAGAAATTCGGTAGTGATATCTACCTACATTTGGAGGGTGGCTAATGTAAATTATTCTCCTGTGAAATTTTGCGGTGTGTTTGAAGGATTGTCAAATTAATATATTCTTACATGTCACTTGTGACGGTGTCATACTCGAGTTTACTTCGAGTGTCAGAGTCCGTCCCGCTCTGTAATTTGTCCCGTCCGCGCGATGTCCCATGTCGTCCTCTTTAGCCACATGCTATGTGCTATGATATACTACATACATGCTGTAAGCTATAATCATATGCTATGTGCCACACGAGACACATACCGTTAGCAGTGGCGGTTCGTGGCCTATCCCACTCGGAGAAGAATCGGAGATAAAAAGGGAAAAAATCCCACTGATACCATTTGAAAATATCCTGCTAGTCTTTAAAATAATTTCAAAAAATTAAAAATTAAAAATTTCCCCAGAGATGACATAGGCCCTGAGGGAAATTATTTTCCTCAAGGCCTCCTGTGTAGAGCTCATGTAAAAAAAAAAATATCTCCCTTAAACATTTGAAGTTTTTAGGCTCTTAAAAAAATGTTATTTTTGAAGATAATGTCTATACAACCCCCACGCCGAAACGCAAATTATATGAAATTCCCTTGATAGAAAAAAAATCGCAAAGTATGCTCCGAAAATTATTAAAAAAAAGTCTATTTTTATTATTTTACAAGTTATAGTTGTGAAAAAATTCACAATGTTTCTTTAAATGATACTTAAGACGCCTTCCACGAGATTTTTGCTTTATTTTAAACGAGTCATGTTTTATTAAGCATTTTCACAATTTTCGCTTTAATTTTATCATTTAAAATATTCGCGCGCTCTGTCCAACATTCGTAATTGCGTATCTCTCCATCTTCTTCTTTTTGAGCGGGGAAGCGCCGCCTGAAAGAAAGAGTGGTATAGTTTTAATATAAGTTTGACTTATTATCTTTTGTTGTGGCAGTTCACTGCACAAACGCACTTTGGAGATAATCCCGCCACTGACAAAGCTAAGTGTACATATATACATGACTGGTACATTACAAGTATAGTCGGGCCCGTTCCCACAAGCCGGGGCCGAGTAATGACAGCATTTGCCGTAATGAGCGAGTATCGGCTAATACGGAGGGGAGTGGCGGGTAAGTGAATGAAGTTATCGAGAAGCGCCGTCGCCGAGGACTCGAGCGTGTAATATGGCCTCCGCGTATGCATATTGGAGGGATCGTCAACAATCTTGTCAATTTTATTTGTACATTGAATGAAGATGGTTTCTATTGGTGTTTAAAGTATCGTATTATATCAAACATACTATTTTCGGCTGTCTATGCTGTGCGTCAGTTAGTTCTGCGTGAAATCTGATTCACAGATTTAAATTTTTTATTAAATGTGAATACCGCACAAGAGTCCCAATTGCTCCTGTCTGGAGCCGTTGAGACTTCGGCATACTCAATTGGGGTACCTGTGTGAATTCATGCGTCATTTTCAAAGTTTTGTGTAGAATCAGGCAAGCGGTAAAGTATCTGTTACAAAAATTATTAATTAAATCAATTTAATGAAATTTGTCTAGAATCAAGATTTCAGACTAACCTATTTATAGTATCTATACCTATATAATTTAAGTGACAAGAATAGCTACTCGGTTTATTTTCAGTTACAAGAGTCGCTGCTCGATTTATTTTTAGTTGCAAGAGTAGCTACTCGGTTTTTTTCAGTTACAAAGAGTCGCTACTCGGTTTGTTTTTAATTACAAGAGTCGCTACTCGGTTTGTTTCTAGTTACAAGAGTCGCTACTCGGTTTCACTCGAATTTAACCAAATGGAACGAAAATATAGAATCTACTTTGTGGTTTTTGGTTCTAACTATTTCGCACTATTTCACCGCAGGGGTGGCCAGAGAAGATTTAATGTATCACAACTCTGTCTTGGCACACTCCATTCGTTATAATTTGTGAAAACCTTCTCTGTTATACCACAACATAACCCAACTCAAGTATTTGAGTAACGATCGTACCAAGACGTTCCGTTCTTCTTCCAAATTACCGTTTTATAGCCTGAATTAGAAATTATATTACAAGTTCATATATGAAAAATTGTGCTGATATGAATATCAAATAGAGAAAAAAGCTGATGATGTTCAAGCTCACTCTTTGAGAGTTTTAGCAGATCCTAAATATCAAATACTTTTGCTGGTTAAAATTTTCTTAATTTCCTTATGCCCAATTTAAATTGGCTTTCTCAAATGGTTCCATGACACCTCAACAAAGTAGCATTTCGAAACCCCTTTGTAAAGTCATTTTTTTTTTTTTTTACATTAACTCCACACAGGAGGCCCTGAGGAGAAAATAATTTCCCTCAGGGCCTATGTAATCTTTGAGGATGCTGTGTGGAGGGTGTTTTTGAGGAGAGGAAGGAGTGAACATGGGTCTTGAAGAGACCCATATTGTAGGAAGGAGGAAACACAGAGGCCGGCAAATCGTTCCACAGCCGAGCTGTTGAACTCAAGAACGAGTCGTAGAAACGACCCGTTCTCGTGTGACTAATGTCAACCGTGTACAAATGTTGAGCGCGCGTTAAAAGTTATGAAAAAAAAAAATCTTAAAAAAGCCCATAACCTAAAACCTATCCTAAAGTAACCTATTTAACCGTCCATTAAAAGTCCGGTTACCTTCTCAAATACCATGAAATTTGTTAGAAAAATATACAGATCATACAAAAGTATTATCAGAAGAATTACGAAAACAGGCAATGAAAAAAAAACTCTTCCCGCATAGATACTTGTGCTTTAGGTTAAGCTCTATTAAAATTACCATAAATTGTCGACATTTAACTAGAATCATTATGTAAATCTATTTTTTTTTAAGATTAATTACATTACCTACTAAATGTAACTAAAACAACAAAGTATGATATGCCATGTCTTTATAGATAATTATTATTATTTGACTAACGTCTTCATGACTACAACTAATAAATCACTCCTTCACCAGACGATCCTGAACTCCATGCACAAGTACCAGCCACGCTTTCACCTCGTGCGGGCCAACGACATCCTGAAGCTGCCCTATTCCACCTTCAGGACATACGTCTTCAAGGAGACGGAGTTCATCGCCGTCACTGCTTACCAGAACGAAAAGGTAAGCATCGAAACAAAATCTGATTAATTTAGTACATTACATAGTAATTTAGTACATAACATTAGTTCACCATCTTTCTCTCGCCATTGGGGAACAATTGTATCGTTATGGTGCCTCCAGATGTCCTTATCCTGCGCTATTTTAGCGGTTTCTGTCCATAGCAGCCCCAGCTGTTCTCGCGCAGCTTCTGGAGTTGTTTCTCCATCTGGTGGGCTCAACTGACGTCTTTCCTCTGGAAAAGCACTCAGAATTTTCAGCGGAATTAATTTAATTTAAGTCATTTTTGGTATTTACTCCTTATGGATTTCACTTCTTTTTATAGAATAAGAGAGAATAGAGACACAATATTAAGACACAGTAAAGCATTTTAAACCATTTTTTAAGTCCGGCCTAAACAGGAGGCCTTGGGGAAACCTAAGGTTCTAGGTCGCCTTTAAGTTATTTTGCGTAGAGACTGGAGTCTTTTTAAAGAACAGAAGAATGTGTGTATATTTTAAAGATGCTTGCAGGAAACTAGATTGAAAAACTCACATTTGCCTGCACGCGAAAAGCGACCACTCTGCCCCTTAGGTTTCACCCACCTTAAGGTTCACTTTCGCTTGAGGTGATTTTAAGACACGCCCTGCACGCCAAAATCGACCACTCTGTCCAGTTTAACCGACCTCAGAGACCATTATCGCTAAACAGGGACCGTGCCAAAATCGGGTCCCGATTAAGGTTGAGGTTTCATACAAAACACTGATGCACGATTAGCAGTGCACCCCAGTGGTGAAAACTTTAATTAAATCTCTCACCGACGAAGAAATTCCGCCAAAATTATATTTCCTGCCGACAGATTTGCATCAAAACTAGGTTTTTCTTTTATGGAATGTACGAAGGTAGAAGTACGTTTTCAATACAAAAATGAAAATGCTAGGAATATATTTTTATTAACTTTACGGCGTTGCTGAGAAAAATTGACATTTTAAAGGTGCGTTACGGAATTCAAGATTACGTCAAAAATAACCCTTCCGCTGGAGATTTTATTGAATAAACATGAATAACAGAAGTTTCCTAAGCTTTTAAAATCGTAAAATGTGTCGTTTACCATTCAAAATGTGTCACATGGGTAAGAGAAGGGGAGATTTTTTCATTTAATTGTTTATTCCATTGAAAAATCAACCCATTTTACGAAAGAAAAGTTGTGGTAGTAAATAATATCAAATTATTTAACGATTTCTTAACAAATAGAATGTTGACATTATTATATTTATTTTTACAGATAACGCAGCTAAAGATAGACAACAATCCATTCGCTAAAGGGTTCAGAGATACGGGAGCAGGAAAAAGAGAGAAAAAGTAAGTATTTTTACAATTCCTAAATTTAATCTGTTTAAAAACCAAACAAAAAAAATATTCCGCAATGAACTTTTAATGTTTAACGTGAAAGTCTTTCAATGTGAATTCAGCAGTCCCTAAAATAGCACAAAAAGCATATTCAATTCAAGATGAAATTAAAATATTTCAGCAATAATTTATTACAACTCTTTTTGAAAAGAAAATCTGTCACCAGGAATACATTTCCCTCGCTTTTTGAGCACAATGAAACCAGTCCGGAAAAACAGTGGTGAAAGCAAACGCTGAAAGAAATTTTAAAAAAAGTCATCCGAAAAAAAACTGAAAATTAACAAAGGGGTTGGAAAACACACAATGAGCTAGCAACATCGTTCCAACTGACAGATAAAAATAAAACGTAGCCTCGGGTATTTTTTTTAACTGGCAGCATTTGTTTGGGGACATATTTGAATCTAAATAGAATGCTTTTGACCCGCAAAACGCGGGAAACATCAAAAGGACAATACGTGTTGGATAAATTGCGTTTTTTCCCGTTCTTTTTATTGTGCGCTATAAAAAACTCGTTTCACTTACAAATGAATTTGCTATTCCAATATTTTGGTACACAGCACGTAATAGTGGCTCGGTTAGAACCTACGAATTTTCTACCTATTTAATTTACTATACATATACAGTTTGTCAAATAAGAGTAGAAAAATACGAGGGCACCACTGTTGTCCAAATGGCAAAACTAAAAATATAATCATGGTGGTAATCTAAAGTTGTGCAACCTACATTTTTATTAAAAATTAAAAAGGCATAAAAGTGAAAAAAAAATTATCATTGCAATATTCAATATTCCACTAATTTCAAAATTAGAATTGCATTTATTATTATTATACCTTTCCAATTTTGTGTTAACATAATGAAGAATAACGATATTGTTATAAAACATAAAGCACACTTTAGAAATTGCTCACATTTATTTAATATTAGTCTCTAATTTTAGATCTGAATATATTTAACTCATTCAGATCTAAAAGTAGTGTAACTAAACTCACCATTAAAGATTCTTCCTTTCTACCTACTGTTAAATTCCAATTCATTTTAAATTAAATGAAAGCCAATCACTTTGTAAAACACAATTTGATCAAATTTATGTCATTAAGTAGGTACCTTAACAACATTGCTTGTTTAAGAACAAAAAAATGTTTTTTCAATGTGTATACAGTGTCATTGCACTTTAAAAGAATATTTTACAAGTAAATTGGTGTTGCCAGCCTACAAATTTTGAAATTCCATTTTTTTATATTTTTTACTCTTATTTGACAGACAATACAACTCTTTTTGACACTAGATTTTAACCTTTTGTTTCTAATTATGATGATGCGTTTATAGGCATAATTATATGGATAGGTATTAAGTCATCTGAATAAAGTGTCAATTGGATTCGACAAAGGATTTATCACAAATTAAATAAGTCCCGGTCAACAAGATAAACAATTTAAACAGCATTTAAGCTCAGATCCGCCTGCATTGTCTGCATCCAACTTAGCGGGGCATCCCCGACCATCCGCTAAAGTAGACACGGCCGCAAGTCGAGAGCAAATAGCGGCTAATCCGTGACCGCCGAAACGTCCGACCGGAAGCCGGATCTGGCGCCACCGGAAGCTGCCATTGTGACGGCGGCTTCCGGAAACACAGCCACCCCCGGCCGACATTTTGCTTTCTGACGCTTGAAGCTCTGCGCTTAAATTCGCTTAATTTCCCTTTATTTCCGACGGTGCCGCCCTCTGTCGGCCACCGCGTGAAATATGCCCCGGAATGAATATGCTCATTTTAAAAAGGCAGTGATTTGCATATCTTTTTGCAAATTAAAGTGTTTTATTGAAAAAATAAATTGCCCTTTCGCTGTTTTGGTACGAGATCATTATTCATTGTCTTTTATTCATATTGTTTTATAAATAATTCATTAGCGTTCTAGGCAGTAAGTACTTGAACACAACGAGCGTGTATAAGCATTCATACCTAATAACAATCGTGACTAACCTTTTGTGAAATACTCTGTAAGGCCTCGATTACATTGACCGAGTTTACAAGCTACTAGCCGGCGAATTCACTATCTGCTAGTAAACTTGTTCAGTGTAATCGTATTACTAGCTAACTAGCAGATTGTGAACAATCTACGAAAAAAATGGAAAAGAAAAATAGAGTGTGCGGCCGATGGCAAGATTAGATCGCGAACAGCAGATTTCGTAACTGATGTCAAACTACTGCTTGATCTGGATAATTCGTTGTACAATCTGTTAAATGGCCGGCAAAAGCTACTAGCGGTGAGCTAGCTGCAAATATCTCAGTTTTCTACAAAATGTCGACAGAATTAGTTCGCGCGGGAGTCGTTATTTTAGTTCAGCTTTTTGCTAGCTAGTTCGCTACTGAGCGAGTGGAACGTTTAATGTGTCATCATCACAATCGCATTCGCCGATTTGCCCGCTTTTAAATTTTCCGGTTAGTAGCTTGTAAACTCGCTCAATGTAATCGAGACTTAAATGAAGTTTTTCCTGCCAAAATGTGCAGATATTGGAAATAGCTATAACAATAGATACAATTAATACAAAGATGCACAGTTTTACCCAGACTTAGTATTTACGATGTACCTACATATAGACATAGGTGTTGCGGGCTTTAAAACGGTCGAGACCTGACAAGTAAGGTTAAACTGCCAAAATCAACTCTTAAAAAGTGACAGCCTATCTAAATTAAAGTAAAAAATAAATTTAATCGTATCGAAAATTCATATTACAAGGGAATAATCAAACAAAACCAGAAATATATCATTTTTAAATCAAATTTTAGACGTATTGACTCTTTTCCCCAAAAAATTATAAATTTATTACGAAAGACTGTTCTTTTATCTAGTAAAGCTTTAAATTTTGAAAAAAATGTTTGCAATGCAATCTATATGGTGTCTGGATAATTTTCTATCCATTTTATTTAATGTGCGCCATCTATTGACTTTTCTGCAAGTCTAGGATGAATATTATTTTTTTATTTTAACTTTTTATGAGTAAAACCTCAAATTGTAATATTTAATTAAATGAAGACACTATGAGCGAAACTCAATCGAAAATCTGGAAACAGAAAAATCAGAAAAATATATTTGCACCTCCAGTGAGTCCTGGAGTCTCAGAGGTGCAAATATATTTTTCTGATTTTTCTGTTTCCAGATTTTTGATTGAGTTTCGCTCATAGTCTTCATTTCATTAAATATTACAAAAAATCAAGACTGTGTATAAAATCGTTTGATATTCATACCAACTTATTATTAAAGGTATTTTTGAAGTCGATTATACGTTTGAAATTGGTAAATAATCGGAAAGAAATTATAATTTTATGGGTGATCAACTGCCGGGTCACCAAAGCCACCATCCCACTGGGTTGGTATCGCTAAACAATCGACGTGAACCGAACGATGTTTTTGCATTCAAAAAAATAATTCAAATATCTACATGAAACCTACTGAAATTCTCAGTGTTAATCGTGAAATGTCTTCAGCGAGCCAAAAACGCTCGAATCAAGCACTAGATTAAATTTCATGTCCGCATAATTAGGGCCGGTCCATTTAGGGGTCGTGAATATATTTTAAACTGCCAAATTGCCACCCTTGATGTTTAGGGGCTTTAAGGGCGGCTGGGCCTACCCTGTAATCAGCCGCTAAGGGATGATGGTGACATTTCAATTCCTAAACTTACCACCGACGCCGTTTATTCTATAAACTCACCCCGAAAGACATACGATATAACATTCAAAAGTATTCTGAAAAGAATTTAGTACAGCTATGTATTTTTTTTACATTAACTCCAGGCAGGACGGCCTATTTCCTCGGAGCATTTTCCTTTGAAATACCGGTAGAACCATTTAAAATATTATTAAATGTGTAGCGAACGTGCGACTGAAGTCTTGCACGGGAGAGACGCTGCGTCACAATGGCCTGTTCTCCAAAGTAATGTTGACTTTGGGATAATTACAGTCTTTTGACTATTATTCCACTATCACAATATCACAGTAAAATCTTAATATATACTGCCATTATACAAATCAAAAAGGTTACAATGAGTTAAAAATAAGTATTTTAAAGGTTTTGTTAGTGTAAATTCAGTTTTTGGGTAATTCTAAATGAAAAATTCTAAAAAAAATCTTTTTAAATTTCCTATTCAAACGCCTTGGCAGTATAAGTTATAAGGATTGTTTATAACCTACGTGCATGGTTTTATGGGGTATAAAAATGATATCATATGAATATTATTTTATTTCACTATTTATTCGATTTCCATAGGAAGCACTGAAAGAATAAAAATTACACGCTCTAAAAATACAATAAAAACACCAAAAATAGTGACATTGGCTTCGAGCAATTGGAAGTTTTATGCGATTTTCTTAAAAAAATATGCTTTCTTATAAATATTTATATGAGTTGCCTATGTATTGCTATATTAAGCATAGAAAATGTTTGAAACTTTCAAAATACCTTCTTTCCACCCCCGCGAAGGTTTTTGGATTATTACAATCACATGACAATATAATTGAAATTTTTTTAAATCATTACAAAAACTCTTGCGAAACTGTCAAAATATCAGAATTTGAGAATGACATTTTGCAAAACAATGATTGTTCAATCACAATTCAATTTTCGAAACTCTTTAAATTAATGAATTTATTATAGATTTTTTAAACAAGTACCATGTTAGGTACCAAATCTGTTTGATCGATTTTCGATTAAACTTTTTATCAAGTTTCAAATCGCAAAAGGTTCTAAAGAAGTTTTCACTTCAAAAACCACTTTCTTTGTTTGAATGGCATTGCAACGCTTCAGGGTACTTGCTAGTATTATTATAAAAACGGGTTTTAAAAAAATTCAGGGGTAACATTCATAAACACCTACCGATAAATTTTGACAACATTTTTAACATGAATAATTTGACATTATCCCTCAGCTATGAAGTGCTAAATATCTTTGAATTATCATCCCTTAGTTGAATGCTTTGGATGCAATTATCGCTCCTTTATCCCTCCATTGTCACTTGCACCCCTCTGCAATGCGCTTCCAAGAAGGGTTAATAATGGAACCACATTTCAACTAAACTACCACTGAAAAACTGATGAAATAAGTGAATATATTCGTACCTACGATTTTTTTCTTAATTATTAAAGTTCGCGTATTATGAATTATCAGTAATTTTGACATGGCTTTATTGAAGTTTTGCAGTAAAATAGCAAAACAAATCGTATAACAAAAACTCTAAAACCCTGAGTTCTGGCATCATAAAACTTGTACCGCTATTTTTAATTGGAGTTTGCAGGTCAACGCATTAGTTTCAGACGTAAAAGTCAATTTTTTAAAGTTAATTTTCACTTTTTGTGTAAATTTTATTCAAGTTCTGTTAATATATCATTATAGGCCAGTTTCTCCATAATTCTGAAATATCACATAACTTAAAATAATTCATATAAAACGTGAAAATTAACCTCAAATTTTTAAAAGTTTCAAATTTTTTCCTAAAAAATTAACAATTTTTTTAAAAATTTCAAAATTGTTCCTTTGAGAATGATTCCACTTTTTTAATATAAAAAAATGCTCTCAGTTTATTTGTTCTCCTTTTTACTGATGATCGTACAAATAACAACAAAGCTGTTTAGCCTTTTTTAGCTAAAGATCGGGGAACCGGGCTGTGTAATATTGTATCATGTTTCAGTTTGTCTTCAATTTGTAAATTTTGGTGAATTTTGTTTTTTTTTTTTGTGGTGAAAATCTTTCAGAATGTTTTTAAATTAAAAGAACGACCCAAACACAATCCTAAACTTTTTCTAAACAACCCATCCTTAAGTTTTGTGTTTGAATAAGAAAAAAATTATTAGTAGAGAGGCGAATTTGGAGAGGTGGTTTTTTTTTAATATATTTGATCTTTTCCAAATCCTGTGCGAAGCCGGGCATCAAGCTAGGATTCAATAAAATTTGATTTATAGTGGCAAAATAATATCATGTAACCGCGTAGGCAGTAAAAACATTCATTGCGTCTTTAGATTTGAAGCAAAATGTCCCTCGACAAGGCCTTGTCTTGGCCTCTATAATGTCATACCCGCACTCCCTTACGCCACCCACTCCAAGCGGTGGGTGGTGGGCGGTATTCCCCACCCCTGGGTGGTTCCCTCCCCCGGCCGTCACGCGCCGTCACTGCCCTGTCATTAGCAGGCCGACACTTTGCGGGGTAAAGATCACGCTTGTGCGCGCCACTGGAATGCCAAAACGTACCGCAATTTCACAAATCAGCATTTTGTAAGTTAATTTATTTTATTTAACTTGTTTCAATGCTTGTCACAAGAGCTAAAGGACTGAAGATTGGAGATTTTGTTTCCTCGGGGTCTCCTGTGTGAAGATAATGTAAAAAAAGTTCTGTGAATAGTAAACCTCGCGTCCAACAAAAGTGTATTTCTAATTTTTACTTATTTGATAAATTTTAATCAGAATTTCCTCTGAAATAATGCTTCAGAATTCTAAGTGGGTATTTATATATCTAACTATTAATAATCATATATTTCTGCACCCGAGAAGCATGGGAACTCAAATGTTTAAGAGAGCGGAAAAACTATCATTTTTAGTAGATTTGATAAAATGTAAATCCCACAAATATCTTGATAGATAATTGAAAAAAAATATTGTTTCTTGCAAATTATCTATCATAATATTTGTGGAATATACGAAAGATTTGCGAAGAACACGTCGTTTTTCTGCCCTCCTGAATACCTCCCGTCACTTATAAATGTGTTTAAAATTTTACACAACTGATAAACAACCATTTTCGTGTGACGAACTGTTTTTTTATCAGTTGTGTAAAATAAATAAAAAAGTTTATTAGTACGGCTGTTCTAAGCCACGTTTTTAGATTTTCACGGCCAAAAGTATTTTCGTTATTTGTTTTTGGGGTTATGCCTACCTCCTTCTTTAGCCAACGTTTCAGACAGCGTTCATCAGGGCAGATGTGTAATTATGAAGGAAGAGGAGAAGAAGAAGGAGGTAGCACAACACGGCATATAACCCCAATATCGAAAAAAAGGCTGTTCTTGTTTTGAAATTAATTTCGTATGGTTCTCGGGTACAGATTTTATATAAAATTTCCAATTTCAATTAAGGAATTATACAATTTAAAAAAAAAAATCGCTATCTCAATGACAATTCTGTTTTCAAAAATGTTACGAAAAATATAATTAAGTACGTAGGTATTTAATTACTTGAAATCTAATAATATTAACACATAGATTTTAAAGTAAATTTTGGTTTTTATTTAGTAGAGAATGGAAAATAAGAGAAATATTTTTTCGGACTCCATACTAGTTGTTGGTAGGTTGTATTTAATAAATTCAGTAGAAATTTTCGATTTGGGAGGCGGGAATGGGTACCGCCGCCCCGGGAACCTTAATTGGATAATCAACACCTCTGCCATAGGTCACCCCAAGTGGTTTGCTACGTTTGGTGGTTTAGCAGGGGTTCCCGGGTTCATGGGGTGAGGTTTGTCTAGGTCTTGGAGGCAGATGACCAAGACACACTGAACCCCAGATTCCTACCCACCCCTTAAACCCTTTTCCTTCCCAGAACTCTCCTCCTTTCCTTAAAAAAATTCTCCACACAGCATTCCCAAAGATGACATCGGCCCTGAGGGAAATTATTTTCCTCAGGGCCTCCTGTGTGAAGCTAATGAAAAAAAAAAAAAAAAATTGCACCTTATCTTTTTGCTTACTCCGAAAATCAGGCTGCAAAAGTTTTAACGCGAAAAGCAGCAGAGTAGGGCGCGCGGACCCTGTTGACATTTGGGGTTTGCAGTTAACCTTTTTAGGCCGGGTGACGATATTAGGGGTTGGGGGTGGCTGCCATTTAGGGGTTAGCTCGCTACTCTGTTTCACCATTATTATAATCAACTCTCTTAATATAGGCCGCTCTGTTGGCCCTCAATTTGCTAAATGTAGGGTGTGCCAAAAAATATCACCATATTGCTTAAACAATTCCTGTAAATATTACGTTTTTTCTATGAATGAAACATGTGAAAAGACGTACTGTTGAAAATACTAAAAATTCTCTCTTACAGTAAATTTCCAACAATCTAAAGTATGCGAATGGGGGGAACGAATTTGGTAGATTCCTCGAGTTGATTTTTTACAAAACGGCGCTGTACAAATTATCCAAATATTTTTTTATAATTATTATCGTGACTCTCGGCTCCAATTTATTGTTGATTATTAATTTTAAAAGGAATGCACAAGCCGAAAATGTGTACATTCTTAATGAGTCTTATACAGGCAATGAACATGAAAACCAGTTTGCTAACGGAATTTATCGCAAATGTGGTTTTAATTAATTTTGTGATTAATTTAAAATGAAAGGAAAAACTTAATCAATGGAAACTGTCACAGACAATCTTAGCCATGAAATTATATTTTTTTTACTTATAATTCGTACAGTTCCAACGATAAAATATTTTTCTTGTAGTTTATGTTAACATTTTTTTTAAAGTAAATAATTATTTAATTTTATTTCTACTCAAGCGAAACGATAGAAAAAGTTTTAATTTATCCAAAACGTGTCAGTTTGTATTCATAATGTAAACTAATTTATAGTAAAGATTAATCTAAATAGTGATTTCACTTCAAGCTTTGCAATCGAAATAACGATAGAAAAAGTACGGCATTCAAATCTGAAGTCTTTGTTCATTCCAAAGTTATTCACGAAAGATGCGTAGGTGGATAAAACTACCTTAAAGCATAGACATTAAAAAAATATCGCTGTAGCTTTTATAATATTAGCTGGTTCCCTGCATGCGTTGCAATGCCATATTCATAGAAATAATTTGTTTCTCCCTGCATATCCTTTCCCGTGCGTCCCCGTTCCCCTCCCGCGTCCCCTTCCCCTCATCCGTTTCCACGTCCCGCCAATCCCCCTCCCGCGTTCCATATATTCGGTCCCAGTACATTCCCAGTAATTTTTTTAATTCAAATTTTCATTTTTCATAAATTACAAATTCGTTTTTGTATATTATAAGAAAAATCAATCCAATTTGGTACCTAACGTTACCTATATAAAATGTCTATAATTCTCGATTGAATTCAAATTATTATGTAAGTACTTCAAATTAATTCACTACAGAGTTTTTAAAATTGAGTTTTAATTTAACAATCATTGATTTGTGAAACAAAATGTCAGTCTCAAATTTTTGAGAGTTTCGCAAGAATTTTTGTGATGATTAAAAAACTTTTCAGATGTATTATTGTCATGTAGTTTTAATGATCCAAAAACCTTCGCGGGGGTTTAAATAAGGCCTTTTGTAAGTTTCAAACATTTCCTATGCTTAGTAAAGCAATACATAGACATCTCACTAATCCCCAAACACATTTTGATTTTTATATAAATAAAGATATTCATTTTACAACTCAAAAAGCTAGTCGAACCTGTCAACCATGTTGGGTTATAAGCTAGACGTGCATTTAAAAAATCAGTAAGTTAATTCAAGAACAAGAAAAAAGTTGTGATTTTATAATTTACGGTAAGAAGTCTCTAAAACGACTATAAAAATCATAAAAAATCAAAATAGTTGGAATTTGTTTAAGACGTTTTTAATCATTGTACGTTTTTTTTTCGTGTCACCCGACACTTCGCAAGTCTTGTAGCATTTTAAAAAGGTTCAATGTCGGGGTGAATTTGGTTATTTTTTCATCCCCTAAATCGAATCCTGCCGCGCTAATTGTCTTTAAAATTCCGCGACGGTATCTCAGGGGTGAGTTCCGCTGTTCTTGGGGTGGAAATTAAATTAGATAAAAAAACGGAATGGCTTCATTGTATCGCCATACAAATAATAATACCTTAATGTTAAAGCTTGAATATATTTAAGAAAGTGGTGGCTTAGGGGGTTGGTCTTCTTATTCCAAAGCAACTCTACGAAATCCGCGGGAAGACGCGGCATCCTGAATTTCTACCAATTTATAACATACTTTCCTTGAACACTTCACATTTTTAAGCTCTTAAAAAATATATGTTATTCTTGAAGATTATATACACACATTTGCAACGCCAAAGCGGTAATTATATGGAATTTCCTGGACTGAAAAAAATCGCAAATTATGGTCCGAAAATTATTGTAAACACGTATTGTTCTGTTATTTTTTTTAAATTAATGTCGTGTTTCTTTAGATGTGATATATGTGCCTATCTTATTTAAAGCGTCAAAAAACTACAGTTTGTTTAGTAAATCACCCCAGTTCAAGGTGTAGTTAGTAAGTACCTACGTAGCTAGTAGCAGGCATGTAGGGATGCGGCAGATTGCAACCCTATAATCCGAACTGATACCACTGTCTCATCACTGTATTATTTACCAGCGGGGTGCAAACTAGGGGTCGGTGTGTGTGGAGGGGGGTTAAGGGATGATCCGGGCTTTTATTGATTTTTAAATACGTGCCCAGACAGACGATGGTCTCATTAGGGAGCTTTTTTATCGTGGATTGAATTTGATAGTTTTATAATCGGAGGAAAATGTATAATTATATCAACGTTTATTTATTGTTTATTACTTCCAATCCAATTAGAATACAATATAAGAATCCATTAAAAAAACATTGCACATAGTAATATTTAAAAAAAAAAAATATATATATATATATATATTTGTAAAATGTTGAAAATGGAGATCTTTTCTTGTTTCTATTAGGTTACCTACCTATTCTTGAATGTGATATTATAGAAATAGTATCATGAAGCCCCCCCCCCCCCTAAGGTTGCTTGATATTTCTGAAATTTCGACTAATTTCAGTTTTTCTACCAATTCCAAGTTGAGATCAAATTGATGTTAAGCCCTCTAAAAACCAGTATTCATATTTTACCCTGAAATCTATCATGATTTCCGCCTTTTCAGAATCCAGAATCCGACTTTAATGTGCATCAAGAACACCCCCCCCCCCCTTCCCTAAATTTAACCATATATTACATAGTTCATGCATTCTATTATACTCTCGAATATCCCGAGATCTGTCAATTTATTTATCATGAATCCCTCTGTAAACGTATTAGGCAGCATATTCATCCTTAAATTTCATCATCCCATCTATAATATGTATTCCCAAATGTGTGTATTTCAATATTGAAACCCCCCTTACATCCATATTAATGTTGCTTAATTACCTATCCCAGAGTGCGATGAAATTGATTTATCATGAAGTCACGTCACATTATATTTATCTCCAAATGTGGTAAAATTGTCATTTTATGACCTCACCCCCCCCTACGTAAACTTAACATAATTTCACTTGATTTTTAGCCTATCTGAGCGAATTGTTTGTCATGAAACCCCCCCACATCTATTTTATTGACATTTGATATTATAATTACGTATAACGATGTTTTACGTTTTCCTTTTAAGCCTATCACAATACCACTTGATATTACATTTTGTCTTACCGAATGCTCTCAAATATCCTCATCATGAAATCCACCCCTAAGCCTACCTCTTTGTCACTTGATTTACAATTCACTATTTAAATGTGTTATCACGAAACATCTTAAGCCTGCCTTAATACCGCGAGGTGTGATAACATATTTTCACATCCCTATGTGATCTGGTTGTGTATCATGAAATCCCCCTAAAATCAATAATGCCATGATGTTATGTATACCCAAATGTGACCAAAGCTGTATTATCACGAAACCCCCTTCACCTGAGTTGATATATTTCATTAGTCTTAAACCTACCATAATGCCCCTTGGTTTTAAATACATCTGTCCACAAAATTTCTCAAATGATATAATCATGAAACCCCCCTCATCGGAGCTGGTACGACCCTTCATTTAACGACAGTCCTTCCTCCTTCAGGCAGGCGATGCTGGCCTCGCGGCAGCCCGAGGAGAAGCAGCCCCGCTCTTCCAGCGGGCACTCGGTGACCGGCAGCAGTGGCCGCGAGAGGGAGCGCGAACGGGAGCGAGACCTGCGGGACGACAGGGACGATGACAGGCTGCTGGACGTGGTGGGACCGTCATCTAGTCCTCCGCCCACGCCGCTAAGCCACCACCAGCAGATGGGCGCACTGCCCTCGTTGCAGCATCACATGCAGTTGGGACACCCACATTCAGGTAAAATCATCAAATATTATTCACATTTTTTTTTAAATATTTTTTAAGTTTGTTAAGGCACACTAAGAATACAGCCAAAAAATCACTTGGCAAACAGAGTCCAGAAATTTTATTTTGTGAATAATTTTATAAAAAACCAAAAAAAGTTAATCAAGGAAAATTGTTAAAGATAATTTTAGTCAAAGAATAGTATTTTTAAAGGTGTATATTGTTTCACAAATTTCTAATTAAAAAGTAATTATCAATTTAATTTTAATTCTACCTATGCGAAACGATAGAAAAAGTTTTGAATTTATCTAAATCATATTTTTTGATACGCATAACCACTGGAGCGACAGCGCAATTTAAAACTTTTTCTCCGATTGCTTGACATTTTTTGGTGATCATTTTGAATATTTTTCGCCCAAATAAAAAAAAAAAAACATGCCTCCGAAATTTCATATGGAGACATACAAACTGATTATAGATCTATATAGCCAATGAATTCACCTATCTTTTGTTGATTTTTACAAATTCGTAAGATTTATAAAAAAATATTATAAAATCGTAAACTTCTTCTTAATTACTTACAAAAAATTTGCCAAAATTGGCAGCAAAGCAATCCGAGGTATTTTAAATAGTGCCAAATTGTGGCAAAAGCGCTCCAGTGGATAATGAAAGCCAATTTATAGTAAAGATTAATCGAAAACAGTTATTTCACAGTTTAATTAGAAAGATAAAAATAGGAAAGCCTCTATTACACACGTAAATTCAAAAATAATATATCATTAAGAAATATTTCAAGAACGACGTTGGACGCGATAATTATGATGGCCACAGCGTTTGCAATTCATTACATGCAATAATTTTAAAATCATGAATCCAATAAATTATCATATCACGCATGATTGTATAAATGAATGAAATGACATGATTTGATGATACTAATATTGTTTTAAAAGTTTCACTTTAAAAGTCACTAGAAATTCTTCGGCAACCCACGCTATTACTTGCGTTATCCGTTTCATTTACTAACCAAAGGCTTATCAAAACGAGAACGTGTATGCTGAGTTGAAGCCTTACGCTCAGAGCAAACGCCTTTGAAAGGTGATTTGCGGGAGACAGCTCACAATAACTTTACCGAGATACCCTAGTCTTATATGAAACGCGTCAATCGAGTTTAAGATCTACTTTTATAGCGCTTAACATAACTATTAACTAATCTCATTTTAAAACTTCACGAGTAATCTAATATCTAACGCTTGAACTTCTCTGTTGAAAGCAAACGGACATTTTTTGAAGTAAAAAAGTGATTAGAATTTCGAGTGAAACGGAAATACATCACTTAGATTTATTATATGATGAGTCGTCGATTCTAATACATGAATAATGCTCTAAATTGGCACCTCGGCTCCACCCTCACGTAGCGCAACGGCTAAGACGCCGGACAAATCCAAGCGGCTAGAAAGGCAGACATCGAGCAAACGGAGTTCGAATCCTACGAAATCCAAAAAAATAAACTTTTGTATTTTTGTAAATAAATATCCAATCTTCAAACCACTTTAAAATAAACAGGTTAAAGAAAAGAAAGCGACATCTAGCAACTTTCTAGTTTCACTTCTACCGCGCATGAGCAGACTTAGGCATCCCTCTCTGATCCCCCCACCATACGAAAAAGAAACGTGCGTGAATTACAAAATTTAATTTTAGAAGCTTATTAAACTTTTCAAAGCTATTTTTACATAAATAGCTTTGAAAAGTTGAATAAATCTGAACAAGAGAAATTCCTGTAAGACGAATCGATACTGCTCACAGCAATATTCTGACAGATTGCTGAATCAAAATGCTGTGAAGAGTGCAGAGGAAATTAAATTCATGATAAATTTAACAGTTAAATATTCGTTATTTTTATAGTAGAATAACTTATTGAGTACAACCTTAAATTGTAATATTTAATCATTGGAGATATTAATATTAACTCTCACACGAAAATGTGAATGATTAATTATTACAATTTGACATTTTACTCTGAAGTTATTCCTTCCTTTGAAGTTGTTCCACAATAAAAAATATGGTAAGAAATAGACTTGTAAGAAAATCAATAGATGTCGCAAAATAAAATTAATAATGAATGTGTTTCTCCAAGAGACAGTCTTAATCGCAATTAAATTCGGGCAGGATCTTATAATCTCGAATAAAAATAGCAGTCACAAAAATATGCGTTAAGAAAATGAAGAATTCTCAGTCGAAGTAAGACATAGTTAAATATGACCGAAAGGGATAGCTCAGTAATCAGAGTAAAGCTGATGTCCTAGGTTAGATTCCTAGATGCAACCGAATCTTTTTTTTAGTTTTTCTGTTTCGCATTTTCGTTTGAGAGTTTGTTGTTAATATTATTTTCAATGATTAAGAAAATAAAATTTTGTTTACTTTCAGGTTGGTTCAAGATGTCCAGCGAGAGCGGTGGAAACGGTGGAGGAAGCGAACCTGGCGAGGACAGGAGAAGAGACGACCCAGAAAGAGAAGGAAGTGACTCCAGCTGTTCCGGTAGCGTGACTCTCAGAGATGCTCCTGGGCCTTCCAGAGAATTCCCATCCCCCGCTCCCAACATCTCCCTCGGACCTCCAATACATCCACCTCCCCCTGTGTTACCGTACCTCTACCCACCTGGGCTATACCCACCAGGTCACCCATTCGCTCCGCCTATATCTCTATTCTCCAACGCTCACGCTGCCATGAACCATGGACTTCTGTTCAACGCTCAGTTGGCGTTGGCCGCGCAACATCCAGCGCTCTTCTCACACTACCAAAACCTTGCTCATCATCCGAACCATCAGTTCCAGCCTTCGAATCCTCTCCATCATCAGCTGAAGCAAGGAGCTCATCGCTTCACCCCTTATACACTGCCTCAAACGAACCTAGTGGGGTCTTCCCCGCTGGGATCTGCCTTCGAGCAAGTCACTCCGGGGAACTTCGGCCACGCGAGGAGTTTGAGCAATTCCCCTTCAGGCAAGACTAGGAGATCTGTCTCCCCGATGCCTCGGCCTTGTTCAGCCTCTCCGCAGCCGCAGGTCGTGGAAACTTCCTCTCCCAAAGTGCAATCAAACTCTAATGATCTCAAAAACATTGAAAAAATGGTGAACGGACTCGATGCGAAACAGTTGGCAGCGGGAAGCAATGGTGACGTCATGATAGTTGACAAATGAGTGCAAGAGACGGGGGAACGTTGCGCTATTGCAGTCCAATGACGTCATAACACCCCTCCGACAACCCTCGTGCAAATACTTTAGTGATATACCAGTGACAAAACTATATTTTAATTCCTCGACTGATCGCATCGGTCTGTTTTTTTTTAATAAAAAAACACTATATATAAGAGTTAAAAAAGTATTAATTTAAATGAATAATAACATACATATTGTAAATAAAGTCCTTTGTACAAAGTTGATCATTTTAATGTTGTCGTGTATAGAAATATTACTATTTTAATTTCAAATATATAAAATATATTATCATTAGCTTAAGGATTGTAATATTAAAATATTGTAATAAACGAATGACAAAAGAAAAAAATTAGTTCACGTAGATCATTAAACATAAAAATCCTCAGTAATTTTTATATTGTCACATGAAGAAATATTGTAAAAATATTAAAAAATTAAAAACAAATTACTTGTTATTAGTCAGGTTGTTTATCCGTATATGCTAATATATAATTTGAGCTTGTCAGTTATTAAACATTTCATTTAAAAGCTTGCTTTTCCAATTTATGTGGTATTTCTGATTTATCAATCCTAAAAACAGATCTCAAATTCATTTTTCAATAGCTTCTTATGTTTTTGATAAAAATCCCGTACTTTTATTGTAAGTTTTAAAAAACATTTAAATCACTGCAGGATTTGATAAAATATTTTTGGCTTCGTAATAAAAAAATGTTGTCTTGAAATATAATTTTTTAAATATATTTTGCTTGGTGCTATGAAGTGACGTAATTGAAAAAAAACTATAGTTTTTTAAGAAATCAGTTATTCCTATTTTAAATATCCGAAGTTTATTGAATCTGACTGACAGACGATTGTTTTGAAAGTTCCTTTTAATTCATTATTATTTTATTTCGCACATAAATATTTGATAATTAATTAAGCGTGTGGTCTATAATTTAATTAATGCGTCAATAAACACAGCAAGTGTCATATGATTTGTGTAATTAATGCATGTGTATTTTACTCTCAAAGATATAAATTATTTCAAATTAAAAAAAGCAAGAAAAATATTTTAAAATAAAAATCAATTAACTCTTTACAATAAAACTTGACCTCTTTTTAAATATAACAAAACAAAACAAAAATTTACAATATTCTTCACCACTCGAGCGACAGCGCGATTTAAAAGTTCGTCCTCCAATTGCTCATGATTTTTGGAGATCATTTTAAATATTTTCCGCCAACATTAAAAAAATCATAACTCCGAATTTTAATATGGAGACATAAAAACTGTTTATAGTTTTATATAGCCACTAAATTTACCTATCTTTTGTCGATTATCACACATTCGTAGGATTTATAAAAAAAATATTGTTAAATCGTAAACTTTAAAACCGTAAAAATCATTAAAAAAAATGTGGTCCAATTTTGGACCGTTGTCAATCACAGAAAAATAAAAGCTGTCTATATTTTGACCTTAGTCGCTCCAGTGGAAAGAATTTCAAAGTTATTTTTGATTTCAATGTTTACTTTAATCTGGCTATGGACAACAGTATGAGATAAGCGAGTTCCTACTCTCTCATAGATACTCTTTACTCTTAGTTTAAAAAAAAAAAACAATAATCATCTTTTATCAAGTTTTTGTATGAATTATTTGCCTCTTTGAGAGTTAAATTTGAATTGAAAACAATTTGTGACACAAATATTGAATAAATCATTTAAGTATGTGATATTTTTAGTGCATTATAACCAAACTGCAATCATCATTAAACGATACATAAAGTTATGTAATATAAACAATAAAAATCTTTGAAAAAAACTTACCCGCTACCAAAATGTTAGAATCGTTTTTCATCTAAGGCATAATACAATCAATTTTGTATCATTCAGTGATTTGAACGAATTAATTCTGAATTATTGCTTCATTTAACGCCGAGGAATCATTTTAACTGAAATCGTGTAGTCTGTAATTTAAATGAATAAATAAATAAATAATTAAAAGAATTTGTAACATATTTGAACTGTGAAGGTTTTCAAAGAATTTTCAAGGAAATTATGCTAAAATAGTTGTAAGCTAACTGAAAAAAAATATAATGAAAAATTTAAAAAAATTACCGTGTAATATATCGCGGGGGTAGAAAGAAAATAAATAAATATTTCAGTCAAATTCTCTTGTTTTTTATTGTATACCTTTTTTTATAATATCTCATACTGTTTTATACAGGGTGAACGATGGAGTCCCAACTGTTCCCGTGTGGCGCCATATTATTAGTAAAACTATGGCATCCTAATTGGGGTATGTTGTGAGGCCGAAGATAGTGGAAAGGGAAAAGAGATGGGAAAGAGGAAGGTGGGGAAATACTTGGCTGTTCAGATCTGGTCAGCAAACACGGCTAAAGCCTTTTAAAGCAACGTTTCAATTCAGAATGATGGTCTTACACCAGGGCGAAACTGAGAGTGTCTTCCACTCTGGAACGTGCCGCAAATATACAACATACTATTTTTATTTAATTAATTGAGATATAACACGAATTAATAAAAAAAAATGATTTGCCCATGCCGGGATTTGATCCCGCAACATTCGGATTGTGAGCCGAGAGCCTTATCCCTCGACCACGGAGGAAAAGTTGTTTGAATTTTTTTTTTAAAACAAAAAAATATTTTTCCATCACAAGCCGCAACTGATGATTTCAGCCAGCACGGGTCATGTGGTGGGCAATTCTTCTCGTTCTAGCACCACGGTAACACGGGGAGAGAGAGCAGTGTGGTCAGTGAAGACGTGTGATGGAAATATATTTATTTTGTTTTTAGTTGAAAACAAATATCTTCGGACAGCAAAGTGACATCCATTACAGTCAGACATTACTCAAAATATGCTCAGGAATCGCTGGTTAAAATCCTTCGGGTGCTTTCTGTTATACTCTGAATACCTAGGTATAAAATCACAACCAGCTACAAAAAATGGATGAACAGAAACAACAAAAGTTCACTGACCAAAACAAAATTTGAACCACAAAAGCCGAATGCTCGAAGAAGAAAGTAATTTTAAAACATTTTGAAAGTAAATTAAAACACGCAATAGTGGAGCATACAGAAAGCTTACTTAATTTTTATGTGGGTATTGCACAACAGTCCTAACTGCTCCCAACCGTTTGGAGCCAGTGATACTATGGCATTCCCAATTGGGGTATTTTGTAAGGGGTTCCATGGCAACTCAGAAACGATTTAACTCAACACTTCTTTGAAAAGTCATTAAAAGCTATGAAAAAAATTGAAAAATAGCCCGCAACCTAACCTAACGTAACCTTTCAAAGGAGGTGTTGAGTTGAATTCACTCTGAGTTGTCCGGTCCCCATTATAAGGCTGAAGGCAGAGAGGAATGGGAAAGAGATGGGGAGGAACGAGGTGATGTAGAAGTAACACGGATATTCAGATGTGATCACCAAACGTAGCTAAAGCCATTTGAAGCAACTGTTTTCCCTAGCCAGAAATAGAAGACTTCTTTATAATAGCAAGGTAATTACAAAACAAATGCAGCAACTAATTCGCCAATTAACGGTGTGCAATATACAGTCAATAATATTTGTCTAAAATCTAACATCGATTCTCGGATTCACTGCCCAAATTCAAAAGGAGCATCATGTCAATGATATATAAATTATTTAATGCGCATACATATCCTTCACAGATCACTACTTCTACAAACATACTCACACATACACACACGCCTACATACGACGCACATCACCGATAATTACGAAATAATATCACAAAGAAACATATCATAGGTACTCACCAACGTACCGTTTCTATAATAAAAATTAAAAAAATTATAATAATAATAATATAAAATATTTTTTTTTAAATTACACCCAAACGAGGTTAAAAATGTGAGGCGCAAATAACGTCCGTAAAGGCCGTTTTATTTAAAAAAGGAATTACGTCCATAAAGGCCGTTTTATTTACATAAAGAAATAACATCCATAAAAGCCATTTTATTTACATAAAGAAATGACGTCCAAAAAGGACGTTTTATTTATTTATTATAAATAAAGAAATTACGTCCGTAAAGGCCATTTCATTTATATAAAGAAATGACGTCCATAAAGACCGTTTTATTTACATAAAGAAATTACGTCCATAAAGGCCGTTTCATTTACATAAAGTAATGACGTCCATAAAGACCGTTTTATTTACATAAAGAAATGACGTCCATAAAGACCGTTTTATTTACATAAAGAAATTACGTCCATAAAGGCCGTTTCATTTACATAAAGTAATGACGTCCATAAAGGCCGTTTTATTTACATAAAGAAATGTAAATTTAAATTATTCCCACTTGATGGCAAATGAAAATCGAAGAAAAGACAAAAAAAAAACAGAGTGTGCAATTCACACGCAGTAGAAGCGAAACCTTCAGAAAACTAAAGTAGACAAGAGTGGGGAGGCTACGAAGCACCGCACAAAGAGGAGACCGATAATACTTTCTCACTCTCTCGCAAGCTAAATCCTATAGATTAGTGTGTTTGTCTCTTTTTAGTGTCGCTATTTTTCGTTTGATCGAGTTTCAAATCACAACGGTGCTAAAGAAGTTTTCACTTAAAAAATAATTTTAAAGCTTCTAGGACGAATGATATGTGATAATGACGAATGATAGTGCCCTACTTGACAATATCAAGGAGGTTACAGTGTTTCTACTTAGGTCGACAGAATAGCACTTAATCCCAAACATGGGAACACCTCAGCACAGGTTCGCCTAGTGAGGTGTTCACAAAACACTACGACTAACCTATTTACATACAGTTACGGATCTTTAACATGTTTTTTTTCTTATTAATAACCTATTATCTATGTAAACTATGTAATTATTTGTAAAGTGTGTGTACAAGAATAGAAATAAATAAATAAAATAAATAGATATCATCCTGCGAGATTCAATAATGGTGTTTATCAGGATTTATTCCGTCGAAGGGTTGTCCAAGTCATAAAGTTAATATGCGACATGGCAACGCTAGGATTTATTACTTCCAGCCGAGGTTTCCGCCCGGGTAGTCAGTAGTAGTTGTCTCCCTAATTGTGCCTTACAATTTGGGGTTGAATTGGAAGGAGGCTGGTTTATAAAATACACTTACGTATTTAATGATAGAATATAATAATCTTATTATTTATTATTGAAATGAGACAAAAATCCTTACAATCCAAACGGGCCATACTTTTGTTGATGTTTTTTGTTTTAATATATATTTTTTTAACTTGTTTTTATGACTATTTTTTACAATAGCTTTGAACAGGAGGCCCCGAGGATAACAATTTTCCTCAGGGCCTATGTGATCTTTGGGAATGCTATGTGGAGGGTCTTTGAATGACTATAATATAAATGTACTAGGGTTCTCTTCAATATGTTAAAAGTATTTTACTATTTTTTTTTACTGGGCTTATGTCATCTTTGCGTGTGGAGGGTATTTTTAGGGAAAGGATGGAGAGGAAGTTCTGGGAAGGAAAAAGGTATTAAGGGTGAGTAGGAATTAGTAATTTGAGGGTCAATGCGTCCAGGAGTGACGTACGTATGAATCCATCCCTCCCGCTGCGGTGCAAGGCGATGACTCGAGAGAGTCCGGCTAGATAGGTAAAAAGGTCTCTGGTTAGGCCTCCCTCTACCAGTATCTCCCGATCCAGCCCACCACACAGTGAGTGGACAAACGCATCTACCGACAAGATCTACACAAATATCACCCCATGAACCGGGCACCCCTGTTAAGTCACCAAACTTAGAGAGCTTAGAACAGCCCGAGCCCGAGAACACAAACTGTATACGACATGGACACATACTGTTTTAAAGAAAATAATAAAAATAAATTGTAAAAAACTTAAAATTTTAATGTTCCGAGGTAATTATAACAAAATTGTTTTTGGTTCTATCTTTGTCAATAATTGATCAAGCTGTTACAGATCGAGAACCACTGGTTAATAGGGACTAAAGGGGGCAAAATGAAGAATTATCCTAAATTGCGCTTGTCGCTGATTTTAACGATAATTTGAAAGTGACTAGGGTTTAAACAATTAGTTAACAAAGCCTTTAAATTTCTCATAAATGTTAGTCTGCATATACATTTTCAACGGCGCGAAACATCGCTTGCGGTTGCTTCGTTCTTTTCCCATAATTCGTGGCTCGACTCGCGTCTCGGTTCGTAAATGTATACGCAGCATTAACGAAATGGAACGTTGCTTGAAATGGCTTAAGCCGTGTTTGATGACCAGCTATGAATAGTCAGGTGCCTCTCAATCTCTTCCCATTCGCCAATCCCTTCAGGCTCACCAAGTATTTGGATCACTCACTCACAAGTATTTGGATACGTTACACACCTCAATAATTGGGGTTTCCATAATCCCACTAGTTCCATATTGTTATTGGGAGCTGTTGGGAGTATTGTACGATATTCACACATAAAAAAATATTTTGTGGAATTGTTCAGAAAGGAACTAGATTTAATAAACCAGTCTCTTGTTATGCCAAAGATTACATGCGACATTGGTTTTATTTCAACAATATTATAATGTCTTACGATGTGTCTCTTTTCACCCCAAGTGTGGCACAATTTATATGATCCGTTCACAGATGGGGTTTGATGTTATACAACCATTTAATTTAATATTGTTCGAAATGGGCAGTTGTACCTATTCAGTAGCGTACCTAGTAAAGAGCCGTACGTGAGTTGACAAGTTAAGTTACAAGTTAGTCCACCAAATGCGTAGCAGGCCGGATCGGGAGAAACTGGTAAAGGGAGACCTTTTAACCTCTCCCGGACTCCCTTGCCCTGCAGTGGGAGGAATAGATTCGTCTGTCACTCCTGGACACAGATTTCTATCCAGATTCCTACCCACTTACCAGATTCATACCTTTTTGTGCTGTATTATTAAATTTTAATATGTAAATGAAATCCTGAGCACAGGAAATTATCATCATCACTATTTGTTACAATAAAGGAAAGAAAACAAAACATTTGGCATAAGAGTTCCTTTTTCCTGATAAGGTATACATGACCAAAAGGAAATTATCATCATCTCTATTTCTTCCAAAAAGAGTTCCTTTTTCCTGATAAGGTATACATGACCAAAAGGAAATTATCATCATCTCTATTTCTTCCAAAAAGAGTTCCTTTTTCCTGATAAGGTATACATGACCAAAAGGAAATTATCATCATCTCTATTTCTTCCAAAAAGAGTTCCTTTTTCCTGATAAGTTATACATGACCAAAAGGAAATTATCATCATCTCTATTTGTTACAATAAAGGAAAGAAAACAAAACATTTGGCACAAGACCAATGATGACCTTAAATATAATATTTTGTAAAATTTAAATGTATAAATGTAAATCATATTTTTTATATTACAAAAAAATATATATTACACAGGCCAACAAAAAAAATGTTTGTGAAAACTTTTTAAAAAAATTTACCAAAATCTTATGTACTTAATTTTGAATGCTGAAACCGTATTTCACAGCAGTTTTTTTTATCACCCACTATTCTTTCACAATATCGATTTAATATTTCAACATTCTTTCACAATATCGAATTAATATTTAAAAAAATAGGGAAAATTTGATCTATAAAAATTAAAAAATTCATAGTTTTTAAAATTGATTATATTTTGCCTAAAATCATGGTTTAATTACTTAAATTTGAATATTAGATGCTTATTTTATTCTCTTTCTTTCGTAGCTCTTTTGCCGATGTGTTGCGTTTTGTTGTTCTCTGTGAAGTGACCAACAGTAATCACCCATCATTTTGATATTCCACCGTCCCTGGTATCGTTTCTCCATCTCTTTTACATCCTGATGAAACCGTTCTCCTTGCTCTTCACTCACATAAATTTTCAGGAAAAAAGTCAAGATGGCTGTGCAAGAACTGGACTTTAAACCTCATCAGGCATACTTAATAGTAAAATGTGAAAAATTGGTGGGTGATACGACTTTTTTATAATTGTTTTCGTAATTAGGACACAAAATTACAGTAATTAGTAAAAATTATCAAAAAAGTTTTTTCACTGTTGGCCTGTGTTATTATTATTAGAAAAGGTAGGTTTCCATTACCAAAAAGACGAGGTGAGTACCCTACTTGGTAAAGGTAAGTTCACACTATTAAAAAGTGTAGGTAGGTACCTAACAAGGTAAAGGTACGTTCACAGCACATGGCGCGACGGGCAAGCAACTGCCATAACGTTGCAATAAAGCAGGGATCGACAATATTTATGACGCGGACGCGGCCACTTTGTTAGTGACAATGTAATATCGTTCGTCGCTTCCTGCCGCGCCCCACGCCTGCCATTTGCTACTGTCGGTGGTACGCAACCGTTGAATTTCGAAACACTTTTAGTTTAAAAATATACATTACTTGTGGTATTTTTAGCATTTATGTCGTAAATATTTTACTATGGCGGATTGTGAATTTCATAACTCATATAATTACAGTGGACTATAAAACCTTCTTCTATTAAAACTCTAATTAACCAATCACTAATTCACCGCAAAGGTTGGTAGGCATCTCTTATAAAATAAATATACCTATAACATATGTGAAAGGGAATATAAATTATTGGTTATTTTGTTTCATTGGTTTGTAACATACATAATTAATATTGTAAGCGTATACTCACACACTTACATTAAACTTATTTTATACTTTCTTTTACATACTCTTTAAGACTAACATTATTACAAAATTTTATTATATGCATACGTGTCGTTTTCTATCAAATACTACAACTACGAGTTTATTTATAATATATACTTAATATTGTAATCAATTACAATAATTGTAACGTTTTCATGTAAAAGCCCACAAGGGCGTCAATAATAAATAAATGAAAACATTAAAAATATACATATTGATGAAAAGGTACGTACATATAAACAAAATAACCAAAATTAATTTTCAAATGTAATGGTCATGAAATAACAATATAGAAATAAAGATATTTATGAAAGTAAGTAAGAACTTAATGTTTTAAGTTAAGTTTTCTAAATATCAAACTACTAGCTTTTCCCCGCGGCTTCGCTCGCATGGTATTACGGAAATTACTATAGCGGTTGAACTTATAAATTATATCCCCTCCTCCCCACCCCACCCCCTCCCGCATTCCATACATTCATTCTCTTATATTCAGTTTTCAAACATCTCGCCTGCCACCTAAATTTCATAAAGCTATAGCTCAAAGAAAAAAAGAATTATCCAATTTTGTTCATTCGTTCGGAATTTATGCGCTTACAAACATTTTGGATGTTTATTTTTAATTAAATATTTGGAAGTTTGTTAATATAATAAAAAAATTACACTATTTATTATTCAGTCTTTATAATCGTTACGAATTATATTTTTAATGTAGGAACTCTTATGTGACATTTATTCCTTGCTTGTCCAAAAAAAAAACATATTCTAATATTTGAATTTTCTGGAGCAGTAGCTGACCAGGGAGCTGAGTACCTACCAGCATAGAGCCCACAAATATATCAACATCGTTTCCATGGAAACGATTTTTTTCTGACGTTAGAAATAACTCGCTTTTGTTAGCGACAGAAAACGTTTAACAAATATAATATATTAATATTTATAATTTCATAACGCCAGAGCTTGCCATCATATACAGACTGTAGTCTTCGCATATAATTTAGCTTTCGATTAGTGAATGAATTTTCTAAGTATTTTTATTGGTTAACGCGTGAAAGCGTCATAAACGAACTCTAGCAGTTTCGCATTTATAATATTAGTATGGATATTTATGTTTACGCCCAATTTCTTGGAATGTTCTAATCAATATATTTTTTTAAAGAAAGACAACTATTCCCGGGTTACGAATAATGTTAATAAAAGAGACAACCACATATTATCTATAGGATTTAGCCTGCGAGGAGATAGACAAATCGGTCGCCTCTTTGTACGGTGCCTCGTAACCTATCGGTTTCCTCTTTGTGCGGTGCTTCGTAGCCTACCCACTCGTGTCTTCTTTAGTTTTCTGAAGGTTTCACTTCTACCGCACGTGAATTGCACACTTTGATTTTTAACATTAGCTCAACCCAGTAGACTGAGGAAAATAATTTCCCTCGGGGCCTTCGTTATTTTTAGTGAAAAGAAGGAAAGGAAGTTCTGGGAAGAAAAAGATATGAGGGGTGGGTAGGAATCTGAGTGTCAACGTGTCCAGGAGTGACGGACATATGAATCCATTCTTTCCACTGCGGTACAAGACGAAGAGTCAAGAGAGTCCGGCTGGAGACGTAAAAAGGTCTTCCTCGACCAGTCTCTCCCGATTCAGAACGCCACGCAGCAGGCGGGCAAATACATGTGCCGCCAAGACCTACACAAACTTCACCCCTTCAAACATGAACCCGAGCACTTCTGCTAAGTCACCAGTAGCGACTCACTTGGAGTGATCTGTGGCAGGGGTGTTGGTTATCCAATAAATGATTCCCGACCGAACCCACACCCGCCTCCTAAACCGTTGATTGAAAAATGTATCGATTTCATTTTTATTTCATCATTTATCGACTTCCACAAGTTGCCTACCTATGCTTCGGCGGCCGGTGAGAACATTACTCACCCCACCTATAAATATTAAAATTCCCACTGTAACCGTGATCGAACACTAGCGCGTGTTAACAATCACATTGCAACAATACCAGGCGAGGATAGAATGCGACGTTCCTTCATCACACTGTGTTGTACATGAAACGCCGAAAAGAATGAAAATGGGTCATCGAATCGAATGAATTAACAAATACAAACAACAACTACAGTGGTCGAGAGATAAGACTCTCCACTAGCAATCTGAAGGTCGCGGGTTCAAATCCCGGAGAGCATCTCATTTCACAATTAATTGATTTAAAATCACATGTAGTATTTGTGGCACGTTTCAGAGTGGTAGATACTCACTATATCGCTTTGGTGTAAGACCACCATTCAGAATTCAAACGTTGCTTGAAATGACTTTAGTTACTTTGATCATCGTCACTCTTGGCTCTACAATCCCTGGTGGGTCTTGGCCCCCTCAAGAGTCTTCCTCCACTCGTCTCGGTTTTTTGCCAGCTCTCTCCAGTTTAGAAGCTCCAAAGTGTCTTTGAGGATGTTGCCACTCCAGATTAATCTTGGTCTTCCCAGGCTCCTTTCCCCTATCGGTCATGAGTTCAGCAGGGACTTGGTGCTTGATGCTCGGTCATTCTCTTCGCATGACCCAGCCACCAAAGTCTTCCCAGTTTTATAAATTTTGTGACATTTAGCTCCCTAATTATCAACTCCTCAGTGCCATAACATCGATTCTTACGGAAACTTGCACAGTGATCATATACTAATGATACCCCAGTGTAATAATATCGAATCTCACAAAAATGTGTTGTATTAAAATTAAGTTAATCAGATTCCTTACTAAAATTCACTGTTCCCCAAGCTATTCCCATAGTTGTGTCACTTTGAAAACCTATTTTTCATTACAGTCCAATGATTAGCAGTTGGGACTGCCCTCACCCAGGGGGAATACGGCGTGGAAGACTGTGTGGGGAGCGGAAGAATGTAGTGGGAATAGGAAGGTGAAAGACCTGCCTTCTCAGATTAGGTTACCAAGCACGGCTAAAGCCACTTCAAGCAACGAATCCATTCATTTAAAGCTATCGGTAACACGTATTGAACACTAGCTGTAATTTTCACAAAATGAACGTCAATTCTACGATCATTGATTATACACGTTTTTTCGTTATTTAAAAAACATATATAAATAATCAATGATTATTTGTTTTTGGGGTGTTATGCCGTGTTCCGCTACCTCCTTCTTTAGCCAACGTTTCGGACAGCGTTGCAGTGTCCATCATCAGGGCAGGGCAAAAACAAATAACGAAAATACTTTTGGCCGTGAAAATCTAAAAACGTATCATACATGTTTTTAGTTAAAGTATTTTATTGTCGGTTTCAACCTTTCCATCTCAGATGATTTCTAACCATTTCTGATCTCTTTCCAAATATTTCGGTAAAGAACAAAGTCAGTTCTCATTTCACAAAGGTCATGGCAATTTTTCAGTCCACCTAACCGTCATATCTCGACTGCAGAATACACTGACAGAGGTAGTGGCAGTCAGAAATAATAAACACAAATTGTTCTGATAACGCTAAGAGAGCCGAATACGATGTCAGAACGAATACGAGACTGCGTAATGATACGGTATTATATCTACTTTTTACAATGGTAAACCTGACGAAAGGTCTGATAGTCATTCTTAAGATGAAGCCATACGAAAAAATGCAAAATCATACAAAATCATGTGTTTTTGTTTTGAAAATTTGATCGTTTGGAAATATTATAGACGTTTTAATTAAATACTGCGTGTAGAACATATCTCGGCCCTTAAAAATATCGGTTAAGCTTAGGAAAAAATAAAGTTTTAGGTCCATAATAAAACACTTTCAAGTACAAATTCTCCTACTTATAAACCCCTTTTCGCGTATGTTTTTATTGTTTAACGTAGCGAATTCTATTTCTTTTATGATAATCGCAAAAAAAAATGATATTTACGTCCGAATTTCACAAAATAAAATAAAATATGCATTTTCGCGTTGTTTTATCACAATACGGCCGACGGTCGACGAATTTGGATTTCCAAAGTGAACCTTATGCAGTCCACCCAAGGACTACTGACACCAATTTTGCATCAGTTCAGCACCGGACGGAGCGGAGAATAGACGTATAGGATCCGCGTCGCTTGGTTCCGTGAAATCAATTTTAAATTTCCTTGTTATTACAATAAACAATGCGTAAAAAGGAGTAAATGTTTTTTACAGGCCTTTACGAAATCAACCTGTAAAAAAATTCTGAAATATCTTTTCCAACCTTTCCAAAAGCTTTTTCTAAAGTATTTTTAAACTCCTCCCATAAAGGGGCGTGAATTCCGATTTCGATTTTTTTTTTCCTGGACTATTGGATCACCTTAATAATAATAAATAGTGGTTGATACAAAGCTACCTTTCCATTATCTACCGAACTTCGCCATCTAGGATGGTACCTACCGATGACGTCAGAAAACTAGTTAGAACAAAACAAAGTTAGTGATGTTGGAGAAGTTTTGTCGAGAAAGCGCAAAAATGCGTAAAATCTGTTTCCTTAATTATTTATGTTTTTATACGCGTACGGGCTTTTCAAACACGTGATATATATAATATTAAACCAAAAACTGTTTTTCACACGTGTTAAAATTTTTTAAGTTATAATTTTCAAATATGAAAATTTTGAATGCAAATATAAAAAAGTTTTAAAAATGGTTCACTTTACGTTTTTTCTAACTCAAATTACTATGAAAGAAAAATAAAATAAAAACGTTTACATATTTTATTGGGCACATGTATTATAAACGTTATCGGTAACTCATTTTTTGTCACGTCATGTAAAAATAATTCATAAAAAGTTCCCAAAAAATTTTTTTTTTTAATTATTATGGAAAACTTTGGATTCATAAAGGTGTACATTTTAATTATTTTGTGGTTAATTTCTAGATTTGAATACAAAGCGTCATTTCTTCTCTTTCTAACACCGTTTAAATCATTTTTCTAACCATAAAAGTTATCGGTAACTCACTTTTTTGTCGTTTCATATAAAAATGGTTTATAAAAAATTTCCAAAATTTTTTTTTTTTTCAAATTATTATTGGAAACTTTGGATTCATAAAGGTGTACATTTTAATTATTTTGTGGTTAATTTTGAGAGTTGAATACAAAGCGTCATGCTTTCTCTTTCTAACACCGTTTAAATAATTTTTCTAACCATTATAGTAAGGGAAGCACAGCGATTTCTGTGAGACCTATAAGAGTTGTTCCGAAAATCAATCAAAGAAATTAGCCTGTGGGGTTGTTTCGCTAAGTTTGTCTTCATTAATTAAAATTATTTTTGTTGGTCTTAAACTATCAGACTGATCTGTACAAACATCAGAGAACTATTCTGATATTGAAAGAAGATGAAATAATCGTATGCTCATTTAGTCTGTGTTGAGAATGTTAATCATTAAGCAGGATTATTCTTAATATTCTCTTAATTAGAACATTCTCTGAAGAGATAATGGCAACAGTATGTCGCTATGGCAGCCAAGAAGCGCGATGGTAGGACTCGAATAAGTTAAATATTTGCCTCTCCTTGCCGCGTCGAAGCCTGGAGATATAATAATGTTTGCCACTCAATTGCCACGCACCGAAACGCCGCTCCAGAGAAGAGATTTTCGCGAATATTTCCACCTTTAAACAATGCAAATACTCCCGCTCTCTGTGAGAAGATTCCCCGCGTCCGCCCAAAGAAAGACATAAGAGATGTGTCGCGGGACAAAAAGAGCAAGGCGGGGAGATATGCGGGGCAAGAAGAGCGACAAAAAGCGACGGAGGCCGGGAAGAAAGGAATAGTGTGGCGTAAAAAAAGTGTGAAGAATGACAAGACGGGGCGAGAGAGCTGCAAGGAAGGTAACGTGTGTGACAAGCCTGATTAGGTTGACCAACTTTTCCTCGTTGTTTTCAAGCAGCTTTTCCTGCATGTTCAGAAAAAAATTACCTACCTTGCGGCTTGCCAAATCAAACAAATAGATAGATAATACTTTGACGTGATTAATTTTTGAGTTATTTTGCCATGCTGCGCTTCCTCCTTCTTCAGCCAACGTTTCTCATCATCAGGAGAGTGGCGTAGATTATTGTGAAGCATGTGTTTATGTATGTAGAATTGATACGGTATTGCGCGTGTTAATCTTATTGAGGGTGGTATTTCAGTATATGAAATTAATTAATGTGATTTTCGGCGATTAGTTTTGGTGTAGTCGTCTAGTACCGAATAACAAGAGGTTTATTTCAGCTTAGCCCCATCGACCCTATCAATATTAACGGGGTTTTAGTCGATTTTGTGAAATGAAAATGATAAAGAATTTCTGTTGATATCAGTCATAGATCGTCATATTATAGAGAGAACCCTGACACACTAAGCAGTATTTTGAAGAATTGCTCCTAAAAAAAGAAGAACTCCTTTCCATTTTTTTTCTCTACACGGCTCTGTAAGTCAGAAGTCAAAGATGATTCTAGAAAGGAAAGAAAAAAAACTTCTAAAAATTTGGAAGCCGTGGACGACCAAACTTATAACAAATTTCCAACCATACCGATGTTTCTTGGGTTTGAGAGATCTCTATATTCCTGAGCTTTATTTTGATATCCAGATGGTAACACCCCTTTGATGGCGATGGTGTGATGACAAACCACTTCATTTACTGACCGTTCACCCGAAGGAAAGTTCTTCAATTCCCCTACTAACGTACGTACATAAAGTGAAACTTGGTTCAAGTAGAGTTCTGCCACATACATATGACTGAAGTCCGTTAACTTTACACCTTTTTAAAGATATGTGTATTCTATACTGCCTTCATTTACGAGGGTTATTAAAAAACTAATTCCTCCTATTTTTTTCTACTTAAATAAAGTTAGTTAAGTACAAATTTTGAATTTGACAATTTTCCTCAAACGTTCTTCTACAACCTGCTGCAGTAGTAACATTCTGCGTCAACAGGCAGCACTGCAGTCACTTGCTAAATGGCCGAAATCGATTTAGACAGCGTTCTGTGATTGATTGTAAAGGGTGAATTTTGTGATTGAATGTAGAAGGTGAAACGCCCATCCGCATTCATGAAAGGCTGAAAAATATGTACGGTAATGCAACCGTGGATATTAGACAATCGGTTCGTCGCTGTAACGAAGGGATAGGACGAGCGTAACCGCCGGCCATTGATTGCAGTGACTCCACACAACATTGAGCGAGTCTATGACATCATTTGTGGTAACCGCCAGCTAACTACAGATGAATTGCGTTGCATTATCTCCTTCAGTAAAGGCGATGGGATGACGATTATTCGACAACTGAGGTACTCAAAAGTTTATGGGCACCAAGAATAAAGAAACAATAGCCTTACAATACTTGCAGCTCTTCCGTTTGGGGGAGAGGAGTTACTGGGAAAAAATGTAAAAATTAAAAAAAAATGGGTTCATTATTTGAAACTGAGTAAAAGAGGCAGTCAATGGAATGGCATCACACAAACTCACCGAGGACGAAAAAATTCAAAACTGTGCCATCGGCAGAAAAAGTTATGGCGACGGTGTTCTGGACGTGGCCGTGCTTTTTTCAACACTGGGAAACATGCCCTTGTTAAAATATGGACCAAAGCTGTGGAAACGGACGGCGATTACATTGAAAAGAAACAAATTAATCGTCGATAGTGTGGTTTTCAACCTATATAATTGCATTTTAATTTCCTGGCAAAAGGAGAAAAAAAGGAGGTATTACTTTTTGACTGACCCCACAAACATGAACAGTAACAAAAATGCATTATTTCATAAATACACGCAAAAATTCTTTATAGACAATAAACAGTGTTAATTTCAAGCGACCTCCCAGGTAAGTATGGTCCTGTATACATTTTTAGGCAGCATCGTATTCACTGGTCGAGACTTTGCACATATTTAAACGTATCAGTGATCGATGAACCAGTGGATGCAATTTTTAGCCATAAGTTGTTTCTAATTGTTTGTCTAGTTTGTAGTTTTTATAGATTTTAGAAATAAATTGTAAGTTTGTACAGCGCCATTGAGGTGATTTTTTACAAAAATTGCGGTATATAAATCATCCAAATATTATTATTAATGATGCAATGCAAAAATACAATAAGTATTTTACACGTGAACAGTAACAAAAATACGATAATGCATTATTTCAAATTAAAGTTATCATAAGTGGTTTAATCCTAAATCATAAAAGTATGACATGAATTAGGACTAATTTTTTGCACGTCTCTTGAAACCTTCAAGGTTCAGGAGACATGTTTAGCAGCATCATTCCCTATGCTATGCTGTGCTGAGCCAATTCTATTTTCTGCCATGTGGTACACGTAGTAGATCGTGGTGCCGCCGCTAGCATTAGGTAAAATCAACGGTTCCATGCCAACTGAGAATAAAGTCAACTCAACCTCCTTGAAAATTCATTAAAAGCTATGAAAAAAAATTATTTGAAAATAGCCGATAACTCTAACCGAACGTAAGCTATTCAACCAATTTTTTATATATTTTTATTTTTTTATCACTCTAAATGACTTATTTGAGATGGTTCTTAGTTGGTTTCATTCCGAGTTGTCCAGTCACCAAAATCAACATGTAGCATTCCAGAAGGTATGGACTATCTATAAAATAATGAAAAATTTAATACGCTGCTACTGCAAGGCCTCCACTCCTTCTCGACCTTAGACTTTGGTAGTACTTCTTAGAGTATAGGATTTGAGTCTTCAAGAGGGTGTTGCCAGATACTGGCACTTTTTACCAGGTTTTCAGGGTTTTTTGGGTCATTTATAACTCCATGGTTTTTTCAAAAAACCATGTCGAACAAGCCATGTTTTTTTACCGGTCACCAAAAATATGTTCTTTTCCAGTGAGATACAATTTATTTCATCCATGATCCATGCGTATCGCATTGAGGAAATCCCAAATTCAGGAATGTAGTTGTTGAACTTCATTACGGGCTCACAATGTCTCTTTATCTAATTATATTTTTTGTCAATAAATAGTACGAATGAGTACATTTATAAAATTGCATGAATATAAGTTACTCTAATTGGCTACACTGTAAAATACATTATTGAAATTGTGGGAGAATTCCATCTCCCTCGTCTTATGGATCGGGAGAAACTTATTTTCTTTTATAGGTATTTTTTTAATATTCAATTCAATTAAAAAAAAGAGTTCAACAAATTAAACTTGATCACAGTAAAAAAAAAATTTTCGAACGGTGTTTTTTTTCAAAATATTTTTTTCCTATTATTCAAATTATAGTTTCATCACAGTTTCACCTTCACAAACCTACCTTACACCCAACATAATAAAATTACAAAATATATTATGTAAAAATGTTTTCGAAATTGATCTATAGGTAAATACTGTAATATATAGAAAAAAAAATCCTTCAAAACATGGTAAAGCAGCCCCTGAAACATGATATTTTATTTTCAGGACCGACATCACTGCTTTGAGATAAAGATTAAGGATTTATTTAATTAGATGGTGACCCCAGCAGTGGGTAGTAGTGGCAAGTAGTCCAGTAGTCCAGAAGTTCCAGCACCGCCCGAAGTATTCCTCTGCCGTCCACCAACGAGTTCCTGCGATGGCCCTTGAATTCTTGGCCGCGGCACCCTGGCTATAGACAGGCTAAGTGTGATGACAACCATTCCGCATACCGGCCGAGCGGCTACCGGGCTTGCGGGCCACATCGACAACAGGGGCTTTCAAATTAAAACATACTACTTTCCCGGTCTGAAAAATTTCAGTTCTAGTGCGTGAAATCCTTCGTCTCTACCGAAAAGTATTTTGGGAACCTTACGAGACTGGAGAATTGGGGATGGAAAGGAAAAGAGTGAGTTGAAGGTCATCAAATACTTGGTTATAGAAGTTTTGTACATAATTAAAACAAAACAAATAAAGTATCTAGGAATCGTAATTGACCAAAATCTTAGATGGACACACCATATCAAACAAATCACAAATAAACTCCTCAAAACAATACACATTTTTCTAAACATAAGAAACATATATAAAATAAAACAAATGAAAACAATATATTTTGCACTTTGTCAATCAATGGAATAACATATGGAATAATTGCTTGGGGAGGAGCAACAAACGCAGCAATCGATCATTTAGAAATCGCACAGAAAACGATTTCAAAGGTAACTCTTAAAAACATAGAATGACCGATTCAAACCAAATATTCAACAATTGTGACGTACTAGATATACGCCAAGTATACGTTAAAACACTACTAAACTACATATTTGACAAAAAATTCAAATTTCAACAAACACAAAATATCATTACCAGACCACTTAGACAAGCGTACAAAGAAAACATAAAAACTCCGACGGTAAATACACGTTTTGGACAAAGACACTATAAATATCATGCTATAAAAGCATTCAACAGTCTTACACTTGAAATTAAAATTGAGTAAAATAAAAACAAATTCAGACATAAAATTACAAAATGGATTAAAGAACAAAAAAGGCAATATTACCGAAATTTCATAACACGAAAGAATAAAACATATGAAAAGAATAATGCTTAGTTCACACTGAGCTATATATCTGCGAGCAGATATCTGTTGATTCGCGAGCGCTTATCTTTTGTCCTTTCACACGAGGCTCAAATATTTCTTCCTGTGGTAGGAGAGGGGGTCAGTCGAATTAGGGAGCGGCAACGGAACGCATGTTTTTTGTACTGAAATCTGTCAACTTGACATCTGCCATCCACGGGTCTAGGCAGCTCCGTAATTACAATGACCCCCTCTCCTGTTTTAGTCGGAGAAGGGGAGAGTTATCTTCTGGGATATCGCGTCTAGAGCGGTTACGTCTGAGATGTGTATTGTCTATGATTGATCTGCGCTTAAAAACGCTTAGGTGTGAACGGTCTGAAGGAATTGTATGGAGAGCGTTATTTGGCGTGCTATGATCTTTTATATTTGATAGCGTAGTGTGAACCAGCTCTAAAACGCAACACACAAAAACAATATAAAACACACATCACTCACAAACACACAACACGTAATAAATACATGTCGATTTTTTAATTTAATCTAATATTTTTAATTTTACTATAATTTTTACTTTAATATTACTTTTATCTTAGTTTAAATTTATCATACTTTTATGTTTTTATAGTCACCAACATTATATTATTTTCTTATCAAAATTTGATATGTATAATTTTTTTCTTGTATTATAAAATGGGGGCCTGAGCACAGGTAAACCGCCCATCGAGTCCAACATTACTGGATTATACTTTGAAATGTAAAATACTGCATCAAATAAATAAAATAAATAAATTATTTTTTCATGTGAGTAAGCACAAGAGTCCCAACCGTCTGAAGCAAGTGATAGTCTCACAAACCCAATTGGGGTATATTTTTACGCTGATGGTAGAGAGAAACGCGGCTAAATACGTTTTAAGCAATGTTTAGATTTTGAATGGTGATATTTCATCTACCACTCTCGAACTAGGTATATATAATTTTAATCAATAAATTGTGATTCGAAACCGCTACCTCTAGATTCGTAGTCAAGGATCAATCGTAACCACACAATCATGGAGGCCATCAATTCCTTGCCTATAGTATCGACCCGTTTAATTTCAAATTTATTGCCTTTCTATAAAAATGAATGTTTGTTTGCTTGTTTGCTTCCATGTATGTATGTTGTTTATGTAGATATTGCTGTATTAAGCATAGGAAATGTTTGAAACTTTCAAAATACCTTATTTCTACCCTTTCTGGTTTATTACAACCACATGACAATACATCTGAAAAGTTTTTTAATCATAACAAAAACTCTTACAAAACTGTCAAAAATGTCACAATTTGAGAATACGCTAACGTCCCAGAGAATGCAAACATTAGAAACGGAAGGCGAACACATATGGGTGAAGGTGACGAAAAATAATTTTACCGCGTATATATGTGTTTTGTACTTTTATTGCACTGATGACTCGGAGAATCGCACAAAATTCTACGATTATATTGATCAGGAATGTCAATCAAAAATTTTAAAAAACAGAAACGTCCTTATATTGGGTGATTTCAATTTAACTAACAAACCGGAAGAGGTTATGTTAGAGCATTTATATTTTTTGGATTCCAATGACCTCAAACAACAAAATGTAATAAGAAATCATTTTGGCAATATGCTTGATCTAGTATTAAGCAACACGAATAAATGTGACGTCAGTCGATGTGATGAACCCTTGGTCAACGAAGATAAATTTCATCCGACCTTAGCAGTTCATACTAAATTAGCCAGGACGACGTGTAACCGGCGTCAGGTGCGAAACAGCGGTACCCGCCCGGCACCACCTACCTACAACCATTCATTCCAGTACAAGCGAGCAGATATGCAGTTAATACGCGATATACTCTCGGAATTCGACTGGAACTACCTACTCACTATATCGGACGCAAATGACGCAGTCATATACTTTAACAATGTTTTATTTAGTATTTTTGAAATTTGTGTCCCCACCAGAAAAGATGTATCTAAAAATGTAAATTATCCGGAGTGGTTCTGTAAAACAATTATAGATAAATTAAAACGCAAAGAATCGCATCGAAGAAAATACAAACTTCACAGAAATCAATCCGATTATTTGTTATTTTCTGCGTTGCGATCTGAGCTTAAAAAAGAAATTGCGATTGCAAAGCGTCAGTATTTAGAAAAAGTTCAGTGTGGGATCAAAGATGATGTCAAATATTTTTGGGATTTTATTAAATCCCAAAAAGCAAATCCACGTACCCAAATCAACTTGAGCGAAGGAACAGAAACTTTTTCCGATCCCGAAATAGTAAGCCAAAAATTTGCCGATTATTTTAAATCGGTATATAGCCAGATAGCTCCTCAACTAAATCTAGACTTTACTAGAACCGAGGGGGCATGGAACGTCGGAAAAATCGGTCTTGAGCTAACCTCTTCAGATGAAGTAGATGCTTGTATTCGGACTTTAAAGCTCGACAAGGCTGCTGGCCCAGACGGAATACCCCCTAATATAATTGCTTGTATGTCAAAAACTATTTGTCATCCGCTGAGTTATATATTTAATCTTAGCATAACGACTGGTTGTTTCCCCAATTTTTGGAAACTCACGCGTGTAAGTCCAATTTTCAAAGCTGGAGACAAGGCTGATATCAAGAATTACAGACCTGTAGCTATATTGTCAACTATACCAAAAATATTTGAAATGATTATTTATAAGAAATTACATCACCAAATTGTGCCATTTCTAGGAGAAAACCAACACGGTTTCATGCCGAGAAAATCCACGGTTTCAAATTTGTTAACGTTTTCGCGATTGGTGGCCGTTGGATTGGATTCGAGACATCAAACAGATGTAGTGTATACGGATTTTGCCAAAGCTTTTGATCGAGTTGATCATGACATTTTACTACTTAAAATGTACAAAATTGGTTTCGATCAACAAACACTTATATTCTTCGCGTCCTATTTAAAATCTAGAAGACAATATGTAATAATAAATGGACATGAGTCCAAACAATTCCCGGCATTATCAGGTATTCCCCAAGGGTCAAACCTTGGTCCTCTGTTGTTCCTTATACTTATAGATGACATTCAGGTATGTATAAAATATTGCAAATGTCTTCTATTAGCGGATGACCTGAAACTTTTGATGGAAATAATCTGTCACCAGGACTGCTTAAAAATGCAATCTGACCTTGATGCTATAGCAGAATGGTCAGATAAAAACAAATTAGAATTCAATATTAAAAAATGTGTAACAATGACGTATACCCGCTCCCAGAAGCCCGTAGTTTTTGAGTACACCATTAAAGGGAAAACGTTATGTCGAGTCAATAGCTTTAAAGATCTTGGTATCGTCTTTGATCCCAAACTGACATTTTCCGATCACATATCACGGCTCACTCCAGCATGCTACAAACTCCTGGGTTTTGTCATCAGAATATGTAAGCAATTTGATGACCCAGATGCAATGATAGCCATGTTCGATGGCGTCATAAGAAGTAAGCTGGAGTATGCTAGTGGTGTGTGGACTCCGCACCAGACTAAATATATTAATATGCTGGAACAAATCCAGAAAAAATTCCTTAGGTACGTCTATATGCGAATGCACGGAACTTATCCGAGGTTCATGCACCATATGGAGTTACTTGAGGCAACAAATAGATTTAGTTTGGAAACTAGACGTTATGCAAATCTTGCAATTCTTAGTTTTAACATAATCCATAACTATATTGACAGCCCATTCCTCTTGGAATGCTACGGTTTATACGTGCCTGAAAACTTCAGTCGTAGTCGTCGACACGACTTATTCAAAATACCATACGGCAGAACAGATGTTCTAGCACAGCATAGCATAACAAGAGGAATGGTACTGTTGAACGAAATATCAAAAACACTAGATGTATACAACTCTTCTTTAGATAGCCTTAAGATTTTTTTGTATAATGATCATCTTCTTAGGTGTTAAGCTTGTCTAAATGAGAAAATTGTACGGTAATTGGATTATTTATCTGTTGTACAATTAAAAAAAAAAATAAAAATAAAAATAAAAAAAAATAACTTTTAAAAACTGTCGATTGTTCAATCAAGATTCAATTTTCGAATAAACTCTTTAAATTAATGAATTTACTTGAAGTTTTTACCAACGATATTAACCGAAATCGAGTACTTTAAATCTGTTCAAGAATTACACCTAGGTATTTCAAATAGGTACCTACGTTAGGTACCAAATTTAATTGATTGTTCAATATACAAAAATGAATGTTTGTATAAAAAAATTGCAATAGGTGGCACGCAAACTGTTTGAAAATTGAATGTACCGGGGCTAAACATATGGAACGCGGGAGAGAGGAGAGTAAAAGCGGGAGGAGGGTTGGCGGGACAGGGGAGCGAGAGAGGGGAAGAGGACATGGAAGGGGTGGTGGAAGGGGATCAGGACGAATGAGAAAGGACACGCAGGGAGAAACAATTTATTAAGTGGCAAAACAACGCGTGCCGGGAACTCGCGAGTATTTTATATAAAGATAGGAGAGATGCTAAAATTTTTAAACTAACCAATAGCAAGTATTGGTTCCCATCCCCTCATTTCGAGGCCCTGACCATCCTCACAGGGCGCAGTATCCACAATATATTATTCTATCACCGCCATTGTTCGCGGACAGCCGCTAAATGTTATTCAGTGGCTTGAATAATTACAATTAAAAGTGTCACCGCTGATATGGGCTGAGAAAATCCCGCGCCGCCAACACCACGCAGAGAAGCGATCCGCGATCGGGCGAAAATGAATTTAAAACGTTCCCAAAGCTAAGAAAGAATACCTAATAATATTTTAGTACCTACCACACGAGGAAGATTCATTGTATAAATAATAATATTATAATATATTAAGTAGGTACCTGTATACGTGTGTTACTGCCAACGGAATTAGGTAGGTAGGTACCTACCGCTTTATTCCTTAATTTGCATTTCGGGAAAAAATATTACGTCTCTGGCAACACTGTAAATAAAGTTTTAAATGGCGGCATTTTTTTCAAGTGACAGGATTGAATTTATGCAGGATTGGCAGGATGGCAAGATTAGATTGAAGTGAAAAGAAGTATTGTTTTGTGAATGGATAATAAATAATAACCATAACGTCTTTATATGATGATAGTTTGTTAGGTATGGTTAATGTGTTTGTGTATTATAATTTTTTATTTTTATATCCGAGTACTGTACCGAGTCGCAACTGCTCCCATCTGGAGCCAGTGAGACTATGCCATTCCCTAATTGTGGTATATTGTGAGGCTTAAGGTAGTGGGGAGGGGAAGGAGGTGGGTAAGAGGAATGTAGGGAAGTACCTTGCTGATAAAATCTGGTCACCAAACACGGCTAACGCCATTTCAAACAACGTTTCAATTCTGAATGGTGATACTGATAGTATATTCCACTCTGGAACGTGCCGCAAATATACTATATATTATTTTTAAGTAATTAATTTTAAAATAAAACAAATTAATTAAATAAAATTTATCTGAGCACGCCGGGATTCGATCCCGTGACCTTCTGATTGCGAGTTAAGAACTTTATTCCTCGACATATTGTGTTATGCAAATTAAAGTTTTTTTATGTATAAGTACAAATACGGGGAAGAAAATGTCAGTTTGTTATTTTTAGAAACACTTTATAGCAATAAATTATTTTTATTTTGAAATGATTCTAGATTTTCACGGCCGAAAGTATTATTTTGTGATTAATAATTTGTATTTAAAAAAGTGATTTATTTTTGGGATATTATGCCTGCGCTATCTCCTTCTTTAGCCAACGTTATCAGTTCAGATTTTTTTGATGATGGATACTGTAACGCTGTCCGAAACGTTGGCTAAAGAAGGACCTAGCGCAATAAGGCATAACATCCCAAAAATAAATCACTTTTTTTATATACAAATTTTTAGTCACAAAAATAATTATTTTGTCCGTGAAAATCTAAAATCATTTCAAAATGAAAATTATTTTTTACCATCATCTATTTCAAAAAACAAACTGACATTTTCTTCCCCATATTAGTACCCCACATGAATTTATCACATACAAACATTTTAACCATAATAAAAATACTATCTTTACATCTGTATTAAATGCGAAACTGCTCGAGTTTGTTTGTTACGCTTTCACGCATAAAACAATAAAACAATTTTTAAAAATTCTTTCACCAATGGAAAGCTAAATTATATGCGATGACTATAGGCTGTATATGATGGTAAGCCTTGGCGTTATGAAATTATAAATATTAATATATTATATTTCTTATACGTTTTCTGTCGCTAACAAAAGCGCGTTATTGCTAACGACAGAAAACAAATCGTTGCCGTGGAAACGATGTTAATATATATTTTTTATTTATTTCAGGAGTCGTAGTTAATATCTATCAATCTACGTAAATAAAAATGAATCTTCGAAATGTTGGTACCTACGCGCGTAACTGAACCAACTTGGATAATTTTTTTTTTACTACTGGTGAGCTCTGGCATTATGAATTTTTTTTGAAAACTGAATGTATGGAATGCGGGAGGGGGGAGGGGGGGGATAATTGATAAGTGCAAGCGCTACTGTAATTTACCCTTAATACCATGCGAGCGAAGCCGCGGGCAAAAAAAGTAGTAATAAATAATTTTCATCTTGAAATGATTCTAGATTTTCACGGCCGAAAGTATTATTTTGTGATAAATAATTTGTATTTAAAAAAGTCATTTATTTTTGGGATGTTATACCGTGTTGCGCTGTCAGTTCAGATATGTGATGATGGAATATGTAACGCTGTCCGAAACGTTGGCTAAAGAAAGACGTAGCACAACACGGCATAAAATCCCAAAAATAAAACACTTTTTTTAAATGCCCTTCCAATCGAGATTAAAAACACCATGGAGATACTAAAGTTCAAAAAAGATTTCAAATTATGGCTAACTAAACACGAAGATGAGGAAATCATAAAAATTATCAAGTAACACCAACGCAACTTACAGATAAAAAACAAACATTTTTTACCTTGTCTGTTTCTATTTTGTGGAAACAAACAAACTAGATAAGGAGGAATTTATAACCAACACCCATACAACAACCTACAGTCCGCCTCGGAACAGGAAAACCTAGTGAGGAGGACTGAGAACAAACTACTTCACTCTATATATTTTTTAATTTACCTTATATTGTATTTTTACTTTACTTGATATTGTCATTAAATAAAAAATTAAATTAAAAAATACAAATTTTTAATCCCAAAAATAATTCTTTTGTCCGTGAAAATCTAAAATCATTTCAAAATGAAATTTTTTTTCCATCAACTATTTCGAAAAATAACAAACTAACATTTTCTTCCCCATTTTGGTACCCCACATTTATTTATCACATACAACCATATTTACCACGCTTGAAATACCATCATCATATACATATAAATACGTTATTAACCATACACAAGACAAAACATTGTTTTCACAAATCAATTCAATCCTACCACTTGAAAAAAATGCCGCCATTAATGATTAGTGATTCATTGTGTCCAACTGCCGTTTCAGACTGCGTTACAGTATCCATTATCACGTATTTACCATGATAAAGTTGGCATAAGAAGAAGGTAGTAAAAATAAATCACGATAATTTTCATTTAATTTGTACTATGGAATTGGGATTAGGTAGGTTGCTTTTGAATTTTTAAATTTGTTAGAAGACTGAATTATTTAATTCGTATTAAAAATTAGTTGAAAATAGAACGTTTGCAGACTTAAAAAAAAAAAACAATTGCTAGGTAATCTAAATTTGGTAAATTAATTTGTAGTTGAAGGTTATTTTGGGATTTATCGTCTCACTTGTGATATTATTATGTAAGTTTAACAATATTTTAGCAATGTTAATATATAAATCTATAAAATAAATTAATTCATTGCGTAATTACTTCATTTAATTTCATCAAAGCTCTAAACAAAAAAAAATTCTAGAAAATGTCTTCGGAATGGAAATTTCTCTGGAATACAATTATAATTTTTCAATATTTTTTAATTGTGAAATTAAGTAGTCTTGTTGTCATATTGCATTGATCATTACAGAAAATGGCAAATGCAGAATTACATCAACAAAGAAGTGTACCGAGGAGTCTATATACAGCCCATTATTATGCTCAGGTACTTTCCACATTTTTGAATCATATGATTGTTTGACCAGTGCCGTAAAAGTTTTCACACTATCCGTTATTATATTATGAACCTAAATGATCAATTCAAGGATGCATTCATCGGTGGAACTTGATTGTTTGATTTCGATTGGCTATGGACTGGAAGAGCTTTATCAGGATGGTTAAGGAGGGTCCAAAGAAGAATTGGATCAAACCAGTAACTGACTTAAATATTATTTCAGGATAAGCAAAATGTTGACACCTTTCGCAACAACACCATGTTTCTGGAGGGCGGCCTGGGAAGAGGGGAGGCATATCGCCATGCTGCTTGGCAGTATCTAAGGAGAGGTCCTTCGCAGAGGTACGGGCCCTGCTACCCTGGGGACGATGTTGGACATGCTGATACCTGGAGGGACCTTGAGGTAAATTACACATGGTGTTATTTTAGGCGCTGAGGGAACCTATTGTCACCCGTTAAGGGGATGCAAAAGGAAATACAGACTGATCAAACAATGTTTCTCCTTTGCTATCTCGAGATATTTGAAGCATTCTTGTCGTACCAACACAAAGTGTATTTTTAAAACGTTTATATTAGGATATCTCTTTTCCATATCCAATGATGCGAAATATGTCGATATTGGAAGAGATTTGGTTCAGATGAAATACACCTACAATTATTGGCAGGCTGTTCCTATGGATATGAGAATATTTAGCATAATCCATATCAACGTCATCTGTCTTCGATAATCGTAAAGAATTTAAAATTTGCAACCGTAGATGGTTCCATGCCAACTGAGAATAAAGTCAACTCAACACCTCCTTGAAAAGTCATTAAAAGCTATGAAAAAAATAATTAAAATTAGCCGATAACCCTAACCTAACGTAACCTATTTAACCAATTTTTTACATATATTTTTTTAATCACTCTAAATTAAATGGTTCTGAGAATGATGGAATGAAAAATCTGAGATGGTTCTGAGTTGGTTTCATTCCGAGTTGTCCAGTCACCCAGCTGAATAACCTGTATTTTTCACAACTAAGCCGCGGCATTCCGATTTTCTACCGTTTTATAACATAATTCTCTTAGACCACTAAGTTTTTAAGATTCTAAAAAATATTTTATTTTTAAAGATAATTTATATGCATTTGGCAAGCCGAAACGGTAATTATATGAAATTCATTCGATAGAAAAAAATCGCAAAGTATGCTCCGAAAATTATTATAAAAATCTTTTTTCTGTTATTTTACAAGTTTTATGTACGAAAACATTCACAGTGTTTATTTAAATGCTGTTTAAGATATTTTCCACGAGATTTTTGCTCTATGTTAAGATGAAGCTATACGTGAAATCCTATTTAGATTCATCTTTACAATGAATCGGTTTACATTATGAAATCAAAAATATGCTACGGATAAATTGAAGCTTTTACTAGCTTTTCTATGTATTGGAATTACATTAAAATTATGATTTACATTAAAAAAATATAAGCGTAAAATATATTTACTAAAAAAAATATTTTTTCATGACTTAAGTATGAAGAAAGATAAGAAACAATTTTTTTAAATACCCCTTTATGGCTAAGACTATTTTTGAGGTTTTGTATGTTCTAACTTTTTTCATTCTTATAAAATTATGCACAAAATAAAAAACCATTTTTTCGCTTACTTGCCTCGTGCAAATACGACGCGCGATTTTAAATTTTGTAGGCAAGAGAATCGAAATATTTTTGGCGTTTATATTTCTCTTAACCGAGTCGTGTTTTATTAAATATTTTCACAATTTTCGCTTATATATTATCATTTTTAATATTTACGTGCTCCTTGGACTTGGATATTATTTATTGACAGAGTTCCTAAAAAATGAGTTTACTGACTCTAGCAAAAATTACAACTGGAATCTCTATTGAAACTTTACGTGGAGGGATTTTTTTGGTGATGAGAAATGAAACTTAAAACTGTACTAGAGGTAGGAATTTTTAACATTATTCTTCTTCTTCCCCTTATCCTTTTCGGGTCGGGGACCCATTGCATTGATAAGGCTCCTCCATACGTCCCTGTCTTGTGCTGATTTTTCGGCCTTCATCCATGGCAGTCCCATCCTCTCCTCACACAGTTTCTGGAGCTGCCTCGCCCAACTGTGTCTGAGGCGACCCACTGGACGTCTACCCACTGGAATCGCACTCAGTATTTTCCTCGGAATAAAATCGTTTTTTTTTACATTTACATTGCAAGATTTACATAGCGATCAAATTACTTCTTGTACCTGACCTTATTTTGAACCAAACATCACGAGTTTACAACACTCATTCTACATCAAATGTAAAGTTGTCAAGTTTGCACGCCAATAAGTATTCGTTAATTATTGCGTTGTTTGTAATAATAATTGCAGATATCCAACGTTGGCAGCGGCGCGTATAACGCATCGGTGACTCCCCACGGGACCATCTGCTTGCGACTGCGAGAGGCAGTCAAGTAAGTTCCTACTTTATTTTCCGTGAAACTATTATCATTGCTATTGTTATTAACTATTGCTACTTTCAATATTTATTCATCTGCCCACTAGTGTGTGCAGAATAATAAACCATTACGTAGGTTAATACTTCACGTAGCTGTGAAATGTCGATGACATAGATGAGTTGGCAAGAAAATAACATACTCAAGCCTTTGGCGGGCCTATGTCATCTTTAAGGGATGCTGGGTGGAGGGTATTTTGAGAAAAGAAAAGAGACGGAGTTCTGGGAAGGAAAAAGATATGAGTGGGTAGGTTTCAGTATCTCCGGGAATGAGGGACGTATGAGAGTCCTGTCGTAGAGGTCAAAAGGTCGCCCTCCACCAGTATCTCCTTATCAGACCTGCCACGCAGCTAGTGGGCGGATGCATCCACCATCATGATCCGGACAAACCTCACCCCATGAACCCGGGTACCCCTGCTTAGTCAACAAACGTAGCGAACCACTTGGGATTACCGCGTGATATTGCAGTTTGAAAAACTTATAAATATGTATAAAAATGAGCGATCTAAATTAAAAATTGAAATCGCTTTTGAGGGTCATCGTGGTATTAATTAACCTAACACCATAGTTCCAATGAATAAACCAAACTATAACATTCAACAAATTTGTCGCAAATATTGATTGGTAGTTGAGATAATCATTACAATGAAAATTTGTCAAATTACGGTGATCCACGGTGAACATGTTTTCGCAATACTTCCTTTACCGTTATTGTTGTTTCGGCTGGATTAAAAATTAAATTAATAATGACTGGATATATTTCAGAGTGGACATGACCATTGACGGTGCAATCCGCGTCCTCAATCCCAAGAACAACATAACCCTCGGCCTGTCCATGTCCGGTGCAGCCTCCGCCCTCATCCACCCCATAGGCAGGGTATACCACTACGGGTCCAGGGTGGAGATACAGGCCAGACACCCCCAGGGACACAATAAGTAAGGCTTGTCGTCCTTTACTAACCGTTCACCACATCCTCAGTCCCAAGAACAACATAACCCTCGTCCACGTCCGGTGCAGCCCTCATCCACCACATAGTCAGGATGTACAACTACGGGTTCAGGATGAAGAAAGGCCAGACACCCCCAGGGACACAATAAGTAAGGCTTGTCACCCTTTACTAACTATACACCATGTCCTCAGTCCAAAGAAAAACACAATTCTCGACCTGTTCTTGTCTGGTGTAGAATCCTCCCTCTTCCACCCCATTGGCAAGACGTCCACCCCATGTACAGGGTTGATACGTAGGTGAGACATTCCCAAATGGATGAAATGAGTAGGCTTTTCGTCCTTCACTAACTGAACACTACGTCCTCAGCCCCCAAAACCCCCAAAAACAACATAACCATCAATCTCCGGTTTTGAATCCTCCTTCATCCACCCCATGTGTAGGATTAATACTAAGGCCAGACACCCCCAGGTGGGCGCAATAAGTAAGCTCGTCGTGTTCAGAAGTCGTATGCACAGATTTCTCAGTCAAATAAGAACAAAGCCAAGCGTTTATTTGATCAATTCCAGAGAAATCTACGAAATATACAAATGTTTTGTTCCAAGAAAAAGGTTTGATAAAACCAAAGGTATTCAGATTTGGCGCAACTTACGCCCTAATAATATATGTGTTTGTAAAAAGCCCAAAAAACGATTTTACGTGCTATCAACAAGCGACCAACAAGATATTCCTCCAATAGACTCTTCACAGAATATAATGTCTTAAACATACGGCAACTTCATCTAAAATTTACACTAACACATTTCATGTTCAAATACAAGAAAAAAACTCTTTTACATCACAGTTACACCACCAGAACAATAACCAAACGACACTACAATGTTCCTACACTACGCACCACATCAGCTCAAAGACATTTCATGTACCTAGCTCCTAAAATGTTTAACCTTCTCCCCGAGAACCTAAAATCCGAAACCCAACCCCATATCTTTAAAAAAAAATTATCAAAATGGATCCTTACATTCAGTAACGATGATGAGTAAAAATTTGCTATTTTAATTGAATTGTAATATAATTGATACAACTTGTAACATAAATAAATTTAATGTGTTAATTAAATTACTAACTTAATTTGTTACTAAATATGTTACTTAAACTACTTAAATGAATAGCATAAGTTAATAGCTGTACACTGTACCTACACAATCTGTAAACTTCATCCGCCATAACACAGGGACATCCCTAGCATGGCGGATGAATTAACACAATTTTTTGTTCATTGTATAAACTTCTTTTAATAAATAAATAAATGTATAACCCTGACAGGTACCTAATACCAGCACAAGCCAGATAATAAGAGTAAATTTTAGTAGCTGAATATTGAAGGTGATTTAATAAGTGCAAAAGACAATCTCTCTTTTGACAAAAAATATATTTTGGTTTTATTTTCAGATACGCCAAGATGTGGTACAAGGGAGTTTCCTTCACAACCGAACAGTCTGCCGCTGTCTTTCTTGTGGATGCTGCGGGCACCAGGACTACTACGGATATCTTCCTAGATATGAGCCAGGATTTCACACTCAACATATTTTACTAGTAACACATTTTGCAATTCCTTAAATACTTTTCTAGGCTTACAAATATACATCAATGATGATGAGAACTGGACCTAGTAGAGGAGTTCGCTGAGAAATAAAGGAAGTTTTATGTCATTTTTTTACTTTAATCATAATTCAATATTGTCTGAAAATGACTGAATTACTTTTAATTCCTAGATTTGTTGTTTGGTATAGTGTTCCCCGCACAACTACTGTAAAGCCGTGCTTATAATGTTTCAAATATTGTTGCAATCTTGAAATACGTAAACCATTTCGATGCAAGATAAAATGATGCCAGTTTTCATATTCCTCAACTCTAATATCCAGATAAATAATTCATCTTTTCTGTGCTTTGCTTTTATGATTTTAATTGGATTTCCAGCTTGCAACTATTGCCTGATAATTGATAATAAATGTATTGCAATGCCTACAGTGAATCTCGTCACGGGCAGTCCTGCATTGAGGAGGCCGTGTCGCTACTACAGAAAGCGCAGTACTGGCTCACTGGGGATGGGACGGATAATTGGATCATCAACAGTATTAGGATCAGTCAAACTGCTGATGGGCTAGTCAGGTATGTTTCCCATGTGGTAGGCAAAGATGATGAACCGTCAAACAACTCGATATTTCTTAATCTTACTCATTATGCTTACGTCAACCCTGCTTTCTTTGCTAATCTCCACATTTCTCACACGATTACTACACATGATTTTACAACACATAGGTACGCCTCAGGATCTGGTTTCTACATCTTTCAGTGTATTTTCATCCTTCCTCTGCCAGTTCTACATCTTTCTGCCGTGCATGAGGGTAGGCACCAGTACTCCTTTGCAGACTTCTAACTTCGTTTCTCTGAATTTTTTTTTTGTTATCGCCAACTTTTTTTTTTTTTACATTAACTCCACACAGGAGGCTCTGAGGAAAATAATTTCCCTCAGGGCCTATGTCATCTTTGAAGATGTCGTAAGGAGGGTGTTTTTGAGGAGAGGAAAGAGTGAACATGGGTCTTGAAGAGACCCATGTTGTAGGAGGGAGGAAACACAGAGGCCGGCAAATCGTTCCACAGCCGAGCTGTTGAACTCAAGAACGAGTCGTAGAAACGACCCGTTTTCATGTGACTAATGTCAACCGTGTACAAATGTTGAGCGCGCGTTTGGCGTGTTTCCCGACTACGCACTGGTGCCGAGGGGATTAATGACGCTAGTTCCTCGGAGCATCTTCCATTGTAATAACGGTAGAACAAGGACAGCATTCCCACCTGGCGCCTGTGCTCTAAAGATTGCAATCCGTTTGTTAGGTTAGGAGAGTCTATCAAACGGACTGCCCGTCACTGCACAGAATCAAGGGTTTTTTTCAGGTATTTTGGGGCTCCAGACCAGAGGTGGCTGCCAAATTCAACCGTGGGGCGCACTTGCGATTTGTACAGGGTTAGCAGTTGTGTACTATTAAAGTATCTGCGTGCCCTGTACAGTCTGCCCAGTTTCTGAGAGGCTAACTTAACTCTGGCCTCGATGGAGCCCCCGTACCTGAGCTGGACTGCAGTCAGACCTCCATTAATGGATGTTCTTACATTTACCCTTCATTCAATATCTCTATCAGCCTTCCCATCTTTCATAAATACACTTCCCAAAAGCAAAAACTCATCCACTTGCACCAAGTATTCATCATTCACATCAACATTGCGTACTATTTTCGTATTTTCTCTTTCAAACTCCTTGACTTCAGACTTGCTTACATTTATCATTAACTCTTTCATATACACCTACATCTTTCATACACGAGATATTGTAGGTCTTCCATACTGTTAGAAATCAACACCGTATCATCAGCATACAACAGTCAACATACTTTCGGATTCTGAAGCTCACCTTTTTCAATTTTTGCAAAGCTGGAAAACATTTTTTAAATCTAATAATGCAGTCAATTAATGAAGGTAACAATGTGTTTTTTGCAGAATCCACAGAAACAATAATAAATACCAACTCAGAACGAGTCCAACTTTTGGTTCCGCCTCCATAACCAGTCCATTCCTCCATTGCACTGCCTCCCTCGGGCAGACTCAACATCTATTTGTCAGGTACAACACTACAATAATGTTTGGACCACTAACAAACACTAGTAATAATGTTAGGACCGTTTATACAGCGCCGTTTTTATGAAAAAATCACCTCAAGAGCGCAAACGCAAAAGGGTTAAACATACTACGATTCGTTGCAACTAGTGGTCGCCAATTATCACTTTGATTGCCTTTTTTCACTAACGTATTACATACTCGTATTTCACCGAAATCTTAACATATTAAAAATCTTATTGTTCAATATGACCGACCAACTGCCATATTAGCAGAAATAGTCACGCTGTCAAAAAATTAAATCAGATTTTGTGAAGTGTGTCGAAGTTTTTGAATTTTGCAGGTGTTTCTCATGTTGTCTTAACGTTTTACCTCTTATTTTTGATAATAAAATAAATAAACTATGTTAACAATTACTTACTTAACAATTTTTATCGGATCACTGAAGTGGGCAGTCACTGTGAACAAGTGGGAAATCACTGTGAACAAGGGGGCACTCACTGTGAATAAGTAGGCAATCACTGTGAACAAGTAGGCAATCACTGTGAACAAGTGGCAATCACTGTGAACAAGTGTAAAATTACTGTGAACAAGGGGAAACTCACTGTGAATAAGTAGGCATTCACAAATAATGAGTAGGCATGAACAAAGGGGAACTCACCGTGAATAAGTAGACATTCACTATGAAAAAGTGGGCAATCATTGTAAACAAGTGGGCAATCACTGTGAACAAGTGGGCACTCACTGTGAATAAGTGGGCAATCACTGTAACAAGTGGGCAATCTCTGTGAACAAGTGGGCAATCACTGTGAACAACTTCACCATACATTTAGCTATTTTTTTAATATTTTATGATTGTGCTTCATGATGTTACTTTTATAAAAAATAACAGTCTTATATTATTTGTGAATTTCGTTTTTAAAAGTTTTTTCCAACGCCGTTATATTCCTTAGACAAGGAGGTTTTGATAAATGTGATTAAATTCCTTCAGATTTAAATCTAGCGGCAAATATATACATAGAATATAGAAGGTTGTTTTCTTTGATCTATGAATATATATATAAATACAAACACGATCATAGGATTTTTTTTGTTTATCTGAGGGATGTTTTTGTCTATTTTTTAATCTCCGATTAGATAATCCACGAACTGCCACTGATAATAATAAATTGTATTGTTTCAGGCGAGGCGAGCGCAGAATGCATTTTGACGGAAGCGCCTTCATAGTGCGCAATGCCGGACACTCGGCGGGATTCGACTATAAGAACCAGCTTAAGGTCTATTAGAGAACCAGAACACTACATTTCCTGGCCAGGACATTGATATAGTATAGTTTTGAATGATGGGAGGACCTCCATTGCAAGTAAATACTACAAGTTCCACATGGACTTAAAAACAATACATTTTCTGCAGATGCTATAAAAATGTTATAAATATCAGTATATTATTGAAAGTACATTAATTTAATTTTCAACAGGGTGGGAAACATAATAAAAATGTATATTTAAAAACTTGTTGAAGAGAATGAGCAATTCTTTCCTAAATAGTATGTTTTAGGAGTTGAATACCTCCCATCAAAGAATTAGGATTTAAACAGAATACACGATTTATAGGGGGCATTCTACATTTCACCGTAATATATAGATATTATGTAAAGAGTGTGTATAAATTTTATATCGATTGACATACATAATAATGAAAACAGAGAAAAACATTATGGCTTAAAAAATATGATATTAAGTTAGAATGTTAGGCTCTGCACTCATGGAGAAACTGAAACTAAACTAAAACTGGTTGGCAACCAAGCTTCTCTCACAGCGCAACTCAATTTTACGATTACAGTAATTTTGTCAGCCTAATAATAGTATTGAAGTAGGTATTTATTTTATTTTTTATATTATTCTTATATAAATTATTTAAAATTACAAATTGAACTTTGCAAATTATTAAAATCGTAATGTTGTGCCTCTCGTAATAGCAAGCCTAAACGCCTAAACGAAACCTGTGCAAGGTCAACCTCCTGAACAAAATCGATATTTTCCTGCTCGGACATATAGCAAATTACTCGAAAACTGACAACTCGTGAGGAGCAACGAGTTGCGAGTGACTGGTTGCGTCGCCGTTGACAACTGATCTTTGAGAAGTTACCTTAGAAATTCGTCTCTATCCTATGGATAGCGAGCGGCTTGAGTTGCCAACTGTTTTTTTTCTGATGCCCCGTGAGCGGATGAACTTGGAGTTTAGTTAGAATAATAAAAAAATAAATTAACTGGAGTTCCTCATCCATTTTAACTGTAATAGCTTTGCTAATGAATGGTTTCTAACATTTTATACGATTATTTTTATATCGATTAGTCACTTTCTTTTACAATTTCGAATTATCCGTATAAACTTGTACAGTCTAGTGCACCATGTGTTTCGTGTATTCTGCAGTATAACTATCAATTGGCCAGGCCTAGTTACTATTACAAATAATGCTATTGTTCTTATTATATTATTATTATTTTAGTTTTCCGTAGTGCGATTGTCAGCATTTAGTTTTCCCCACCATAACAGTGCTATTTGAGTTTATTTTTTACTTTAATATTTAGCTTAGTTGATTTAATAATTGAATGGTAAATTTTAATAAATTGAACACAACTTTTGTCACCATTTTTGTGTTTTATTTTAAACAGAATTTTATATTTTATTTTATTTCTGTCAACAGGGATCATCACAAATACATCATTTTAAAAAAATAATTATTGTTGAAAATGAATGTGCATAACGAGTAAAAGAAGCAAACTGCTCATTGAAAAAATCAGTATAATTGGATATTTTGTAGAGCACCATTTTTTGTGAAAAATCACCTCTAGAGCGCTGAAAATTTTATTATGATTTTTTAATCTCTATGCAATTTTATTATTTATAAAAAGATACAGGGTTGAATTCTCCAGCGATGTACGTCAAGGCAATACGAAGAAATTGATCGAAGAATTAGTGCGGCAAGCGGTGTGTTGCGTTCTCTCTACAACTCCTACGTTCCATATATTCAGTCCTAGTACATTCAGTTTTCAAACAGCTGGCGTACAACCCATTACAATTACATTTTTTGTACATTTTAAGAACAATCAATCAAATTTGGTATCTAACACCGGTACTTATTTAAAATATCAGTAATTGATTGATTCGTAAAAAATATTAGGCGAACACCTCAAATCAATTCATTAATTTAAAGAGTTTCTAAAATTGAATTTTTATTTAACCTCTCCGCAAGTGAGTTTTTGCGAACAAAATTGTACGTGAGGGGTGAGTTTTTTTTGGTTTATTTTTTAATTATTTTTTTATAAATTATCATAGTTTAACTAAAAATAATATCATTTGAATTAAAACGTCGTCAACATCAATCCACGAAAATAAACCACCATCGAAAAAAAGCATGTCCATACAAAAAAGCTGCTTCCTTCCTCTGACGACCGCTAAATGAAACAAAAATAATTTTTAATCCAAAATTGTGAAGTTGGTATTGTAGGTATGTCTTCCAAAACTTCAACAAACTACGCGCAGATGTCAGAAGAAGCCACTACAAATCAAATAGTTTCATTAAATATAACGGTATTTGAATAATAGCCACTGATGAACCGTTTCGTCCACTCTTCTGGGCAATTTTTCGCTTCGACGAACCGTTTCGTCCATACTCGTGGAGAGGCTAACAATCATTGTTTTGCAAATTGTCATTAACAAATTTTTACATTTTTGACAGTTTCGCAAGAGTTTTTTAAAGATTAAAAAACATTTTAGATGAATTGTCATGTGGTTGTAATAATCCAGAAACCTTCACAGGGTCAAAAGAAGGTATTTTGAAATTTTAAACATTTCCTGTGCTTAATATAGCAACACATAGACTATCCATATATACATCCCCAAGCAAGCATATTTTGATTTTTATATATGTATAAACAATTTAAAATATGAAAGCAATTAATGAGGTTTTGGGCAGATATCCAAATCAAGCATGTAACAAGGTAACAACAGTACTCTAACTACGGTACAACAGACGATTCGCGACTTCACCAAGCGGAGCAAACACCTCTTCACAAAGGTATGTGTGTTTGTATGTTGGTAGGCGGGTATGTATGTACCAGCAGAATGAAATAACAATCTTTTCATACGTATCTCGCATCGGTGGTAATTTACGAGCTCGCCAAACGTCGGCAAAAAGCGCAACACGCGTCACTCACTGTCGCGTCAAATGCGCGGCATTTTTCAATCAATTACGACCCCAGTCACCGTCCGCGCCAACTGCACTGGCCACTGCAAATATTGCGAACTTCGCAACCCAACTCAGTAATTCTTCCCGTGTTATGATTTTTTCACTGACATTACTCAAGGAATATAACGAGGAAGAAAGCACCACGGTCAGCAGAGGTCCTTTCGCAAACTGCTTTATTTTGTGCAAAATTACTGGTGCTCTGAATATACTGTAGAAATTCTTTAAAATTTGTATCTTCCTTGCTTCTTTTACAGCTTGAGAGGAGGGTATGGGTACCATTTATTTGGTAATCGATACCACTGTAACTTAGCAGGGGTGCCCGGATTCATGGGTTGAGGTTTGTCTAGGTCTTGACGGCGGATATTTATCCACGTGGCGGGCTAGTTCTGGAGAAACTGGTTGAGGGAGACCTTATGACCGTTTCAGTCGGAATCTCTCATCCCATCGCCTTGCACCGCAATGAGAGGGATGTATTCATAGGCCCGACACTCCTGGGGACATTGACTCCCAGATTCCTACCCTACCTCAGATCCCTCACCTTTTTTCATCCCAGAATTTACACACAGCATCTCAAAGTTAACCAAGACCCTGACGGATTTCTTTTCCTCGTTTGTGGAGTTATTGTTAAAAAAAGTACCCAAGAAAGAAACAAACTCCTGACACAGCCCGAAACACAACCCGACTCAAATATCATACAAAACGACAACGCCAATTTTGACATAAATGCATAATAGGATTATAATAAAATTTTAGCATAAAAATCACAAAATTCGTTTTGGCTTTCACTCTTAAAGACAGTACTTAAACATCAACTAAAATAATTAGGGAGAAAGGGGATCGAATAAGATTTTATTAATTGATTAGTAGATTCAAACCAGGAAGAAGAAGGTACTAAGAAATCTATATTGGTAGAACCTTTGTGCTGACGATAGATTGGTCCTTCCGAAAGCGTGAACGATTGAACAAAATTTTTGAAAATGAGAATTTGTCCATCTTTTCAAGTCATTCATTTTAATGTAAAAACAAATGAATCCTGAAATGTCATCTCAGATGACTGACCAGTCCAGTTTTCTATAAAATTACCCATCCCCCATTCCCAGAAAGTACACGCAATCCTGTGTAAAATCACACCCTTTCTCGCACTTGTCGGCGGCCAATTTACGTCAATCAACGACTGAGATAGCAGTGGTGACTTGAGATGTTATCTGCCCCTGGAGGCTGGCTGGGAGATCCTGTATCTGCGCAGTTCACACCGCATCGCACTCCAGGCAACCTTCTCCATGATCCACGATTTTGATTTGATTGTTATCAAATCCCATCAAGGGGTAGTAAATATGGGAATGGAAGAATACTCCGTAGAATAGAGGTAAGAGTATGGTTATGATGCGCAGGTTCAATTTCGAACAAAATCAGACATATTGATTTAGTTTATCGGTGCATCGATGCACGTGTGAAATGCTATAAAATATGCATGCGTAATGCATAAAATAATTCACATTCGATTAAACTTTTTTTTAAAATTGGAATTGATAATTATAAATCGGTTCCATGACAACTAAGAATCATGCAATTTCAACACCCCTTTGAAAATTTATTAAAAGTTTAGCAAAAAAAAATGGTTGAGAAATAGCCAATAACCTAACCTAACTCCTATTTCAGGGGGGGTAAGGTTTTAAAGGCGAAAAAAAGGCATATTTTCAAGATTTTTTTTTGAGATATGAATAATGTTGGTTTATTTATTTTATATACACGTTATAATATGACATCTGAAGTATCTTTGAAAATATAGTTTAATTAAAAATATCAATAAATAAGTCCGTGAGAGCGAATCTTCGGAGGCGCCTCGAAAAAAAAGTTGTTATGCGGTGAACATCATAACTCTTTAACGGATCATTTGAAACAAAAAAGCCGAAATGCCTTTAAAAGGTGATTTTTTTATGCAGGATGTTGAAGTCAAAAATGTGATTTTTGCTAAAATTTTCGGTGAATTTGTTATTATAAAATGTAAAAAAAAGTACAAAAAAAACTCTTCGTCACTACCTGTTGATTTATATGAAAAAATGGTTCCATGCCAACAGAGAATAAAGTAAACTCAACACCTCCTCAAAAAGTCATTACAAGTTACGAAAATAATAATTTTAAATTAGCCGATAACCCTAACCTAACGTTACCTATTTAACCAATGTTTTACATATGTATTTTTATCACTCTAAATGACTTATCTGAGATGGTTCTGAGTTGGTTTCATTCCGAATTGTCCGGTCACCGTAAAAATAGTGTTCAAATTTCAAAAGGATCAGTCAAGTAGATTTTGAGTTATGATGTTCACGAACTTTAAAAATTTGTTTGCGAGAAAATCGATCTAAAGTTTTTTTTTTACTCGAAATATACTTGAATCGAGCAAGAGGGCCGGTCGTTTGAAACGCTGCATCTTTGTTAGTTTTACTCCGATTTACTTGAAATTTTGACTCAATACTTTCGACATGTTGTACATTTAGAAAAAAAATTACCTCATCCCCCCCCCCCCCCCCCCTTGATTTATTTAACTAATATTTATAATTTTTTTTTCATCACTTTTAATTACTTTTCAAAGGAGGTCTTGTATTGGAGGTGAAGTCCCCTACAAATTATATCAGACAAGCTTAGTAGATACTTAAATTATTTTATTACAAGTTTGTTAGATAGGTTCAGTTAGGTTAGGTTAGTTAAGTTGGGTTATGTTATGTAAGGTTATAACATTTAAAATTTCACACCTTACATGAGGTTAGGGTAGTTGTATTAGGTTACGGTTGGTAAGGTTAGATAATTTTAATTAGAACAATTCTCTTTTTATAAATTTTGAAGGTTATTCCCACCAATATACCTTTGAAGAGAACAAGACATAAAAAGATAACGATCGCAACTGAGACTCGAACCCAGAACCTCTCGTTAAGAGAACAAGACATAAAAAGAGAACGATCGCAACTGAGACTCGAACCCAGAACCTCCCGTCAAGAGAACAAGACATAAAAAGAGAACGATCGCAACTGGGACTCGAACCCAGAACCTCTCGTCAAGAGAACAAGACATAAAAAGATAACGATCGCAACTGAGACTCGAACCCAGAACCTCTCGTCTTACCGGGACACATTCCTGAAAAAGGTAGTTGCCAATAATATGGAAAAAAAATTAGTCGAAGATAATATTGTTAATTCTAAAATTTGAAATGTGACGTTCAAATAAGAGGTGGCAGAAGCCGATTTGGTAAGGCGTTTGTCCCGGTAAGACGTTCTAAGAGGTTCTGAGTTCCAGTTGCGACCGTTATATTTTTATATTTCTGTATTTCTCTATCATACTTTCGTTTAGATTGTTAGTGTTATACTCTTCTTTAGTGATAAGGTTAAGTTAGATTGAGTTAGTTATGTTTGATTTTAAGTTTTAGTTAAGTTTTTTTTTAAGGTATGATCTTAAGGCGATGCTTCCCGGCTCAAAAAGAAGAAGATGGAGAGATATGTAATTACGAATGTTGGACAGAGCGCGCTAATATTTTCAATGATAGAATTGAAGCGAAAATTGTGAAAATGCTTAATAAAACATGACTCGTTTAAAATAGAGCAAAAATCTCGTAAGGGTTGTCTAAAACAACGTTCAAAGAAACACTGTGAATTTTTTCATACACATAACTTGTTAATTAATAGAGACAGGCTTGAAAATAAAATATTTCGGAGCATACTTTGCGATTTTTTTCTATCGAGGTAATTTCATATAATTTGCGTTTGGGCGTGGGAAACATATAGATATTATCTTCAAAAATAACATATATTTTTTTAAGAGCTTAAAAACTTCAAATGTTCAAGGGAGATTTACAAGAAATCGGTAGAAATTTTGGTAGTGGAGGCTTAAGTCTCGGTCAAAGTAATTATCAAATACTTTACTGAAGTATATTTACTTCCACAATCTGTCATATAACTCCTTCCCTACTTAACACCTCTATCCCCTACCGCCGCAGAGGGCAGCAAATATTTCTATTCTGGTAGTAGTAAGCTACAGTAGCCTGATGGCAACAAAGCCGCCTGTCGCCTGAGCCAAGTAGTGCCGAGTGGCGAGGAACATGTCCCGGACTTTACATATTCCGACAACTTCTTTTGTTACCACCGCACCTCATTCATTCATGCTGTGCCACTACCCAGAGTGCCCAGAGTGCTCACTGCCCAGAGCTAAGCAGCAAGAAATGTGTGACGGGGTCTTAGTGCATAGTAGACAGTGCACACTAGGCTGCTTCAAAAAGTAATAGTTCGTCTTTTGTATCGGGACACCCATGTATACGAGTAAGCCTTCAATTATCAAAAAATTGTACACATATTTTTTTTTTTCATCATCTTCGTCATCCCCTTATCCTATTCGTGTCGGGGACCCATTGCATCGACAAGGCCCCTCCATACGTTCCTGTCTTGCGCTGACTGTTCGGCCTCCGTCCATGGCAGTCCCATTCTCTCCTCACACGGTTTCTGGAGTTGCCTCGCAGTTTTTTATTTTTCATTTTAATTCATTTTAGGGGTCTCTACCATTGATTAAAGTTTCGAAAATAAGTGATGTTTCGGGCATTCATTGCAAAGCTTCAGACTAAACGCGTCAATGCATGCAGAATTAAGTAAGTCACAGATAGGACACACCCCTCTCCCGACCTCCGCAGTATTGTAAACAACAGAAAGCGTGTTTGAACAAAACCTCCTAGATCACATTTTGGTTTAAACATGTTAGTTTCGCAATTAGTATCTTTGAGTAATAACATACTTTTTGTTTTTAGACTGAATTTTCAATCGGGACATTTATGTAGGCGCCTACAAGCTTATAAGTAACGTATGCATAGACTCAATAGTTGGCATGAAATTTACCTCACTTCTGTAGCTCAAGTTAAACCATGTTTTTTTCTCTAATCATGTTAGGAACTTTCTTTGGTAGGTAAGAAAATAGGAACGGCATAAAAACTCACTGTAGTTGATGTAGCTGGCTGGGTTGATGTGCACATAGAAATTCACATAAAATGTTCCAAACTGTACAGAAGGTATGATCAACATAAGTTATTTGAAGTCTTTGCATACACATGTAATTATCACTTTGAAAATATGAACTTCTCAATAATACATTGCTTATCCGCCGAAGGTTATCTTTGCACTTTGAAAATATGAACTTCATAATACACTGCGGATTGTTCGAAGGTTGAAACTGCACTGAAAGTAGTGGGAGGAAGGTGGGTAGGAATTTCAAAAGGACAATTATAATTCCTAACAAATCATAAATGAGAGTTTTCTGCAAGGATCAAAAATGAGCCTTGTTTTACTGAAATTAATCATTAAATATTATTTTATTCTGTATATAAGGATTTTTTCTTCATGTGATTGCAAATGTAATTGCGTAGAAATGAATTGATCAAAAAACATCACGATTGATCGAAAATTTTACCTATTTTCTGGTCACAGTTACGTGTTTGGAAAATAACTTGAGTAGAAAGCAAAGACATCCTACATGCGTCAAGAAATAGAGCGTGAATCGTTTACGTATACAGTGAAATATCAAAAAAATCCATAACCTATGTCATAATCAATTTCAATTCCGAATTTACCAAATATTAGGGGCACATAAAAGAGTATTTCTCTGATGTTTCATGAATATGTTATGTGAATATGTTTCTCATGTTTCTATTGTTTATACTTATAATTCTGTTATGATTTGATTTATATGTACAACCTGGCTTTTTATGGATACCAATGTATTGATATTTTTATGTTTTATGTAAATTTTAGTTTAATACAATCTATTCTTTTATATAATTTTTGGTTTCATATTCCTTTATTATAAATTTTATTATTTCTAATTTTTATTGTGCTGTTTAATCAGAGGTAAAGTCACAATGAGGAAATTCATAATTGGTTTAATTTTGGCTATACAAACATGTACAATCGGAAAAAATGTAAACTGTCAATTTCCCGAAAATAAATAAACAAAAAAAAAAATAAAATTTCACTTTATTGTGAAGGCATGCATTTTGCAACTCTTGTAAATATTAAAAATATATTTATTTATTATTTTCTACCAATTTCTCGTTTCATTCAAACATTTGTTTGCCTAAAAATAAAGTCCAAAACTTAAAGATCTGGTGTTGGCTTAAGTCTTTCGGCAGTCCAAAGGAACAAAGCCCGTGTAGTGTGTGGCTGATTACGTTCTTCCTACCGTGATGGACGGTCGTGTGAGCTACCAACATGGAACCCCACCCAGCCAGTTCCAGTCACCAGGCTGCAACATCTCAAAAGGTCTCTGGAATCTTTACTAGAAAACTGAGAGTTGAACTGAAAGTTTTGAGCTTATAAAAGAGCGTGGAATTTACAAGTTTGGAGTAACAACTTTGCAAAGTTTTGCATGGCAATTTAAATCTAAGGAGATGAGAGCTACCTCAAATGCGTTGAAGAGCTTTTATGAATACAATAAATAAGCATTATATATAAGTAAATTGCTCCCGAAAAAATAGTTGTTACGAAATCTATGTAAAATATTGCATAAAGGGCCAAGGAGGAAACGACGTAAATTTCGCAAAGTTTTGACTTCGACGTAATATTTTATGCTATCGTATATTATATTTACCAAAACACATTCCTTGAACAATAAACTATGCATACTTGCGATTATTTGATAAATTTGTAGGTTTTCGGTCTTTTTCACGACCTACGACGCTCGTAGGTAAGCTCAAATCGCGCGAAAAATGAAGGGTCGATGTCATAGATAAATTTTATAAAAATTATTACGAGTGGTTAGATGTTTAGGATACCTCGTACGTCAAGAACAAGAATGCCCTCAAGCGATTTTGACCTTGTCCTTAATACGTTTTCATTATACATAAAGGTTAAAATCGCAGTTTAAAATAAAAATAATTGAAAATTTTGTGCCGGCGCACACCCGGCCATTTACAGGTTTTAATGTTCATTTTAATACTAGAAATTATAATAATTTTTTTTGTTTGTTTACTTTTCGAGAAACGAACCCACATTCTCTCCAAAGTTCTTATTATGGGGGAATTAACCACTCCACTACGGTCACCCATAGTTATTTAGGAAACTGTCGCCTTGGCCTTTGCACGCGCTTGGTCCAAATGCGTTTATTTATTTTTGCATTCGCCGTTTCTTGTGGTCGGCAGAGGGAGCAATAAATATCTCGCAGACAGTTTAAGGCGGTAATTGATATTTCTTTATTCCCATCGCGGGATAAAACAATAGACCGCTGTGAATGCATCAGCATCATCAGCTATTTTATTTCCACAACTGGGTGAAGGCTTCTCCAATCCTAGATATTTAGAAATTTTATTAAAAATACAAATAACTTAGTTTACATCATCTGCCCTGATGATGGACACTGTAACGCTGTCCGAAACGTTGGCTAAAGAAGGAGGTAGCGAAACACGGCACAACACCCCAAAAATCATAACAAAAATACTTTTTGGCCGTGAAAACCTAAAAACATACCTAGTTTATATCACTTTATTTACATATACACAATCTACATGTTTCGTGAACAATGTTCACATCTTCAAAAATAAATGTACACTAAAGTTAAAAAATAAATACAGATCATCTATGGAGAGAAAAAGATAGTAGGTAGGGGGAGGGGTAAGAGTGGGGGACGTTTATTAGAATTAGGGATTTCAATGTCATTCGAAGGAAAAGACCAAGCGGAAAAATGTTCAAATTTTACATTATATTATGCGTTTCAAATGATATAATCATGCAGTAAAATAAATCAATAAATTATTTGGGAAACTACTTTTCAGAAATTTAATTTAAGTTCAAATAAAATAATTAAAAAAAGATCAGCGACCTTTTTTTTGTTACGAAAATACTCCAATTTGTCTATTTATTTACGGTATTAAAAACTAATACTTTTTTTTAAAATTACATTCTTATTTGGCTTAGAAAAATTATAAATGCTTATGATCAAAAAATAATTACGAAATTACATAATTTTTATAGTTTTATCATTACGTGTTCGAGCATTTTTTAATGTAGGCGTATGGGTATCTAGCGTATATGTAGCATGTCAAACCTGTGAATATTTGGTTTGTATCAGTCAATCAATTTTTTAAAGTTTTTTTTTACTATCTTTAAATTTTTTTACTGGACGATTTCTAAATGATCGATAATTGAGTTTGTTGTTCCTCCCCAAGCAGTTATTCCATATGCAATTATTGATTGACAAAGTGCTAAATATATTGTTCATTTGTTTTTTATATATATTTCTTATGTTTTGGAAATTGTGTATTGTTTCGAGGAGGAATTTGTGGTTTGTTTATTATTATGTGTCCATCATTTGAAGCTGTACCTTTAAGTGCCTTACACCATTTGAATAAATTTTTCACCAAGACGTTACTGATAAGGTCTTCCACCAACTGACATTCTTGCTAGTTGGGAAACTGCGGCTTCCAGTATAATAAGCACCGTTCAATACAAGCGTCAAGTATTTTTCTTTTAAAGTGTTACGAGAAACAATATCACTTGCGAACAATGATAAAATTTTCATTGAATGAGAATGGAGTGTGTTGCCATTTCATAGAATAATACGGGAATATTATGCATTCTTCTTCAAAGGGCCGCAATATGGAATGGTGTATAATAAATAGTTAAGCGTTATTCTGAAAGCAACACGTACATTAAAACAACGCCTTGAGTATCACTCTGATGAGCGTAAAGAAAAATAATTATGATAAGACATCAAACAATATATTATATTTACTGCGTCACCTTTGCAATGTTACAGCAAAGAGTAATTCATTTCATTATATATAGTTCTTCAATACTTAGGTTTAAATCAGATACTTTCCAACCTTCCTCTTTCCCATTTCCAACCTTCCCCTCCCCACTCCCTTCGTTCTCACAACACAACCTAATTTAAGATACCTATCATGGTCTCTTTAGCTCAGTGGTTCTTAACCTTGGTGACGTTTTAAACCTTTTTGAATGGGCTTTTATTTTATATGAATCACATAGACGTTGAGTGTTATTATTAATGACTGACCGAAGGCTCGGTTTCGACTAGTTTCGGAAAAAAATCTAGTTTCGGCATCAGTTTCGGTTTCGGCAGAAAATCTGCCGAACTTTGCGTACATGAATTATCGCGCGTCGTTCGGCTGACTTCGAGTGAGTTCGTGGCTCGTATGTCACCCGCCATCATCAGCTGAGTTCGCTGGCCGGTTAAAATATTCAATTAATGATTAATTAATAATCCTTCCTTTACAATGTAAGTGTTGATTATTGACCAATTTGTGTTCCTATAAGTTGTTAACATGTTTTGTTAATTTTTAAAATGTTTGTTAGTTTTATGGCAGTAATAGAAAAAAAAATTATTGCTCACATATTTCAATTATTGTTTTTTTTTTGTTTTATTTAAAACGTGTTAACTGTCTGTAAGTATAAGTGTAAAAAATAAGCCAAATTTCATTAAACAATAGCTTTTTAACATGTCTAAAACAGTTTCGGTTTCGGACGAAACTGAGACAGATGGTTTCGGTTTCGATAGAAAGTCCTGTTTCGGTCGGACACTAGTTGTTATGCCTCAACTTTCATTTGTGTGCGTGAAAGTGTAGTTTATTTAACAGAACTTAATAAATCAAAACACCTGAAGAAACTGTAAAAGTGTATCAATTTTCGTAGCTTGTGAATGAGCTTATTTTCTATATTGATACAATGTCTACTTGAACTTCTGCAGCACCCCCTAAAAGCCAAAAAGTTAAAAATTCCCCGCCAGACACCCAAAACGCCCACAAAGGGGCGCTGGCACCCCAGTTAAGAATCACCCTAGCTCCAGTTAATTAGGACTCATGTGGGGTATTTACATAGAAAAACAAATTCCTTTGCTAAAAAAAACATGATATATTTTAATAGAAATAAAGCAAAAAGTTCGGTGCTTATATGGTTTTATTATGCCTGTAGCACGAGACAGCCTCATAAAACTACCATAAATGAAAGATTAGTGATATTGAATAAACCTTGAGCTATATGCCATATTAAGATAAATGTGAATCATTTTCAGGATATCACCAAGTGCCTTTATAAAAAAAAGACATATTTACACCATATCACCCAATTCCATCATATAAAACTTACATATTCTCAATTCGAAGATCCTATCAGGTCTCTCATTATAAAATTGATCTCATTTCTGAACGATATCTTCGATACATTTTAAATCGGCTAATAATATTTTCATACAATTACGGATCAACGGGTAACCTTTTCCTTAATCGCTCAAGTTTTTCTGCTATCAAACCAAAACGGGAAGCTTCAGTACAAGAACGATAATAAAATTTCTCATTGGACGCGCTGACGTTACTCCCGGAGCAAAAAGCCGAGCAAAACGTTCGACGAATTTATGTAAGGCTGTCAGTAAGGCGGCTTCTAATTGTGATCCGTTCTCTGAACCGTTAGAAGTCTCAGGTTTTTATAATCTACCTCTTTTTCTGTGCTCCGCGGATTCCCGTGGATATCAGGTGCGAGAAACAGCGGTAGTTGGCGGCAGCCGAAGCCTTAAAAGGTGTTTGTTAGATTGCATGTCTTATTGCGGATTGCGGATTACGAGCCTTATTTGAACACCGGGAGTCAGGCGGAATAAAGACGAAGAATAACAATTTGTTGGAGGGACAATTCATTGAGGTGACAAAATGTTTTAACGTGATGCGAGAAAGTGGATCACGTTTGCATTCTTTGATCCAAAAGAATTCGTTAAAAAATTGCATTCAGTATGATTGCATAAGTTTGTTAACAAGTTAAATTTGAAAGGCGAGAATTGAATAACCTTATGAACATTTATTGGATCTTGTCTAGATCTTGGCAGCAGATGAGTTTGCCCACCTACTGTGTGGCGGGCCGAATCAGGTGAGACTGGTTGAGAAATATCTTTTGATTTCTCCAGCCGGACTCTCTGTTGCACCGTAGTGGGAGAATGGATTCATATATCCGTCACTCCCGAACACCCTAAATTCCTACCCATCTCTCATATCTTTTTCCTTCCCAGAACTTCCTCTCCTCCTTTGCCTAAAAGACCCTCCACACAACATCCCCAAAGATGATTTAGGCTCCTAGGAAAATTATTTTCCTCAGGGCCTTCTGTATGGAACTATTGAATTAAAGTAATGTGGTATATGGGATAAGTCGTGGAGTTTCAACATCCTTCAACAGATGTCGTTAATATAGTTAGTTATTCGTTTTTTTGTGATGTCTCAAAAGATATCAGTTAAGTAGTATCTAAGAAGAGTACCTCCTATCGTATTTGTGTCGAATGTACGAATGGTTAATGTAATATCCTTCCATTTTGCCCTTCGACCACGGAGGCCGTTAAATTTAATTGCACGGAGAAGCAAATATCTGAAAATTTGTAGTTTTTGCACAAATTTTAGCTTACTAGATTCTTGATTAGTAAATTAAATATTTAATCATTCTCAAAGAGATTAATGTGATATGTCGATTGAACTTTTGAAAAAAAAAATTTTTTTTTAGAACTCGGGCGATGTCGGGATATAATCTAGTATATTATAAAGCAACTAACAGTGTTCTGCAAAAAAAAATTTCCTGCATAACTGTTGCCAATTACTAGATATTAATAATTTAAAATACCCACTTATTCTATCAATTAGTGATATAAGTATAATTGGCATAAATAAAAGCAGCAATAACAGGAAGTGATAATAGTAGAAACAATAATTTTAATTGCGACAAAAACACGATAAGCGTGCATTTGAAATTTTTATTGCATTAAAATAGCGTTAATTCTCACAATTTAATCAATATAACATTACAGGTAAAAAAAAACCATAGGCATATTCAGTTGCGTAGCTAGGGGGGGGCGGTCCGTTCCGGGTGCCACCCGATGGGGGGTGACACCCGACCGTGGTAAAAAAATTACGAAGGTAGAATATTGTCACAAAAATATTTTACACATGAACACAATCTGTTATTTTCGTAGCTCTATGGCTTGGTCGGTCAGGAATTCAGCGAAAATTTTGTTGTTTTATTTTTGTTCCCAGCTCAAACTATTGCTTGGTTGGAGATCCCCCTGAAATATTCCTCGCTTGTCAATTGTGTCATTCTCATTTTTTTCGTACATTTGATTGACGTGAACTCGTGAAGGAAATTTTTACTTATTGGTTGTTGAAAAAGTTGTTATTCTGTTAATGTTTTTAAAAGTGTTGAAAGACATCTTTCAAAAAAACAAGGTAAGTGAATTGGATAGTTATTTTTTTTTTGTAATAAACGATAATTTTCACAAAAGTCATCAATAAAGTTTACTCAATAGGGAGTAGACAGTACAATCGGCAGATATATACGAGTTTTAATAAATTAAATCTAAAACACCTTTCTCTCCGTAATAATATCAAATCATGCTTTCCGGAATGTAGAAATTATCCTAAATCTTATCTTATCAAATCATGCACTCCATAACCTCGAAAATATCTTAAATTCTAATCTTTTCTAATCCTGCAATCCATAATATATAAATTATCCAAAATTCTTATCTTATCAAACTATGCTCTCCATAATGGACATAATTTTATTTTTATTTTTATCTTTTAAATCGTATCAAATCGTGCTCTTCTTAATGTAGTATTTATCTTAAGTTCTAATCATAACGCGTTCTCTATAATGTAGTATAATATATTCTCTTTTCAAATCACACTTTCCGTAAAGTATATTATCGTGTTAATTTTTCTAATCTTGTCAAATCTTGCTCTTCACAATGTAGAATTTATCTCTTATTCTAATCATGACAAATCTTGTTCTCCATAATGCAGAAATTATCCTGTATTATCAAATATTCTCTTATCAATTATCTCTCTGATGTTTCATGAATATGTTGAGTGTCTATGTTTCTATCGTTTATACTTATAATTCTGTCATGATTTGATATATATGTGCAACCTGGCTTCTAACTGTTACCAATGTATCAATATTTTAATCTAAGTTTTTCGTTTTACGTATTTTTTGGTTTCATATCACTTCTCTTTTTTTATTTCATATTTATACAAAATGTATATGTAAGCTTATTATTTTGTAATGCAAACGCCATTTATAAGTAAACTTATTTTATTATTATTTTTATAACTATGCAAAGCATACAACAGTAATAATCATACCTTAATTGTTTATTTTATTTTATTGTTTCTGTTCTCTTTATAGTTCTCATTAATAGGACTACATTATGAAATGCAAACACCAGTTCCTTTTATGTTTAAGTGTAAAAATATTTTTATTCCTTTTATTTATTATTATTATCATTTTAATAACTGTTGTATGCCATGCATACACAAGTGAACTATATGTTTAAACCCTTTTTTTCAAGAACCTATACATATAAACCTTTTTTTTAAAGTAATATGTTAATACGCTTTTAACTTTCCAATTTTATGTTTTATTCTTTCTCTTTTCATTTCCTCAATTTTCCCTCTTTTTGTATAAATCATGGTCCATATATATTCACACTTATCCTAATTTGACTGTCCTAAAACGGGAATCATCCTAGTTGGACAGTCAAAACATTTTATAAATAATGTACATAAATGTGTAAATATTTTACTAAATAAAAATGAAAATAAATAAATAAATAAATATTCCTTTCTTATAAATTTAATTATTCCTTATTCTTGCAATATAATAATGCTGTTTAATCATATGTAAAATCACAAGAAGGAAATCCATTATTAGTTTTATTTTGGCTGTATTACACATGTACACATTGAAAATGAATAAATATATAAATAAGTTAAATTTAATATATCAATTCTTGCTCTCCAAAATGTAGAAATTATCTTATCAAATCTAAGCTTATCAAGTCGTGCTCTTCATCATGCAAAAATTATCTTATATTCGAGTCTCATCAAGTCTTACTATCCGTAATGCAAAAATTATCATATTCGAGCCTCATCAAGTCTCATCAAGTCTTACTATCCGTAATGCAAAAATTATCTTATATTCGAGTCTCATCAAGTCTTATCAAGTCTTACTATCCGTAATGCAAAAATTATCATTTTCGAGCCTCATCAAGTCTCATCAAGACTTACTATCCGTAATGCAAAAATTATCTTATATTCGAGTCTCATCAAGTCTCATCAAGTCTTGCTATCCGTAATGCAAAAATTATCTTATATTCGAGTCTCATCAAGTCTTACTATCCGTAATGCAAAAATTATCTTTTATTCGAGTCTCATCGAGTCTCATCAAGTCTTGCTATCCGTAATGCAAACATTATCTTATATTCGAGTCTCATCAAGTCTTACTATCCGTAATGCAAAAATTATCATATTCGAGCCTCATCAAGTCTCATCAAGTCTTACTATCCGTAATGCAAAAATTATCTTATATTCGAGTCTCATCAAGTCTTATCAAGTCTTACTATCCGTAATGCAAAAATTATCATTTTCGTGCCTCATCAAGTCTCATCAAGACTTACTATCCGTAATGCAAAAATTATCTTATATTCGAGTCTCATCAAGTCTCATCAAGTCTTGCTATCCGTAATGCAAAAATTATCTTATATTCGAGTCTCATCAAGTCTTACTATCCGTAATGCAAAAATTATCTTTTATTCGAGTCTCATCAAGTCTCATCAAGTCTTGCTATCCGTAATGCAAACATTATCTTATATTCGAGTCTCATCAAGTCTCATCAAGTCTTGCTATCCGTAATGCAAAAATTATCTTATGGGTTGTTTTTCTTTTTAACCTACATAAAGTTGTCTCTACCAGTTAGTGGAGAAAAATTCTACAGAATTACCAATATTATTATTTTATAATTACTTTAAAATCTACTGTACTAAAGACATAACGAGTGTGCGTTTAAAAAAATATGTGCTTATATTTTTGTAGTAAAAATTACGTGTCAGAGTTGTAACTTTTTTTTTTTTTTTTACAGTTAATACCGCACAAGAGTCCCAACTGCTCCCGTCTGGAGCCAGTGAGACTATGGCATCCCCAATCGGGGTATGTTGTGAGGCTGAAGGTAGTGGGGAGGGGAAGGAGATAGGGAAGAGGAAGGTTGGGAAGTACCTGGCTATTCAGATCTGGTCACTAAACACGGCTAAAGCCATTTCAAGCAACGTTTCAATTCTGAATGGTGGTCTTACACCAGGGCGATACTGATAGTATCTTCCACTCTGGAACGTGCCGCAAATATACTATATATTATTTTAAATGAATAAATTGTGAAATAACACAAATTAATCAAATAAAATTTATTTGCGCACGCCGGATTCGAACCCGCGACATTCGGATTGTGAGTCGAGAGTCTTGCCTCGGGACCACGGAGGCCGTCGATAGAAGTCTCCTCGTGATAGAAGAGTATTTCATACAAATCACAGCTGTCTTCTGCCACCTCGACTTGCGTGTATTCTATAAGGTTACAAAAAATGATATGACGACATTAAATATAAAATTATTTTTAAACTCCAAAATATAACCTATCAAGTAATAGCCATTATTATTTTTAATGATGTTTAATAAAATATTTTTAAAAATCTCAAAAACATGTCTCCTACAATTTTTATATCGTACGACACCTCCGTCACGTGGGTTTTTATTAGAAATAAGTATACACGCAGCTCGTGTTTGTCACCCCAATAGGCATTTTAGGCCTCCTTCCTCCCTTGCTACAATTTCCCCTCTGAGATCCAAAGAGATTCATTTATAGTAAAAACAAAATGTGGCCGAGTGGTGGAATTTTCTAATCTTATCAACTCGTTCTGTCTATAATGTAGAAATTATATTATTTTCTAAAATTAAATCTTTCTCTCCATTTTGCACCCATAATATTAAAAAAAAAACATATTTACAAAACCACTCAATCAACAATTTTGACAAAAAATCATTCACTTTTATTGTAATCGGGTCCATGTCAAGTCTTTGACAGATTAAATCTCTTTTTTGGTTAAATTAAACGCGGTATAAAAAGTTTATTATTTGTTCGTCGCAGCGCGGCCAGTGGGCGGCAGCTGAGGGTATCCTCTGTAATACGGGTTTAAAGAAGTGGTGCAGTTTTCAACGATTCAGTCGCAATGTGTCTCACTAAGATGTTGAAAAGGGGATAAGGTTCTATTACGAAAAAAAAAATTGAAACCGAAATAAAGCTGTCAGTCAGTGGCGTTTCGTTCGTCGTGACGAATGCATATTATAGATTTAAAAAAAAAAAAATTCTAGTGAAATTTATGATAACATACGTGTATTTGCCGCAAAATTGCTTATCAATTTGGGATGGCAGGGGTGCCCGGGTTCATGGGGGTTCATTTATTTGGATTTTGACGGCAGAAACTGGCTGGAAACTGGCTGACGGAGACCTTTTAACCTCTACAGCGTGGAACTCTCTCTGGAAAACTCTCGGAACATCTCCCTGCACCGCAATTGGAGGATGGATTTACATATCCGTCACTCCTGGGCATACTGACCCCCAGATTCCTCCCGCCCCTCATACATTTTTTATTCCCATAACTTCTTTTCCTTCTTTTTCTAAAGCTTTTCCTCAGCATCCTCAAAGATAAGTGTAATTATTTTTCGGATAAATTAGAAATTATTTAGAGATTATAATGAAGGAAATAAAAAAAATATTCGATTCAGTACCTATCTATTTGAAGAACACGACAATGAGAAAAGATTAAATAGGTACCTATTTATAGGTTACTCGTTTCATTAGAGCTAACAACTTTAATTATCTCCTTTTTTCTTTCGTGCAATTAAAGTGATCCACTAGTCCTGGAGAAATTCGACGCCTCTTTTTAAGAGGGATTTAAAAATATTTGAGAAGAAGTTTTTGGAAAGGTCGGAGAAGGTATTTGAGAGTTGTTTTTTTAAGGTTGATTTCGTAAAGGCCTTTAAAAAACATTAACTCCTTTTTTACGCATTGTTTATTATAATAACACGGAAATTTTAAGTCGATCTCACGGAACCAAGCGATGTGGAGTTCAGAGACGTCCACACAACCCCGTGTTGGGGCGGTAACTAGTACAAAATCTACATGTTGTGTTTATGCGGACTGCGTAATCCAAATTCAAAAAAATTAAAAATACGGAAATAATAAATAAAATTTGCATTTATACCACATGCAATGTAAAGCATACTAACGAAGACCCGTAAAAATACTGAATGTTATATTGTAGCATTTGTGAAGCTGAAAATATTTATTAAAAAAAGATTTGCATCGCGAACATTGCTTTTCAAAAGAAGAAATTTACCTGTCAAATATTAAAACACAAGAAATACGTTTTTCAAAAAAGAGTTAATAATTAATCAAATAATTTTTTAACCCACCTCTTTACTTTTTTCTTGTACTATCGCTTTTTTGTTAAGATTTATGCATGATAGTTCCAATTTTGAAAATTAAAAGTGAACTTGAATAATTTACGCACTACGCAGAAATGCCATTTCAAATCATGCACTCATGTACTAACAACCGAAATGAGTTGATATGTATAATTAGTGATATATACAACGCTTTTCATTGTAAATATCAATACAAAGGATAAAATAATTACCCTTCAAACTTTCCTAAAAAGGAAAAATAAATTTATACTTTTGATAATGACACTTGTATCCCTTATAGAGCTCACCGAATTATTGTGTTGAACGCTGGTGTAAATTACCCGGGCGCACTCTGCACGCATTGTGCGACTGTTGGTGAGGAATTGTACAGCACTGTAAAAACATCAACGCGTAAACCATTTAGAAACGCGAAACCTAAGATTTCATATTTTTTCATTGAAACCAAAACGGAGCATCAATCATATTCTCGTGTATATAATAAATTATATTTGATAGAAGTACTTTTGAAAATTGAGTACTAGTACTTGATTAAAATAATGCCTTATTAAAAGCTTCATATCGTCATTTCCATTACGAAACTGAATAATGAAATAAAATTTAAGGTTTTCAGGAAACCATCAAAATAGTTTTAGGGATACAGCAGCGCGCATTTTTCATATAAAACAAAATTTTGGATTTAAAATATCTACTAAACTGAATAATAACTGATTTAATCAAAAGGCAGGTACATACAGCAACTATTATTAATTGTTCTCTAGACTTTATGTCCGGGTTAAATCTTCCCCACAGGAAAAACTTAACCATTCCACACACGTTTCCACAAATGATCATCTAGTCAATCCACGCTATGCAATTGCACTGTATAAGTATAATAAATACAAAACAATACAAGAACAACATGTCAACCTACCAGAGACCAAATGGGAAAATAATTCACCGACTCCAGATATTTTCATATCAGAGGGTTTGGCTCGATAGAACTCCTAACTGTACCGATAATTCCTACTGATACCTCAATATAAATATTTCGTAATTCTACATGTATTTAATATGACTGACTTTTGCATTTTTATATATAGATTCTTTGACAATATGACATATATAGATTCTAAGAAGCCTAAATTTTGCATGAGAGAGCTAGGTATAATGCCAGTGGCCGAAATAACAAATGGTAATATTTTTATAGTCCGAGAATGCCAAATTCTTTTAATCTCATTTCCTAAATCTGTATTTATTCTAATTTTTTCAGAAACAGATTTTTTAATATTACAGGAATTTGGAATAGCGACCTCAATGATATGTTTTTTTTTAATTTTTAAGGGAATAGGAGCTTTTTGAATTATTATAATTATGAAATATAGGCCATTAAAGTTTCAATTTCATGGTGAAACTCTCCTGTGATGTGACATGTAAAAAGGGGTTTTGACGTTTTTTTTAAAAAAAACCACCATATACGATAATAACAACTACACTATCTGTCACTTATTCTACTTAGTAGACATATTATACTATGGAATTTTTTAAATACGTACTTACTGCAGGCATTTTATAACATGACAAAAAGAATCTCGACATTATCTTGACTGACATAGAATTTGCTCGTACATGGGATCAGAATATTGCATTCCTGAACGAGAAACTGTCAACCAGGCGGGACTTGACAAGTAAAAATACCATTTAATGGAGCACTGCAGAAAGTAACATGGACAGGAAGTCATTGGGCGAGGTGTTCGTAAATGGTGAGGAATCGAGGGGTTACTTTGATTAAATTCTCAATCAGGTAATTATGTAACTTAATAAGTAAGGTTACTATTAATTAGAGATCTTCAGTCTTTTGTACTAAACTGATCGGTCGAAACTGGAGGGGCTTTAACTGGATGAATACCTACTTTATTCAATCATAGAGGCTAAGTTTGCAAGGCTGATGTAAAGGGTAGAAAAAAAGGGATGCTCGGATGTTTTGGGCATGTACAACGAATGAACAAATGAGGAATGGTACTGTTGAACGAAATATCGAAAACACTAGATATATACAACTGTTCTTTAGATAGCCTTAAGATTTTTTTGTATAATGATCATCTTTTACAAAAAAATGTAAGTCTGCTTATAAATTTTATTCAAAACTTTAATATTTTGTTTCTCTTTTGATCCGGCAATAAATAGTAGAAATTATTACAAATTGTGTTTTTGTACTAATGAACGCTGTATACGGAAACACTGAAGGGTAGAAACGTTCAGAATAATTAAATTTAGCGACGTTTTATTTTAATAAAAATAGCGTCTTGACGTGTACAATGAAAGAGGTAAATAATCAGTTTTCAGAAAGTGGCTGGACCCCTCCAATGTTCCCACCACGTATTTCTCCATAACTTCTTCTTCCATTTAATACAAAGTTTTCTCCTAACATTCCCTTGGACCTCGTCTTATATTATCAAATTAAGTAAAATGAAATTATAAATTAAATAATAATTTGGCTTTCAACAATTATTTTTGTTTTAATCAATGCTTGAGCAAGGTAAATTGGAATCTTTAGGAAGAAGTACCTATCTACAACTTAACATGTATAACACATACAATATGTGTGTCCTTGGATGGAGATCCATGCCGGTTTATCCTCTCTATGTACCCCTCCGAGGAATCGGTAGTAGTTATGGAATTAGTTTAAGTTATTCCTGTTCATGGGGGTGATGTTTGTGGCGGATGAGTTTGCCCACCTGCTGCATGGCCGGGGGAGCCTGGTAAAGGGAGGCCTTTTGACTTCTCCAGCCAGACTCCCTGGACCCATCGCCTTACACCGCAGTTGATAGATTCATATTTCCGTCACTCCTGAATAAATTGATTCCAGATACGTTTTTAGATTTTCACGGCTAAAAGTATTTTCGTTATTTGTTTTTGGGGTCTTATGCCTTGTTGCGCTACCTCCTTCTTTAGGCAACGTTACATTACACATCTGACCTGATGACGGACACTGCAACGCTGTCCGAAACGTTGGCTAAAGAATGAGGTAGCGCAATACGGCATAACACCCCAAAAACAGATAACGAAAAAAAAATTGATCCCAGATTCTCCCCACCCCTCCTCACTCCACACCTTTTTCAATCCCAGAACTTTCTCTCCTTCCATTCCTCCAAAGACCCTCCACACCATAGGTGGGTAAGTTCTGCATTTTGCCAGAGGCCTCCGAGAAGTTCTTCGCTTTAAAAGCACTCGAGTTCTAGGAGCGGGTCCCGGGTTCGAGTTCTTGGTTGCGGACTGGGTGCTGGGACGGCGCACCGAGGCGGGGCGCACGAGTTCGGACAAGAACTCGGAGGCGGCCCCGGATAGAGCTCGCAGAAGAACTCGGACCCGGGACCTGCTCAGGAACTAGAGCCCGACAGCGCGCAAGGACCCGCACGCGGACTCGAGACTGTCACCCGTCGCTCCCGCCGCGCTGGCCGATAGGGGCATTCACGTTCTCGGTCCGGCTCCGAGTTCCGCGTTTGAGCCCGAGTCCGCGCTCCGGTCGAGCTTCACATACGGGTGCGAGTACGCATGCGGGTGTCAAGCGCTGGGAAGAGGCATTCGTTCGAGTTCTCTGGGAGTGGTTGATTTGAAAAAGAGTGGGAGTGGGATCCGCTTCCTGCAAAGGACTCGAGTTCAAGAACCCGTTCCGGCTGAACCTACTCATCGCTACTCCACACAGCATCCCCAAAGATGACATAGGCCCTGAGAGAAAGTGTTTTCCTCATTTCCTCATTCTTTCCTAAGTGGAGCTGATGTAAAAAAATGGTTTTAATTTATGCTTAACGATGTAAATTGGAATCTTTAGGAAGAAATATAATACATACAGCTGAACACGCATAATAAAGTACAATAAGTGTGTACCTGGACAAAGGCTTTCCGCGATTTATCCTCTCTGTGAACCTCTCCGAGGAATTGGTGAGAAAATTAAGTTAGATTAGGTTAATCCGTCATCACAAATTATACCTTCTAATTCTCACTACCTGGAAAAAAGTCAAATCTTCCTCACCGTATTGATAGGCCATAATATGAGCTATAACCAGCAAGTTTTTCCATCTGCATTTTTACATATAGCTATCATGTAGTATCTGTTATTACTATTGCTAGCATGATTATGTGGTGAATGTTGTTTTAACGACGCAATAGGCGGGTTTTTGTGGCCGGTCGTGTAGCCGAGATCGATGGCGGAAAACGGACTTCTTGCGCTGTGGTGTGAGATCGGGTGCATTCTACTATTAACTAAAGAAATTGCTAACTTGTTAGATGTACGACTGAGGATGACAACAGCCAAAGTCGATAAATTTTTCATTTAAAATAAAATTTAAAAACGAGTACAAGTAATTTCAATACAGATTTCAGACAAAAGGGCAAATTTAATGAAGACATGAAAGCAAAAGTTACTATATTATTGAATTTAATCTGTTGTATTTCTTGCATTGTTCTGTTGCATTGACTATGTAACACTTTCTAGACATTTTGTTTTGAAGAGTTTTGCTTTCCATGTACATTTGTTACTTAAATTTTAATTTATCTGCTACCGGTTTCGACACATCCGTGTCATTCACTAGCAGATTAAAACTAACTTAAAATTTATACAAGTACAGAAATGATTTAAACTCTCACCTCCCCCCAAAATCACCCTTCCCACTACCCCCACTTAAGGCGGTACACAACCCTAATAATTTTTGTTTGCTCAAAACTAATATTTTAATCATTTTCGGCGAATTCGTAACTATAATAACCTTTTTACTCCAATAGACCCCTGGTAATGTAAGTTTTTTATAATTAAAATTAATAAAAATAATACCTTACCATTAATATATTTTACGTACAACTATTTTAAAACTTAATAACCATTTTTCAACTATAAAGTTAGCGGTAAGCACCAGATTTTATTTTTCTAGACGATTAATTAATAACTTCGGGAAGTATTCATTTAGAAACATCTTGAATATTTGTGACACGTTCTTCAGAATAAATTAAAATGAACGCGGCGGAAAGTTCGAATCTCCAGGCCCGCTGGGGCGAATTCGACCGTACGTTCGTCTAATACGCCGTGCTGCGGGCGTATATTTGTTTACATGTTTTTTCATTTACGTCGTTAAGATTCCCACATTATTTGTCTTTTCTTCTTTTCTTTGATAGGGCAAATTCGACAGCAGGTCCGTCCAATACACGGGTCGCGAGTCGCAATTTGTATACACGGCTTCTTTACTTACGTCGTTAAGATTCTGATTATATTTTAGGCTATATTGTCGTCTTAATAAAATTTAATCGGCTGTGTCAAAACCGGTAGCAGATAAATTAAAATTTAAGTGACAAATGAACATGGAAAGTAAAATTCTTTAAAAAAAATTAATAGAATCGGCATTTTATAACGTATCATCTCCCACATTATTACACCGCGTACCTCAAAATAAACGAAATTTTTTAAACTTACGCATGCGCCGACAAACAAATATTTTGACCAATCCGCGCTCCTTTTATACAAAGTTTTTCTAACAAAATAATGGTACTTATCTATGATTAGTAGTAAATGTTTGTGCCAAAATTTTATTTAGGATTAAGAAAAAAATTATAACAATTTTTAATGCTGTTATAGTTATTTTGTTTTATTAGAGAATTGTATTTCTCGCATAAGTACAACGCGTATCTCACTATTTCTCAGCCTTTCTTATGTACAACTGTTTGTTTCCCCAATAAACTCAAATAAAATAAAAATAAATAAATTACACCGCGAATGACATTTAAAATCGTCTGGCCGCTCGCTCAAGTGAGCTTGTCTGGCTGGTGGCTGGCTACACAGGCACCCCTACCGGCCAACGGAAAAAAACTTCCCTGCTGACATCTAACGAAGTAACTTGTTTGTAACCGTTTGCCAAGTTAACTAGTTTGCCAAGAAATAACTAAACTAAAAAAAATTAAAACGACTTAAACCGTTTCTCCTCCGAACCTTAAAGGCTCAAAAAAATGTGAAATTATTCTCATTTCCTAGAAAATATTTACTATCGATCATTTTGTTATTAATTTTATTTGTTTTCGCATTAATAGAAAGTAGTGTATGATAGACAGGTACGTGCGTTTTACACCTGTAATGATATATGTTTAGTAAACATATTTATGTCTATGGGAAGTCATACTAAAAACACTACATTTATTTAAAAAAAATTAAAAACTTTATTCCTAATTTCATGCCTCAATCAGGGTACAGGATAATAAAAAAATATTCATTTAACCCTTCGAATAATAAGAAAATAATATCTTTTTTTTTTATTAAAACACAAATATCTTTGTACACATCACTTTTTATTTAATACACAATCAACATGTTTCGTGAACGATGTTCACCTCATCAGGAGTGTAAGTATACTCCTGATGAGGTGAACATCGTTCACGAAACATGTTGAGTGTGTATTAAATAAAAAGTGATGTGTACAAAGATATTTGTGTTTTAATAAAATAAATAATGCCATCACAAAGTAAAAACCTTAATGAAGAAGCTTTCTTCGAAAAATTAAATAATATCTGTAAACTTTTGCCTGTCAAGGTTTGCGCGCAAAATTTCTGGTTCTTCCAATGCATTTTAAATTTCCTTTTTATTGGTTATTTTTTAACCTTTTGACAAAAACAAAATTTTTCTAATATTAAGATAAAATAATTTTTCCGATGTGTTTACTAGAAATCAACATTTTTGTTATTAAATATGAAATTTAGATATTGGAATTGTAAATTAAAAATTTAGATATTGGAATTGTAAATTGGCTAAAAAATGCAAAACTTTAAATTTTAAATACAGATTCCTTCTCTTAAGAAAATTTGTCATGAAACTGTCACTTCACTTTTTATCACATTCATACAATTTTATTTTAAAATTAAATGTTACGTCACAAATTGGTGTGAAATAAAAGCGTCGCTTATGATCGGGGTAGTAATATATCTGAACAACTTAGCTCATATATTACTAAAGCAATAAGAAGGATTATTTCTTTCGCTTTCTAACATAAAAGAAATCACAAATGTTTGCATGACAACAAGAGAGATATTTAACTTTTAATAATGCATGATCGCTCCTGTACAATTTTGGTATCTTGTTATTATAACGGCATATGATGTTTTGGGATAATTTGGGTCTCCTGTGATTGACGAGTTTCATTGAAGACAATATTAACAACTTTCAAACGAAATATGTGAAACAGAAAATACCGAAAAGAATGTTGTCGAGGTTTTATTATATTCCTTAAAAGAAAGAATATTTATCGAATACCAGACGTGCCCAACCCAAATCGTTTTATAGGCCAAAAAAATATTATCGAGCTTACGTATGCCACTCGGGGAGGGTGGGAGGGGCAAAGCGGCGAATATTATCCTTAAGTTTACCGGTAATTCGGTGTCCATTATTCTGAAACCGCAACCTTTAATGTTTTAAAACTACATTAAAGGTCGTACTAATTTACTAGCTGTACACGCGCCTATGTGTGAACTTTGCACTCACCAGGTATGTTTTTAGGTTTTCACGGCCAAAAAGTATTTTTGTTATTGTTTTTGGGGTGTTATGCCGTGTTTCGCTACCTCCTTCTTTAGCCAACGTTTCGGACAGCGTTACAGTGTCCATCATCAGGGCAGATGAGTAAATGATATTGGTGAGAGTGTTTACTTATGTGTGTCGAAGCGATACCGTGCTGCCAGCTCCATTTCTCTATGAGCTGGTGTTAGAAAACATTCAGCATGGTTTTTTGCGTTTAGCTTTGGTGTAGCCGTCAATTACTGGATACCAAGAACTATTGAGCTTAGCTCCGTCGTCTCTATTAATATTGATGGCACTGTTAATATTGATGGCACATTCAGCATGGTTTTTTGCGTTTAGCTTTGGTGTAGCCGTCAATTACTGGATACCAAGAACTATTGAGCTTAGCTCCGTCGTCTCTGTTAATATTGATTGCACTCACCCTCCACTTATAAAAAATCAGATCAGTTTCTTTCGATCTTCCGAGATGTGCGGAAAAAATATGCTGGTTGGAATTGATTGCTAAAATGCATGTGCGGCCAAGCGCCTGGCACTTTTTAAGCAATAAATTAAAACCCCCATCGAAAGTCCGAGGTCTAATAACAAGAAAGTTCTAATTTTACAAAATATAATATAATTGTTTTAAATTTACGAGAACGACTATTTCTTTTTTTGTATGAATACCAAAATCTAAAAACTTTAATCTAAAAGCTGAAAACTTCATTATGGGCCCAAAAAAAATCTTCTTGAGAAAAATACTAGTGAGTGAGGGAATCTCAATGAAAGTTGAGATTCCCTCACTCACTTCATAAATAACCATTATTAGCGAGCAGATGCCCTAATTTATTTTCACTCATTTTCAGGAGAAAAAAATCACAATCTTCATGGCGCAATGAGGCTGCACATTTTTATTCATAATCCTTCATAGTCCTAATTATTTTGAAAAATATGCACATTTTTTTTTTTTTTACAGTTAATACCGCACAAGAGTCCCAACTGCTCCCGTCTGGAGCCAGTGAGACTATGGCATCCCCAATTGGGGTATGTTGTGAGGCTGAAGGTAGTGGGGAGGGGAAGGAGATAGGGAAGAGGAAGGTGGGGAAGTACCTGGCTGTTCAGATCTGGTCACTAAACACGGCTAAAGCCATTTCAAGCAACGTTTCAATTCTGAATGGTGGTCTTACACCAGGGCGATACTGATAGTATCTTCCACTCTGGAACGTGCCGCAAATATACTATATATTATTTTAAATGAATAAATTGTGAAATAACACAAATTAATCAAATAAAATTTATTTGCGCACGCCGGGTTCGAACCCGCGACCTTCGGATTGTGAGTCGAGAGTCTTGCCTCGGGACCACGGAGGCCGTCAAAATGCAATGAATGATATACTTAAATTACCTAAGATTTCGTTCTTTATGATCAAATGCATATTTTGATCTGGAATATTAATATAATTGTACTCAAACAGAATGAATTATTTGTTCAAAAGAATAACTCCAAAGCCTGAATAAGTGGAGAAGTATTTTTTTTAATCAAATACCTACCTACTACAATACGATTATCATAATGCAGAAATTTAAAAGAATACAAATTTTTAATTTTTAAACTTTCAAATTCACTCAATTCATAGACAAGCGCGTTTTTTTTTCACGTTATAAGAGTTGGTCCCTATAAAAAATATATAATTTTGAATCGATAAAATAAAAAAGGTAAATCTACTAAGCCTTCGAAAATCGATTTTTTTCTTAATCCTAACTTATTTACTCAATCTTGGATCTTATTTACTTACTGAAATAAGCAAAAGTAATTACATTTTGTGATTAAGATTAACAAGGCCTTTTAATTTGGGAGGCGGGTATGGGTACCGCTGCCCCGGGAACCATTTATTGGATAACCAACAACACCTCTGTCATAGGTCATCCCAAGTGGTTTGCTAAGTTTGGAAACTTAGCAAGGGTGCCGGGATCACAGGGTCAGGTTTATCCGGATCTTGATGGCGGATGCGTCTGCTCACCTACAGCGTGACAGGCCGGATCGAGAGAGACTGGTTGAGCGAGATCATTTTACCTCTCCAACAGGACTCTCAGCGGGATTTGGAATGCATATGGATGAATTCATTCGTCCGTCACTTCTGGACACACCGACCCCCAGATTTCTACCCACCCCTCATACATTTTTCCTACCTGGAACTTCCTCTACTTTCTTTCCCTAAAAATACCCTCCAAACACATTCCATCCCCAAAGATGGCATAGGCCCTAAGGGGAATTATTTTCATCAGGTCCTTTTTTTTCTTTTTTTTTACATGAGCTCCACACGGGAGGCCCTGCGGAAAACAATTTCCCTCACAGCCTATGTCATCTTTGGGGATGCCGTGTAGAGGGTTTTTTTTAAGGAAAGGAAGTAAATGAGATTTCTGGGAAGGAAAAGGGTTTAAGGGGTGGGTAGGAATCCAGGGTCCACTGTGTCCTGTTCATCCGCCTCCAAGACAAACCTCACCCCCATGAACCCGGGCACCCCTGCTAAATTATCAAACGTAGCGAACCACTTGGGGTGATCTACGACCGAGGTGTTGGTTATCCAATAAAGGTTCCCGGGGCGGCGGCACCCATTCCCGCCACCCGCCGCCTCCTGTGTGGAGCTAATTAAAAAAAAAGATACGCAATCGAATCGAAGATCGCGTTTCTGAATTATAATGCAAAAATCACTGCGAACCGAGTTTTGCATCTTAAATAGCAATCAAAATGCTAATTAAAAATAATGTAATCAATTTGTATACAAAGCAGAAACACCCTGTTTACATAATATGCCAAAAACATGTTGACTGATTCCACAAAAGACTGTTAATGACACTTAGAAACTGCCACTGGCGAGTTTTCGTTTGCCTTCAATACTTTAATTCTTCGCCCCTTCCTCCGAAGCCTTCCTTCTGACTTTTGATGACTGGTCGCCGTCAAATAATGCACCTTTTCTCGTGCAATAAAACTCATTAACTTTGATTGAGGGAAAAACATCGCAGTTTATGAGCGAACTTATCGCCAGGTTCATGTGATTTTATAGCACGTAATTCAAGACAGGAGTTTCTTGACATCATATTGTGATTAATGAGATATTTTCATTAATTGGAAAGATTTAGTGTTATTTAAGCCCGTAATATTTAATTATAAGGTGTAAAGTAATCATGAAGTAAACATTGCAAAAAATGTATGTAATTTCAAATTTTTAGAATTTTTTCTAATTTCAAATTTTTTTTAAATCTCCTACTATCACCTACTAGCGGAAAATATTAGTAGTGTCGTGATGGAGGACTTAGCTAGCCGAGGAATCGAACACTCGGCCGGTCGAAATGTAGTACCTATTATTGATACAGAAGAATTGGACTTTAATAGCCTTGCGTCTGTAAGGTTAAAATTTAATAATCCGACTACGAATAGAACTCTGACGCCGCGCCTCACGCAAAACTGTTTTCGTACGTGGAGTTAGTTACAAATCAATTTTTGTAATAGAAACGAATTAACGCCACTTACGTTAACAGCTAGCGTACTACTATTATGCAAAATCACACAAAATCATGTGTTTTTGTTTTGAAAATTTGATCGCTTAGAAATATTATAGATGCTTCAATTAAATAATGCGTGTAGAACATATCTTGGCCCTTAAAAATATTGGTCATTTTTCTGTCTTCAAGTCTTTTAATAAGCCTAGAAAAAAATAAAGTAACAGGTTTATAAAAAAACACTTTCAAGTGCAAACTCTCCTACTTATGAACATCTTTTCGGATATGATTTTATTGCTTTTTGTAGCAAATTTAGTTTCTTTTAAGATAATTGCAAGAAAAATTGATATTTACGCCCGATATTCACAAAATAAAATAAAATATGCATATTTGCGTTGTTATTTCACAATACGGCTGGCAGCCGACGAATGTGGATTTTCAAAGTGACCCTTATATCGTTCACCGAAGGACTACTGGCTTGCCACACCCCACTTCCATTCAGAACCGCCCTGGCCAGAGCAGGGGACAGACGTGTGACTCCACGTCGCTCGGTTCCGTGAAATTAATTTTAAATTTCCTTGTTATTACAATAAACAATGTGTAAAAAAGGAGTTAATGTTTTTTTTAGGCCTTTACGAAATCAAACCTGTAAAAAAAATTTCTCAAATACCTTTTTCAACCGTTCCAAAAGCTTTTTCTCAAATATTTTTAAACTCCTCCCACAAAGGGCGTGAATTCCGACCTCGATTTTTCCCTGGATTATTGGATCCCCTTAACAGGTAAGTACTATTGGATTCGTACTTTCGTCTACCTCCCCGGGTATGGAGTGGTGGATGGTATGATATGATTATTACTGTAACTAGCAGTTAGGAATACTTGGAATAGATTGGTTAGGAATACCACGTTGTGATTTCTACCACGCGTCTGTATATTGTACATGACGTCATTGCTTGTCGTGGGGCGAAGCCGAACCAACAGCCGCCCGCAGGGCCTATCACCTAGACCTGCTTAACGGGTCTTAACCTGCTTAACGGGGTTTAACTACTAGTGAATAATATTAAGCCTACATTAGTACTTATTTGTGGTTTGCTATTATAGCCTTCTTTAAATATATACAAATCTAAGATTTGTTTATTTGTAAATATCATTATTAACTTGTTTCTATACTCCCGAACACAAATATCCCACGCGTTGTATACTTCAATTAATCACAAAGATATATTAGAATTTCCTCTTTTTTAACAATGGATGTCTCGCATCTCTTCTGACTTTGTTATTGAAATTTCACAAACTGCAATTAATGACATATTTTTTTCTACAAGTCTTTGATCATGTGTTTACAGATTAAAAATGCGTGCTTCGATTTGAATTTATATCTATTATTATCAACTAGGCTGGAGATAACACATGGAAATCATAATATTTAATATTCTCCAAACGTACGTAGGTACCAATTTTATAGTAAATAATACACAGAATTTGTACAGTAAATTTAACGATTTCTTATGAGTTTTTCACGAATCCTAAAAATATTGGATAAACGGTTAAATATAGGTGAATTCGATGTTTTTCTAAAACTATAAGTATTTTATTTGTCGCCGTATTAAAATTCGCAGGTATGATTTGTTTTGAGAGAGGGCGGGATATTTTCAAATCGAATGATCAAATTTCCCGAGCGCTGAAAGTTGAAATCGATTATATAGACACAGAAGAACGCCACAGTGGAAATTTTGGTTTTTATAAGGTAAAAAAAATAAAAAAGTGCTTTTATCTGACTTTCTCACAAAATGTTTCTAAAAATACTTTTTGTTTTATTTGTGTCATAATTTTATGTTTTAAATATTCTTTTTAAACAATTTATATTGTTTAATTTTTTTTTTTATATTTTTATCCATTTTTTCTATGGAGGTATCTGGGACCTACATCAGTAGTAATATTAAAACACCATGAGCATAATATGTCAGTTCTAATTCGGTTAATAATCTTTTTTTTAAATCTAGCTAACTTACTTTAATTTGTAGATAATTTTAATCTTAGTGATAACAGATGACGTCATATATTTAATTTGTAGATAATTTTCATCTGAGTTATAACCACTGACATTATATATACTTTAATTTGTAGATAATTTTAATCTTAGTGATAACAGATGACGTCATATACTTTAATTTGTAGATAATTTTCAGCTTAGTGATAACCGCTGACGTTATACACTTTAATTTGTAAATAATTTTCATCTCAGTGATAACCAGTGCTTTAATTTGTAGATAATTTTCATCTTAGTGATAACCAGACGGCATGTCTTTAATTTGTAGATAAATTTCATCTTAGTTAACTGACGTTACATACTATAATTTTTAGATAATTTTCATCTGACTTCTTTTAACCACTGACGTTATAAACATACGAAAGATAAATAACTGAAAAAAATTGAGATCAACGTGCGTGTGGGAAGATGTGTTTACGACTTGAAGTGAAAATCTTTTCACGTACAGAAAGTGGTGACTCTCTCTCCCGAATTGTGGGACATTTTTGCCAATAACTTACGAGTAGTTTGTCAAATAAATAAGCAAATTCTTTTCGCTCCAATTATTTCCGAGCCAAAGCGGGACGTGTCGGTATTCCTATAAACGTGAGAGAATTCGTACTAGTAAATGTGTGAACAATGAAGGTGCGAAGAGGAACAAACTTCTTAACGGGGAAGATGTTTCTCCAAGTTGAAGAAGTTAAAATATTGACGAACATAAACGACAAGTTTTAGTAAGAGATAAGAGTAAGAGAATAAACTGTGGACACGATTTACCTACTTAATCGATCGTACAGATGATTAGTAATACATCTCCAAATACCATGTTTTGAGATAATGAGGAAAGTAATATTAGAATGATCATCGTAAATCAAATATTTTTATAGTGTTTTACAAATTAAATATGCTATGAAGTACCACCGTGAGGCATTATGGTCCTATACATTAATTAGTATGACATTTTGAAATATATTAATAGTGACCCAGACAGCATAAACATTTGTTTTAATTTACTGCAAGTTTTTCTGCATTATAATTGATTGGGTTGTTCATTCTCAATTAAAATTTCGATTTTTCAGAGATGTCTGACTAATCAACTGGACGATCGACATATATGGTAGTAAATATGTTAGTTAGGGTATGTTACCATGCCCTGAGACGGAGTGACCAGAATATCGTATTGTGGAATTCTGAAAGCAGGACAAAAATGAAAGAGGCGAAGTCTTTGAAAGTTATTGACATCGCGTGGGTGATACTGTATCTACCACTCTGGAACAAACTGCAAATTTGTGGTGTGTATGAAATAATTCTTGCAGTGATGTATCTATACATGTATTACGCTCTTCTGCCCTGTTCAAAGTGGGTCAATACTGCACAAATTGTTAACAAAATTCTTGCTTGAACAGACTGTAATAATATTAATGAGACTGTATTGTATTCATATAGTTTTCTTAATGTTAACAGTTTTGTTCACAAATTTAATTTTTATGGGTGTTTTGGATCTGAATTGAAATAGTTTTTGTATCTTAATTACTAGAATTATATGACAATTATAAATACCTGAAAATACGGTTTGGATTAATATGTTATAGCATTATAATCTTTGGTAATTTTGGTCAAAACAACACTACTATTTCACACTGTTCAAAATGAAACAGTTATCCAAATGATTCCAAAGCTTTAATTGTTTGATTTGATACAGTGTAGAATTTATAACCGTCTGTTCCAATTATTGACTGCTTGCTAGAAGTAACTCTCGATAAAAAAAAACTCTATTATTTTGCATTGTTCGAATTGAAACAATGATCTAAATGGATCCAGACTATAAAAGCTTTGTTGGAATTGAGACAGTGTAGATTTTATTACTGTGTGTTTTCCAATTATTCACTTTATTCTTCTTCTTTGCACTGTCCCAACTCATTGCCTAGGTAGGCTGTTGGAGTCGGCCCTTCTTGTTCTCAGGCTGTATCGTCTTCATTTTCCTGCAATATTTTGGAGCATTGAGTCATCCAAGAGTTCTTTGGTCTTCCTCTGGATGACTGTCGATGAAGCTCCATAGACATTGCCTGCTTCAGTGTGTGGTCGGGTGGTCTCCGTCTTAAGTGTCCATAACATCTCATCTGTCGTTCCTCCAGCTTACTATTTTATATCCGTGACTATCACAGCTACCACGAATGCATGAACTTGTTTTCCAATTATTGACTGCCTGCAAGTAGTGACTCTCGATCAAAAAACTCTTTTATTTTGCACTGTTCGAATTGAAACAATGATCCAAATGGGTCCAAATAATGAAACTTTGATTATTTGAATTGGTACAGTGTAGATTTTATGTGTGTTTCAATTATTGACTGCAAGTAGTGACACTCAATCAAAAAACTCTAATATTTTGCACTGTTCGAACTGAAACAATGATCCGAACAATGAAGCCTTAATTGTTTCCATTGGTAGAGTAAAGATTTTATTATCGTGTGTTCTAAATATTATCTGACCGCCATCAGTAACCCAAGATCAAAAAACTTAACAAGTTTCACGACGAAAATAAATTCCCTCAGGGCCTATGTCATATTTGGAGATTTTGTGTAGGGGTTTTTTTAGGGAAAGAACGGAGACGAAACTCTGGAAAAGAAAATGGTAAGAGTGGTGGGTAGGAATCTGGAGGTCATCGAATCCATCTCTCCCACTGCGGTGCAAGACGATGGGCCTAGTGAGTCGGGCTGGGGAGGTCTAGGTTTGGTAAGCAGTGGGTGAGCAAACATATTCGCCTCACAAATTGATAAATTGATATAAGTCAATCTTTCACTGTTTTCCACCAGTGGGTGTGGTTGTGGGTGTGGTTAATACCAGACCGAATGCAATTTACATTTTTTATTGGTACTGCCAAATGATTTGAGACTTAATTGTTTATCGTATGTTCCCTATCTATTTATACAGGTGCTTAAAGGTTTTTCACATGATGCAGTACTCGTGAGCCTCTTGAGCCTCTTGAACGAGTTTTATTTTGCTTTAATTGTTATTTTCGCTTGTTTTACTAACCTGATTGTTGTATTATTTATTATTTATTTCAGTGCAGAAATTCTGGGACTAACTAATGTATTCCTCTTTACCCAGAATACTAATGGAAGGAAACAATTACACCAAGTCCGTGGACATCTTCAGTTTATCTTTAAACAAATATAAAATATTGTTACTGAAGCAGTTCAGTTATGTACAATAAATATAATATTTATTACCATTAATATGTAAAAGCCCTGAAAAAGAGCGTTGATCAATAAATAAATTATGTTTTTTTCTTGTTAAGCACTTGCAAACTGCTTTCTAACAACGTATGCAGGGACACTGGAGGTCTAGATTCGTTCAAAATAAATAAATGTAGCTTCGTTTAACAAAAAAAATTGAATCTTGCGAGAGCCTTGAAATGGTAACCACCTGTTACTTATACCAGGGCGGGTAAGTGGTGGATAACCTTCAATGCTGTTTTCCACTATATGATGGAAGACATTTTTATTTCATAACATACTCGACCCTCATTTCAATACCCATGACCTTGTCCATCCTCATTAAAGTCCCAGAAGATGCAGAGACAATGCGACATCGTTACCGAAACGTCGCCTATAAAATAAAAGAATAAAAAGCCAATTCATCAGGAAGCACAGAGCGCCCGGCGGACGAATCTCCATTGTTTAGTTCTCGGTAAAAAAGAAAAATGCGCGAATTCGGTGCGCTGTTTCCTAGAACTTTTGGCGCCAATGCGTTGACAGATTCCTTTGTTGGGTCCACCATCTTGTTTTGTTTCATCTCCCGGCCTCTTTAATATGCACATATATCAGAAATACACGTGTTTCTTTAAGCATGTTATCATAATCTGAACAGGGCTATGCGATCGTTATCTACTGCCTAAAAACTTTAATCGGAATCTAAAGTAAATCACAATAATATTATAAACACATACATTCGTTTTAGACCTTTTCATTTCAAAATTAAATTTCTAATCGCAAATAACACGTTAACACTGGAGCGACAGCGCAATTTAAAACTTTTTTCTTCGATTGCTCGACATTTTTTGGTGATCATTTTGAATATTTTCCGCCCAAATTAAAAAAAAATTATACCTCCGAATTTTAATATGGAGATATACAAACTATGTATAGTTCTGTCTTCTAGTACAAACTATTTATAGTTAGCCAATGAATTCACCTATCTTTTGTCAATTACCACATATTCGTAGGATTTATAAAAAATATAGTATAAAATCGTAAGCTTCTACTTAATTACCTACAAATAAGGGAAAATTTGCCAAAATTGGCAACACAGCAATCCGAGGTAATTTAAATAGTGCCATATTGTGGCAAAAAGCGCTTCAGTGGTTAACTAACTAACCATTACTTACATATCGATTCCTTGCAGGGGTAGGCGAGAGGATGAACCGCCAAAAAACTCGGTCTTGGCACACACTCTTCATCTCATTCACATTCACACATGCTTCTATTATTCTGGCTCTTTACATGGCCCGACTCAAATGTCTGATTCACTTGATCGTACCATGTCTTCCTCGGGCGTCCCCAACTTCTTCTAACTTTCACATTTGCGTCAAATATTCTCATTTCTTAGTTTTTTTTGTTTTTTCTTAGTTTCTTAGTTTCTTAGTTTTTTTGGTCTACATGCTCAAACCATCTGAGAGTCCCTTTTTTATCTTACACATTACGCTTATATCAGCATTGCATTCTTCATCAATTTCCACATTTCTCAAACCATCAAACCTGTTTTTACCACACACGCCTCAGGGATTTATTTTATTCAATTTACTTTCTTCCTTCCTCTGCCAGCTCTATGTCTCAGTGCCAAAAATCAGGGCATGTACCAGCACTCCATTGCGGACTAGCTTCGCTTCTTTGGACAGTATTTTTTTAGCGCCAACGGCGTTCAGTCCTCCATTAATGGAGTTACCTGCATTTACCCTTCTTCCAATATCTCTCTCAGCCTTCCCATCTCTCGCAAACATACTTCCCAGATATACAAACATATCCACATGTTCCAAGTATTCATCATTCACAACTATATTATACACTGTTTTCTTACTTTCTTACTTACATCTCTTTCAAACACCATAACTTTAGACTTACTTACATTCATCATTAACTGATTCTTCATACATACTTGGTTCATTCTGGACACGAGGGACCGTAGATCTTTCATATTGTTAGAAATCATTCCTCCACGCTTCTGTTCAATCAACAATTCATTAAAATTGTTTCCTACTTCATACAAACTCATTTCATGTTAATGCATTTCGGTCACATTTTCAACCCTACACGATGAGCTCTCGCTTTAGGAGTCTAAATCTTTTGGAGACAAAGATGAACGTTGTGTTTCTTGATAAATTTGGCTGAGACAGACTGCAGATTCCTCGGCAGGTATGCTAATTGGGCCGGTGCCCGTGGAGGCATACTTCTAACGGGACTTCTGAAAATCTCCGGTTTCTATGATACGAGACGTGCTCTCGGGTCGTGGGGTGGGTACCGGGTATTGTCTCAAAACATAGACCAGACTCGTCAACTGAATTCATAAATATTTTTCTGACATTGAATATGTTTACCACCTTTGTTTGTGATCATGATTAAATTAATAATATAAAATTGAAAGTAAGGGCCTCCGCTCATGGAGAAACAGAAAAGAAACCAGTCTTCAGCGCAATTGCAATCAACCTCCTTAAAAAAATCGATATTTTTCTGATGAGACATGTCAAAACTTGACAACTGAAAAACCAGCACTGCTGGTCGCCGCGGCATTGGCGTTTCAGTTGCATTGTTGACAGGTTGCCATGGTAGCGGCTCACGAACTGTCAAGTTTTGACACGTCCGATCAGAAAAATGTATATTTTGTTAAGGAGGTTGATTGCAATTAAGTTGAGAACTGTTTTTTTTCAGTTTCTTCCTGAGCAGAGGCCCTTAGTCTGTCTTTTTAAATTTAGAGTAAAAAAGTACCTATGTGTCATTTTGTTCATCACGCCTGTCTGATGCTATTTTTATCAATTAAAAACAAAGCAAATGTATGCCTCCTTCACACCTCACTCACTTCACCTCACTATGCGAAGCGACGGAATCACATGATATGCGTTCTCTCTCTCTCCTCTGTTGCCGTGCTGCTAGAGCGAGACGGAATGCGTAACACGTGACCTGTGCTGGCTGCACCCAACTACTCAGTTGCGACGTGTGATGGAAAAATATTTTTAATGGTTTTAATTGAAAAAAAAACATCGGACAGTAAAATGACATCTACATTATTTACTCCAAATATCGATCGTTCAGTTGATTATTCAGACATCTCAAAAAAATCGAAATTTGAGTTGAATATGCAGTTATATGTAAAAGTGTACCCTCCATCTGGTACAATACTCAGATTATTCATAAACACCACCAAATCAATTGTAAAGCAGAAAAACTGTAGTAAAAAAACAAAAAATCGAAGTTTTCTAGATTACAAGTAGTGTGAAATTTCGAAATGTTATGTACCTATGTACCAGACCGTTATGCTTTGGAGTATTATTTTATGGCATATTTAATACGTAAAATACAGACGCGTGTTAATTATATTTGACTTATGGTGAGCATTCGAATACTGCTTTCCTCATTATCTCAAGACTTAGAATTTGGAGATATCTGACTAATCAACTGGACAATCGATTTGCTCAGAAATCGCGGTTAAAATCATTCGGGTACACGCTATTACATCCTGCATATTGTAGTGATACGAGTATTGAGCATAAACGTTTCCATTAACATATTTTTTGTAGGTATCATCTTCCAATCCCATCTTTTTGGCCGAAAAAATCTCGCGAAATTTGTGTCCCACAGATGACGCAGATGTCCCCGGCTTAACCTTTGAGCCCCGTCCACACCGGGACACTTACGACCGATAAACTAGTGTGGATGACACTTTATCTGCCTTAATACCGGGGCGAATCGTTCCGCGGCGCCTGTCCACAAAGGGATGAATTAAAACTGAACCAATTGCCTTAATGACTTGTCACGCTTTAATTTCGTAAGCACTACGATTTTTTTAAATATTTATTTCGCTGGTTCTTTTTAATAAGTGTTAATCTTATGGGTTGATGGTGTATTTTAAATGCTTTTTGATAATTCGGTTTGGTATCTGATAGTTTCGTCGTTAAATCTTGAAGAATATAGCGGAAACGAAGGTACTTGATTGTGGGTATCCAATAAGCAATAAATTATTTTTAATGTCGGTAATATGCTCACAACGAAGTATAAAGACATTATATTATTTTTAATATTTTATTTATATACCGATATTGATATAACACATTTTTATAGGTGCCTACGTCTTTACGTCTGTTATAGTTAATGACATTTAAAAAAAAATAAATCTGTAAGACCTTCACATTAAAATTGATACTATGTGTATTCTAGAGTCTAGAATACACATAATATTAAATATTAAAATATTAAAATTTGGAATAAATTATTAACTTTTTTATGAAATCCCAGAAACCGTCGCGGTCGTGTGAATCAATTACTTGAGTCGGAAAATAGGGTTCTAAGGTCGAAAAGATAGAATTTTTTTCTTTAGATGTAATTTTTTTTTTTATTAATGGTTTTTTTTTTATCGACCGTCAAAAAACGAAAATTCTACACTAGAACCCGAAATTCGGGCTTCTAGGGTGGAATACCCCCTTAAAACGGGCTGGTTCCCGGCATGCGTTGCATAGCCATATTCAAAGAAATAAATTGTTTCTTCCTACATGTCCCCTCCCACATCTCCGTCAACACCTCTGCCATAGGTCACCCCAAGTGGTTCGTACGTTTAGCAGGAGTGCCCGGGTTCATGGGGTAAGGTTTGTCTAGGTCTTGGAGGCGGATGACCAAGACATACTGAACCCCAGATTCCTACCCACCCCTTAAACCCTTTTTCGTTCCAGAGCTCACCTCTCCTCCTTTCTCTTAAAAAAATCCTCCATACAGCTTCCCCAAAGATGACATAGGCCCTGAAGGAAATTATTTTCCTCAGGGCCTCCTTTGTGGAGCTCATGTAAGAAAAAAAATCTCGAAGTCACACATTTTCATAATTTTTCTAAAATGGCTTTCATGGAGATACACCAAATTTATTTTTTCTATGGTTAACTTACAGATTTTAACGTAAAGCGTTGTGTTTTTTCTTTCTACCACCGTTTAGATCATATTTCTCACCATGACAATAAGGACATACCAAAAATTCGGGCTGTTCCTAAAAGCTGTACATAAATAAGCACAAAATTATCAATACATTTCAAAACCAAAGGATTCTTCATCGGGAAACGAAATAAAAATAGTGGTGTATAGTGTGTATTCAAAATTGATAATTTTTATTTAATATTAAAATACAATTTTACAAACCTTCCTTACTTCTGATACTGACCAATATTATATATTATTAGGTATCCTTCTGATACTACCCAATTTGAAACAAATACTTTCATATATAAATATCTATAAAATAATAATTGTGGACAAAATTAACAATTGCAATTCGATCGCAGTCTCCGGTGTGAGTACATTCGTATGTTCCCCGACATTCTGTTCGGTTTATCGCTTCTGCGTCTATTCATTTCCTCTATCTGTCATTTTATCTTAACGTCCATTGGTTCGACTCCTAATTGGTCATATAATTCAGCGACACGAGACTCGTCATCTGCGAGCGGATGCAGTTGAATAACCTTGCCATGAAGATGCTGTAAATTGAGAACATTGTTTGGCGTCGTGTTCAAATTACCTTTTATATTTTTTAAGATCCCGATGTTGCAGAGGATAGATATTATTTTATCAATATAAAGTTGGTATAGTTAAAAAAAATGTAATATGGAGACTTATAACATCGATACGTTCATATCTTTTTTGAATATACGTGGAGCATGACCGGCTCAGGGTCCGAGCCACGTTGCAAGTGTCTCGGAACCTGAACACAGCATTTGGGTTGAGAAAGGTTGGAGAAGGTATTTGAGCGATGTTTTTCATAGGTTGATTTCCCAAAGGCCTGTAAAAAATATTAACTCCGTTTTCCATTGTTTATTATAATAAAAATGAAATTTTAAATCGACTGCGCGGAACAAAGCGACGCAGTGCCTAGAGACGTCCTTACACCCCCTGAATCTGAGAGGAGACTAAGTACGACTTGTCGACGCTCTATCGGCCCTTCTGCAGCTGGCATAAGGATGATATTCGTAGTTGGATGACGCCTCTTTTTTGCAATGGAAAAAAATCATGTTTTATTTTATTTTGTGAAATTCAGACACAAATATTGAAATGTTTTCCGATTGTTTTGTAAATAACTTAATTTGCCACATTATATAATGAAATTTTACCCAAAAATGGATTCATTAGTCGGAGATTTCGGCACTTGAAAATATTTTTTATAGGCCTGATACTTTATTTATTCCAGACTTACAAAAGGACTTACTTATTAAAAAATTTCTCGATATTTTCCAAGGTCAAGATGTGTTCTCGCACTATTTATTTGAAGCTTCTCTAATATATCTAAGCGAACAAATTTTCAAACCGAAAACACGTGATTTTGTATGATTTGCATTATTTCGCATGGCTTCATCTTAAGATTTATTAATATTATCTTCTTCTTCAATGATATAATTTTACACTTGTTTATGCTATTTTGTGTGCTATTTAATATGAATTCTGTGGACGCATTAGTCTAGGGAAATTTATAGTAATTTTCAACTATTTTTGTAGTACAAGCATGTTTCATAGATGTCACATTTATACGTATTATACACGACAATCAACGATGCTACCTCACAAAAACTTACATAATGATCAGATTACACAAATCGCAATATTTATTATTTATTAATCGCAATATTATTATTTCAAATAAATATTGCGATTAATATTTTCACAAAGTATATGTTTGTGAGAAACATGTATTTTGTCTCTGTATGATTAAAAGAAATTAACTTCCCATTAATATTTTCTAAAAAAAAAAAACAAATTATTTAAATGAATGACATCATAGCTAATGATTTAGAAAATAATTTTAAAATACAAGAACATGAATGTGTAAACACCGATTCATGTAATGAAAGTATTTCAAAGAATCTCAATAATATTTTCATTTTTCATATCAACATTCGAAGCGTGGAACGTCATTTGGATGAGTTAACTCTGAAATTAAATAATCTAAATAAAAAACCTGACATTATTATATTATCAGAAACATATCGACCACCATAACACGGGCATGTGCCTAGCATGGTGGTCGAAAAATTATGTAAAATTTATGTAACAAATAATTCAATGAATAAAGAAAACTAAAAAAAAAAAAAAAAAAAATATCGCTGAAATAAATAAGAATGCCATTCACAAAACCTTGCCCTATATGACTTAAAAGCAAGAGAGCAAGATTGTAGGGATTCAGCCATTTGGTATTAAGTATGTGAATTCCTCCATCATTAATGACGCTGGCTGTATTTAAGAAGTGTAATTAATTTGCAACGTAATGTGTCAGAAGACGTGTTTGTGGAAATAGCACATATTGTATGTCAAGACAAAAATGCAGGGTATCCATATTCATTATCTTCCCCGGATGCACATTGCAATAATAGTACAGCGGAGCAGTGATGAAGAAAGTACTAGAGGAGTCCTTAAGTAGTGAGTAATGCACTGCTTATTGTAGGTATCTACTCCAAATAATTCAAACATTTCATTAATACGTTGCGTATTAGGTAAATATAGTTTTATACGTGAACGTTGTGTATAGGAAGTATATTTAGGCATTTACGTTTAAGTTTGTACCGACATGTTTTTATGCATTGAACGCTTTTATTATGACCGTGTCGATCCACGATTACGGTACCATGACGGCAAAAAGGGCAATAAATATTCCTTCCTTATCACGATAATGCTGTAACCCTTTCGAAAGATGAGATGCACAATGTACGTAAATCTGTTTCATTAATCAATTAATTTCAAGTAATCATTCTCTTGCATCTCTCTCACACGCCGCACCGTGACGTCTCCGCAGACCCCTAAAATACTGCTAGCCGTGACGATAATATTGAAAGTATAGAATGTAGATACAAGTATAATATTGAAGTGTGAGTGAATTCCAAAAATTCTAAATAGTCAAACGTCAATGCGCTGATGGTTTTGTTTTTGTTCTTAAACATACACTGCTACAGTTCTTTATTTCACACTAAATAGCATTATTCGAAAATGGTAAAAACGGTGAACGTATGCCTGCATCCCCTCAAAGGAAATATAAATTCATTATCATACATCTCCCTCATACGTGCAAATAAAATCAAACGCAATTCCCGTCGCCGTAGCTAAGCCGTAATAAGATATATCTGTTTCTTTTAAAGGCTTTGTAGTACTTACACACGTATATTGTGTGTTTCATCTTTTGTTTCACCATTATTTAATGTGTAAAAAAGATCTGCAGCATTATTAGGATAAAGAACGTATGTTTAATGCTTTTTTGTGCCGTCACGGTACCATAATCGTGGATCGTCACGGTAATAATGAAAGGGCTCATTTTGTTCCGTTACTTTTACGTTCCATTTATAATTTTCCGACAATATTGTTTTGCAATTTCAAATTTACTTAAAAACTGAATATTTTCATAAAATATATAAAGTAAGCTAAGTAAAATTGCGCCCTTGAGGTGATTTTTCATAAAAACGGTGCCATACAAATCATCCAAATATTATTATTACTAAGAAACACCGAGTTTTATCGAGTTCAATTTGGGAGGCGGGAATGGGTACCGCCCCCCGGGAACCTTTATTGGATAACCAACACCTCTGCCGTAGGTCACCCCAAGTGGTTCGCTACGTTTGGTGATTTAGCAGGGGGGCCCGGGTTCATGGGGTGAGGTTTGTCTAGGTATTGGAGGCGGACGACCAGGACTCACTGAACCCCAGATTCCTACCCACCCCTTAAACCCTTTTCCTTCCCAGAACTCTCCTCTCCTCCTTTTCCTTAAAAATAAAACCTCCACACAGCATCCCCAAAGATGACATAGGCCCTGAGGGAAATTATTTTCCTCAGGGTCTCCTGTGTGGAGCTCTTGTAAAAAAAAATGTACACTTAAAATTAATTACGAAAGTTATATTCGAATTTGTTTGTATTTTATCAAAAATTGTATTGAATGAAATAAATTAATAAATTAGCCTGTAAAAATTGTATAACTTTCAAATATTTTGAAATAACTATGTAAAAAAATATATCAAATTCACGGGTCATGACAAAACTCCACCCACAAACTTTGGCGAAAATGCCCATTTATGACACTTTTCAGAGTGATGAATACAGTTTCCGCTCTGGTGAAAGCCAAACATTAAGAATCAAACCGTTGGCGTTGCTTGAAATGAATTAAGCCCTATTAAGAGATTAGAGACTATTTCCTCTTTCTTTGCTTTCCCCGCCTTCCTTTACCTTTCTGCCTCACAACAAAGCAAAGGAATTTCCGTTTGATTGTTCAAAGTATTGTTAAACAATTAAACGAACAATATGGCGTCACGTCCCATGTATTTTTTTACGGCAAATTTGATATTTTAAAACTTTATGCGAGGCAAATGACGTTGGAAACTGAAAAAAATTGCATAGACCCAAAAATTCCGGTCAGATAATCAGCTACTCAAATTTCATTTCGTCAGAACTTACTGTGAGAAATTTATTTGCCTAAAGAAAGTGATAAAGGAGATGGGGAAGAGGACCGTTGCAAGTTTTCTTCTTTAAGACTCACGTAGCTATAAAAGATAAAAGCGAATGTGCGTGCGATGATCTTTTATGTTTTATAGCTGTGTGTGACACCTTCATTATAGTGAAAACAATATTTACGGTGGTGGGTAGAGACTGACTGATTGTTGGTGAACCCCAAATTCGTTTGCCAAATTCAAGGTTTACATTTATTTTTAATTATCTTTTATTGTTTAAATTATAACATTGTTACAGTAATAAACATAATACTATGACAAAAAAACAAAATAGTGAAATGCACATTTTCAAGGATTTCTACGCCAATCAAGAGGACTAGCTCTCGAGCTTGGTGTAGGAGTTATTTCATAATTAAATTAATATAATAATTTTGATAGAGCGTACAATAAATATAATCTTAAGTACTAGGATATTGTAACGTTAAAAATAATATGGCATGAAATGAAGTTACAGCATACAGTTACATATTATTTTTGTTATTGTTTTTGGGGTGTTATGCCGTGTTTCGCTATCTCCTTCTTTAGCCAACGTTTCGGACAGCGTTACAGTGTCCATCATCAGGGAAGATGAGTAAATGATATTGGTGAGAGTGTTTACTTATGTGTGTCGAAGCGATACCGTGCTGCCAGCTCCATTTCTATTAACAGAGACGACGGAGCTAAGCTCAATAGTTCTTGGTATCCAGTAATTGACGGCTACACCAAAGCTAAACGCAAAAAACCATGCTGATTTTTTTCTAACACCAGCTCGTAGAGAAATGGAGCTGGCAGCACGGTATCGCTTCGACACACATAAGTAAACACTCTCACCAATATCATTTACTCATCTGCCCTGATGATGGACACTGTAACGCTGGCTCCGTCCGAAACGTTGGCTAAAGAAGGAGGTAGCGAAACACGGCATAACACCCCAAAAACAATAACAAAAATACTTTTTGGCCGTGAAAACCTTAAAACATACCAGTTACATATTAGGTCATTTTCGATGCCGTATAGCACGTTCTTGTAAAATATTTTTCCGTGGTCTTTTCGTATATCGAATAGTTAATAAAACGCAAGGAGCACTGTATATATTATTCGATTAATTAAGTGTTACTTATATGCAGTGCAAAGAAAGACTAGAAAATGCCGATGGTGGGTATTTGTAATGGTTACATGGCAGGTTGATAAGTTGGCATTGGGTTCAGTTCCTAGAACTAGCTTGTGGGGGAAGGTTAAATAATATGAGTGGGTACATAATAGTGTTCACACCTTGGCCCTATCTTATTTATCTTGTTTATAAATGATCTTACAAAAACATTTCATGATGTATCTATCTTACTATTTGCTGATTCCCTCAAAATTTTTAAAATTATTGAAAATATTTATCATCGCAACATTCTTCAAGATAATATCAATAAATTGTTAATTTGGTGTAAGGGAAATAGACTTTATTTAAATAATCTCAAAATGACAAATTGTTAGATTTTCTCAAATAAAAAATCCAGTGATCTTTAATTACAACATTGATAACAATGCTCTTGAGACATTAATGCAAATTAAAAACTCGGGCATCACTTTTCAATCAAATCTTTCATTTGTTAACCACATAACAGAAATCTGTAACAAGGGTTTAAAAATGTTGGGGTTTATAACTAGGCTAACTAGAAACTTTAACAATATAAAGTGTATTAAACTGTTATATTTTGCTTATGTAAGAAGCCAACTTGAGTACAATTCTCCTGTCTGGAATCCTTATTATAATATGCATGTACAAGCTGTTGAAAGAATACAAAACAAATTCTTACGTTTTCTCTATTTTAAAATGGGTATTCCAGCAATTATGTTAAACTACAACACTATTTTAAACGATATGAATATGTTTAAATTGTCAGACAAAAGAATTTTCACTGACTTAGTATTTTTATATAAAATTCTTAATGATTTAGTTGATAGTCCGGTATTACTTGAATTGATAAGCTTCCGAATTCCACTTCGTAATACTAGAAGTCAGGATTTATTTCAGTGCAAAAATTCTGGGACTAACTACCATACGTATTCCTCTTTGCCCAGAATACTAATGGAGGGAAACAATTATACCAAGTCAGTGGACATCTTCAATTTATCTTTGAATAAATATAAAATATTGTTTTTGAGGCAGTTCAGTTATGTACAATAAATATGTATTTTTCTTACTATGCTATATATGTAAAAGCCCCGAAAAGGGGCGTTTATTAATAAATAAATAAATAAATAATACCAGACCTACACAATATTAAACAGCCTTTCTTACTTAAGAGGAACGTCTGCACGACCGAAATTGACCTGCACGATGAAAATTTAATTTTGAATTTGAAGCCAAACTACCCAACTAAAGTGAATAATTATTTAATGAAATAAAACAATTGTTTGTTATAACCACGATTTATTTAGTTATTTTTTTAATATCGACCGGTTGTTCCGCTTAACACAAGCATCATCAGGGTATAAATTAAACCATTGGTTCTCAACGTGGGTGATAACGCCCCCTTGTGGGCGTTTGAGACTTTCAGGGGGGCAGTATAAAATTAGGGGACGTTGAGATGGCACAGCGAGGGTGTGGGCAGTTTAAAAAAATATGATCTTAAAAAGACAAAAACACGCTAATCGCGTACAAATTTTTTTTTTTTACATTAACTCCACACAGGAGGCCCTGAGGAAAATAATTTCCCACAGGGCCTATGTCATCTTTGAAGATGCTGTGTGGAGGGTGTTTTTGAGGAGAAGAAGAAGTGAACAGGGGTCTTGAAGAGACCCATGTTCACCTCCATGACAGAGGCCGGCAAATCGTTCCACAGCCGAGCTAATGTCAACCGTGTACAAATGTTGGACGCGTGTTTGGCGTGTTTCCCGACTATGCACCGGTAAATGCAATAATAAAGCAAAGTAAACTTTAATTTAAGTTATTTTTTGTTACTGTATGTATCGTAATCATTTTTATCACGTGTGCGAAAATAAAAAATAAAAATTAGATAAATGCAATTTTTTTGGATGGTAATTTTAATTTGTATACGACAAATTTGTGTTCCGACGAAATAGGTCATTTGTAATTTAAATTTGCACCCATCGGAATGCTTTTTTAATAATATTTATTATTATTTTATATTTCATCATATTTTTATAATAAATACTACTAGCTGGTTCCCGGCATGCGTTGCAATGCCATTTTCAAATAGTTAATTTTATTAATGGTGAGTTTAGTTACATTACTTTTAGATCTGAATGAGTTAAATATATTCAGATCTAAAATTAGAGACATGATCTAAAGCCCGGGATAGGTAATTAATTAAGTTAATATTAAATAAATGTGAGCAATTTCTTAAGTGTGCTTTATATTTTATTACAATACTGTTATTCTTCATTATGTTAACACAAAATTGCAAAGGTATAATAATAATATACCTAGGTATATGCAATTCTAATTTTGAGATCAGTGGGTGTCTATATTGCAATGAAAAAATATATTTTTCACTTTTATGCTTTATTAATTTTTAATAAAAATGTGGGTTACATAGCTTTAGATCACCACCATGATTATTTTTTTAGTAATGCCATTTGAATAACAGCGCTCCCTCCTACGTTTTCTTCTCTTATTTGACAAACTCTACCAATGGAAAAATACAAAAGAACAAAAAATGTTTTTGAACTTTCAAATTATCAAAATCTCGACATCAGCTGACTTACGTAATAAAGGATGCAAATAATATATTGAAAACGTGGCTAGGTTTGTATGTTGGATGGAGCCGTAGCGGGTGTGTTCTCATCAAATCTTTTGACAAAGCCGATTCCGGTCCTATCCACGCATTAAACTCCTCCGAGTACAAGATATAAGGCAGGTACTGGTACTGGCGGTGGCGTATTTAAATGCCAATTTCTCGTAACGACGTGAGAAAACGATTTTGCTGGTGACAGAGGCAAAAAGCCGCCGATCGGCCGGTATTTTTACAGTATTGGATCGGAAATTTTATTGTGGGCTCACTTATACTCAAGTATACATTCCTTGATATTATATATTGCATCTAGACTAGCCATTGTCAGACTCAGACATACACAGACTCAAGATATAATGTGGCAAGTAAAAACACTCTTATGTTTTCAGTAAATTCTTAATTCAAAAGTTATTCATAAATAATACACATAGACATTCGAAGAATGTTTGTATGAACGACATAGATATAGGATCGGCGACGTTTTTGTATTTGCGGCAAATACTTCATTTTACATCAGTAAAACGAATACGGAATGCTGTTTGAGACGAACCACTGTTCTGGGTTGACCTTCTTATATTTAATCGTTGCTACATTTGCTCTCTCACTTTTTCTAATGGCGCTAAAAATTCTTCGTGTATTTACGAATGAAATGTTTATTCCTTGACTAGTTTGCCGTCTAATGGAAACATTTTTTCATTTTGACGTTAGGCGTTTTTTAAATGCAATTTACTTTCTGGTAGGACATGACCTTATGTGACTCGTGGCAGTCAGGTATTAAAAACACGAAATCGAAGACAATACAAATACCTTGTCTTTGGCTTACCACTTTTGAGATTTTTACCACACGTCTAATATTATTTACAACGTCATTGCCTCCAAGCAGTGTGATTTTTACAAATATCATACATTTAATAAAGTAATCTATTCTAGCCGTGGAGGATGCTTAGGCAGTTAATTGGGTAGATATTTAATTAATGCTGTTTCGCAAAAAAGCTTTGTGAAATTTAATACTTAAGAAAATAAGCTGATGTCAATCAACAGCGAGAGGCACTACGAGGAGATTCTGAACTTGCAAGCATCGAAGACATCGAAACCATTAGAAACTTATATTGGGAAAAGGAAATGAAAATTTAAATAAAATTATGATGTTTTTCATTGCATTATTTATTTATTTACGGACAAATAGTCCATTAATAACATAACAATAACAAGAATAAAAAAAGAGATGACAATGAAAGAAATGTACATATAAATTAAGAGCACTGACAAATATAATATAAAGAACATATAGAAGGATAAAGGAGAATGATATCCATAATTAGTAGAATGTTGATTGAGGAACAGCAATTCATTATTTCGGAGTCTACGGGAAGGGATGTTAAACTGGATGAGTTGTAACAAAGCAGGTGTGTCAGTAACACTGTTGATGATTTTGAGTATGCATATTAGATCAGTGTCCTTTCTTCGTTTTTCTAAAGAAAGAAATGTTTAAAGTTTACTCAATTTCATCATACTAGTACTCGCCTCTTTCAAGTAAAGTTTTTCATAAAGACCTTTTGAATATGAAGAACTAAACATAGGCAGATAGATGATGTGGAGATCAACACAGTGTCATAAGAATCCCGAAAAAATCGTCCCACGGAGAAAATAGAAGGCGTTTTCGAGAGATCGCCAAAACTCTCCAACAGTTGGTTGGAACGCCAACATCAATGATGATGATGATGGTGGAACAGTCCTTTTTAGTAACTACCTAACAGAAGTGGCTATAAGCCTTCGTCAGGAAAATTGATGAATAAATAGCATCAACGCTAAATTGATGGGAAATTGCCACACCGATCTCGTATTCAAGCCTTCAGGAAACGAACAAGCGACGAAAGAAGAAATTATCGTTATAAAAAGCAAATTGTTCATGACTAGTCCTAGCCTGTAGTCTCAGCAGTTAAGTTTCTAGAGATGTGCCCGGACCACACGGTCTCGAGGAGATAATTGTAATCGAGAGCTTTTAAGCTTCCAGATTACGCGCTTAAGTGTTTCAATATTATTGCGGCTGGCGAAGCATTGAAAGGGATTATTTTATCTCGCTTTATTTCGTATTTATGTGCAATGTAGATTCAACAACTTTATGATTTAATGATAGAGATTAAACATTTAACCACAAGCAGCAGTTTGCGGAATTGATTTGAAAATATACAGACCTCCATGGCGAAGTAGACAGATCCTTGCCTTTGAATGTGCGGTGGTGCGGCAGTAGTGCGGGAATCAAACTGAAATAAATAAATAAATATATTTAATCATTGAAGAAGAAGATAACACTTATAATTTAAATGAAAATATGAAATAAAACAAGACACAGAAAAATAGAAAAAGACAATGGTCGCAACTGGGACTCGAACCCAGACCTCTTTATTTGTCAATCTCATATATGAAGGTGGCAATAGCGAAATTGGATAACGCGCACGTCCCGGTTAGACGAGAGGTCTGGGTTCGAGTCCCAGTTGCGACCATTGTCTTTTTCTATTTTTCTGTGTCTTGTTTTCTTTCATATTTTCATTTAAATTATAAGTGTTATCTTCTTCTTCAATGATTAAATATATTTATTTCAGTTTGATTCCCGCACTACTGCCGTCTTGTTTTCTTTCATATTTTCATTTAGATTATAAGTGTTATCTTCTTCTTCAATGATATATTACGTTGATGGGAATAACCTTCAAAAGTTATAAAAAGAGAGTTTTTCTTATAAAAAATGAAATATGTATAACTTGATGAGTAAAACCTCAAATTGTGATATTTAATTAAACCAAGACAATATAAGAGAAACTCAATCGAAAATCTGAATACAGAAAAATCAGAAAAAAAACGGTCACATCTAGGACTCGAACCCAGGATCTTCGACTTGCCGGGGCGCAGCTCTACCAACTGAACTAATGTGTCCTTATCCAATTTGGTCATATTTAACAGTACCATACTTCGACTAAGAACTACCAACATTATCTTTATCTTTAGATATGATTGCAAGATTCAAATCCGAACTAAATGCTCTCTAGATAGTGTCTTCATTTAATTTTGTATTAAAATTTGATGTTTTACGAATTAAACTAAAAATTAAAATCAGATTAAATCCTAGACCTGCAGAAAAGTCAATAGATGTCGCGTTTTAAAAATAAAAATGGATAAAATTTATCCTAGAAGTTCTTTCTTGACTTTGTTACTGCTTGTACATGACTTTGGGTGATGCAGTAGGCATCAGTCCTCTCAAGTCCAGTCAAAAAAAGTAACGTTACTGACGTTATAGCCCCGCTGGACCCACCAAGGGGTTGAAAATGCTACTTCCATTCGCCCGGCGGAGACTTTCAAAGTTATTGTTTTATTTCAATCAGTATTATGTCAAACCACAAGGTGACTGCTTTCTACCACAATATAAAAAAAACATAAAAAAATAAAGATACCTACATCAGATTACTTACACGATGGCATTCCTGCAATGTGTACATATGAAAATATGGAACTAGTTAAAAATATGTTTATTTAGGTGTAATTATTGATTGATTTTTCAAGTGGGATATACAAATAAAAAAAGTTTGTGCACGACTAAGATCAATTGTAAGCAGATTGTATAAACTTAAATTTTTTGTTCCTATGTGCACACTTCAAATAATTTATTAATCTCTAGCTGAATCTGTTACGGAATAACAGCTATGTTACCTGCTGAAATTAAAAACTTTGCCCAAAACAAGCAATTGGTGAATTTACTGAAGACTCGACTTACTGAAAGAATTAATTTAGCTTACAATTACATTTTTTTTTTTTTTTTTTTATATGAAATACCGCACAAGAGTCCCAACTGCTCCCGTCTGGAGCCAGTGAGACTATGGCATCCCCAATTGGGGTATGTTGTGAGGCTGAAGGTAGTAGAGAGGGGAAGGAGATAGGGAAGAGGAAGGTAGGGAAGTACCTGGCTATTCAGATCTGGTCACTAAACACGGCTAAAGCCATTTCAAGCAACGTTTCAATTCTGAATGGTGGTCTTACACCAGGGCGATACTGATAGTATCTTCCACTCTGGAACGTGCCGCAAATATACTATATATTATTTTTAAATGAATAAATTGTGAAATAACACAAATTAATCAAATAAAATTTCGGTTCGAACCCGCGACCTTCGGATTGTGAGTCGAGAGTCTTGCCTCGGGACCACGGAGGCCGTCAGTTATTTTAAAGTCTTGAAAATTGTTATTTATGTTTTCACAATTTTTATTTCCTCTATATTTCTGTAAATTTTAAAAATTTTATTTTATATAATTGTTCAAATGTAACTATCTCACTATAATAAGATTTTAAATGTAAAGAACTCGTTAGACAAACTGCTAAAAAGGAGTTTATCGGGACTTTTTTGTCTTGTATTTGTAAAGTGCGTAAAATAAAAAAAAAATAAAATAAAAATAAAAAAATCGTTCATTAATGTTAAATATTACAATCATTAGGTAAAAATGTTAGACTTTTTAACGACCGAAGCGTGGCTATACCAAAACCTATACATTTAAAAAAACCTGATTCCAACATGTTTTATAAATAAAAATGCTGATTTTTAATGGGCGATGAACGAGATCTAACGATCTGGATTAAACACCACATAATAATATTTAAATTGAAATCCGTAGGCAATAAAAATAACAGACTAAATCGAAAATTTGTTTACATATTGGATGAAACGTACTAATATTGACTATATTGAGGATTTCTACAAAACATACACTAAATGATATAATATTAAATATTAATTTGATTTAGGCAATTGAGTTTAAATTGCAATAAGTTAATGCTATAATCCATTTTTTATCGACGAAAGCTCGTCTAATAACCTTCATACAAATATTCGTTTTTTGGACGCCTTCATCAAAGACACTCCGCAGTCATTTAAAATAATAAAATTTTGCAGCTTGTCTACAGGCAGAATTAATTATCGCGGATTATCACGCGATGTCGGTCACAAATAATATTTTTCTCGGAAGATCGCATCTCACAGCCAGACAACATTTCGACCATTTTATGGCAATCGAGGGGAATAATTAATAGCGTTGGATGGACAGGATAAAGATAGACATTCGTAGATAGTTGATTTTGAATATTATCTTTTTTTTGGTTCTGTTTTACGTTATAAAAGTTTAGGTTTTTAAAGTGTTTTTTTTTACAATAGCTCCACACAGGAGGCCCTTAGGAAAACAATTTCCCTCATGACCTATGTCATCTTTGGGGATGCTGTGTGAAGGGTATTTTTAGGAAAACGACGTTTTGGAAAAAGATATGAGGGATGGTTAGGAATCTGGGGGTCAATTTGTCCAGAAGTGAGGGACGTATGAATCCATTCTTCCCACTGTGGTGCAAGGCGACAGGTCTCCGTCTCATTCAAAGGTTTCTTTCCCTTATTTTTGGTTTCACGTAAAAATAAAAATATGTTATCGCAAACATAATGAAGCCTAAGTAGACGTCCGCCGTGTAGAGCGTGTAGATGTCGACGTTTGACTCGCCCACGTTGCCAACGCCTGCGAACGCCTGCGAACGCCTGCGAACGCCTGCGAACGTCTGAGAACGCCTGCGAACTCTTGCAAACGCTTAATAATAAATATTAATTACATTGATATTAGAATACACGACAATAAAAATCAATATAGATCTGAAACCTAATCATTTTCAAACATCAATCTACCTATTTTTAATTAAATGAAGACAATATTAGTAAAACCCAATCAAAAATCTGAAAACAGAAGAATCAGAAAAAGATTCGGTCACATCCGGGACTCTAACCCATGACCTTCGCCTTCGGTCATATTTAACTGTACCATAACTTCGAGTGAGAAATACCGACATTTTCTTTACATATTTTCATAACATATTTTTATTTACTGTCATCTTTATGTATAAAGATTCAAACCGGAACTAAATACTATCTAGATAGTGTCTTGGAAAAATATTGATCCATTTTTATTTTTAATATGCGACATCTATTGACTATTCTGCAATATTTATTTTTATTTTAACGTAATGAGTAAAACTTTAAACGGTAATACTGAATTAAATAAAGACAATATTAGCGAAACTATCAAAAATCTGAAAACTGAGTCCTTTAAGTGATCGTATCTTTTTCTGAAATTTCTGTTGTCAGATTTTCGATTGAGTTTCGCTAATATTGTTTTCATTTAAATATATATTACAATTTGATGTGTTAATCATGAAAATTAAAATAAATATTTATTTTTTCTTTAATGAAAACAAATAACTTAAAACAAATATCTAATTAGTCTATACTTGTTTGTCTTTTGTTATTTTTCATTAACTTATTATCCTGACGAAGAAAACATAGTTTTCGAAACATGTTGATATTGTTAATTAAATAGTGGTGTACACAAAGTTATTTGTTTTCATTAAATTAAATAATGATGCCACAAAGTGAATTTGCGAATTTTGAAGAAATTTATTTTTACAATTATTTCAGCCTCTATTCCAGCCTCTACCCCCAGCGGAGCTTTAGACTCAGGTAGACTATATTGTAATGTTATGTATATTTGTGTATAGGATAGCCGGCGCTAAAGAATCCGTCTTGCATATGATTATTTACCGCGATACACATCGGCTAATGGCCGGTGCTGCCAATAAATTAAACAGATACTTAAAACTCTACAGAAATACAGCGGCGTATCAATAACATGTTTCATTTCAGAAATTAATCGGATTTTTTTAACCTAAGCTGTTCCATATTCTCTATATATTTGTTGTGCGCACAGTATATCACCAAAGTCTTATCGCAATCGGATGAATGATTTGGGAAGTGATTTCATAACGCCAGAGCTTACCATTATAATACATAGAAACTTTGCGGGCGTGCGCACAACAAATCACCAAAATTTCATCGCAATCGGATGAATGGTATAGGAAAGCTTACGGTTTTTGTTGCGAACCTACTCTTCCGAGGTTATTGAAATATGTCATGTGTAGAATGTCATATATGTCCTGATGGTATAGACTCTAAAACTATCTTAACATTAAGCCAACAACTACTTATACCACTCACATATTTAATTAATCGTAGTCTAAAAGAAGGAATTTTTCCTAGCTTACTAAAAAAAGGCCTTATTATTCCAATTTTCAAATCAGGACAAAAAAATAATGTTAACAACTACAGACCCATTACGCTACTAAATACCATTTCGAAAATCCTGGAAAAAACTATTAAAAAACAGCTCCAACACTATTTAGAAGCAAAACAAATACTCTCGGTAAACCAACATGGCTTCAGGAAAACAGGAGCACAGAACATCCAATAGCTACCGTAACGGACTTCATTACACATAATCTAGACGCTAAAAAAAAAGTTATCTCTATTTATTTAGATCTATGTAAAGCTTTCGACACAATTTCACATAAAAAACTTTTCAAGAAGTTAAAAAACATTGGCATTAATGGAGTAGAATTCAATTTAATTAAAAGCTTCATGTCTGACAGAACGCAACAAGTTAAAATTGACAACAAGACAAGTGAACCACTTTCAATTACGTACGGAGTCCCACAGGGGAGTGTACTTGGCCCTTTATTATTCCTCATTTATATAAATGAACTGTGCGACATTAAAATTGAATGTAAAATCGTGACCTTCGCTGACGATACAGTTCTTCTCTGTCAAGCAGCCACATGGAAAGATGTATTTATAATAGCCGAAAAAAGTTTATCAATCGTCAAAAAATGGCTAAACAGTAATACTCTTACAGTTAATACAATCAAAACAAAATATATAACTCATAGTATTACACAAAGAGGTCAACCTCCATCAAACATAGGCTTGATTCTACATGACTGTACTTTATCCAACTGCCAGTGCGAACATATAGAAAGGGTAAAACATACAAAATACCTGGGGGTTATTATTGATTCACACTTACGCTGGACTGACCACATTAATTTCATCACAAATAAACTGAAACGAGTAATGCACCTAATAAAGTACGTTAAAAACATCTTCCCACTAATAATACTAAGATCGATCTATTTTGCACTTTGTCAATCCATTGCCACATATGGAATACTAGCTTGGGGAAGTGCTACAAACATAGCAATTGACCCAATTCAAAAAATACAAAAAGCAATAATTAAACTCATCCTGCAAGTACCATTTCACACAGATTCTAGCGAAATCTACAAAGCATTAGAAGTCATGTCAATAAGACAACTTTATGCCAAATCTGCTATAATATACCTTGTCCAAAACAAACAACACATTCCAATTCAACCAAAAACCATAACAAAAACCAGGTCCTCAACAAATAAAACACTGAACATACCGATAACCCACACCACACATGGACAAAGACACTTTCAGTATTATGCAACCAAACTTTTTAATTGCATGCCCATTACTTTGAAACAAATACTATCTGCAAATACATCTACAAACATTCATAAAAAACATATCACTGACTGGATTAAAAATCAAGATATTAACTTTATACAAAACATTATTATTCCCAACCAAACATAACAAAACTATAAAAACTATAAAATTAAATAAACCTAAAAATTAAGTAGTTTTTCAAGTATCCAATAACTATACATACACTTACAATTTATATATGTGTATGTGAATGTGTATGCGGATGTATACGTATGTATATATATATATATTTATATGCATGTGTGCAGGTACATGTATTTATATGGATGTGTATGTATGTGTATGTTTATATATATTTTTTTTTTTTTTTTTTTATATTCCTCTAATATATTTAAATACTTTTTTTTCTCTTCTATATAACCAATGTACAATAACTGTTAAAATTTAAAAAAAAAATACATACAAAACTTTATATTACAACACATAAATACTTGTCACACATAAACATAAATAAACACGTAAACACCTCAGCACAGGTTCTCCTAGTGAGGTGTTCACGAAACATACAACAATACCTATCCACAGTTTCACCTTCACAAACCTACCTTACACCCAACATAATAAAATTATAAAATATATTATGTAAAAATGTTTTCGAAATTGATCTATAGGTAAATACTGTAATGTATAGAAATAAATAAAAATAAATAGAAACTCAAATGAGGAATTTTTTCCTCATTCATTTATTTTATTTTATTATTTATTGAGTTAGTTTATACTACAAGAATATAAACTAATAAGCACAGTGTAACATTTCATTAGATAAATTTAAATATATTTACAGTAAGCATAACATTTATTTTTAAATTCATTAATTCTTTCTTCATTCTTCATACTTTCAGGCATTTCATCATACATCTTTAGTCCTTTATACATTAGGCAGTTCTGTGATTTTGATTTTTTCATATGTGGCAATCTAACTCTATTTATATTTCTTTTTTCGTAATTATGTACATCTCTATTAAAAACAATTTCATCCTTAAAGTAATTTGGCATTTGGTTTTTCACTACTTTATGCACAAAAATTAATACATTAAACAGCAGTCTCTTTTTTATTGGAATCCAATTTCTCTCATTTAATTGACCCTTGCATATTTGCCTTTCCCCAGTATACATCTCAAAGCTCTGTTCTGTATAACTTCTAGCTTTTTCTAATTTCCTTCATTGGCCAAATATAACATCGTAGAGCAGTAATCAAAACGTGGAGCAAGTATAGTGTTATAAATAAGCTCTGTAGTATTTCTGTTAACTTTATTTCTTAGTCTTCTAAGAAAATTTACTTTTTTAGATACCTTTTTTAGCACATATTCAAAATTTGCCGCGAAGGTTAGTTTTGAATCGAGTATCACACCCAGGTATTTGATGTTATTTACTTTTTCAATTTTTTCATCATTAATTATCAAATTTAACACCATGTTACGCGTTTTATTGCCTATTTCCATGTATTTTGTTTTTTTTTACGTCAGTTTGAACTTATTTACTTTCAGCCATTTTGCTATATTTTGTAGGTCTTCGTTTATTTTGTTCATTGCATCCTTGTAATCTTCACACGAAATATAGATTAAGGTATCGTCTGCAAAAAGTCGAATTTTACAATGTTTTATGGTTTTAATTATATCATTGATGTAAATTATGAATAGAATTGGACCTAATACAGACCCTTGCGGAACACCAAGGTTGTTTTCTATCGGTTCTGATACTGGCTTTCAACTTTCGTCACCTGTTTTCTTTCCTGTAGATATTCTTTGAACAGATTCAGAGCTACGTCACAAAGACCTTCTTCTAATTTATCCAATAATTTTCCTTTCTATCGTTTCAAATGCTCTTTTGAAATTTAAAAATGCTGCAATTGTGATTTTTTCTTGTCTGTTTCTTTCTTTCATGAATCAATCACTATGTTTACCGCCGCTTCGCAAGAGTTATAGTTCCGGAATTGACTGCTCGTCACATAGTATGTTATGTTTTTCCAAATACTCCACGAGTTGCTTTTTATTACAATTTCTAGTACTTGTTCGTATTTTGGTAACATATTTATTGGTCTAAATTCTTCACATTTTCTGGTATTAACTACTTTCGGAATCGGGACCACAATAAATGTTTTCCATGTTTTTGGAAATTTTCCACTTCGTAATGATTCATTTATTATGTCCAGTAGGTGAGGTCCTACTGCATTGCATCTCTCAAAACTTTAATATTTATTCCATCTGGATTCTTTTTTGATTTGGTGTTATTAAGAATCTGTAAAAGATATATTTCAATCTCTTTAAACAAAGGTTTTTCTTGGTTTAGCCGAACATTTCTCACATTGATGTCTTCCTTCCGTATTGGTATACTCTGGTGTAATTCTATTACGTTATTCATTGTCTTGCTTCATTGCACCATTCGTGGCACCATTTTAGTCCAAAATTAATAGATTAGTTAGTTTTAACCACGTTTATTGTTTATAAAAAGCCGACACATTTCGTGAGCAATGCTCACTTCCTCAGGGTTTACTTATAACTAATTACAAATATAGACATAAAGGTGTAATACATATAAAAGGTGTCAACCCCCCTCCCTTTTCCACATTTCCACCCCTTTAAGTCTATACGTATTGTTATATTTAGTTTTAAGTAAGCCCTGAGGAAGTGATCATGCTCACGAAACATGTCGGTTTTTAATAAACAACTAGCGATTTCCCTGCATGCGTTGCAATGGCATTTAATAAAGAACTTGTTTCTCCCTGCGTGTCCTTTCCTATTCGTCCCTTTCCCCATTCTTCCCCTCACGCGTTCCCCCTCAAGCGTTCCCCCTCAACCTTCCGAGCCTTCCCCCTCCTCTTTTACAATATTTTTATTTTTAATCATTGTATATTATAAGAACAATCGACCAAATTTGGTACTTAATAAGGCACCTATTTAAAATACCCATAATTCTTACTTACTTCAAGTAAATTCATTAATTTAAAGAGTTTATTTGAAAATTGAATTTTGATTCAACAGTCGGTGATTTGCAAAATGTCATTCTTAAATGATGACATTTTTTAAAGTTTTGTAAGGGTTTTTGAAATGATTAAAAAACTTTTCAGATGTATTGTTAAAATATCTATAATTCTTACTTACTTAGAACTTCGAATAAATTCATTTATTTAAGGAGTTAATTCGAAAATTGAATTTTGATTCAACAATCTATGATTTGTAAAATGCCTTTGTCAAATGGTGAAATTTTTGACAGTTTCGTAAGAGTTTTTGTAATCATTAAAAAACTTTTCAGATGTTTTGTTATGTGGTTGTAACTATCCAGAAACTTTATTAGGGTGGAAAGAAGGTATTTTGAATGTTTCAAACATTTCCTATGCTTAATTTAGCAACACATAGACAACTCACATATATACTCACCTTGAATATGCTAGTGTCATTTGGTCTCCTTTATATGCTGTCCATATTTGTCACATCGAATCAGTACAACATCGCTTCCTACGAGGAATTGCTTGAAGATTAGGACTTGAAAGAGGCGAGTACTCGTATGATGAAATTGAACAAACTTTAAACATTTCCTCTTTAGAAAAATGTAGAAAGGACTTTAGAAGAACGTAGAAACAGTATTACTGATAAACCTGCTTTGTAACAACTCATCCAGTTTAACATCCCTTCCAATAGACTCCGAAAGAATGAATTGCTGTTCCTCAATCAACATTCTACTCATTATGGATATCATTCTCCTTTATCCAGAATGTCGAGACTTGTTAACGCAAGTCAAAGCATTGAATTCTTTGGTGTTAGCCTAAATGACTTTCAGCAGTCGATACGAAATGTGTAATTTTTCTTTAAAGTCTTTTAAATCCATCTTCAAGCTTTGACTTGTAGTCTTCTATATGTTCTTTATAGTATAATTTGTCAATGCTCGTCATTTATATGCACTTTCCTTTCATTGTCATCTCTTTTTTTTATTCGTGCTATTGTAATGTTTTTAATGGACTATTTGTCCTTAAATAAATACATATAACATATGAGCAAGCATATTTTGATTTATATAAACGTTTATCTATATATGTATACATAGAGATAAACGTGGTTAAAACTATTAATTTTGAAACTTATTAATGTTAAATGTGTGTTCCCATGGACACTAACAGCTCTGTACATGAAGAAACCTCGACAAATGATAATATGATAATGTGATGTGCCGGAATGCAGGACCTCATCAACGTCTCGGTGAGCCATAAAGTCTTCAAGGAAAAACAGGAAGTGAGAAATTGCACCGCGCTCTCTGGAATTATTTCTCACTTATTTCGTCCAATAAAGCCGGGAGACAATACCCTTACGAATTCCGAGCAACCAGTTGGCGAGGAATTCTCTCAAACCCGTAAATCGCAAGTGCGCTTCTGATCGTAAAGGTGAGATATAAACCGAATAAAAAGAGCTAATGACTTGGGGCATGCTCGCTGGCATACAGACCAACTGTACTGTACTCGGTTTATAACGCCAAAATGATATGAATGCGTTCGATAAGATATTTTTTATCTTGTTGCACGTTAACAGTACACGGTTCTTTTGATAACGAAGTTATTATATTTTTCTCTTTCTCCTAATAGAACTTCACTTATCCTTTCTTCGTCGTTTTTCTCAGTACCGCCAGTAAATGATCATCCTTTTTCTTAAGGAGGTACACAACCCTAATAATTTTTGTTTGATCAAACTCACATTTTAATCATTTCTGGCGAATTTGTGCTATAATAACTTTTTTACTCCAACCCCTGTGGATGTAAATTCTTTATATTTAAAATTAATAAAAACAATACCTTATCATTAATATATTTTTCGTACAAATATTTTAAAACTTTATAACCAGTTTTTCAACTATAAAATTAACGGTAAGCACCAGATTTTATTTTTTTAGACGATGGATTAACAACTTTGGGAGGTATTCTTTTAGAAACATATAAAATATTTGTAACACGTTCTTCAGAATTCATTAAAATGAACGCGGCGGAAAGGTCGAATCTCCAGGCCCGCTACGGCGAATTCGACCGTACGTTCGTCTAATACGCCATGCCGCGGGCGTATATTTGTTTACACGCTTTCTTCACTTACGCCGTTAAGATTCCCATATTATTTGTTTTCTTCTTTTCTTTGACAGGGCAAATTCGGCAGTAGGTCTGTCCAATACACGGGTCGCGAGTTGCAATTTGTATTCACAGCTTCTTTACTTACGTCGTTAAGAGTCTGAATATATTTTATTTTATATTGTCATCTTAAGTTGGTTCCTTATTGCTGAGGATCGTGACCCGCACTTCAATTTCCATGGTGGAATTTAACTCCTCGAGATTCTGCTATTTGTTGAGTGTTGCGAACACCGATGTACCGGACGCCATTGATATTTGGTCAATCCAGAGACTATGAATTCCTCCAAGTTGTTGCCAACGTGTCTAAATTAACAAGTCTAAAATATCTCAAAAATACAGAATTTGGATACCCAGCTCTTCCAAAATGAATTCTTTAATGCGCCTGGCATTACCCAAAACGTGCTAAATTATGTACATTTCAAGTACGTAGTATAACGGGTTCCAACAAAAGGGAAAGAGTAACTGCTGAAGGAGGGTATCAGTTTCAGGTTTTTGGGAGAAACTGCAGGCGTTACAAAATGGGAAAAAGATGCTCGACGATCCGAGATGGGGTTACTACCCAACTTGCATAGAAAAGTACTTGTATTCAGGTGGCTTGGTGATGTATTAAAATTGCCGGAAGATCGAATCTTGTCGAAAATTCCGAGTGCTATTCCAGAGAAAAGACTTTCAGTGGGTCACTGAAAGCAAATTTTGGAGAAGAAACTCCAGAGGCTGGGCATACAATAATAAACGAAGGTCGACTAAGAGCACGGATCAGGTACACCTGGAGGCGCCTTGTCGAGACGATAGGTCCCCGACTCAAAAACAAGGGAAGAAGATGAGATGATATCATAAAATAATATATGATAATTAACATGTTTACAAAGATAGTAGGATTTTTCTCGTTTTATTAGTTTACATTCACCCAATGCTTTTCCCTACAATACTTTATTTAGGTAGCTTGATTAGGTAGCTAGAAATTAACTATCACTAATGCCCCTAAATACTAAAGTAACCAAAATAATAAAACAATATTTAATTCCGCAAAGCAATATGTTTTACATTTATTTATATAAATTAAATGGAAACAATCGCTTTGTAAATAATAATAATATTTGGCTTATTTATAAAGCGCCGTTTTCATAAAAAATCATCTCAAGGGCGGCAACACCACTTCTTTAGTAATAATTATCAACCAATGGTTTCTTCATCAAGATAATATTAAAATCTTCTACGTGTGCTCTCTATCAGATCCCCGACGTTAGCGATCACTCTGGTAAATGTATCTCTACCTTGCGCTGCCCGGAATGGCTCCTCCACACTTCTAATACCGGTCCACTCTCGCAGCCAGGATATGTCTTCTACCGGGCCCTCGGTGACTCTCTATCTTGCCTTTTAATATTAATATTAAAATTAATATGAACAAACCATTGGTTTTGAAAAATGTAGATAATTTTGATTAAAAAAGTGTTGTTTTACAAAGTGATTTCTTTTCTTTTAATGAAAATGACGCCACAAGGTGAATTTGCAAACATTGAAGAAATTATCATTTATTTAATGCCCGTAATGCCGTAACACTGTAATGTATTCTTAAAAATAACCAGAAATAAAGACGCCATAACATTTTTCTGTACATCCAGAGTTACACCTCAATAATGTAAAGCCGTAACAATGTAATGTATTCATAAAAATAACCAGAAATAAGACGCCATAACATTTTTCTGTACATCCAGAGTTACACTTCAATCGTAAACCGACGTAAAACAAAATTCCTTGTTTTAGTTATCTCAGTCCAATTACCAGAGATATCGAAAGATAATTTAATCAGAAATACGTAGTATGTGAAGCAAAGCAGTCAAGGCAATAACTCCATCATTAATATTAATATAATCATTGTGAGATAGGTTTCCACGCGCCGCCCCAGCGCCCCAGCAACAGCCGGCGGGATCAGATCAAAGAAGGCGGCTCGCGCGCGCCTTTCAATGAATCGAATCCTTTAACAATTACGCAATAATTTAAGTTTAATGGCTCCACATCTCCTTAGTGGCCAGTACCCAGTACCCGGCCTCATAGCTACCTAACTACTTAGCCACCTAGCCACTAACAACCTACCGACAAGCTATCACAGGTATGCTTATGTGTTAGATAGCGTGTGGGTGTGTTCGCGCGAAACTCGTATGAAAGAAAGTAGCTACTGCAACTACGTATAAATTAGTAGAAATGTTTCGAATAAATGCAGCAATAATGCAACTTTTTGGTCAATATTTTTTAGTGTTACATCGTCCCATTTGCAATATTTAACTTAAGATGAAGCCATGCGAAATAATGCAAAATCATACAAAATAATGTATTTTTGTTTTGAAAATTAGATCGCTTCGAAGTATTATAGATGCTTCAATTAAATACTGCGTGTGGAACATATCTTGGTCCTTAAAAATATTGGTCATTTTTTATATAAATCTATTAATGAGCCTAGAAAAAAATAAAGTATTAGGTCTATAAAAAAAACTTTCTAGTGCGAACTCTCCTACTTATAAATCCCTTTTCGGATATGGTTTTATTGTTTAATGTAGCAATTTCAGTTTTTTCTATAATAATCGCAAAAATATATATATATTTACACCGGAACTCCACAAAATAAAATGAAATATGCATTTTCTCGTTGTTGTTTTGGTCATCAATCAATACAGCGACCACTCTATGAATTACGATTTTTAAAGTGAACCTTATGCCATCGGCACAAGAAGCATGCACTTGGCAAACCCGTTTCGTATCAGTTACGCCCCGCCTGCGAAGGGGTATGGACATCCTAGACTCTTTTTATTGTTAAAATTTTATTAATTGTTTTTTCAAGATTTAATTTAATGCTAATCCCATGCAAAAAGTGTGAAAAATCTCAAAAGTATCGCAGAAATCGAAGAAAACTTCCCTTCGTACGACGTTCCCAATCGTACGACCGAAATAGCATTTCCCACTCATAGATTAAAAAGCAAAATAATATCACGTCCTCAGACAACTTCCTTGTGAAATATGCTTGTAACTTCCGCTCCATCTTGTTAAAATAATCTGCAGATTGGAAGATTGCCAGCCGACAAGACTGCATAGTAATTATTTACATTTCATGCCCACAGCCTTCCTAAAGTCCGCCAGTTAAGTAATGAATATTTCAGGCAGCGTCTCAGGCTGTTGGAGGAACCTCTGTGATCTCCCGTGACCCTGGCAAGATGATTTCGTGTCTGCTCCTCGCGACGCTCCTCTCGCGAGAAGATTACAGATGCTGAATGCTCACTTACAACCTGACCTTGATTCATGATTCATACGTGTGACTTCACTTTTGTGTTGGTGGGGTACTCACTTGCTCAGACAGTATGCACTGAGTCAAAAGCCGGATCATCGGGTAGTGATGTGAGTTTGTGAAGTTAAATTTGAGATACCCTAAGTTGTTCCGGGATGCAGCCTACAGGGTTACGATTAACTTGAACATGATAAACCTACGAAAGGGAAGGTACAATAAGAAGAAGAAGTGTGGCTGAAGCGGTGAGGAGAAGCAGATGGAGAAGAAAAGGTTTAGAAAGTGGTGGTTTTTACATCTGGCCACTTAACATTGTCAAAAATTAAATCCATCCAAGCAAGTGGCATTGCTAGAGGGGGCGGTGGGGGCGATCCGCCCCGGGAGTCACCTGATGAGGGGTGACACCCGACCGTGGAAAAAAAAATACGAAGGTAGAATATTGTCACAAAAATATTTTACACATGAACACGGTCTGTTATTCATATTTTCGTAGCTCTATGGCTCAGTCGGTCAGGGATTCAACAAAAGTTATGTTGTTTTATTTTGAGATTATTTCAAATTTTTTTTATTTTTTCTTTATTTATTTATCTATATAAAGTATGTTTATACTGGGTTTTTTTATGCCTGTCTCACTAGGATACACCCATGTCGAGACAGACATTGCATACAGGACCCAAATTATGTAAGAATTTTTTAGTTTCCCCGGCAAGGTTTTTTATTCAATGAACCCATTAGCCCATCCAGATCCGAGAAACTACTGTTAAAACGTCGTGGAATCACAAAATTTACAACTAGCGGAGCTAAATGAAGTGTCCATTCAGAATTTCTGACTAATATAGGAACCTAGCTAGCTCATTCAACGATAGTAACGAGGAAGTTTTTCTTTTAGGCCTTTGTCGTATCTAATGTATTATTTTATTTATATTAATACTTGCAGTTTAAAACTTAGTAATTAATTCATTTAACAGTTAAACAAACGGCTGATGACTTGGTGAATCAACGCTGTAATCCGGTAGCACGTAGCTTGACTTAGTATGGACCAGTGTTCTGAAAGCGTTGCAGCATCTTCATACAAGTACAGGTGGTTCATGCCGCAGATCATAGCGGCTGATTGCCAGTGCAGAGTATGAGGAAATTGTGATTCGCAAGTGAATCAGATTTGTTAACAATACGTCTTATATGCAGAGGTACTATGAATAAAAATGCATAATACACATGGTCCTGCCGCCGAGAGCTTCGTTGTAACCTATCTTTCTTTAAATTACATAGAATGTGTAATTTATTGAAGAGGTTACAAAGGGGCTAACAGTGGAATGACTTTTATTAACTTTAAAGATGTATATTTTCAAAGTAAAATTTCACACAAGAAAAATAGGAATTGGTGACCTCAAATTACTCCGAATTTCCAGAAATCAGAACTTTGCCTGCAATATTTGGGTGTTTTGTGAGGCGAGAGGCGAGTAAGGCGATTGGGAGCAGGGCCGGACTTCTAGAAGCCCGTGAGGCCCGGGCCTAGGGCTGCAACTTCGGGGGTGGGGGGCAGGGATTTTTTTGTGGAAAATATTTCAACACATTTCCTAGTTCGGGGGGGGGGGGGGGGTAGTTTCCAAAATGGTACAATTGAAGACGCAGGCCTTGTATCAAAATATTTCAAAAAATTTACTAGGGAACCATTTTGGGGGAGGTTCTGGTTACCAGCTAAATGGTCATTGAAGATGCAGAACTCGGTAAAAATATTTCACATTTTATCAAATCGAAAAAGTTGCTTGTGCAAATATGGAAGACTTGTATAGCAGGGGAATGGACTCGCAACGCCTGGGTGGGAATTCGACGCATTTTCTCACTCGGCTACCAGCCGGTTAAATTGATATGTTTTAAAGATTTAAGATTTCAGCAATATTATAAGATTTCCATTAAATAAAACACTAAAGAATTTCCGACTATATATTGTTCGGATACTGACTTTGCTGAAAATAAAAATCGAAAGCATTTAATGGTTTGCCGACTCAGTAAAGTTTTCGCCTGCGGCGCTTTTTTCGTGTCGTTGTGGATTTGATAGTTCATATTCCACTTCCTTCACCCACACCACATAGGTAGTAGGTACCTTTCCCAATGAGGATGCTGTGATGGAAAATATTTCGCCTGCGTCGCTATTTCGTCGATTTATGACATTATTATAACAAATTTTCCATTCCCTTCGCTTTCACTTCTCCAATTGGGGATGTTCTCGTTCCACAGGTAATTATATTGTATTACTAAGTATTTAGCTACAATTAATTTGGGAGTAAATGAAAAACAATAAAAAAATAATTTTACTGTATTTATTTCAAAAATACGATGAAAAATAAAATAAAAAATAACACACCGTTAAAAATTTTTTTTGGATAGTAATTTAAATATAAATATGAATGTTATTTTTTTTCCACCTTAAATGGGTAATTTGTGTTTTAATTTTACACCCATCAAAATGATATTTTTTATAAATTTTAATTTTATATTTTATCATACTTTTTTTTTTTTTTACAGTTAATACCGCACAAGAGTCCCAACTGCTCCCGTCTGGAGCCAGTGAGACTATGGCATCCCCAATCGGGGTATGTTGTGAGGCTGAAGATAGTGGGGAGGGGAAGGAGATAGGGGAGAGGAAGGTGGGGAAGTACCTGGCTATTCAGATCTGGTCACTAAACACGGCTAAAGCCATTTCAAGCAACGTTTCAATTCTGAATGGTGGTCTTACACCAGGGCGATACTGATAGTATCTTCCACTCTGGAACGTGCCGCAAATGTACTTTTTATTATTTTTAAATGAATAAATTGTGAAATAACACAAATTAATCAAATAAAATTTATTTGCGCACGCCGGGTTCGAACCCGCGGCCTTCGGATTGTGAGTCGAGAGTCTTGCCTCGGGACCACGGAGGCCGTCTAATGATAAATATAGTAAAATTATTTTTTTATTGTTTTTCATTTGCCCACAAATAATTGCCTCAAGTTGCGCAAACCCCTTCAGGTTTAAAAGGACCCAAAATCCCCCACCCCAGGGTAGCTCCGGACTTTGTAAGTGCTAAGGGCACCTACGCCTCTAAGTTCTGGCCTGATTGGAAGATAAAATTGGGTATTTGTTATTGAAAAGTGTTATCAATTTGGTCATGCGTTTTTTTAGAGTATAGAGTTATAGAGTTTTTCTCACTTTCACGTCATTCACATTCACGATGACAACTAAAATCTTTGACTCTCTTAGTTGAGCAATCCCTTACGTTACATTGAATAAATTTTGATGAATTGATATCAATTCATCCATTAAAAAGTTAATACAAAAACTTAAATCAGTCCTACTTATTCTAATAAATATTACTTACCACAGAAGTTACCGAACCAAAATATTTTTTAGTATTTTGATATTTGAATTACCTACAACATTTCCTTAACCAGTAAACACAATTTGTTTATGTCCCCCAACAATAACGTCACAAGATTTATTAATCGGAGGGTCGAGATAACCTCAACTACCAAAATAATACTTCTCGACCGCCGCAAAACAATTCCAATAAAATGTACACTGTCCCTACCGTTTCAAATTGATCTTGTTCGCTTGGACATGTTAATATTACTAGATGTTTTGGTTTAGGGGAGATGCAGATAAAATGTTCTACTTTAATATGGATTGTACTTGAAGATCCCTACAAAGAAATAGAATGGAAGCTTTGTAAAATAAAATTTCTCTTAATTATGCGTACGATCGAAATACGAATCTTTGGAATCGTAAGAAAATGATAACTGGCGGACAAAATGTTTTTTAAGTCGTCAATAACAGGCTGAGTTGGTTGGGCAGAGAATATTAAAGATGGTTTCTCTATAACAAAATATGTTTGCAATAATAAGGAAAGTTGGGAATCCCAAATGTTGGTGCGAAGATGGTGTGGAGGCAATCATTTTTTTCTACAACTCACACAGGAGGCCCTGAGAAAAATAATTTCCCTCAGGGCCTATGTCATCTTTGGGGATGCTGTGTGGAGGGTTTTTTTGAGGAAAGGAAGGGGTGGGAGGGTTCTGGGAAGGAAAAAGGTTTAAGGGGTGGGTAGGAATCTGGGGTTCAGTATGTCCTGGTCATCCGCCTAGACAAACCTCCCCCCATGAACCCGGGCACCCCTGCTAAATCACCAAACGTAGCGAACCACTTGGGGTAACCTACGGCAGAGGTGTTGGTTATCCAATAAAAGTTCCCGGGGCGACGGTACCCATTCCCGCCTCCCAAATTGCAAGTGCAATTGCAAATTGTGTGAAGGCAATCTATTAGTAGATATAACATGGTATGGTATGGTACTACCGCAAGCATAAGCATATCGTCACCTTGGTTGGATAGGGTTGTAATTTCGCCTTAAATAAGACGAAGTTAGAACCCTATCCAACCAAGGTGAAGTAAAATGAACAATTGTTGAAAAAGCCCATATTAACAAAATTCATAAAAGTAGGACGACTCCGTTGAGCTGAACACGAAGCAAGTTCGGAAGATAGCCGACGATCATAGAAAAAGAGGGTAGATAAAGAGGAGGGAGGGGGGTTCAGCCCTTTCTTTTTTCAAACTTTCTAAACCCTTTCCCATCCCCTACAAAACCTCAACACTCCCAATCGAGGTTCCCGAATGAGGAAACCTGGGTCTATATCGAATGTAGACGTGCATCAGACTAACAGCTTTGCGGTCATTTTTGGTCCACGAAGGCCGACCATGTGAAGTCTTTGCCAATGCTGTATCTGTATGCCATGTATGAGTAAAAATGTTGTTTGATGTGTATCTTAGGTAGTGGAGGGATGCGGTTGAGGATATGATAATATTGGGGAGGAAAAGCCTGACAAATTGTTGTATTAGAAGATGGCAGAAAATTGTTATGGTAGATCAAATTGCAGTTGCGAATAAAAAATAGGTTTGATGAAATTGAAAACCAAAATGTTTAAAACTTCCCTTGATCTGTGTTCTAAGTCCTCAAAATACAGTGTATGGGTCTCACCGGGAACGGCATTCTCCTGGAGAGCGGTACAATAGTATCTTCGGTAGGTACCGCTGGTAGCTCCTTTGTCATCTCGCACATTCTCATTTCATCGAAGCTCTCAGCGGCAGGACAATTTCCATAAAAAATGTTCTAGTTGGAAGTTAAAAAGTAAAAATTTTAAAAAGTGATGAGAATCCTAATGTCCATTGAAAAACTGTCAATGGTAGACACTTTAAACATAGCATTGGTGACCATATCTGATTAGGCAGGTATCTCCCAAACTTCCTTTTTCTCATCTCCTTCGCTACTCCCTTCTGCCCACTGAATATTCAACATCACAGCATAACATACCCCTATTGGGGATGCCATAGTACCACTGACTATGGACCGTTAGGAATAGTTGTGATTTGGGACTCTTGCGGAATTCACGATTAAAAAAGACAAATCGGTAATAAAAAAGGACAAGAAATTAGCGTTCATCGTCATTCGCACGGTGTCCGGAAACATGTGGTATCTACAGGCGGGAACTGGTAACGTCTGATTTTTTAAATTCTTTTTTTTACCTTTTTCTGAAATTTTAAAATGCTCAAATACATTTCTAGGCATTTAAACACAATTGTACAGTTGGTATTAACTCCGTAACAATAGGGTTTTTTTAATTTGGCTCCAAAACACTTTATATATATTTTATTTATTTATTTTAAAAATGATACATATTCTAATACTACAGATCTTCCATCACAACAATGTACAAATAATACAGTCTCGTGTTTTACATATGTAAAATATAATCTATCTAATCTAGTCTCCTTCAACGGAAGCAATCTCCCGAACAGGCCTTCCATTGATATGCTTGGTGTAACTCTAAGTGACCAGCTCAGTTATGGGGGCTCCATCGAGGCCAGAGTTAAGTTAGCCTCTCAGAAACTGGGCGTACTGTACAGGGCCCGCAGATACTTTAATAGTACACAACTGCTAACCCTGTACAAATCGCAAGTGCGCCCCACGTTTGAATTTGGCAGCCACCTCTGGTCTGGAGCCCCAAAATACCTGAAAAAACCCTCGACTCTGTGCAGAAACGGGCGGTCCGTTTGATAGATTCTCCTAACTTAACAAATGGACTGCAATCTTTAGAGCACAGGCGTCAGGTGGGAATGCTGTCCTTGTTCTACCGGTATTACAACGGAAGATGCTCCGAGGAACTAGCGTCACTGATCCCCTCGGCACAGATGCATAGTCGGGAAACACGCCAAACACGCGCTCAACATTTGTACACGGTTGACATTAGTCACATGAGAACGGGTCGTTTCTACGACTCGTTCTTGAGTTCAACAGCCCGGCTGTGGAACGATTTGCCGGCTTCTGTGTTTCCTCCCTCCTACAACATGGGTCTCTTCAAGACCCATGTTCACTCCTTCCTCTCCTCAACAGCACCCTCCACACAGCATCCTCAAAGTTGACATAGGCCCTGAGGGAAATTATTTCCCTCAGGGCCTCCTGTGTGGAGTTAATATAAAAAAAATTAAAAAAATGTAGGTTCAGTTTATACAGTCATATCGCAATTAAGGCCCTTTAACTAAAAGACAAACAAACATTCATGTATTCAGTAAGAAGAAAAACAATTATACTTTTTAGTGTTACATTTATGTGGAAATAGAGGAAGCAGTCCTTCCATTGATTATTTCTCTAAAATACTTTTTGATAGAGTTGTGTTTATTGGTGTTGGGCAAAAGAAGTGTTTATTTTGGGGCGCCCAAAAACATATTTAAGTTTAGTACCATTTTCAGTTATGAATGAATATTTATCTTTTTCTTTTATAATTTGTATGATTGAATTTACACTTGGAATTCGATTTACACGAAAACGAAAGCTATAATTAAAAATTTAAAAAGTTATACTACAAAATCGACTACAAATATGACGTAAATTCACCAGTTTGTACCATTAGTTTCTGTACACAACGTATAGATTAAAAATTCATTGTTAGTAAAAATACAAGCAAAGATTATCATAAAACTTCATGTTTTATTCTACAATTATTGGCGCGGAATTATTCATTCGGTACAGTAGCCTTATGGTCTCGATTGTATTGAAGTGACACGCGCATGGGGTTGCGGGTTCGAACCCCAAATGGCATCGGAAGCTTTAATCAAAAATCAACTGTCGCAACCACTGGACCGTGGCCAGCCCAATTTATACGGCCAGTTTAGAGGGAACGATTTATTGGGCGAAGCGAACTGACGTTAGCTAAAGGGGTCCGAGATCAAAAGAAATATTTTCTTATCATATTTTTTCGATGAGCTTCGTGGCATAACGGTAAGATCCTAGCTTCTGAGACCAGAGCCAGTAATTCAACTTTCGATGAGGTGAAAATAAAAATATAATCGAAGAATCGCGCCATTGTTAAAAAAATTTTTGGGGATATGGTTGTGTGGCTAAAGGTAGTGGATGGGGAAAAGGAGATCTAAGTAATAATGGTCCTGGTAAAAATGTTCCCGTTAAAATGTTCCCGGTAAAAATACTCCTCGTTAAAATGTTCCCAGTCAAAATGTTCCCAGTCAAAATGTTCGCCGTAATTGTGTTCCTTGTCAAAATGTACCAAACGTTACCCAACCACACCTTATTAAATTTATTTATTGTTTTGTGCTGTCTATTTAAGTTCCTGCCACTGTGCGACTATTACAATTAGGAACATTTTTACTGGTAACATTTGACGGGGAACATTATTACCAGGAACATTATCACCGGCCATGGGGAAAGGATGGGGAAAATGTGGTCAACAAACTTGGCTAAAGTCATTTCAAACAACTGGTCTTCGAAGGCGATATTGAGTGTTAATGATCCCAGTTAATATGTTCCCTGTAAAAATTTTCTCAGTAATAATGTTCCTTGTCAAAATTTTCCAAACCTAATCTAACTTTTTATTGTATTGTGCTATCTATTTAAGTTCCTTTTACTGTACGACCGTTATAATTAGGAACATTTTAATTGGAACATTTTTACTGGGAACATTTTGACGGGGAAAATTATTATCGGCCACGGGAAAAAATATGAGGATAAGATGAGGAAGCACCTGGCTATTCAGATCTGGTCACCAAACACATGGCTAAAGTCATTTCAAACAACTGGTCTTAGAAGGCGATATTGAGTGTCAATGATCCCAGTTAAAATGTTCCCTGTAAAAATTTTCTCAGTAATAATTTCCTTGTCAAAATTTTCCAAGCCTTACCTAACCTTTTATTGTTTTGTGCTATCTATTTAAGTTCCTTCCACTGTACGACTGTTATAATTAGGAACATTTTAATTGGAACATTTTTACTGGGAACATTTTGACGGGGGACATTATTACCGGCCACGGGGAAAAATATGAGGAAGTACCTGACTATTCAGATCTGGTCACCAAACATGGCTTAAGTCAATTCAAACAACTGGTCTTCGAAGGCGATATTGAGTATGAACTTCAGATGCAGTAAGCTAAAATGATAAGACATAATTTATACCACGTGACCATAACCTTCCAAATTTGGGGGAGAATAAAAAGCCTAAACGGTTTAAATCCATCAAATTACGTCGTTTCTTTATCACTTGGGCATCCCTGCGATGCACCCGGACCGCAGGACGTCCCTTGGCCACCCCTGCACTATGTGGAGCGGAGGAATGTCCGCCACTGGCCGCGTGATCCGAATAATAATATTATGCGACAAGACGAACATATGAAATTTCACAAAATGGGGAAAAAACCACACAAAGCTGACGCTAAGTAGAAGATATATTATTACACACATTTCAAACAAAACAAATAGGGCGTAGCTAAAATAATCACTTTTGTAAAAAGGAACATGTCTTTTAAAACTGAACAAATTATTGTAGGTGAGCCATTTTGACATATCGATGAGTGCATAAAAAATGGTATTGATTGGCCAAGAATTAGCATGTGCACGAGTATTTTGTATTTTCAGAATAGTTTGTTAGAATTTCGGAAATCATGTAAATTTAATTTTTATATCATAATATGTTGTTTATGTTATATTTTTTATCAAAGCTGTTGGGGTTAATAAACTTAACAATAAATTTTAGTTCATTTTATTAATCTAGATCTACATTTTAGTGTGCCTTTTTTATACAAAACTTATATTTTGATTCGACTAATTCAGTAACTTAATTGATCGTAAATGAATGGGTTGTTTTTACCACCGGTTCTTGGGCTCAATATCTCGCTGTGGAAAAAAAAAATCGGCTTTTATGTTTCCTCCCTGTTACCATGCAGGTTGCTAAGGGACGTACTCGACTTACTCTAAGGCTCTAGCCCACTGTGGAAAAAAAAATTGTCATTTTTTTTTATTTCATTTTCTGAAAGATGCGTTTGTCAAGAATGCTCTTACGAAATGTTTTAAAAAAATTCATAAAACTGACGGAGATGTAGCATTTTATGTGAATCCGTTTGAAACAGTTTGTATGTTGAATTATCCATCAGCAAAACTTTGAACACGTTTTTCTCGCAATTACTTTTTTCTACCTGGTTGACAACATATTAAAAAACTATTCTTCCGATATGTATGCACCAAGTCTTAAACTGTTCCAAAATCCAGTCTCTATGGCACCACGTAGGGATTTTTTTATAAACGGCCCCCTTCTATTTTATTTTTTTGAACGATGAAAATTTTCCATAAAAACCGGGAAAAAATTTACTGGCCCGCCATTTTTTTTTAGTTATCAAAATTCCTCTACGTGATTCATAAACCTATGTGTCTTATTTCTAGATATTTTTTTTATTTTTAATTTTTAGGATGAACCGTATGGCTGACAGCTTTGTCACCAAGCAGTGATTTCGTCGGAGTGTCCTGTTGAAAGCGGTGTACATCGCAAACGATACGTTTGTACGGCATGATCGATATTAGCAAAATCATTACCTAAAGTGTGTAGGCGATTTATTATTGAATTTTGTTCTGCATTACTGACAGTATTGTTGCAATAATAAGGAGTTTTGTGTCGAGTTGTTCTACTAGGTACATGATAATTTATTAACGAAACTAGTTCAGGGGAGTCAAACCAGTTATTGTTTATTTTAATTTAAAAAATAGATCATTTAGTATTCTTCTATCTTTTAAAGATAACAGTCGCATTATTTGTAATAGAGAATCATAGTTAATGTCATCCGCGGGAATTCCTAATTTAAAATTAATTGATCCGAGAAATTTGTGTTGGATTCTTTCAATGGAAATTGCATGACTTTTGTGGGAAGGGTTCCATATGGAGGAATTATATTCCAAATTACTTCTAACTAGAGTTACTAGATGACACAGATTTGATATATACGCCACTATATAACACATCCACGCGAATATTTTACTTTTTGAATCCCCCTAAGCGTTGACTTTCGCTGTAATTCTGTAATAATGGTAATTTAAACATTCCTTCAAAAGCCAATAATAACATCGAACCAACATCTCACAATAAATTCTTCTCCCCTGGTAGCGATTTCATTCCTAATTCCTGCGGCCGATGCGTTTGACACGCTTATCACTTCTCCTCGCCGCTGGTAGTGACACAATGACTGGGGTCGGATGGCAGGGATTCCCGGGGATGATAATGAGGAAGTCAGACTGCCAGGGGATCATATGGAAGCCGGGGTGTAATTGCATGTTGCGGCGATGCGATGGACTGATTCGTTCTTGAGCTGTCTTATTGGGGATTTGGAGACGAATTGATTCCGAAGTGAATTGATGTTTTGGACAAAAAAAAGGGATTTTGGGTGTTAGATATAAGCGAAATAATTGATTTATTTAACCACTAGTTGGCAGTCGTTGCGTCGTCCGGTATTCATTTTTTTTTCTTATTTGAAACCTTATTTCTTACACAACAATAATATAGAAAAGCTTAGTAAAGAAAAAATCACTATCTTTTCTCGTCCTACCTTTATTCAATTATGCATATATTTGTTACTAGTAATACCTATTGTGTACAGCAGATCTCGCGTTAAAAGAGTTTGTTTCTCATTTTCTCTTATTAATTAATTCCCAAACAAAATTTCATCTGAAATCATAAAATTTGTAAGTAGGTACATAAATACCTAACTACTGAGGTACAAATCTTAATTTTTTATTAAATGTTTTTATTTTATTTTTCTGAATGGAATTATACAATTAGCCCAAAGACAGGTCACCAAAACAATGATCTTATTTTTATTAACTTTCTTCGAGTCGTTAAGTATCTACTATAATACTTATTATTTCGATTTGACAGCTCGTATCAACGTAGGAACCACTATCATGCGAACTCTGGCGGGATAAAAAGGTAGAAGAGCCCCAACAGGGCCACCATCTTGAATCGGAACCGATACGCAACAAACGAGGTTTTAAACAGTCAATAATGATTTTTTTAACATTTATATTTTTGATACTGACAATTCGTGGTGGAATTCCATTACAATAATATAATAAAACACATTAATTAATTTCCATTTTATTTATTTTTTACCGTAACCGGTTTCAGCCTATTCAAGCCAACTTCACACAAGTACAAATGTTTCTTAATCTACAGTTTATATACATTACATATGGGGGAGAGGGGGGAGTCTACAGAGATTTTATTCATTTTATATAGTTTTCCATATCTGTTGCCATATCGTCTTTGACAATTGGATTTTTAGTTATTTGGCTAATAGCAGTAGAGTTGTATACTGCTAGTATGTCTACTGCTAATGGTAGTAGTAAGCACACTGCTAATAGCCAAATAACTCAAAATCCGATCAAAGACGACATGCCAACAAATATGGAAAAATCATATAAATTGAATAAAATCCTTGTAGACTACTCCCCTCCCTCTCCCCCATATGTTATATATGAAAACTTTAGAAGAAACACTTGCACCAGGCTGAAGATGGCTCTAACGTGGTTATAGGCTATATATAATGGTAGGCTCTAGCATTATGAAATTTATTTGTACGAAAATGAGTGTATTTATATATTTTAGCGGCAGGGAGGGAAGGCAATGAGGGGAAAGGTAATAAAGGAGATGGCGATAGCGGGAGGGATGACGAGGTAGGGGAAGGCGTGGAACGGGGACGCATGGGAAAGGAAATGCGGGGAGAAACAATTTATTTATTTGCATTGAAACGCATGCCGGGTAACAGCTAATATTAGAACATTTTAACACTCAAATGATGGGCAAGATTCCAGCCAAAAACTCTGAATGGAAAAGCTTTGCGAATTATATGCCATGCAAAACAAAACTTCAACTTCATCATCTCTTCTTTAATATTTATGAGTAGGTACTTGTGAGCTGATATGGACTGCAGTGTTTTCTAGACCTTGAGTACTTTAATCCACCAACTGTAACTACCAATAAAAAAATAAATAAAAATAAAACATTATGCAACTTACTATGAATGTGCGTCAATCCATCCAGTTTTTATATCTAACATTGTCTTCCGATAAGCAAATATTCGGCAATAAAAATCGAATTCTTTTCTTTGATGCGATATTATTTATTTAGTTGCGTCCCTTGAGGGTTGAACCGGACTACCCCTAAATATAATGCGGGTGTAATCTCCTTTAGAGGGTTGACCGGAACATGTGGTATCGGTTCTCAATGATTCCCTGGACAGTGAGACTTAAAAGTTCTTAGGGGTAGATTTTTTACCGATTACGATTTCATTTTTTGAACACGAAAAGTTGATCTTATTAATTATTAAAAAAACACAATACTGCTTTAAAAGCCGTGATTTACTCATATCTATTATTGTCATAACTTCCCTTATCTTGCAATTGGGTTTAACCCAAACTAACAAACTTCTTGCTGTGTAAATGTAATGTATCTTATAGTCTATGATCTATGTAGTACACATTTTACCATAGTAGTCGATGGGCTCTTCGGGTCACATGGTCTCGTTACTCTTGTGACGAATATAGTTTTACGAACTGGATTTTAATGAAACTTTACAATAATATCTGATAATATAATATCCTGAAGGTACCTTTTTTAACTCCATCGAAAGAAATTTTTAAAAAATTCAATGTGTTCAGCATTATAAAACTGTACGCAAAAAATGCACTACTTAAATTTAAAGAAAAAAAAGAGTACCTTGATGACCATCTATACTACAAGGACAAAATCATCAAATCTACTAAACATTCCAAAATTAAATACAACTTTTGGTCAGAAAAATCATCATTTCCGTGCTACAAAATTATACAATGCCCTTCCAATCGAAATTAAAAACACCATGGAGATACTAAAGTTCAAAAAAGATATCAAATTATGGCTAACTAAACACGAAGATGAGGAAATCATAAAAATTATAAAATAACACCAACGCAACTTACAGATAAAAAACATGAACACTCTTTAGCTTGTCTATTTTTATTTTGTGGAAACGAACAAATTAGATGAGGAGGAATTTATGACCAACACCCATACAAACAACCTTCAGTCCGCCTCGGAACAGGAAAACCTAGTGAGGAGGACTGAGAACAAAATACTTCACTCTATATGTTTTTAATTTACCTCATATTGTATTTTTTACCTTACTTGATATTGTTGTTAAATAAAAAATAAAAAAAATATATCGCTCATACATCGGAATAACATATTGGCTATATAGAGTGGCTATAAGCTCTGGCGTTATGAAATTTGTATAATCGAAGATGTGTGTATTTCATATATTTTAGCAGCAGGGAGTAAAGGGCGGGGGAGGTGGGGTTCGCGGAGAGGGAAGAGACGAGGGAGGGGGAAGGCGGGGAAGGTGGACGGGGAACGCACGGGAAAGGTCATGCTGGGAGAATCAATTTATTTGTTTGAATGGCATCACAGTTGGGTACCAGCTAGTATGCATTAAACTTTGAAATTCAGTTTTCTGGGTGCAGATTGTCGGTGATTGAGAAATACAAATATCCATGATTATGTAGCTGCCATGTTGGTACTGCGGCTGTCACGTGCTGATAGTTGGTAGGTCTGTCGTTTCACTTGATAGACAACCTTGAACTTGATAACAGTGTCAATAAACGTCTTATGGGTGGTTTGGTATATTTATGGTCTTATAACTGAGATCGGCTTTCTGTTAATCCAGACAGTTTCCATCCATCCAATCCAGACAGTTTCAGTTGCCCAAACTTGATAACAATGTCAATAAATGTCTTGAACTTGATAACAGTGTCAATAAACGTTTTATGGGTGGTTTGGAATATTTATGGTCTTATAACTGAAAACGGCTTTCTGTTAATCCAGACAGTTTCCATCCATCCAATCCAGACAGTTTCAGTTGCCCAAACTTGATAACAGTGTCAATAAATATCTTGATAAATGTTAAAACAGTGTCAATAACGTTTTATGGGTGGTTTGGTATATTTATGGTCTTATAACTGAGATCGGCTTTCTGTTAATCCAGACAGTTTCCATCCATCCAATCCAGACAGTTTCAGTTGCCCAAACTTGATAACAGTGTCAATAAATGTCTTGAACTTGATAACAGTGTCAATAAACGTTTTTTGGGTGGTTTGGAATATTTATGGTCTTATAACTGAAATCGGCTTTCTGTTAATCCAGACAGTTTCCATCCATCCAATCCAGACAGTTTCAGTTGCCCAAACTTGATAACAGTGTCAATAAATGTCTCGAACTTGATAAATGTTAAAACAGTGTCAATAAACGTTTAATGGGTGGTTTGGTATATTTATGGTCTTATAACTGAAATCGGCTCTTTGTTAATCCATACAGTTGCCATCCATCCAATCCAGACAGTTTCAGTTGCCCAAAGAACTTCTGGATGACTCAATGCTCCAATGTACTACAGAGAACCGGCCTGGATGAAGGCGATAACAAACCCCAGACATTGTAATTTCGGCCATAACAACGACAGCTTTAGAGATTTTTTTCCCAAAAAGTTACTATTGTACTTTGCATCATATGATAGATATAGCGCAAGGTTCAATAGTTTGATATAAAATAGTTGTATTGCGTGCCACAATAGCGGCGTTACAATTGACGCAACGAAGTGAAAATGGTAACAAAACGCCAATAGTAGGTCGGTAGGTACCTTCCTACCTAATTATTGTTTTCACACTCCACTGCCCGGCAGGAAGTTAGGAATATTGCCACATAATTATTGTAAAGCGTTGGTAATAACTAATAACATATTTAACACGAAGGCAGGACGACATGTTATGACATGTGTGATACTAGGAACTTGATTGGAAGGCATTAAATAATAATAATGCTTTTATTCCGGGATACAAGCAGGGATCGTGCAATGCAATGTAAACCATATTATATATTAGCATTAAAAATGAAAGGAAATAAATCAACATTGTATAATAAAATGGAAAATAAAATAATGGTACATTTACAAAATCAAAAAACTTTACAAGAGGAATGACAATACACTAAAAATATAATACTAGCTTTTACCCGCGGCTTCGCTGGCATGATATTAGGGGGAAATTACTGTAGTGCTTCCACATGACGGCCGGCGTGGTCCAGTGGTAAGGCTCTTGACTGGCAATCCGAAGGTCGCGGGATCGAATCCCGGCGTGGCAAATAAATTTTATTTGATTAATTTGGGTTATTTCACAATTTATTCATTTAAAATAATATATAGTATATTTGCGGCATGTTCCATAGCGGAAGATACTATCAGTATCACCCTGGTGTAAGACCACCATTCAGAATTGAAACGTTGCTTGAAATGACTTTAGGTTTGGTGATCAAATCTAAATAGCCATGTACCTACTTCCCCACCTTCCTCTTCCCCATCTCCTTCCCCTCCCCACTACCTTCAGCCTCACAACATATCCCAATTGGGGATGCCATAGTCTCACTGGCTCCAGACGGGAGCAGTTGGGACTCTTGTGCGGTATTCATGTAGAAGAAAATACATATATAAAAACTTTTCCAACTTCAATGAATTTCATCTCAAAAAATTGGTCAAAATATTGTTAATTTATTCGCTGATTGTTCAAGTTGGTCCATCAAAACTGTGCATGAACAAGATATACCTAGTGATGAAATTTCCAAATTCTTTTCGAATCTTAGTCTGAACATACACCTATCTGATCATGTTTCTGAAATACGCATTAAAATTATTCATGTTGAAAAGCATGTAAATTTGTCAGAACATGTAAATTTGTCGGGTTTAAAAATTATTCACATTAAAAAGCATGTAAATTTGCCAGGCTTAAAAATTATTCACATTAAAAAGCATGTAAATTTGCCAGGCTTAAAAATTATTCACATTAAAAAGCATGTAAATTTGCCAGGCTTAAAAATTATTCACATTAAAAAGCATGTAAATTTGCCAGGCTTAAAAATTATTCACATTAAAAAGCATGTAAATTTTGCCAGGTTTAAAAATTATTCACATTAAAAAGCATGTAAATTTGCCAGGCTTAAAAATTATTCATATTAAAACCGCATTTAAATTTGTTCGGTTTAAAAATTATTTATATTAAAAAGCATGTAAATTTGCAAGATAAAAAAATTATTTATATTCAAAGGCGTGTAAATTTGTTAGGGCTAGAAAAATGCTGAATCTGATAATATTCCACAGGTGTTAATTAAAGAATTTTTAAACGGCATCCTACCTGCTCCTCTTTGTCTAATTTTTTACCAGTCACTATTAGAATCAGGCTGTTTCTCTGATATATGGAAACACAATTTTCTTACTCATATTTTTAATAGTAGAGACACAACTAGCTAATCTAAGTTTTATACTCGATACCAAACTAACCTTTGTATATCATATTAATAATATTATCACCGGGTAATCAAAATAACAGTTTTAATTTATTATTTCCATTTGAAAGAACAGATTTTTTCAAAATTGGTTACATTTAAAAAACAACTCATTTGCGGTAAACGAAATAGACAAACTTATATTAATGCATACAGCAAATAAGTGTAAGCAAATAACACTATTTATTTGACTGGTCAGTGGCTGGGCTTGCATCGCGTTTGGGTCCCACCTAGGCAGTATTGCCAACCTGGATTTTGAAAATGACGTAGGCATGACTAGAAAATTACGTAGATTTAGCCAATTTGCAACAAAAATTTCGTAGATGTACCGAAATGAAGAAGTCGGGTTATGAAACTGAATAAATACTGTCACATAATAAAGAAATATTTTTACCACAACGGAGGAGGCAAATGGGATATATGGATGTGGGAAGGGGCGAAGTGGGGCGGAAATGGAACTGGTGCATGGGGTTTTAAGCCACTTTTCTTGAAAGCGAGTGTTGTACAATTTGGTAGAAAATACGTAGATTCTGGGAATGAATGCAAGAAAGGCCTAAAATACGTAGATCTACGTAAAAAGACGTAGAGTTGGCAACGCTGCACTTAGGCGTCCCGTGTTCGATTCCTCGGCTTGCTAAGTCCTCCACGACGCAAGCAACATTTTCCGCTTTCTGTGGTGGTAGTACGAGACTTTCAAATTTTTCAAAACCTTTGTATATCGTATTAATAATATTATCAACAAGATCTTTGAGACGTTTGGTTTTGTTTTATGAGCTACAAAAGACTTAATAATTTTGTCACTTTAACAAGTTAAATAAAACCCTTCAGATTCCAACTAGAATGTAACTTTACGGCTAATTTAATTTAATAACTCTACATATCTACTCTACTCTACGTTATGGTCTCTCTTTCAATATTCATTCCGACAACATTGTAGAGATGTTCAACAAATGTTCCAAATTGAAACACAGTAAAGTGCAATTTTACTATCTAAATCTTTGGGTGATCTTCGTAGCTCCGTGATAAAATGGAAAGCAAGCTGACTGTGTACCCTGAGTAAGACGCAGATTACACGCAATATAAGAATATTTCATATTGGAAACATTAAATGAACATCTTGACAAAAATGGCATCAAACTACTTTCCAAAATTGAGATATAAAGTTTTTTATAATCAATAATATTATTATTTAATTTGCAAACCACAATTTATTTATAAACAAGTTCTGCTTTGTAATTATTATTACGTGAAATAGCTGTTTCGCCTGACGAAGGCATTATCAAATCGTGGTGAGGCCACTTACAGACGATCTATTTATATTGCTGCTAGCTACTTATAATGAATATAAAATTGCTTTTAATTTTATTGGCAATGCCCTTTTTGATTTTCGAAAAAATTGTAAAAATTATTGATGTAGGTAATTATGATAATACACGGAATGCTTCAAATTTTCGTTCTTGACCATCATAATCAAAATCAATACATCGATCACCGTCTCTTTTTAAAATTTATTTATTGAATAATAAAAGATACAATTTAATAAAATTATACATAACAATCTTAATTAACTAATTTCAATTCCAGGCAAGTAGTGAGTTTTTTTTTTTTTTTTATGTTCTCCCATAATAAGCAAATGCTTGTGTGTATGGGAGGATGTATTATCTATTTGTTTAGTTATTAAAAATTTTTTTTTTGCTGTTTTTATTTTTTAGTATTTTTTTAATTTATTTCATAGAAAGAATAAGAGATTTTTTTTTTTTTTAAATTGTAAATCCCAAAACTTTCTACTTTATTTATTTTTATATTAAACTCAACCAGGATACCCACGAGGAAAATTATTTTCCTTAGGACCTATGCCATATTTGGTGATGCTCTGTGGAAGATCCTTTTAAGGAAAGGAATGAGAGGACGTTCTGGAAAAGAAAATTGTATGAGGGGTGGGTAGTGATCTGGGGAAAAAAAGGTACCTATGTTAAGTACCAAATTTGATTGATTGTTAATATATAAATATGAATTTTTATTTGGTTGTTCTTTATGCATTCCTAAACTATTCATCCGATTGCGATGAAACTTTGGTGATTTGATGTGCGCATACCGCGATAGTTTCTATACATCATAGTGAGCTCTGGCGTTATGAATTTATTTCCTATACTGTTCGTCCTATTTGCGATGAAATTTTGGTGAGTTGTTGTGTGGACGCCCAGGAAGAGGAGAGAGGGAAGGCGGGAGAGGAAGAGGTCGTGGAAGGGGAAAAGAAGGCGGAAGGGGAAAGGTAACGAATTCGAAAAGACACGCAGGGAGAAATTATTTTTTCTTTTTCATTTCTACCGATTTATTAAGTATGTTCCTTAAACACCCGCCTTACTCATAATCGCAGAATAAGATATTATTACGGTAATACGAAAGGGTTAGGTGAAGGTTCCATGCCAACTGAGAATAAAGTCAACTCAACGCCTCCGTGAAAAGTCATTAAAAGCTATGAAAAAATAATTTTAAATTAGTCGATGAACCTAACCTAACGAAACCTATTTAACCAATTTTTTTATATTTTTTTTTATCACTCTAAATAGCTTATCTGAGATGGTTCTGAGTTGGTTTCATTCCGAGTTGTCCGGTCACCTAGATGAAATTGTCGTACAAATTTCACCTAACGCGTTCGTGTTACCGTGGTATTATCTTATTCTGCGATTATGAGTAAGGCAGAAAGCCGTTTTTAAGTTTTAAAGCTTTAAAGCTCTCAAAGTTTTAAAGCTCTTAAAAAATATATGTTATTTTTGAAGAAAATTGATACATTCCCCACGCCAAAACGCAAATTATATGAAATTCTCACGATAGGAAAAAATCTTATAATCTATAAATATAGTATGCTCCGAAAATTATTATAAATACGTTTGTTACAATTATTTTACAAGTTATAAGTACGAAAAAAAATCACAGTGGTTCTTTAAATGCTTTTAGACAACCCCCACGAGATTTTTGCTCTCTTTTAAACGAGTCATGTTTTATTAAACATTTTCACATATTTCTCGCTTAAATCTATTTTAACTTTAGCGCGCTCTCTCTTACATTCTTATATATATATATATCTCTCCATCTTCTTATTTTTGAGCGGGTATACAATACAGCATGCCGGGAACTCGCTAGTATTTTATACTTTATGAAACTTAAAATTAAAAAGTCATGTGCTGTGAGAACTATGAAATTCGCAGATCATTTTCGCGAAAGTAGATTTGTTACATAATTTGTGAGAGCGGCTTGTTTCAAAACCTGCAACGAGTGACGTGTGAACCGTCGCATATATCCATTACCCTGTCATTTGAACTCAAGACAATAGACTCCGATAGACTGTAATAGACGAGAGACTGGGAGCACTGAGAAAGAAAAGTGAGGGGAAACCGATCCGCATCGATTAATAAAAATATGTTATTACCATTGGTGCATGGTGGCTGTCTATCCGTGACGAGGACATACACAGGTATTTTTACGCCATTTATTCCTCTGATTACACTCTTTAACACTCGTACGTCGTCAAACGTCACGCAATACGCGGACAGGGCCGTCAATGTAATAATGTTAAATTTTTATTATGGGGATGCAGTACAGCAATGATTGAAAAAAAAATTACCCTACACCGATGTTAGAAACAAATAGAATCTGTAGTGAAATTCGGCTGTTTTAAATTCCCTGTCGTGTCACCCTATAGTTGTTACGATTTTAAATTTGTATCTAATTTATTATAAAATATAACGTTAAATACATATATTTGACCCGCGTAATCAAGAGTTCTTATTGGCAAATTTCCCCTACACACGCATCTCAGTGTACAGTGCTCGGAAAAGGTGTAAGCTGCAAATCCAAATCAGGATAAAAATACATAATTCACCACCTTTCCAAACTGGTGACCCCGACATGATCAACTGTTGACCCATTCAACAATCTCGTAACAACTAGAGGGTGATACGGGAGGGAATCTAAAACAGCCGAACTGAGCGGACGCGGGAACCGAAATGAATTTGCAATATCATGCACTGGACCAGAGAGCGACTCTCAGCGATACCAGTCGGTAAAATTTAACTTTAGTAATGTTTTAAGTTTGTTCAGCCATAGTAAGTTGCCTGTTGTATGCTGATGATGCGGTGCTGATTTCTAACAGCATTGAAGATCTACAGTCTCTCGTGTCTAGGATGAACTTAATATGTACGAATAATGAGTTAATGATGAATATGAGTAAGTCTGAAGTCATGGTGTTTGAAAAAGAGAGTGCGAAAGCAGTGTGCAATACGTTGTGAATGATGAATGCTTGGAACGGGTGGATAAGGGAGACAGAACTACGTACATTGTTTATCTCATCTTTGGAAAGAGCTGAAGCATTATTGTGTTAACACGACAATTTACCCTAAAATATATTCAGAATCTTAATGACGTAAGTAAAGGAGCCGTGTATTGGACGGACCTACTGTCGAATTTGCTTTATCAAAGAAAAGAAGAAGAAGACAAATAATGTGGGAATCTTAACGACGTAAGTGAAGAAAGCGTGTAAACAAATATACAACCGCGGCACGGCGTATTAGACGAACGTACGGTCGAATTCGCCGTAGCGGGCCTGGAGATTCGACCTTTCCGCCGCGTTTATTTTAATTAATACTGAAGAACGTGTTTCAAATATTTAAGATGTTTCTTTATGAATCCCTCCCGAAGTTATTAATTCATCGTCTAAAAAAATAAAATCTGCTACACCGCTAATTTATAGTTGAAAAACTTGTAATAAAATTTTAAAATAGTTGTATGTAAAATATATTAATGGTAAGGTAGATATTGTTTTTATTAATTTTAAATGTAAAGAACTTACATCACCAGGGGTCTGTTGGAATAAAAAAGTTATTTTAGTTACGAATTAAAATGTGAGTTTTGAGCAAACAAAAATTATTAGGGTTATGTACCGCCTTAAGGAACGTATGTTTATTGCCTTTTATGCCGTAACGGTATCGTAATAACACTGAACAGCTTCGATAATATTTTTTATCAGTGGGTTATTTTTTAACGGTTTTCTTAGCGTTTTCCATGTTTTGTAAATTCAATAGAACTATATATATTAACTGATTGTAAAACTAAAATTCTTCATACAACAACTTCAAGGCACAACACATCCATTTGCTATATATCCCTTGCTACAAAGCCAGAACAATGGATGGTTATTATATGGTTTTAATTCGACAGTCCGGACAACAAGAGAGATGTCATACAATCCGGCGCGGACATGTGCGTGTTCGATGGCCGACATAACTGCAAGTGCAACATGTAATTTACAGTCACAGCACTGCAACGGTGCGGTAGAATTTGCACTCGGTATTTAGTTGCAAAATGATTTTTGTTCTACCGCGTGGAATACACGAGAAACGATGTTTTTAACCCCTCAGGCCTCGGCCATATTCTCAAAATATTTCCGCTTTGCAATATAATCCAAATAAATTAAATATATTGTTATTTGACGGCCGGCGTAGTCCAGCGGTACTCGCATTCCGAAGGTCGCTGGATCGAATCTCGGCGTGGCAAATAAATTTTATTTGATTAATTTGTGTTATTTCACAATTTATTCATTTAAAATAATAAATAGTATATTTGCGGCACGTTCCAGGGTGGAAGATACTCTCAGTATCGCCCTGGTGTAAGACCACCATTCAGAATTGAAACGTTGCTTGAAATGGCTTTAGCCAGTTTGGTGACCAGATCTGAATAGCCAGTTACTTCCCACCTTCCTCTTCCCCATCTCCTTCCCCTCCCCACTGCCTTCAGCCTCACAACATACCCCCAATGGGGATGCCATAGTCTCACTGGCTTCAGACGGGAGCAGTTGGGACTCTTGTGCAGTATTCATATAAAAAATAAAAAATAAATGTTTTTTGTAGATTTCCATTCATTTTAAACAAATTTGAACGTCACTAAATCAAATTTAATAAATTTAAATTAAAGTTGTGTTCAGTTCAGTTGTGACAGCTTTGTGACAGCTGTTTCGGCGTTAAAGGCCATTATCAAACTGGGATTATGCCACATTAAGACACGACTTTATTTAGCTCTAGCGAGTTCCTGGCATGCGTTGCAATGCCATTTAAATGAAGGAATTGTTCCCTTGACCCCTTCCCCTCCTACGTTCACCCTCCACCTTCCCCGGACTCCCCCTTCACTCCTCCGCATAATCCGTCCGGCGCACAACAACTCACCAAAGTTTCATCGCAATCGGATGGATAGCAAAGGAAATATTTTCATAACGCTGGAGCTCACTTTTAAATATAGAAACCATCGCGGACTTGCGCACATCAAATCCCCAAAGTTTCATCGCACTTGGATGAATGGTGCAGGAGCGCGTAAGTGACAAACAAAGAAACATTAATTTTTAAATATTAAGGATTAGTTGTCACTAATTTCGACCTCCATAATAATTCCCATAAACTCCGTTTTTATAAAGCAGCAGTTTTTATTTCAGACAAAAGCATTATTTTCCCGGAACATGTCGTTAAATTTCCATTTCCATACAAGTCGATGGGGCATTGGCAATTGGCAATTATTATGGCCAGTCCCGGTCTCTCCGCCCCTATTCGCGGATTCCCCTGGTAAGAAGATGTCACTCCTGTTTTTATAGATGCCCTTAAACAAGCTTTATAATTAATTAACAGGTGTTAATATAAGAACACGCTGTTTCGGTGCCAAGAATGATAAAGGGCCTACAAATGCAAACACATTATTTTTGATAAAATTTCCTTTAATTTTGTTTTTAATTGTTTTGTAATTGAATGAACCTGCTAAATATACGTGTAACCGAGATAGTGTGTAGAATCTACCTATCTAAGTTGGTAGGTACTCTTTAAAACTCAGAAATATGCAACTTCAACACCCTTTTGAAAAGTTCAAAGAGTTATAAAAAAAATTATTAAATATTCCGTACAGACCATTCCGCCGTAGGTCACTCCAAGTGATACGCTACGTTTGGTGACTTAGCAGGGGTGCCCGGGTTCATGGGTTCAGGTTTGTCCGGATCTTAGCGGCGGGTGTGTCTGCCCACCAACTGCGTGGCAGGCCGGGTCGGGAGAGACTGGTTGAGTGAGATCTTTTGACCTCTCAAGACTCTCAGCAGGATTTGAACCGAAGTGAACGGGATGAATTTTTTCGTCCGCCACTTCTGGACACACTGACCCCCAGATTCCTACCCACCCCTCATATCTTTTCCCAGAACTTCTTCACCTTCTTTTCCCTAAAAAGACCCTCCACACAGCATCCCCAAAGATGAAATAGGCCTTGAGGGAAATTATTTTTCTCAGGTCCTCTTGTGAGGAGCTAATGTAAAAAAAATCCTACCCTATTTTAATATTACCACGTTTACGGAACGACTACGATACAAAAAGGCAATAAACATACGTTTCTTATCACAATGAACTTGCAGCCCTTTCTTACGCATTAAATAATGATGAAACAAAAGATGAGACACACAATGTACGTATGTCTGTTTTCTCCAAAGTACTCATTCTTACCTTTGAGGTTTTTACTATCGCCAAGCGCCGTTTGGCTCAAAGCAGGCCCTCATTTAAGAGTATTTATTTATTTATTATGTATTAAGGAAAGCTAGAGTTCACAATATGATTGGCTTATGCCAGTGCAATTTACTTAACTGAGAATCAAATAATTTTGATTTCCTCATTTTAATTAATGTATTAACATTATGTTAAGTGTTGTGTTGTCCTATAACTAATATTTAAAATATTTTTTTCCTAACTTCTACGTGTAGCCTCTTTTACCCTTAACTTTAACGTCTCTGTCATTTTTTTACAACAATGTCCAGTAAAAAACACAAGTTAGTGTTGTTACTTCAAAGGATACCTCTCAAATCGCCATAACCTCTCTCTCTATATGGAAACCCTTGGCGTGGAAACGAATGAAGTCAACAAAAGCTACTCACCTTACACCTGACGTCAGACTGTCTGGAGACCATACCCTGGGACCGTCCACATTATGTATTTAATATTGTACAAGAGCAATTATAGGTATTACGTAAACATAAAAAATATTTGCAATAATATTTTTTTTTTAATTTTTAATTATTTTAAAAGAAAGACAAACATTCCCGGGTTACGAATAACCCAACAATATTTGAAAATCTCCTACTACCACCACAGAAAGCCATAATTATGTATAGTACATAATTATGTATGTACAGATACTCCATAATTATGTGTAGTAGTGGTCGCCCAATGGTCGAAATTCGACCATAATTGTAATATTTTTTTTATTGATTTAATGTATTTTTTATGCATAATTTTTAAAAAAATATTAGGATTCTGCACTCCTTTTCTATAAAAACTATAAGTGTGCCAAATTTCATACTCCTCCGTCTGCGCAATTTTCGTAAAAAGTGGTACAAAGTTTTTGCTTCACGTATTAATATACTGATGATGGTGATGATGAATTGTACCCACAAGTTCTCTAAAATCATCCAAGTGAATTTAGCATTAGATATATTCTTATTTATTATATTGCTTTCTTTATATATTTTGTAATTTTTTTATTTATGGTTATACTGTTAGGCCCTCCGTTCATGGAGATACTTACAAACTACGTGATTGTGACACAACCACAAGTACCCTGCAGATATACTAATTTTTAAAGCGGTTTCCTTACACGGCCCTACCCGAATTATACTGAACTTGATCATTTTTCACGTGCAGCCGTGGAGTTAACACGATGTCAAATGACTTTTTGGAGTTAACACGATGTCAAATGACTTTTCACAAAGCACTCTCTCCAGGGTGAATTGCCTAAAACCAAATGACTTTTTCTCCAACATTAATATATGCCTTCTTCACTAAATCCTTACTTGCGTATTCTGGTAATGTAAAGTTATATAAACACGCATTTTTTTCCACTTCCAGAACAAATCTGACATTACTTTCATGTTCAGACGCCATTTCTATCAAACGTCAAACGAAAGTAGTAGACACGAATGCAGCATCGCGTAGCGCGCTACCATCACCGTCGGTAGCGCGCTACCGGCTTCAACCCGACATCCGTCGCGTACCGCCGTGTACGAACACGAGCGGTGCGCGTGCTACGCGCATCAGGCTCGAATAGCTTGTAAGTAGCTCCATGTACGGAGGCGCTTATTATAAATGAAAATTTGTATTCGATACGTAAAAGCCCAATAGGGCATCAATAAATAATAAATCTTTGGTTTATTTGAATAGCTAACATGAATATATTATTTTTAATAGAGATTTTTATATTTAATTTCGTTACAATTGAAGATATCTATATCAGAAAGATTTTTTTATTAGTTGAACACAATCTTAGAAGACGAGCATTTTGATTTTAATTTGTTTTACAGTATTTGTATTTAAAAGATTGCGCGAACGCGTGGGTCGCATTTTCAATTCAATTCTGTTTAATAATTCAGGAGAGTAATAATATGACTTTTTGTAGAGGTAAGTTATACCGTTAGACTTGTATTAGAATTATTTCATATAAATATCATGTGAGTAATGATTATTATCATTTTCAGCCTGTATCACCTTTAACATAAGTTATAAATAATAGTATTCAAAGTTCTTCATCCTTTGTCTCCCGCGCCATTAAGTTTCGGTTGTTAAGTTCAAACTAAAGCAAACATACATTCTTCAACGCATGCAATGGTGACTTCAATGAATTAAAGAAAATACTGCACCGCTAAAATAAATAATGGCAACCCATAAAAATAATAATATAATGCAGAATATCGTACAAAAAAAATACGCGACTTGTTTCGATGTAACGATGTGACGGAACGTAAATTATTCAAAATTGAACCGATGTTTAATTAGCATAATACATGATATGCGTATGATCTTTTCGATTAATGTCTGTATTTTATGGTAAAGCGATTAAAATCGCTGACTCAAAACCAGTCAAAGTTCAAAAAATTCACGAAACGAAAAAATGTTCTTGGGGTGATCCACTGGTCCTTGAAAAATTTGAAATCGGAAGGGGCCCGCCTCTTTTTGGCAGGGATTTAAAAATACATGAAAAGACTTCAGAAGACCTTTTTGGAAAGATTGGCGACTGTATTTGAGAGTTGTTTGTCTTTAACCAGCGGCCGACAATTCAAATTTCGTCGAAAGATGGTCTTGCTATTGTACCCTTGCAACTGTACAGGGCGGTTCAGATGAAAAAGATCGATTATCCTTCATCCTACCATTTTTAGTTAATAACTAAATACCGATTTTATTCCATTAAAATTTTTCTTTAATATATGTACATTCAAGTTCGCAATAAAAATGCCCAAACGTGTGATGATAAAATTATTAAAATTATGTAGGTACTTTTGGTTTTTATTTTTTGACCATAAGTATTTATAATTTTTACAATACTGTCTAAGAAAAAAAAGTGTATAAAAAATCTGAAATATTAGTTTGTAAGACGTAAATAAATAGACAAAACTGAAATATTTTTCACAAAACAATTTGAACTAAAATTAAAATTTTGAAAAGTAACTTTCCTAGACAATTCATTAAAGTATTTTACTCTACGATTATATGATTTTAAATGTGTTATACCTATAATACAACATTTTATTTGACAATTTAACAACTCTGCCAACGACCAATGGTGTAACCTTATTTAATAACAATAAACATACTTTTTCAAAATTTAAAAAGTTACTTTACTAGTTAAAATAACAATCTTTCGAAATAAATTTATATATATTTTTGTAGAAAAAAAGTCAATATTGATTTAAAGTGACATATTTCCTGTTGTGTCTGGTTAATCCTTTTTAATCTAATGTTAACACAGTTTCAATGTGGAAGACATAGGTCAAGTTGTTTCGCAGAAATTAAAATTATCATTGTCATTAAATGACCATTCAGCGCCATTTTTTTTTGATAGTTGAAAGAATATCTAACTAATTAACTGGACGATCGATCTATGGGAAAGAAGGCGCCAATGACTCAAAATAACGCTCGAGTAACTGAGTCGTTGTAAAAACATAACCAAAAAAAAAATAACACAGAATTTTGGTCTGGTGGTGATGCTATCGATTTTTTATTGCAAACAATTGGTTCTTATAAGCACCTGTCGGGACAGTGTGCTGAAATCCACAATGCGAGATATTAATTGAGCCATTTTTATTCGTATTCGTTATGAAAAATAATTTGATTAAGTGCTTTCCCTTGTTGACAGATGTAGTTATAGGAATATTAAAAAATATATATTTATTCTTTTCCCTTTTATTATACCTACCTTTTTATGACAATGATTTGAAGTCAACTGGAGAGGCCCTCCACTTTAATTAAATTGTTTCAATTGGGTCCACCAAGTGGGTATGTAAATACATAAGAATTATTTATAAGCTTCTGGGTACCTAGCATATAACCCTATATCAATGCGATATTGCCCAAATCCCTCATCTACGGTCAGTTAGCAATATTTGCGATCACGGTCAACTATTGGTTAGAGAAATTCCAACCGACGATTGACAAATTTTAGCCCGGATTCCATAGTGTCAGATAAGTTTCGGTTAGCTGTCAATATATGTATTTATTTGAATTGTGTCGTTCGTCAATCAAAATTATTGATTTATTTAATGAATGTTTTGGACTAACGAAGATTTTTGTATTGAAAGAAGTCATATTCGCGATCCATAGACTTTATAATTCAACTAAGACGTAACCAAATTATTCCGTTCGAATTTCATAAATTTATAATTTGATAAACTAAAGTGGCTGAAATATGACTAAAGAAATGATTAACTGATTTACTTCCGTGTAGTGTTAAAAAGTAAATGCGGACTGCCAATGCAAATTTAGGTTTGTTTTTCAATTCAATATTGCCAAATTATTCATATTTGTACGTATTTGACTGGCGTTTGGCTTTTCTGAATGTGAATTTATGGACAGATCCGCCAGTGTTGCCAGCGTATATCGAGTTCTAATTTATTCCCCACCAATATCAGTTCAGCTATCAACAGTGAAACTGTGCTAGGGATATCGATATAAAATCATCGGAAGTTACTCCTAACGATCCGGTATTGTAAAGTTATCGATTTCACTATGCTAGAGCCCCTGGAACGCATACCTGTCTAGTTTCTATTTCTAAAACATATTGTCAGTTGATGGGTCCAACGCGATTTTTATTTATTTTTAATGTGATGAGAATACACAAAATCCAAATATACGGAACAAGTGTGATTATGACAACCCCAACACTGGGATCTATGTAAGTACAATAGAATCATTTCAAAAAGATTCTTGGTTGTTTAGTGGTGAACTGTATTGTAGGAGGGGGTAAGAGGGGACAGCGGGCAGGTGTTTCAAAGAATTTCAAATTTGAACCACTAGGTATCACAAATGATTTGTGTGATACCTGTCTTTTGTGATTGCTCGAGTTTTTTTTACATTAGCTCCACACAGGAGGCCCTCAGAAAAATAATTCCACTCAAAACGTATATCGTATTTGGGGATGTTGTGTGAAGGGTATTTTTAGGAAAGAATTGAGGAGTAATTCTCGGAAGAAAAAGACATGAGTGGGTAGGAATCTGGGGGACAGTGTGTCCAGAAGTGATGGACGTACAAGATAGTCCTGCTGGGAAGGTCCAAAGTTCAACAAATATCTAACATGTAGTTGGTGAGCAGCCACATCCGTCGCCAAGACCCGGACAAACCTCACCCCAGCACCGGTTCGAGTCCTAGATGTGACCGTATTTTTATTTTATTTCTCTGTTTCAGATTTTCGATTGAGCTTCGCTAATATTGTCTTCATTAATTAAAATATTACAATTTGAGGTTTTATTCGAAGTTAAATATAAAATAAATAAAAACTAAGTTTTGAGATACTGAGGAAAGCAATATTCGAATGCTCGTCATAAATCAAATATTATTTACACGTAACGGCCCGGAATATTAGTATGACATTTTGAAATATACTACTAGTGACCTAGAAATCGTCAACATTTTGTTTAATTCACCACAAGTTTTTCTGCATTCTAATTGGTTCGGTGGTCTTTACGAGTAATCTGGGTTTTGTACCAGATAGAGTACACTTTTACATATAACTGCATATTCAACTCAAATTTCGATATTTCGGAGATATCGACAGTATAAAAAAATATATTCAAAATTAGAAAGATTCAGAGAAAAAATATTAAGAGGAATATAAACGCTAGAAATATTTGATTCTCATGCCATACAAAATTTAAAATCGCGCGTCGTATTTGCACGAGGCAAGTAAGCGAAAAGTGGTATTTATTTATTTGGTGCATAATTTTAAAAGAATGAAAAAAGTTAGAACATACAAAACCTCAAAAATTGTCTTAGCCATAAAGGGGTATTTTTTTAATTGTTTCTTATATTAATTACTTCATAGTTAAGTCATGAAAAACATTTTTTTAGTGGTTTACGCTTATATTTTTTGTTATGTAAATAATAATTTATTTGTAATTCCAATGCATAGAAAAGCTAGTAAAAGCTTTAATTTATCCGTAGCATATTTTTTGATGTTCGTAATGTAAACCAATTTGTCGTAAAGATGAATCTAAATAGTATCTAAATAGGATTTCACGTTTAGCCTCATCTTAAAAGACAAAAAGGGACGAGGTTTAAATTTTTTTAAATTATCTACTTTTGGTACCATGGAAAATAAGCTTCCTGACGGTTCGTTAAAAGTCTGTCAAAATAAAATTATGTCATCAAACTACTGATGATGCGTTGCTCCTAGCTTTTCTTACCAGACTTCTAATCCATATTGTAGTTTTCTAGTAAACAAGGGCCAATCTCACATATTCCTCTCGCAACAACCAGTGTAATTAAAAAGAAACAGAGGGGAGCCGTGTAATATTACAATGTACCGACACCTGTTCAACAGGACGCCTTCAAATTTACCACGTCCAAATATGCTCCAACGCGCATGTGCAAACACGCAAATACACGGGCAGGTAGTTTACGAACAAGCGTGATAGTCTAATTAAAAATTATTATTTTACTCAAGAAGCAGCCTGTCTGTTAAACTCATGTTGGAATTAGGACGATTCAATTTAATGAATTGACGGTGAATTATTTTTGTCTTGTTACATTCTAGATTTCATGGCTTTAAAGGGCAAAACAGCTAGCAGTTTAAGCAATTTAATTTCAACATTTAGCAACACAAAATATTTTGAACATTATTTTTAGTTTTTTTTATTTTTATTTATTTATTTCAAAAACATACGGCACAACATGTGCCATTAACATAAATTATAGTTATGTTTGTATTATAATACAATAACAAAACGAAAGTAACAACATATATTAAAGTTAAATATAAAAACAAAAGGTAAAAAAAGGAGTTGAGGTAGTAAGCAGTAAGTAAAAAGTAAGATGAATAAATGAAAGTATAAAGTAAAAGCATAAAATATAAAATATAAAGTATAATGAAAAGTTAAGGATTGAAATAAAAAGTTAAAAGGTAGGAAATAATACAGTCAAAAGTAAAATGTATAGTCTATAAGATAGATATCTTAAAAAAAATAAAAAGTACAAAGTTATATATATTAAGAAAAAAGAGTAACAAGTAAAGAGTACAAAATGCTCTTAGGAGCCAAAAATTGAAGATAATATAAAATTACCAAATATAAAAGGTATCACTGATTATGTTATGTTTCTAATCCATAGATATTGGGAACGCACATCCTTTGTGTACACCACTATTTAATTAACAATATCGACATGTTTCAAAAACAATGTTTTCTTCGTCAGGATAATAAGTTAATAAAAAATAACAAAAGACAAACAAGTATAGACAAATAAGAACATAGACAAAATATTAGAAAGGAGAGGTGAGTAATTACTTAAAATATCATAAAAAACAATATACAAAATAAAATATAAAAATTATTTTAGGATGGTTAAAAAACACATTTACATACTAAAAAATCTTTAAAACAAAAAGTTATTTGTTTCGTTAAATTAATAATGACGCCACAAAGTGAATTTGCGAAGTTTGAAGAAATTTTATTTAATTTTTACATTAGCTCCACACAGGGAAAATATCCCTCAGGGCACGTCATATACTTTTAAGGCGATTCAAAAGTCCAGGAAAAAAAAGAAATCGGAATTCACGCCCCTTTATGGTAAGAGTTTAAATATACTCGAGAAAAAGCTTTTGGAAAGGTTGAAAAGGGTACTGAGATTTTTTTATTACAGGTTGATTTCGCAAAGGCCTGTAAAAAAATTCTCTTTTTTACGCATTGTTTATTGAAATAAAACGTAAATTTTAAATTGATTTATAAAACCAAGAGATGCCGAGTCTATACGTCTATTCCCCGCTCCGGCCGGGGACGGACTGACAGAAAATGGGTGTGGCAAGTAAGTAGTTCTTCAGTGGATGGCATAGAGTTCACTTTGAAAATCCAAATTCGTCGACTGCCGGCCGTATTGTGAAATAACAACGTGAAAACGCATATTTTATTTTATTTTGTGAAGTTCGGGCGTAAATATTATATTTTTTTGCGATTATTATAAAAGAAATTAATTTTGCCATATAACACAATAAAAGCATATCCGAAAAGGTATAACGGTATAAAAGATACAGTCACATAAGTATGAAAGTTTGCACTTGAAAGTGTATTTTATAGATCTAACACTTTATTTTTTTCAAGGCTTATTAAAAGATTTAAAATGGCCCTTAAAAAATGACCGATGTTTTTAAGGGCCACGATATGTTCTACACGCGTTATTTAATTGAAGCATCTATAATATTTCTAAGCGATCAAATTTTCAAAACAAAAACATATGATTTTGTATGATTTTGCATTATTTAGTATGGCTTCATCTCAAGGGAAAGTTATGAGAGGTGGGTATGAATCTGAAAGTTAATGTGCCAATGAGTGACGGATGAATCCATATCTCCCACTGCGGTGCAAGCCGACCGATGGGTTGAGAGTTTAATATCTTTGTTGAGAGAGTCCGGCTGGACAGGTCTACGTTAGGTTTCCCTCAACCAGTCTCTTCCGATCCGGCCTTCCACGAAGTAGGTGGGCAAACGCATTCGCCGTCAGGACCTAGACAATCCACTTATCCCTAAAAAACCTAGTTAAACTGTCTAAACACAGTACGTAGATATTTTAGCTCTAATTAATTCAATTAATTAATTCAACGATTTTATAATAATTTTGGACAAAAATATAGCGACGAATTCAAATAATTAGTATTTCTATAGTTGCCTATAATATGAAAAAAGAACTAGTTGAAGATAATATTAATGATTCTAAATATTTGAAATATGAGATAGACAAATATGACGGTTTGACAGAAGGTGGCAATAGCGAAATTGGAAAACGCGCCGTCCCGGTTAGACGAGAGGTCTGGGTTCGAGTCCCAGTTGCGACCATTGTCTTTTTCTGTTTTTCTGTGTCTTGTTTTCTTTCATATTTTCATTTGGATTTAAAAGTGTTATCTTCTTCTTCAATGATATATTACGTTGATGGGAATAACCTTCAAAAGTTATAAAAAGAGAGTTTTTCTCGTAAAAAATTGAATTTCTATAGTACCTATATATTTTTTAAATTTTGAATTTTTTTGGATTCCACTACGTAAAACTACAAGTCGGGATTTTTTCTGGAGCAAATATTCTAGTACTAACTACCGCATGTATTCATTTTTGACCAGAATACTAATGGAAGGAAATAATTGTACCAAGTCGGTGGACATCTTCAATTTATCACGGTTGTATACAAAGGTTCAGTTATGTACTATTGTTATGTTTAGCTATGTATTAAAATAAATATTTTTTTTTTAAAGTTTTTTTTTCACCTGCCCAAAAGTACATACAACCATGACAAAAAGCAAATAAAGTTTATAAAATAATGGCTTGAAAAGTTCAATAAGCACAACCTTTCAGGTAAACAGAGATAATGATCTCATTACAAATCGCTTTGGTGTGAAACACCCTCAATAATAGATATCCGTTTTACACATTATAATGAAATAATGGAGGAACAGCAAAGGCAATAACATAAATTACAGGTAAAATAGGCCGATGCCGGTCTTTCTGATCATAAATGGATAATAATTTAAATACATTAATCGATAGGCATCAAGGAAACGTGTTTAGTCTACCGGTTAATGTTTTAAATGTCGATTTTATGGTGTCGATATCGGCGACATCGTTATATGGGGGAGTTTTGAGATATCCTGTCATCGTATCACTTTTTGTTGTTTTCCTATTTTTTATGACTATTGAAAAATTATTGTAAAAATGCTGTATAATGCTTTTGTATATTTGATCAACGAATGAAAAGATGTTTGTTTGTTTGTCTAGGAAATAATTCGTAAAAGTAGTGATCTTGCGTCATGAAATTTGCGCAAGTTTTATCTGTCTTTGATTTGTCCATAAACCAAGATAATAATTTTAATTAAAATAAAAGTTTTTATTTAAATTTAATTTATATTATTTTTTAGAAAGTTTTGACAAAAGCATAGCAGGAAATTTAAAAATTATTAGCAAAAAAAGTGCTTTAAATTAGAAAAAAACAGTGCTACCGAAATGTCGTTAAATCCTAAAAGAAAACTTTTTTTACAGTAGCTCCACTCAGGAGGCCCTGAAAAAAAAATCCTTCAGGTTTTATGTCATCTTTGGGGATGCTATGTGGAGGGTTTTTTTAGGGAAAGGAAGAAGGGGAAGTTCTGGGAAGGAAAAAGGTGTGAAGGGTAGGTAGGAATCTGGGAATCAATTTGTCCAAGAGTGACGGATGTACTAATTCATCCCTCCCACTGCGGTGCAAGGCGAAGGTCGAGAGAGTCCGGCTGGAGAGTTCAAAAGTTCTCCCCCAACAAGTCTATCCCGATCTGGTCCGCCACGCAATAAGTGCCAGGCGATGGGTGGAGAGAGTCCTGCTGGAGAGTAGTCTCCCTCAACCAGTCTCTTCCAGGTGGGCAAACGCATCTGATGCCAAGACGCAGACAAACATCACCCCATAAACCCAGGCACCCCTGCTAAGTCACCAAACTTAGCGAGCCACTTGGGGTGACCTACGGCAGGGGTGTTGGATTTTCAATAAACGCGGCGATACCCGTATCCACCTCCCAAATTAAATATAAGAGTAGGTATTTATTTGCGTCAACCCTGGCTTCAAAATGGTTTTGGTCTATCGATACTACTTAATCGATGTAGATATAAGTAGTCAGTAGGAAGGAGATAGGTACCTAATTTGAATTTGAATTAAACACATTTACATAAATAAACCAAACCAGTTTGCTACCGGGTGGGTGTGTGTAATATGTACTGTCATTAGCCATCGTTTTATTATAAAATTCTAATTCTACATGTCGCTACACGATCACCAAAATGTTGTTTGCTGTTATTTATTTTAGAAGCTTAAATCATGTAAACCAGTGGAAAAATGCTTATATTTTTTGTAATAATTTCATTTCAGAAGATTTCTTGCTTCTCCGGACTTTTCTCTATAAATTCGATAATAGTATTAACGTTTTTTACAACGACAAGGTTCTTCATTAGTTTATAATTAGGTACCTGTGTTATGTAAAGTTTTCAATATTATTTAATTAATAATGACAGTAGGTATGTATACCCATGCAATTTTTAAACATTACTCTAACCAGAAATTACAGAAATTGAACAAAACGATAGATTTTTTGTCGAAGTATTCGATTTATTTTTACCGTTATTGTTCTTTAGACTTTATGTCCGGGTTAAATCTTCCCCACAGGAAAAACTTAACCCTTCCACACACTTTTCCACAAATGATCATCTAGCCAATCCATGCTATGCAATTGCATTGTATAAGTATAATAAATACAAAACAATACAAGAACAACATGTCAACCTACCAGAGACCAAATGATATGTTCATATCAGAGGGTTCGGCTCGATAGAACTCTACTACTTACTACTTCTTTTAATGTTGCTATTTCTATTGCTATTACTATTATTATTACTATCACTATACCTATTCGATTTTTTAACCGCAGTGACTCAAAATGTCAATGTTTCCACATCGTACAGAAATTCGTTATATAACTAACACGGAATCTTTAAACATGTCTACAATATTCCTAAATTTATTGCCAAAATGATGCAGTCTGTTTATAGGTATTTGAGCCTCATAGTTTTTTTTTCAATTGTCACAGAAAAAGGTAGCACTTTGCCTCGGTCGGTACGTAAAATTTTATTTTAACGAGAATTTCAGGGTTGTCAATGCAACCATATTAATAATTTTATTTAATAGTACAAGGTCAGAGATGATTCACCTATCTGAAAGCGTAATTAAGTTGAGTTGTTTCATCAAAAGGACAAAGTTAATATTTTGAGTAAGAATATTCAGCTTAAAGTTAATGAATCTTAGAAATTTGTGCTGTACTCTTTCTATATTGTCGGAATGTGTTTTATACAATGGGGACCAAATAGGCGAATTATACTCTACATGGCTTCTTACTAAAGAAGTGTATAATGTTATCAAACATTCTAGTGACTTGAAATCACTCGCTGTTCTGCATATATGAAATTTTATCATTAATAAATCAAAATCATTTTTATAGCTCTATTTGTTATTTCATTAACGTGCAGAGTAAATATGCCAGAACAGTGTTGTGTGGAAGTCCAACACTTCATTTACCTACCTAAATATTTAGAAAGTTTGATTAGATTTTCAAGTGTAACTTCCCAATCACCCTCGCACCGCATTGTCTGCCAGGTTAGCCAGCAGCCAGCAGCCAGCAGCGGTGACACTTCATCAGCTTTGGCTTTGCCTACCCTCCTGTCAGGTCAGGATGTGACGTCACGCCCCAGCGGACGCGCGCACTCATTACGGCGGAGGGCAGATCGGACTATCATTGTGTTATGATGCAAATTAACCAAAAGCGGCTGGGAAGGGAAAATGCTGCAAGGATACAAAATACACATAATGATTTTGCCATGAAAATTTTGTAACCCCTCAGGCAGTTTTTTCGCTTTTGGGAATAGCTTAGGTCTCATGGAAATCGTTGTCAAAAATATGATCTAAATGGTGCTAGAAAGAGAAAACACAACGCTTTATACACAAATTTAGAAGTTAACCACAGTAAAATTCAACCCAAAATAACAAATAACTTTAGTCCGCCTCGTCACAGAAACCCCTAGTGTGGAGGACTAAGAAATACAATATCTTTACCTAATATCACCATTTTATTTTGTATATAGAATCATTTTATTTATTGCTTAAATAAAAAAATAAAAATTTAAAAAATGTAGACCATTAAAAATTAGAACAACCCAAAAATTGATTTAGAGAATTATTGATTAAGTTATTAATCTTTTGGGCCTGTACAAAATAATATCGTGTAATCAAATTTTCCCGTCGGACATCCAATTTCAAATACATTAGATGTGTTTTAACGTATCCCAAAACGAAAAACTGTTTTTGAAAGCAGATGAAAGACTCTTTCAGATTTTAACCAAGCCCACACAATATGCAATTAAAAATATTAATAATTTGAACGCAAACATAGTTTAAGTTTTTATAATAGCTTACCAATAGTTTTTTTTAACTATATTTACCACTAAAAAACACATTTAATTAGACGTACAATTATAAATATTGTCACTTTACTTTCTTTTGTTTCATTTAAAATGATTAAACAAAAAAATTGGCAAGCTTCGACCGAGTGAACTACTTGGCTGTTTTCCCTTTAAGGGAGAGTCCCCAAGAGTCCAGAAAAAAATCGAAATCGGAATTCACGCCCCTTTGTGTTAGGAGTTTAAAAATACTTGAGAAAAATCTTTTGGAAAGGTAGGTATTTGAGATTTTTTTTACAGGTTGATTTCGTAAGGGCCTTTGTTTATTGTAATAACAAGGAAATATAGTTTGCACTTGAAAGTGTTTTTTTATAGACCTAATACATTACTTTTTTCTAGGATTATTAAAAGACTAAAAAATGACCGATATTTTAAGGGCCAAGATATGTTCTACACTCAGTATTTAATTGAAGCATCTATAATACTTCTAAGCGATCAAATTTTCAAAACAAAAATACTTTTTTATTTATTTATTGTAATATAAAAAACATGGGTTACATATATATACAAACATTTTACAAAACACTATAATAGAGGTCGTTTTTGGTCATATGTTATACCCCATCAGAAAAGAGGAGCTCTTGTGCCTGATAGGGGAGCCACGATTCTTAATTATGTTGTAAGTTATAGCATGTTTGTATAAAATATTTACTTTTTGTTGTAAGTTTTTTTTGAAAAATTGTTTAATTTTATTATTTGCTCTGATTGGTTGATGATACAGCGCAATTCAGAGGGGAGGTTATTGTAGTTTTTTATGGCTTGGTAAATATAATGATTTTGCATTTGAGTTGTTTTAAAATTAGATTACATGATTTTGTATTATTTCGCATGGCTTAATCTTAAAAGATTTTTTTTCAAATCATACGGGAGCGTCTACGGCAATCTTTTAAATGCAAGAGATAGCTTGGTGTTATACCTTTCTAAATCTGCTTCTATTGTTTTTTTTAATATTTGAAACTATAAAGCAAAGGCACAAATTAAAAATATAAACTATATTATTTCCTAATTAACTAATTAAATTCCGCAGATAGTGGTAGAAAAATATTCTCTGGTCTTACTGGGGAAATGTGTCTGACCATAATATAAATGGAGAAAGAGCGAGTTTTAAGGTGTCGAACATAGCACTATATGGCCCGAGTAGTTTTAAATAAGTTCCTTAATGTCAATGTCTTTTTGTATCCAACATAAATAAAGAAACAATTCTATGCGATAAAGGACCTGCACCATTTTAGTTGTACACCCTTTCCCAATCGATTAATTCTCGGGGTAATTGTTCATGTGTGAAATGGGCCCGAATTATACGGATAATTCCACAGTTTTGAAAAGGCAGCGCGATCCACACACGGCGTGGCACATTACCATAGGATATAGGCGCTCCCAGCCATACTACCTGGTACCAGTGGTACCTGCCCAGAGTGCCCAGTACCTACTCGTAATGTTTACTGTCTATCAACCAGTGCCTGGTGATGCATTGGCTTGTCATTGTAGGAATAGAAGCATTTTCAGGTAAGGCATGAACATGGACTGATGCAGATACAAACGTAATATTTAAAAAGTTTGGTATTATGGGTATCCGATAAAAGAGTATGGAATGTCTGGAGTTTGTAGAACTGTGAATCCTGTAATAAAGTGAAAGATAACATGGTGATGGGTTAGGTTTAATTGTTTTCATATACTCCACACAAGAGGCCTAGAGTTCTCTCTCAGGACCGATGTCTGAGATTAAAAATTCTCTTGCCGAGAGGGTACTACCCGTAGCTCTATCCTACTGACTTTCTCTTGGGTATGCTCGGAACGTCTATCTTCATACTGATTGATGGATTGTTTAAAAATTCGGCTATCATAGAGACCATTTATTTCTATTCTGCGTCATCGACAGCTCGTCCTCAACACTCTTAGCTACCATTATCCTTCTGAAGGAGGGAGGGGGAGTGGAATCCGAGTGGGGGTGGGAAACAAAAGAGAGGGGGGTTCGCAGGAAAGTAGGGAAGGTGGAAGAGGTATGCGGGAAGGTAGAGGGGAACCCGAGAGGGGGAAGGCGGGGAAGGTGGACGGTAATGCTGGAAGGAAAGCGGAAGGGGAATGGAGACATTGGTAATGCTTTCGAAATAATGAAAAATGAATTAGCTGTCATATTGAAATGAAAGGAGACCGTACGCAGTTATACAGTCTTTTAAAGGGTTGAAGAAGTGAACCCTGGACTTTCATTGAAAATGCCAACCAAGAGTATCGTGTTTCCGGACTGTGCACAGGTCTTTGAATGTATCAATGTCAGTAAGAGTGCCCTTTAAGCATTCCTTTCCATTTAAACGATTTCCATTTCTTCCAGTTCCTCTAAAATATTAATATATTTTATTTGTTTGATCAACTTACCTCCAATCGCATCAGACATCAGTAACACCGTGTAAACACGAGGAATTCAGAATAAATTTGCCGCATTATGTATCGGAATCCACGGGAAATGGAAGCCATTGAATGGACATCAATGTCTTCCCAATATATTTCAAAGCACAATAAACACCTAATGGCCTCCACACAATTGGTAGCATTTTAATTTCGGCGCCTACTCGAACTCCGATACGGATGGTCGCCCTTCGTTTATATTGTCATCGGCTATTCGGCTATTGTGATTAATTTGAACCGTTTCGTTGGTTGGTTGTCAACTGATATTAAATTCCATAACTTAAAAAAAAAGCGAATTACATGTTACATATGTTTTCTATAACGTCAGCAATGTGGGGGGATGTCGTGCAGAAAGACGTAGAGAAATAAAGGGAAATTTGATGAGTTTTGGATTTAGAATAAAGAAGAACACAAGAAATACCTTCGGGGCTCTAGCATGGTGAAATCGATAACTTTACAATACCGGAACGTTAGGAGTAACTTCCGATGATTTTATATCGATATCCCTAGCACAGTTTCACTGTTGATAGCCGAACCGATATTGGTAGGGAATAAATTAGAAATTGATATACGCTGGCAACACTGGAGGATCTATCCATAAATTCACATCAGAAACGTCAAACGCCAGTCAAATACGTAGAAATATGAATCATTTGGCAATGTTGAATTCAAATACAAACCTAAATATGCATTGGCAGTCCGCATTTACTTTTTGACACTATACGGGAGTTAATTAGTTAATCATTTCTTTGGTCATATTTCAGCCACTAAAGTTTATCAAAATTCGAACCGAATAATTTGGTCGCGTCTTAGTTGAATTATAAATTCTATGGATCGCATATATGACTTCTTTCAATACAAAAATCTTCGTTAGTTCAAAACGTTCATTAAAAAAGCCAGCAATGTTGATTAACGAACGACATAATTAAAATAAATGCATATATTAACAGCTAACCGAAACTTATCTGATACTATGGAATCCGGGCTAAAATTTGTCAATCGTCAGTTGGAATTCCTCTTACCAATTGTTGACCGTGATCGCAAATATTGCTAACTTACCATAGATGACGGATTTGGGCAATATCGTATTGATATAGGGTTTCGTCGATCGACCATGCTAGGTACCCAGGATCATTTGCAATTCAATTCAATGTAATGTTTACGCAATTCAAATGGGATAGAGACCTACGATGTCAGGCAAGTGTAAGTGCATTTGTTTCCATTCAAATTTTAATGTAAGTCGCTTCTACTTTTTTGTTATTTATTCTATAATTTGGAACTACCTGGCCAAGAATAAATTTTTGTCATTTGTAATAATTTCAATAGTCTAAGTAAACTTTATTTGATCGATGTGTGTTAGATATTTCACAATTTATTTAATTAAAAGAGCTCACTTTCCAGAGTGGTATATACTTTAAGTATCGTCCTGGTGAAAGAATGCCTTTCAGAATCGAAACCTTGCTTGGAATAACTGTTAACATGTTTGTTTTATTCTGTGCGCAACATCGTTTCCATCATAAACTATATAGCTTTCAAATATTAAAGTAACTGTCAAATAATAAAACAAAACTCCAAAATGTTTGTTCTTTATTTTAGAATCGATCTCAGGCGAAAAAAACTTGGATTGGAAGGTTTAGGTACCCACTCATTGATCATAATCGGGACCCGATTTACTCTTGCTATTAGTATGAAGCTTCGTGACGACACACGTAGGTGCGGCCCAAGCATTAGGCTCACTAGGCTGAAGCTCAATTTTGGCAGAACGCATCTTTTGAAACAAAAATCAAAGTCCTTCGATAAAAGTTCAATAAAAACCTATAACATCTGTTTCTGGTTGTATGTATCTCCCAGTAAAGCAACATTCCTACCATTCTACCCCATGTCCACTGTCCGGACTGTCCCCCTGAGTAATGTCCCCCACCCTCGCCCTCAGTAACTTGCAAAACATTTTATTGGCTGTAAATCGATTGCAAAATAGCGCTGTTAGCTTAATGGAAGACTTCTGTTTGGTGAAGGCTGGTGTTAGAGAATTGGCTAAATTTATATAGTTCAATAAAATTCTAACAAGCGAAAAGCAAACAATATATCGGTAGGAAGGAACTTACAAAATGAAGTACAGAATTTATTTATTCAATATATTATTTTAATGGAAAATTATGATTCAAATGGGTACCAGGTTTTGGTGTGGAACTTGTTTAGCTTGATTTATACATCATCTAGGCGTAAGGTGATCCACTAGTCCTGGAGAAATTCGACGACGGAATCCACGCCTCTTTTTGGGAGGTACTTAAAAATACTCGAGAAGAAGTTTTTGGAAAGGTTGAAGAAGGTATTTGAGAGTGGTTTTTCATAGGGTGATTTCGTAATGGCCTGTAAAAAATATATTATTTCCTTTTTACGAATTGTTTATTCTAATAATAAGGAAATTTAAAATCGATTGCACGGAACCAAGTGATGTAGAGTCAAGAGACATCCACATATTCCACATACCCCGGTATCGGGGCGGTAACCAACACAAAATGTACACGTAGTCCTTATGAATCAAGCTAAAATTCAATTTTTAGACGTATCGACCCTTTTCTACAAAAAATATAAATTGATTTCGAAAGGTTGTTATTTTATCTAGTAAGGTTATGTTTAAAATTTTTAAAAATATGTTAATTTTTATTATATTAAGATTAAACCGTTGGTCGTTGGCAGATTTCTTAAATTTTCAAATGAAATATTGTATTATACAACACACTTTTCAAATCATATAATCACACTGTAAAATAAAGCAATGAATTATCTAGGAAAGCTACTTTTCATAATTTTAATTTCAGTTTAATTAAAATCATTAAAAATAAATTCTGAGTACACATTTTGTGAGGATAATGCTTCAGTTTGTCTATTTATTTACGGAAAACTTTATAAACCAACATATTTCAGATTTTTTTACACACTTATTTTGCTTAGACATGATTGAAAAATTGTAAATACTTCTGATCAAAAAATAATAACAAAACATAGATAATTTTTTTTAAATGTATCACGCGTTCGAGAATTTTCATTGCTAACATGAATATAAACATATATTAAAGCAAATTTTGAATGAAATAAAATCAATATTGAGTTTAGAATAATCAGTCTTTCTCATCGGAACCGCCCTGTACAGATGCAAGGGTACGATCTCAAGACCATCTTTCGAAGAAATTTGACTCCTCGGCCGCTGGTTAATGGGCCTTCATTTTGACTACCTAATGTGATAAAATGTTCGTATTGCATTTGTGGATCTAATGTTACTACCGTAAAACAGCTCCAACTGCCCTGAGAAACTTTAACTAGGTACTTCATCCCGTCTGAAGAGAGTTAGGAGAGAAAGAAGAGAAGAGGAGGAAGGTTGAGAAGTACCTGACTAAACAGATTTTATCATTAAACACGGCTTAAGCCATTTCAAGCATGTTTGGACACGAAATGGTTGTTTCTAACCATTGAGGAAATTCGTTCACTTTGGAACGATCTATTTTATTTTTATTACAAATCGCCTCTCAGAGAATATGATGTAAAACGATTAAAATAAATGATATTAAGTGGTAATATTATATTACTAGAGCGAAAATTTCTGACAAAAGAATTTGATCTAATAAAACAAACATCCCCTCTGTTCCTTAGATACGTAATTGGCATTTTAACACTGTCCGACTCGTGCAATCTGATTCATATCTCAAATCCACCACACACAAAGTCAGCCTCCACCGAGGGTAGATCTCTGATCTAAAACTACCATCTTAATTGATCGGATGCTGTGGCTTGTTATCAGAACGGCTGGAAGTCTAGAAGCAGGAGATTTGTCACTGTAACCCTGTTATCTCAATTCGCAATAGTCGTGGCCATAATATAACTGAATGTTCCAATTCCGGGAGATCATAAAATCTGAGGATAATTGCCTCTGGATGAATGTACTCGGATTGGCAGGTCATTTAGTCTTTACTGCTTTAGTGACTCATTAAATTAGTTTATGAATGTATTTATCTGGAAGTCATCGGGGGTATTGGCTTCTTGCGTTAGCGTAATTATGGTGGGAATGTCCAGATAAAATACGTGGGAGACAACAAGATGTCAAAAAGGGGAAAGATGTGACAAACACAGAAAAAAAATGTGATGAGATAACTGTTAGTGTAATTACAATTATGTAACTCTCTTTGCATTATTAATCATGAAGTATGGGATTACGAATAAACATTTATGATAGTATGGGATTACCAATAAACATTTATAATAGTTTGGGATTACTAATAAATATTTATGATAGTATGGGATTACCAATGAATATTTATGATAGTACAGGATTGCCAATAAACATTTTTGATAATAAGGGATTACCGATGAACATTTATGATAGTATGGGATTATCAATATACATTTATGATAGAAAGGGATTACCAATATATATTTACGATAGTACGGGATTACCAATAAACATTTATGATAGTATGGGATTACCGATGAACATTTATGGTAGTATGGGATTATCAGTAAACTTTTGTGATAGAAAGGGATTACCAATAAATATTTACGATAGTATGGGATTACCAATAAACATTTATGATAGTATGGGATTACCGATGAACATTGTGATGAATCGTAATGCCTACCTACACCTACGCTATGGGAGGAAGGAACATTTTCACGTTCAAGAGGGCCTGCAAAGTTTTTTTCTAATATCGTGTAAATTATAGGTACATCCAGTAACGGCTAATAATCAAAACAAGAGACACGTGGACTTTTATCACGATGGGTGACCTTCATTTTCGTTCCCACAGGAATTAAAGTTGAACGAACTTTATTTTAAACAGAATCAAAGACAAAGAAATGAATGTTTATTGGCCCTGAGGAGTGTTTATATAAGTGACATTGGAAACAGAGGGTCTTGGAAACGGAGAGTCTCTTTGGGCGCCGTTAGTCTAATCAAAACAAAAAAAATTAAGGCGTAAGTACGTGTTTGGTTTAACACATCAGACATAGAAGAGTACTTTAGAAAAAACCGATTTTATTTGACAGTGCGGCCGTTAAAATTGAATTATAACCAAGTACGTAAAAATTCTAATATAAACAGGATTCAATTAATGAAGATTTATTTCAAAATATTTTAAACATAGGAAGGGATTTAACAAGTTTGAAAAAAGGGAATCCGGCCCTTGTCGTCAGTGAGTGTACAATGGACGGGACGGTCGGACGCGGAATTGAATCGCGAACTCTTGGTCTCGGACTTAGAAAATTTATTCAAGAGTTTCTCTCATAGATTCAGTGTTTTTCTTTCAACTTTGAGAAATAAAAAAAAAATTCATAATAAAAAAAATCCGATTTATTACAATTTAATTTACAGTGAGTGAGGGAATAATTGGCGGCGAGGACGGTTGACCGTGAACAATTCGTTGTTTTTTTTTTTAACTTAAATCGAAGTGTAAAATCCAGTGAATTTATATTCGATGTTTCTGTACGAATTAAAGATAATTGAAGAGTGGTCTTTAAACATATAAAAATTTTGTGTCTTAAAATATAAATAGGATTTCGGAATAATAATAACATAATTAAAACTTTAGAAATCCGATTTACTACAATTTAATTTACATTTGTGAGAGAATAATAATCATGAGATAGATACGCGGCATATAATTGAAAAATAATTTATTTCACTATGAGTTTACAAAGGAAAATAATAATAATAAAATTTAGAATTTTATTTCTAAAATAAAGTTTTGATTACGACTAAGAAGTCCGGCTGAAATAAATTATAGAGTATTAACGAAATATTAAACAATTAAAACTTTGGTTTTAAAACAAATAAAATAACGTCAGTGAAATAAATAAATAATAATAACGAATTGCTCGAAAGCGATAGTGATTTAATAAGATGGTCAAAGTTTCATTACAAATTAAATACCGAGTTGATTATGAGTGATGATAATAAATCAATGCTAGGAGAAAATCAGAGGTTTTAACATAATCTAATAATACCCAAGTGAAAATTTAAATAGAATCGTTTTTTTAATCCAATTCTAGCAGGGAGAAGGTTTTAGACATAGTCTAAAATATACAAGTAAAAGATTTTTTATAGTATCGATTATTTTTTTTTTATCAAAAAAATCTAATATTAAAGAATGCGATTAAAATTTTTTAAACACCAAAGGGGTAATTTGCAGAATTTTGGTAAGTTTTTTTTATCACTAAACTATTTACAGGTTCTTGGAGATAATGCAGAGCAAGCAGTCACACTTATTTATAAAATTTGCGAACAGAGCATGTCGGTAACTAACAATTTTAATAACAGCAACAAATAAATATCTATCCAAGGAGTCAGGTCAATCCCATCAGACATGACTTAGTTTGTTAACTTCGGCCTTCGAATTTGCAACGACGAGTATATACACAGAACTATTTAACTTTCATATTTGAACTTAAATAATTTGTTCCGTAATCGGATTGATCTAAGAATCTTTTAGAAAAATCACGTATTCTAGGGCAGTAGGACATCCAGCAAACACACGGTTTATTATAAACAAAACATTGACATTCTTTTATTTTGTTATTTAGAACGAGTTGGGCAGCAGCGTGCTTGGGGACAAGTTAATTAGTTATAGTTTGTGACAAAGAACTTTCAGTTGATGTGTGAAAATTAATATGTGCAATTTTAAAGCAATAGACCACAAGCATAAAATCAAGGGACAAGTTTATCAATTATGGTCTGAAAATTTAAAATTTAAAAATTAAATTTATCAAAATTGAAATTAGAACTTTTTGCATAACATTGTCTTTCTAGTTATCTAGGTGAATACCTACTACTTCATGAGGGGGGCTTCCTCAATAAAAATAAAGCCAAACCAAAAACTCACTTTTCCATTTATACCTACCTTATAGGATAGGTATCCCCTATCCTTTCATACCTAAACACGTGGACTCAGTGACCACATTAAAAAAGCACTGGTAGTGAATGGAGACATACAGTCCAAATCCAAAAACTTTACCCACGCAGTAAACTTCAGGATTGTTGTATGCAATTATGTGTCTCTGGGGAAGGTTAGTGTCAAACGTTCCCTGAGGGAGAGAGAAACTTTAGGCCCTGTGACGGTATTGCCAAGGGAGGAGGCATGCGGAGGCAGGAGGAGACGTATGCGAGGAATACGCTGGCGCGGCGCTTAAAGAAAACTCTAAGTCATTTGCATATCGTAGTCTTGTCGACCTTCGATTTGATGCGAGCCAACTGGAACGCTCCCTTGGCGCAATCGCAGCAGGTCTAAGAGGTGGCAGGAGTGCGATTCTGTCGGATCACGTGGGAGATGGATACGACAAAAACAGTCGCACACCACATTCAACGCGAGTAGAGTCGTGATAAGGGATGCAATGAAATACCCCTTCTAGAATCAGTCGAGTTAAACTACCTGGAGGTGAGGAGGTTGGGATAGTTCTGGGATACGATGGAAGACCTGGTACTTATCTCTGGTACGTAAAGCTCCTATCGAAGCAAGGAAGCCCGCAGAAGAGGGTAAAATCCGGTCTTTAGGTATGTGTAGCCGTGCATTGACAAAGGCCTTTTCGGAAGTCGGTCACCAGAATCTATTTGGTTAGTGGAGGAGCCAACCTTTGCAGAAATCTATTTTTTTTTTCCCTTGTTCCAATCCCTACACACATCCCTTCCCCAAACAATCTAGTGTTTACTAACCATGAAAATAAAACTCATGTTAGGTGGAGGTTTGCAGACTTCAGGTGAAAAACTGAGACCTAGAATTAGGTCATATTACGCAGGTAAAGTACATACTTTTTCATGAAATGTTTGTTACAAATTGATAACTGTTATTCTCTTTTATTTGTATTTTAAATAAAGCTGTGCTAGGGAGGAAATAAACAAAACGAATATCAGGTATAGGCAGAATCTAAGACAGGGTTAGTTTATCAAAAGCGTTAGAAGATATTTAAATCAATCAATTAAGAATTCTTTCACTCTTACTCTAAAGAACCGAAGTTACCACAAAACCATACATTATACTCTTTACATTTGTATGCGTTTTATTACGCGTATGGGTGTAAATCCTAAAACAAAAAATTACACAACGCTGGATACGGAGTTAATGTAAACAAAAATTTAAAATCTTGATTACTGTGTGAAATTATCACAGGGATTGCGAAAAACAGGGTTTAGATTAGCTCAGGAAAATGTAGAAGTTTGAAAAATAGGTTGAGAGAAGAGGTCTCCGCAAAAGTGCGAATGATTTAAAGTTAGACTAGAAATACCCTAAATGATGGGCTAGGTACATCATGATAGAAAGTTACGAAAATATTGGAGCTACGAGGGTAGGCGCGACACAGCGCATTCGGTGCCGTGATCGTATATAGGGGTAGAATCTCAACACATTTGATACAACGTAGCCAGAGTAGATTCATCACGATTTGGTACACGTAGGCAGGGTGTATCGTCACATTTGGCGCTTGTGACCAGGAGAGTAAGATTTAAAAGCTGGAAGAATTCAAAATAGAGAAAAAAAAAATAATAATAATGATAAAATTAAAAATAAGTTATTAATAAGCCATTAAACCAACTTCATAATAAATATAACAAGTCGGAAAAATAAATCGAAAACTCGCAGCTTTTAATTAAAATAGTTTGGAAAAAAATATAATTTTAAATTTAAAAACAAATAATAAAAGTTCAAATACAAGAAAAAGATCTAAACGAATAATGAAAAACGGGCCTTAAACCGAAGGATTGAAATTTTGTTATCTTAATCATAACATTGACTAGCTTGATTCATATTTTGAAGGGCCGCGCATTATTATAAACAAAATATTCATGTTGGAGCGGTAACGTAAACAAAACATAATTGAACCGTTGAGTGTAAATAAACACTGTCGCAAGAGAATTATTGTATAGTGTGAACATTTTTATTACGGAATAGACAAAACATTGTTATGAATTCATTTATTTGAGAGATTAGTTTGGGTAAGTCCCGATGAAGAGTTTTAAAAATAAACATTTGATTCTTGTTTACATTAATTCATAACGACGGCGTATTGAGTTCTATCGGGTATATTATTGTTTATTGTGTCTAAAGAATGGATCATTTGAATAGATCTTACATAAAAAACGGTGACATAAAAATAAAAACCAACATAAAAATACAGAACAAAAGACGAATAGAATAAAGTATTACATCGCGTGTAATAATAAAATAATAACAAAAGTGAATCCTTTTGATACTGTCATATTAACATTATGCAGGGACGGACTGAACGTTTAAAAATCAATATTTAATACATCGATAAACGGATGCGGACTGAACAAATTTAAAACTTAACCTTTCAATTTCGGTTTGCAATAAAGAGTAGATAATGGAGGAAAAAAAAAAACGGATCACCTTTCGTTATCTAAATAATTATGTCTTATTAAATTAAAAATTGCTGATGACAACAAAATTTAAACACGTATTGTTTGATAAATGGATGTATTATGAACGGTATCATCACTCCATTTTAACGTTTCTTGTAGGGGAAATAAACTAAAGAGAAAAAAAAAAATACAATTCCTAAAGTCTAGACAATTTTATCAAATTGCGATTCGAAATTTTGATTCATGGGGGGGGGGGTACATTTAACTTTAATGATTGATTTTGAATTTGAATATGAAACGGAATAGTTTCCTTTAAAAGCCATTTGCAATGTGCTTTCCATAATAAATATTTCAGATACCGGGGAAGATACGGAAGCAAAATCTTAGAGGGGGGGGGGGGGGCGTTACGAAAGAAAAATCTTAGGGAGGGGGAAATTATGAAAGTAGAGTCTTAGGGGGGTGGTTATGGGAGTAAGGATCATAGGAGGGAGGGAACAGAAGTAAGAATCTTAGGGGGGTAGGACAACGGGTAGAAAAAAAAAACCTTTGACATGAGCAAGTCAACTCGTTAAAAAGATTAGAATAAAGTAGAAATGATACACACCAAAACCAAACATAATTCTGCGGCATTGAATAACGAAGTCAGGGGCGCAAAACAATTTCGAAAAAAAAGGAAGAAAATAAAAATTATCGAAAAAATAAAATCACCTATGTTTAGTTTTAATTCCATCGATTAACACTAGGAGGCGTGTATATCTCTGGACTTGAAACTATAGGGGGGCTGTGATGAATCGTAATGCCTACCTACACCTACGCTATGGGAGGAAGGAACATTTTCACGTTCAAGAGGGCCTGCAAAGTTTTTTTCTAATATCGTGTAAATTATAGGTACATCCAGTAACGGCTAATAATCAAAACAAGAGACACGTGGACTTTTATCACGATGGGTGACCTTCATTTTCGTTCCCACAGGAATTAAAGTTGAACGAACTTTATTTTAAACAGAATCAAAGACAAAGAAATGAATGTTTATTGGCCCTGAGGAGTGTTTATATAAGTGACATTGGAAACAGAGGGTCTTGGAAACGGAGAGTCTCTTTGGGCGCCGTTAGTCTAATCAAAACAAAAAAAATTAAGGCGTAAGTACGTGTTTGGTTTAACACATCAGACATAGAAGAGTACTTTAGAAAAAACCGATTTTATTTGACAGTGCGGCCGTTAAAATTGAATTATAACCAAGTACGTAAAAATTCTAATATAAACAGGATTCAATTAATGAAGATTTATTTCAAAATATTTTAAACATAGGAAGGGATTTAACAAGTTTGAAAAAAGGGAATCCGGCCCTTGTCGTCAGTGAGTGTACAATGGACGGGACGGTCGGACGCGGAATTGAATCGCGAACTCTTGGTCTCGGACTTAGAAAATTTATTCAAGAGTTTCTCTCATAGATTCAGTGTTTTTCTTTCAACTTTGAGAAATAAAAAAAAAATTCATAATAAAAAAAATCCGATTTATTACAATTTAATTTACAGTGAGTGAGGGAATAATTGGCGGCGAGGACGGTTGACCGTGAACAATTCGTTGTTTTTTTTTTTAACTTAAATCGAAGTGTAAAATCCAGTGAATTTATATTCGATGTTTCTGTACGAATTAAAGATAATTGAAGAGTGGTCTTTAAACATATAAAAATTTTGTGTCTTAAAATATAAATAGGATTTCGGAATAATAATAACATAATTAAAACTTTAGAAATCCGATTTACTACAATTTAATTTACATTTGTGAGAGAATAATAATCATGAGATAGATACGCGGCATATAATTGAAAAATAATTTATTTCACTATGAGTTTACAAAGGAAAATAATAATAATAAAATTTAGAATTTTATTTCTAAAATAAAGTTTTGATTACGACTAAGAAGTCCGGCTGAAATAAATTATAGAGTATTAACGAAATATTAAACAATTAAAACTTTGGTTTTAAAACAAATAAAATAACGTCAGTGAAATAAATAAATAATAATAACGAATTGCTCGAAAGCGATAGTGATTTAATAAGATGGTCAAAGTTTCATTACAAATTAAATACCGAGTTGATTATGAGTGATGATAATAAATCAATGCTAGGAGAAAATCAGAGGTTTTAACATAATCTAATAATACCCAAGTGAAAATTTAAATAGAATCGTTTTTTTAATCCAATTCTAGCAGGGAGAAGGTTTTAGACATAGTCTAAAATATACAAGTAAAAGATTTTTTATAGTATCGATTATTTTTTTTTTATCAAAAAAATCTAATATTAAAGAATGCGATTAAAATTTTTTAAACACCAAAGGGGTAATTTGCAGAATTTTGGTAAGTTTTTTTTATCACTAAACTATTTACAGGTTCTTGGAGATAATGCAGAGCAAGCAGTCACACTTATTTATAAAATTTGCGAACAGAGCATGTCGGTAACTAACAATTTTAATAACAGCAACAAATAAATATCTATCCAAGGAGTCAGGTCAATCCCATCAGACATGACTTAGTTTGTTAACTTCGGCCTTCGAATTTGCAACGACGAGTATATACACAGAACTATTTAACTTTCATATTTGAACTTAAATAATTTGTTCCGTAATCGGATTGATCTAAGAATCTTTTAGAAAAATCACGTATTCTAGGGCAGTAGGACATCCAGCAAACACACGGTTTATTATAAACAAAACATTGACATTCTTTTATTTTGTTATTTAGAACGAGTTGGGCAGCAGCGTGCTTGGGGACAAGTTAATTAGTTATAGTTTGTGACAAAGAACTTTCAGTTGATGTGTGAAAATTAATATGTGCAATTTTAAAGCAATAGACCACAAGCATAAAATCAAGGGACAAGTTTATCAATTATGGTCTGAAAATTTAAAATTTAAAAATTAAATTTATCAAAATTGAAATTAGAACTTTTTGCATAACATTGTCTTTCTAGTTATCTAGGTGAATACCTACTACTTCATGAGGGGGGCTTCCTCAATAAAAATAAAGCCAAACCAAAAACTCACTTTTCCATTTATACCTACCTTATAGGATAGGTATCCCCTATCCTTTCATACCTAAACACGTGGACTCAGTGACCACATTAAAAAAGCACTGGTAGTGAATGGAGACATACAGTCCAAATCCAAAAACTTTACCCACGCAGTAAACTTCAGGATTGTTGTATGCAATTATGTGTCTCTGGGGAAGGTTAGTGTCAAACGTTCCCTGAGGGAGAGAGAAACTTTAGGCCCTGTGACGGTATTGCCAAGGGAGGAGGCATGCGGAGGCAGGAGGAGACGTATGCGAGGAATACGCTGGCGCGGCGCTTAAAGAAAACTCTAAGTCATTTGCATATCGTAGTCTTGTCGACCTTCGATTTGATGCGAGCCAACTGGAACGCTCCCTTGGCGCAATCGCAGCAGGTCTAAGAGGTGGCAGGAGTGCGATTCTGTCGGATCACGTGGGAGATGGATACGACAAAAACAGTCGCACACCACATTCAACGCGAGTAGAGTCGTGATAAGGGATGCAATGAAATACCCCTTCTAGAATCAGTCGAGTTAAACTACCTGGAGGTGAGGAGGTTGGGATAGTTCTGGGATACGATGGAAGACCTGGTACTTATCTCTGGTACGTAAAGCTCCTATCGAAGCAAGGAAGCCCGCAGAAGAGGGTAAAATCCGGTCTTTAGGTATGTGTAGCCGTGCATTGACAAAGGCCTTTTCGGAAGTCGGTCACCAGAATCTATTTGGTTAGTGGAGGAGCCAACCTTTGCAGAAATCTATTTTTTTTTTCCCTTGTTCCAATCCCTACACACATCCCTTCCCCAAACAATCTAGTGTTTACTAACCATGAAAATAAAACTCATGTTAGGTGGAGGTTTGCAGACTTCAGGTGAAAAACTGAGACCTAGAATTAGGTCATATTACGCAGGTAAAGTACATACTTTTTCATGAAATGTTTGTTACAAATTGATAACTGTTATTCTCTTTTATTTGTATTTTAAATAAAGCTGTGCTAGGGAGGAAATAAACAAAACGAATATCAGGTATAGGCAGAATCTAAGACAGGGTTAGTTTATCAAAAGCGTTAGAAGATATTTAAATCAATCAATTAAGAATTCTTTCACTCTTACTCTAAAGAACCGAAGTTACCACAAAACCATACATTATACTCTTTACATTTGTATGCGTTTTATTACGCGTATGGGTGTAAATCCTAAAACAAAAAATTACACAACGCTGGATACGGAGTTAATGTAAACAAAAATTTAAAAATCTTGATTACTGTGTGAAATTATCACAGGGATTGCGAAAAACAGGGTTTAGATTAGCTCAGGAAAATGTAGAAGTTTGAAAAATAGGTTGAGAGAAGAGGTCTCCGCAAAAGTGCGAATGATTTAAAGTTAGACTAGAAATACCCTAAATGATGGGCTAGGTACATCATGATAGAAAGTTACGAAAATATTGGAGCTACGAGGGTAGGCGCGACACAGCGCATTCGGTGCCGTGATCGTATATAGGGGTAGAATCTCAACACATTTGATACAACGTAGCCAGAGTAGATTCATCACGATTTGGTACACGTAGGCAGGGTGTATCGTCACAACATTTATGGTAGTATGGGATTATCAGTAAACTTTTGTGATAGAAAGGGATTACCAATAAATATTTACAATAGTACGGGATTACCAATAAACATTTTTGATAGTATGGGATTATCAATAAACATTTATGATAGGAAGGGATTACCAATACATATTTACGATAGTACGGGATTACCTAAAAACATTTATGATAGTATGGGATCATCAATAAACATTTATGATACAAAGGGATTACCAATAAATATTTACGATAGTACGGGATTACCAATAAACATTTATCATAGTATGGGATTACCAATAAATATTTATGATAGTATGGGATTAATTACCAATAAATATTTATAATGGTATGGGATTACCAATAAACATTTATGATAGTATGGGATTACCAATAAACATTTACGATAGTATGGGATTAATTACCAATAAATATTTATACCCACTGGAGCGAATTCGGTCGAAAAATCGACCGTTTGTACCTACCCCTTGATTGATGTCGGTCGATTTTTCGACCGATTTTTCTATCACTCGTAAAACATTTATTGTAATTATTTAAAACATTTCCATGGCCAGCCGTTTGATTTCTCGAATAGTTAATATAATATTCTTTTAGTCTATGACCTTGTCGGTTACCTTATGGTTGTCTTTGAAGTAATAACAGCAAGTTTTCGCGGCTTTTTAAGAGCGTCCTGTCAAAAATCAACATAAAACTTTTGAACATTCTGACGTATTTTGCTCTCGACTTAAAATGCCGTTAGGAATTGATTTTTTGAGTTTTTAACGCAAAAATATATATCAGTGTAATCGTGAATGAATTATCTATCTTTGAAATGTGTTTTCAATTCGTTTGTTCATGATATATTGTTTCTGTGGTAGTTTTTAGTAACAAGCGTCAACTGAAAACGTCCATCAGTTTTTGATTTACAATAATATCCATAATTACTGCACTTTCGCTTTTGAAATGCAGTTATTTAATCAGAGTGATTCATAACTAAGAGATAAATATAAGTTTTATTTGAATTGGTTCGTTATTAATCCAGATATCAGCTATCCAATTATGAATGTCCTATGTCAAAAATTCGACATTTTTTATGATGTAAATTCGTCTAAAGCTCCCGCCACACAATGATTTTAACAGTTATTTCGTTAAACACTTAATTAATTTATTTACTTTAACCAAATGTGTGCACAAACAGTAATTGTTCAGGGAAAAGGAGCACTCCACGATCCAGGATTAATTTTTTTTTAAATTTTATAATATTAATGTGCAGTATTTAAAAAAGTTTTAACATTTAAGTACATGAAGTGTTTTCAATTTGAAATATGTAGAGTGGAAGTGAAATATGAAATGAGAGGTAGAGGTGGGGTACCAGCTGCAGAAGCAGTAATTTCTGGTGCCGGACTATGTGGACGTGGGCGTCAACGCAGAGCTGCTTTTGCAGCTCGGCCCGGAGTGTAAGTATTTTTTAATGTTTTTTTATGAAAGTACTTTGCTACGGCTGTGGAGATATTGAACTCATTATATATTTTTTATTTATTTTAACAGTGACCCTGGTGAGGGAGGATCGCGCCAAGGCCTTTAAAGCCGTTAGGTCTCTGCCTGCTTCCTTCCATTTTGCTCCCCACCGCACCTCCAAGAAAAAATAAACAAAAGTAAGTTATCGTATCTAGATGCATGATACAATATTATGTTTCACGCGTGAATGAGAAAGATTCATATAATTTATGTAAATGTTTTCAGAAATCCATCTCCGAAGAGAATAGCTTGTCACTTTTCACAAGGGACACCTTCAACATTACCACCACCTGTTTCACCACCGTTGCTGTCCACTCCCGTACAGACCCAAGCAACGGCTCCCTATGCACCGATTCCGCCTGCTGCACCTTTCCAGGCAGCATCTCGGGAACCGTTACCTGGGACATCGTGGGGTGGGGAACTCCAGTGTGGAGAACTCTTCTCTCCGGAGGCCGGCTACAACAGCGTGCTGTGGGTGGACGTGCCTTTCTACCAAGAATTGTCTGCGTTTGGGAACAGTGAGTTTATTTTTTGAAATGTTATACCAGGGGCTCTTCTAGCATAGTGAAATCCATAACTTTACAATATCGGATAGATAGGCGTAACTTCCAATGGTTGAATATTAATATACCTAGCACAGTTTCACTGTTGGTATATTGGCAGGGAATAAGCGTAGAACTTAAACTTTCCACGTAAAAAACATACATTATGTACTGTAATCTGAAACGATACAATGTACCTACATTCTATGCAAGCAAATATGTAGTTGCTAACGTAGAAAGTCTGAAATTTGACCTTGTTTTTGGCCAATTTTTGTGCGATAGTAAGATCAGGTGGATATTGTAGAATGAGACACGCCGAACTCCTTCGCTAAATAAGTTAAGTACCCTTTACACACAGAGTTCGGAGCGGGACGTGCCCCGCGCCACTTCAGGCCGCCGCACAAAAAAGTAAAGACCGAAAGTAAGATAACGGTTTACAGCGCAGTTCACTGTGATACTTTTATGCATGGCGGCCTGAAGTGGCGCGGGGCACGCCCCGCTCCGAACTCTGTGTGTAAAGGGTACTATTCATTGGATTCACCGTCTTCTAAACGGTTTAATACAGCACTTTTTTCTTCAATTGAAAAAACACTTTCACTTCACGGAAATCATTGTGTCGAGCTTTCTAGTCACAAGCGAGGCGCGGGGCGGTGAGGTATTGGTGCGTGGGTTTTGTAAACAAAACACTGCATGTCATTCTAACCTGACGAATTGCCATTAAAATGGGTTGCTTAAAACGGAGTCATACTAAACGTATATGTTTTCCTACTAAAAGCTATGAAACCTAACTTGAGTTTACATTATCGTCGCTTAAAACGGTAGGCAGTTATATGCAAAGTCATTATATCCGAATTCTACTGTAAATTTGTGTTTTCTATTATTTCAGAGTCAGACATGGGCAGAACCAGCAACGTGGACGAGGCAGCTCTCTATCAAGAAGAGTCAGTACCGGGAAACGTGAGTTATTAAACTATCTAACTTACCTTCACGCCATTTCTCAGAGAGGACGAACCGCCAGACAACTTGGTCTTGGCACACACACTCTTTTCGTTCATAACCATTTCTTTTATTTTTTCCACGATTTCATCGGTTTGTTGATGCGCTGGGGCATCCGGGGCGTTCGTCATCTTCAATCTTAAATTTTAAAATTCCCGTTACTTTTTGAACAAACCTCGTATTTGATTAACTTGATCGTACCAAGAGTTAATTATTTTGAAACGTTTTACCAGAGGCAGTAGGTAATCGTAATACAGACACTTTAAAATTAATTTGGGTTTTCTGTTGTTTCAGAAATGGACAGAACGAGCGACGTGGACGACGAGGCAAGCGACGTCGACCACCAAGAGGGCGTTGAGGATGCCTTGTGCATGCCACCGATACCTTATAATAATATTAACAACGTTTCACCTATTCCACTAACGGCCACAGACTTTAGTAGACAAGACCAGTTAGATCGTGAGGCAATGTGTTCGATTCTGCCGCCTGATGGTTACTCTTTCGATTGGTCCAGCGAGGTCTCACGTTTTACTGGTATAAGGGAGACTTTCACAGGTACACAGATGCCAGGACCAACCTTCAATACCGACGAAATGGGCAAACCTGTGGATGCCTTTTTAAAAATCTTCAACGCAGATTTCGTTGAACTAATCGCGAGAGAGACCAACGGGTATGCAGATCAATGCATTGCAAAAAACAATTTCAGCGCCATGCGCGTACCAATAAACGGGCTCCCACGAATAAAGAGGAAGTGTACGTATTCTTGGCAATTTTAATGCATCAAGGTATTTGTCCCCTTCCCGTTGAAAAAGGCTACTTTTCAAAAACAATCACCGCCATGCCTTATTTCAGCCAAGCCATGGATTATAATCGTTTTCTTCTAATGACATAACGGAAGACATGACAGAAGACATGACGGAAGACATGACGAAAGACATGACACGGGCCAACTTTTCGGGCGGTCACGATATCTGCCCAGTTGGGGCCACTGCAAAGATAGTATACGACCTGGCCAGCCCTCTGTTTAACAAGGGGTATACGCTAATAATGGACAATTTTTATAATAGTCCATTATTAGCGCGATGCCTCAAAAGAAATGGGATGGACTGCATGGGCACATTGCGGTTAAACCGAGAATTTGTGCCCTCTGCATTGAAGCCCAATGTCCGAAAATCACTGAGGGAAGGTGAGATGGGGTACTCGAACTGCGGGGACATCAATATTTTGGTTTGGGTGGACAAAAACGTGATAAGTATGTTGTCTACCTACCATTCGGCAGAAATCGGGTCAGCTCAAAAATTTGGTACCACTAAATACAAACCCGAGCGTGTACTTGACTATAACAGATTAATGGGGGGAGTTGACCGAAAAGATCAGCTTTTGGCAGGCTTCCCCATTGAACGACAGCGAAACCTGGTCTGGTACAAGAAACTTTTCAGGAGACTACTAAATGTTTCGGTGCAGAATGCGTATATAATGTACAGCTCAAAGCTCCACAAGGAAAATAAACGCATTTTGCACCGAAACTTCAGGAGTGAGGTTGCGGAGGATCTCCTCCAGCTGTTCTGTCGTAGTCGAATTGATACGACTGTAAGGACCATTAGCCTAATAGCTGAAGGAAAGGCTCTGCGACCTATCCTGAAAGGCAACCACTTCGTGGTCCGTAGTGGGAAAAAAGTGAAATGTGCGTGGTGCAATTTAAATAACATTTTTAAAAGGACCCTCACAAAGTGTGATGTGTGTGATGTGGCTTTATGCTATGATTGCATGAAGCCATATCACACTACAGTATTGAATTGCTGAGGGTTTTTTTTAATTTCAATTTTTTTCTTTTCTTGTTTTTTAGTTGTGAAATTCTAATTAATAAATTTAATTAACTTTGTTTGAACATTAAGACCCTTCTTTCCGCATACTCACACCTCATGTTAAGTTGTCTTCAAAGGTTCGACTTTCGCTTCTATCTGATAAGGTTCGGTGGACATTTAATACGTATATTTCAATTCTGATCATTGAAATGTGCGTGTTAAAAAATGCACAGGTATTCTCATTTTTCCCTGTTTATTGTACCCATTAAATAATAACTTGTTTTATTCTTATGTCTTAATTATATTTTGCGAAATTGAGTGATCTGGAAGTATGTTGCCTGTTGTATGCTGATGATGCGGTGCTGATTTCTAACAGTATGGAAGATCTACAGTCGTTCGTGTCTAGGATGAACGAAGTATGTATGAAGAATGAGTTAATGATGAATGTAAGTAAGTCTAAAGTGATGGTATTTGAAAGAGAGAGTACGAAAACAATGTGCCACATAGTTGTGAATGACGAATACTTGGAGCAGGTGGATGAGTTTGTATATTTGGGAAGTACGTTTACGAGAGATGGAAAGACTGATAGAGATATCGAAAGACGGGTAAATACCGGTAACTCCATTAATGGAGGACTGAACGCCGTAGGCGCCAACAAAAATCTGTCAAAAGAAGCGAAGCTAGCCGTCCATAATGGAGTGCTGGTACCTACCCTGATGTATGGCAGTGAGGCATGGAACTGGCAGAGAAAGGATGAAAGTAGACTGAATGCTGTAGAAATGAGATCCCTGAGACGTATGTGTGGTAAAACCATGTATGGTTTTACCACACATACGTCACACATAAATGTGGAGATCCGCAAAGAATGCAAGGCTGATGTAAGCGTTATGTGTAAGATTAAGAAAGGGACGCTCAGATGGTTTGGGCATGTAGAGCGAATGAATGAGGAAAGGAGTATAAGGAGAATATGTGACGCAAATGTGAATGGTAGACGAAGTCGGGGACGCCCGAGGAAGACATGGCACGACCAAGTGAATCAGATACTTGAATCGGGCGATGTCAAGAGTCAGAATAATAGAAGAGCATGTATGAGACGATGTATGAATGTGAACGAAGCAAGGAGTGTGTGCCAAGATCGAGTTGTTTGGCGGTCTGTCCTCTCTGCCTACCCCTGCGGGGAAACGGCGTGATGGTTAGTTAGTTAGTTAGTTAGTTAGTTAATTATATTTTGTCAATTATTCTGTAAAGAGGCTTTTTCAGATTTAGTCACTAAACATAACTAAGTCATTTCAAGCAATGTTCAATTCTGAATGGTGGTCTCACCAGGGCGATACTGAGAGTATCACTCTAGAGCGAGGCACAATGATATTATGTATTGATTTACTTTAATTATGAGAAAAACCAATATAAATTGAATACATTTTTATTATGACGAAGGGTGTAAACAATGTTTCAATCAATATACTGTTTTTCCAATGTAACTATGCAACTCTAATATTAATTTAATTTGTAAAAGCCTATTAGGGCTTAAATAAATAAATAAATCATTAATTTGTTACATCAATTATTTTCCTCCCCATTTTTTTCGATATCCAGCTTTTAGAAATAAAATAATAATTATGGTTTTATTTTGCCAAAAGACACTCCTAAAAAAGGTTTGATATATACGGTTTTATCATCATCATCATTTTACGTGGTCATGAGAGACCCTGTGTGCATTGACCATTATGTCGCTTGTCAATGACATTTTTGTCGAAAATTGACAAATGGCGACACGATTTCATCAACTTTCAAACTATCACGCTGAAATATTGGCAATGTGTATATCTATGATATATGTTTTATTTTAAACCTTGTTTCTTGTTTTATCACGTAATATAAAAACAAGGATAAACATTTCTAGTTCTAAATCACAATCGTTCAAAAAGAAGCACCATGATTTTAATATTGTGAAAAAGGTAATCTGTATAATTCATCAAATGATTCAAATAAACCAAACACGGCAATTATTCTCATCGTTAATTGTAGGCAATTGATGTATCTTCCTAATGTAATGCCAGTTTTTTGTGTTAAATTTATTAAATAGTATAATTTAGTGAATTCAATTTTGACATCGTCACGCACTAAAATTCTAAAATAATTTTCGAAGTAAACTTTTAATCAGACATTAGCATGTAAAAAAATCGTTTTCTGAGTTTATTTTTGCATCTGTGGTTATCGAACAGGCCATAGAGAACATAGAAACGTAGAAAATATTCAAAATAGATATTTAAAACTGCCACTGGCGGCGATTTCAAATCACTACAACACAAATTTTGCGCATTTATAAAGTTAAAGATTTTTTAATTATTTATCTATCAATTCTAAAAATATAATAAAATTAGTAAAATATAGGTAAATTCATTGGCTATGTAGAACTGTAATCAGTTTTTATGTCTCCATATGAAAATTCGGAGGTATGATTTTTTTAATGTGGGCGGAAAATTTTCAAAATCGTCACAAAAAAACAGCGAGCAATCGGAGGGAAAAATGTTTTATCGCGCGATCGCTCCAGTGGATAATGGTATGGGATTACCAATAAACATTTATGATAGTATGGGATTACCAATAAACATTTACGATAGTATGGGATTAATTACCAAGAAACATTTATGATGGTGTGGGATTACCAATAAACTGTTATGGTAGTATGGGATTACCAATAAACTGCTATGATAGTATGGGATTACCAATAAACATTTACGATAGTATGGGATTAATTACCAAGAAACATTTATGATGGTGTGGGATTACCAATAAACTGTTATGATAGTATGGGATTACCAATAAACTATTATGTTTGTAAGGGATTACCAATAAATATTTTTGAAATGTGTGTAATGGAAACAGAGCTATGTGTAGCATCCGCCATGTAATATACAAATCAAGGATAACAATAACTCCTCGATCTAAAATTCTTTTTAACTTCAACAACAATATCAGGACTGAGTCATTTACATACTCGCCTGTACCTAGTTGCATGCACTTGGAAATGCTTTCTCAGATGTAGCAGATGAGTTCAACTGCACGGAATATTGTAACAAACAGGCTATAATAACATACCTCAATAAATCAATGTTAGCATAATGCCTACTATTCTTCTGCATGGGTTTTATACAATTAAATTAGAATAATTAATCTCATGATCACTGTTCCACAATTATGTATATCACATGTTTTGTGTATATTCATATAAATAAATAAATAAATAATAAAAAAAATATTTTTCTAAATCTTCTCACAAAATAGTACAAAACACGATCACAAAAACACTTCTCTCTCAAATTAGATGAAACTCAATCAAATCAAG